>JARHVA010001823.1:340000-1080000 GCA_037957365.1 Torreya grandis
CAATCCTTTAATCATTATTTTTGTTAGTGGCTAGTGGGACGATGCATTCAAATAATCTATTACAATGCCTTTCAAAAAATCAGTGAGAATAAGTTTATGAACTCTCTAATTTTTATTTGGTTTCCAAGCATAGATGATACTATATGATTATGGATGGTAAAGATGTGTCAATTGGGTTTGGCTTCCATTTCTTGTCCAAGTAACCTAAATAAATTTATGCTTTTTTGCATCTTTTTTTCCTGCATGAACTGGGATTAACCAAGATACATTGACTCGTCATTATATATCCCCATTTAATTATAGTATCTCAATATTTATTTTACCTTTAGAAACCCATATTGTGTAGTCCACTCCTATATAATTGTCATGTCTAACAAATAACATATCTCTGATTTGTACATCTTGAGCTGGATCAAATGAAATTTTTTTTCTTTTGATTTTTGGACCAACATATGTATTTGTAGATGCTACTCCAAAATCAAGGGTCCTATCATGAACCATTTTGTGTATATCTCTATGTAGGAGTATGTTGTGGTGAGTTCTAGGCCAAAAATCTCCTTTACACTCAAATTCAGAAGGGAACATGCCTTCTTTCATTATGTCATGGATGTTTTGGAAGTAATATGATAGATCTTTCCACTTACTATTTATGGACCTCCTTATTTGCCTCTATATACACCATCATGGTTATCTCTACATCAGCTCCTGAAACCTCTCTTACAGATCCCTCAACTTGATAGTTGGATTCATCAGTTTTACTCGCTTTATATGAGCCAAGTATGCATCATACCTATTAACCACCCCAACATCTGCCACTATAGTATTTTCATCCCATTGAACTGTCTGTATCAATTCCCACTATGTATAGGCCACTAAGTAATCTACCCTCTCCCCCCATTTCTTAATCTCTCTATAAACCTAAGAAAGTTACACATGTGGTCTCAAGGGAATGCCACACCATAGATTAAAATATATCTATAGCTAGTTAGGTCTATATCTTTCAATGATGAAATCACAATGACTTATAATATAACATTTTATCATCATATAGTCTAGGTATCCTATCTCATCTAACTAGTGAAATTATATCCTCCTATGGTCTCTAGTTCATATTAGTAGGTTGTAACTCATTTATGTCTTATTTATAATAATCCGCATCACCCATGTTTTTGCATCATCCCCATACCAAAATTGTCCATCCATAATCCATGTGTTCCTCTCTAATCTTATTTCAATGGGTCCCCACATGCCTCTCTATAGATATGTTCTCCCATGCTAAAACCTATAGCAATGTTGATTCCTCGATACTCTATCCATCCTAATATACTATCAAATGAGAATCCTTATATACCTAGAATATTATTGTAGGTCCCCAAGTAAATACTATATATCCTCAATAATGTCACAAATAACATCTATAAAACCCACTATAGGAATATGTTAGTCTTTTCATGCTTAAGAATGATACTAAAAAGAGGCATAATTACTAGGGGTAGGTTATCTATCCAACCCCTTATTAGGCATCTATCTAATTCATTATTGTAACATTTTAGAGGGATGCATATCCTATCTATCAATATCTATAATAACACCCATGATCTTGTATCCCTTAATTAAATTATTTGACCATTTATAAATACATATGGTTCAAATAAATATCACCAAAATTCCCTTAATTTTAATAGAGTATCATTGAATGTGTGGGATGGCCCAAATAGAAACATCTTTTCCAGACCCTCCTCAAGAATTCAAGTAAACCATTTTCACCCCTCACATTGTTGAATATGAACATGAAAATGTTATTTCTCATGAAATAGAGGAATATCACACATTATTTGATGACATAGATGATAAACAAGATGAGAAAGAGTAGCAGGACGCTTTGATCATGATACAAAAGACTAGACTAAATCAAGCTATGAAAAAACTTGAACTATTTCACTATATAAACCTCATACATAATATTTTCATAGTGTCCATATAAAAGGAAAATGTGATATTTTATCTAAAGATGGAGAGCAAAGTGTTGTATATTGTAAGGGTAGCATTTTAAACTTACTAATAAAAGTATAAGCCTAATTTCACTTGTAACTAGGAAGTTTCCTCAGAGTGGATGGAGAATAATGACCTAATTGATTTATGAAAGGATTTGGAAGTGGATACAAACTGTTGGGTCAAAAAATGTGACATTGATACTTATACCATTATTCTTTTCAAAATATGGGTTAGTCCTATAATTTTATTGATGAATATGTTTTATAGAGACTGTAATAGAAATCTTGGGGATAAAATATAGGAATTGTTACTATCCATTATTATCAATTAGAGAAAGAATCTAGCCCTAGGGTGAGATTATTTAATTTAATTTAATGTAGCAAATCTGAGGATTAAAAGAGGGTTTTAACTTATAAATGAAGTTATATATTGTAGATGTATATTATGCCATAGTCAAATTCCACCATGCAGACTTACTAAAATAACCCAATCCTTACTTTTCCCACATTCATGTTCAATATAGTAACTTATATGTGTATCATTTCCAAGAGTGTATAGAAGAGATCTAAAATTACTTATAATCTTCCATGTATATGGACATAAATGAACATATAATTCTTAGGATATTAGAGGAGATGGGATAACCTATCAAATAAAATTAGGGCCTATTTTTATTATCAATAATACACTATGATCAAGTTTTAAGGTATTTTGGTCTCACCCTTCAAACTCCCTTACCATGTATTAGACAAATTGGGTGTACAAAAAATACCATACCAATTTGTCACTAGAGTGAGGAATTTTCAAGTATAAAAGTTATGTCATTGTGACCCACACCATTTAAACAAGGAGAAACAATTATATAACTCACCCATGCATTTAGTAATTATCAATACACAGGGTTGTATTCAAGCTATATGATCACATTTTAAGATATTGAGATTCCAATGGGAGAGTTGTAAAGCATATAAAATTACTATTAGGGGAGGTGAATTTGGTATATCATCATATTTTACACTAAAATTATTGTTATATTAAGAATCTATCAGATGATATTGAATCAAATGGAAAACTAATGGCAATAGGATTTCTCACTTCACCCCAAAAACACAAGCTCAAAAATCATAGTCTCGATGGATTGAAAAGAGACATGATGCTAAATTCAAATGTATATCCATAGGGGAATGATCCACATGTCAATAATAAGCTACTACAAGCGGTACCTATATCTTCACTATCAACTTTTATAATGGAAACACCTACTTAGGTGATGAAGCCTCCTCCTATTTACTCTACTTCCATGACATTTACTAGTTCTATGGTTTCATCCTCAATTTATAATTATTTGAGTATGGATTCACCCTCTATTACCCATGGTTTAATTTTAAGAACATAAATTAGGCCTCTTGTTTCTTTCATTATTTCTATGCCACCTAGGATATGTATGCAAAGGGAAATGCAACTGATCTATAAATCAATCCCAGCTCAGAGAAGATAAATACTACTTACACTTCTAATTATGGATACATTATATATTTTGGGTCATGACCAATATGGATCCACTAGACCTATCCAAGGGATATCTTACCAATAAGGAGAGGCATAGGCCTGCCAAGCCTTGGCTCAAGAGAGAGTGGGACACATAGCTACCATTATCCATCTCAGATAGGTGTAGGCCTAGGTGGCTAATCTAAAAGGATAGGTAGCAAGTTTAATATCCTAAACTACCTCATTATATTCTATCATTAAAGGGGACAATCCTAGGTGTCTATGGGTAGATTGGATAACACACAAGATAGACAAGATGGAGCCCAACCTTAGAGCTGGAGCTATTTTGTATTTTTTATGTTGTATTATATAAAACACATGATATATATGGATTTTGACAATTGGATTTTATCTCATGAGTTATATATGGTTGTTGATGTTGATGCATGGATATATTTCTTTCTATCACATGAATTTAGCTTTTGTTGTATATGCTATCAGAAATATATGTTGAGTGTTTTATTTTCTAGCATTATGTGATACACATGCATGGTTAAAAAGAAAAAAGGGAAAATTGACTTTAGAAAAATATAAGTAATAAAAAATAAATGTACCAAACACTATATAATGATGGGAAATGTGTAAGAACAAATTATGATTAAATATAATAAACCAAAGATGGTAATAACAATAACAAATGTTTATAAGCCATGTAAAAGAGTTACACCAAGTTAAAATAAGTAAAATCACATGAAATCACACTAGGAAGTATAAAAATAATGTAGTAAAATGGAAGGCACATGAAATCTAAATGGTATAAAAACAAAACAATTTAGTCAATCATTAATACTAAATCACGTGGGGAAGTATAAAAGAGAAGATAAAATTGAAAAATGAAATTAAATTGATCACACTACTCAAGCTAGGAAGTATGCAAATTTTAATAAAATGGTTTTAAGCATACATGAAATCATAAAATAAGAATATAAAAATGAAATATCAATCAAGTAATAATAAAACATACTATATCAAGATGGGAAGCATGTCAATTACATGTAACTCATAATCAATCACTACTTATCTCGAATTTGACACATGTAATTTCATTGTGACTTGGGTATTGGAATTTTTTGTGAGGAAGGCCTAGTATTATCCATGGTATTACAATAAAACTCACAAGGGGAACACCAATGAGGTGAAAATAAATATGGAAAAATATTTATAAGAGGATGCTTTTAATTTTGTAATTTATGAGGAAGTCCTGGTCTTACCCATGGTCTTACAATGCAACTCATAAATGGAATCCCTAGGGGGATGATCACTTAACACAATATTTCTCAAGGGGAAATATTAATAATGTTGTAAATGAAAGAGGGAATGTAAAAATCACAATGTAGGTGTCTATGAAAATACCTTAGAAAACATGAAGCACACTAAGTACACATAAAAGACACTAATTAGCTAGTGACCATCAAAATACAAAGGATTCTTGTTCCCAACAAATACAAAGTTGTATATGAAAATAAGTGAGATATTAATATCAACTCATGTTTTTTATTTATGAACAAGAAAATTAAAATGGACCTACCTTCCCAAAAGATGTTCCCTATTCTTTAGGACATCTTATAGAGTTGTCAGTCTACTGTGAAGATTGGGAACTTGTGTGAGGAAGTAGGTAGCACTAAAAGATTTTTTTATTCTCCTTTTATTATTTACTAGCCTACTACACTCCAATGGACCTTGAATCTATCATGAGACTAAATGTGGGGTTTGAGATATGATTAGAAAAAATAGATGTGCTTTGAATCATGTCTTTTAGTGTGATTTGACTTTTGAAATTTGTATGTTGCATTTTGTATCATTGCCTTTTGTTTAAATAATTTGGATTTTAAATTTTTATGGATTTTAGGATTCTTGCTTCTTATGGATTTAGAATAACCAACATGAGGGATAAAATATGATACACATGAGTGAGATTTAGAATTTGGCTAAAGTAAGCTAAGTATCAAAATACATGACTAACTAAACACTTAGGATTGTCTATGAACTAATATGTTATCTCAAGCTTCAACCATGTGTATGCTTAGTTTGTGAAAGGAAATAAGGGAATAAAGAGAGATACAAAGTGGAATAGTAAAATAGAATTACATTGAGATGACTTGTTTGCTAACTGATCACATGGTAAAGAAGGATTACTAAGGGGAGTAATGTTTGTATAACCAAGTCACAATAATAAGTATTCATGTTGTGGAGATAAGGTGGCAAAAAATAATGAGAAAATACAAAGACATCTATATAAAAAAAATCTTGAATATGTAAAAAGAATCCATAAAACAAAATGAAAGAAATGAAACCATATACAACACATCATGTAGAATATAAAGATCCATTTTAGATAAGTTAGGAAAAATTTGACACAAATTCAAATGATATACGATATAAAGAAAATTGGATGCCAAATCTGATCCAATAATCATTATGAAGGTGAAAGCAAAGGAACACCATGTTGTGTTCATAAATACTAATAAATATATCCATAAATATTATCCAAAACATCTTATATATCTCTATGATGTTGGAATCTAACTGCAGTGAGAGTCTCATCGATCCTCAGGGAAAGTTTTGAAAAGACCTCTTGTTTGAATATTATCTACATAAAATATAGGTATACCAGAAGGATCATTCTCATGATGGACCTCATACATAAGATACTCAAGGAGAGGAATAGATCCTGGAAGATGAATTATATCCATGAGATAAAGAATGGGCATCACTGGTGGAGAAGGGACCTTGAGTGGGGGAGAAGATGTTGATGGCATGGGAGCCACATGTGAATAAGGAACCATAGGTGGAGCAGGAGCCACAAGTGAATAAGGGTGATCCTTCTTATGTGGATAACCTATGGTAGGGGGAATAGTGGGTGTAGGAATGGTCATGAGATGATCATGAAGATGTTATTGGAGGATGTAAAAATGAATGATGTGATGGGTCCTGCACTAGTGCTAAAGATAATATACCTCTCCATATTTGGGAATATACTAAGGTAAAAACTTGGGAGGAGGTATAAATTTGTATTTTGGATAAGGAAGGGTAGGGTTCAAGGTGTTGATATATTATTTAAGATTATGATAATGGGTGGAATAATGATTATTTATGTTGTGGAAGCAACATATATGTTTATTAGTAGACTTTGAGGGTCTACTAATGGAAGGAGTAGAAGCAGAAGATGGGTAAGGTTGGTATAACTTGTAGTATCTAATATAATGACTAAAAACTCTATGAATGTCATAGTAAGGGTGATTGACACATTGGGTGGGCAAGGGATTAAGTTGTGGTAAAGGAAGAAGGCCATCATCAAGGGGAGGTAGGGATGGCGAAGAAATTTGTCTAGGATTGGCTAAAGAAGAAGAAAAATTAGATGCAGGATGAGATTTATCTATGGGTAGAGTGGGAGTAGGATCTAGACTAGGATCAGCTAAGGGAGAAATAAGATGTGAAAAGGGATTAAGGGTAGTATAAATCATCTATGGGGGAAGCAGTCTATAACGATCTAAGCATCTAGTGAAATGATAGGGACTAGTCATATCATGATCCATATGCATGCTCCTAACATGCTCTTCAAAAAATAAAGTCATGATATGTGAGTACTCCATATCTACCATACAAATAAGATGAATAATGCTATTATTAAGAACTATATAGTATGAAATATGATAAGATGAATGAAAAGACTAAAACAAAGAAGAAAGATAACAAAGGATATCAATATATCTATCCTTAACAATACCTCTTAGGAATGGATCATCTAAAGTATAAACATTATCATAATCAAATGTATAAAGGTCTATGGTGCAGGTAGGTATGGCCTTTTCATTCAAAGTTTCATGATGAATGGAATGCCAAGTCTCGATCAATACCATGGGTATATCATCGTTAGGTGGTTGGTGGGAACGTGGATTCAAGGATGGTGGAAGTTGGGAAATGAGGTAAGGAGAGAGATATAAAGTTTTGATCTTGAGTTTGATATCATCTAGTTCATCATCATTATATTCTAAGAGGTTAGGTGGTATGTCCATGATGAGTTTGGGGTGACCATGATAACCTCGAGTAGAGTTGATGGGAAAATTAAAATGTTGATATTTTTGGAATAGAACACTTAGCAAGGGTTCAAGGGTTATAATTTTGAATACACCACATTCTTGGAATTATTAAAAATTCAAAGGGTTAATGTCTCCTTTAATCTTCTATATATCACCATTGTGGGGAAACTTGACACATTAACAGGGAGAAGAGGAAGTAAACCTTATGGGATGATTCTAAGGCTTGTCAAGCAAGATATTGTAGGAAAGGGTAAAATTAAATATCATAACCTTCACTCAAAAAATGATATGTGGGATGGTAATAGGGATCCATACACAACCTAAAGGAGAAATATTCCTTTGATCATAACCTTGGTACATGTTGCGTGTCAATTTAAGCTTGCACTTAGAATATCCAAGAGTTTTAATGAATTCAAGAGATGCAACATAAGTCCTTGAACCCTCATAAGTAAAATCATGCTTGACTTGGATATCACCAATTTGAATGCTTATAAATAGTGAAAAATCATCCACATGAAGCACAATCTCATATGGGATGATAGAAGCAATAGGGAATTTGAGAGAAAGAGAAGTGTCCATTATTTCATAAATGTGTATAGACATCTCTTTGCATTGTTTTAAGATACTATCTTCCAACCCAAATAAGGTATATTCACATCTTATGAGGGGAGGATGAGGGATGTTAATTTTGAATAATAGTTACATTAGGCAGTTGTGATGATGCGAAGAAGTTTGCATGCATTCAAGAAAGGGTATTTGAGATGGGAGATTAGTAAGTTCCATGTTAGGGTCCCATTCATCATAACCTTTGGGTAGACTACTAGATATAGGTGAGTAATGTTAGAGGACCTCCTGAAAAAGAGAAGTAGAAGTATATTAAAACTTGTGTTGATAAGACATGGTTGGTTTAGTTTGGGTAGAAATTGATTGACAATCTTGAGAGGATGGGGTAACTAATTTAGGTTTGTCTTATGATTGGTATAAAGATATGATTTTATAAGGTTTAAGAATGTTTTATATGGGTAGGGAGGTTGGGAGAATTATATAAATAGTGTGAGAAGTGTTATCCAATGGAGGTGTTGGAATTGGTTCTTAAAAATAGATAAGGTCTTCTTGCCCTAACTCTATTAAGTGAGATGGGGAAGAATCTTGGATAACACATAAAGTTTGGGATGTTTGGTGTGTGTGTGTGTAGGTTGAGAATCAATGCAATCAACTACCCTTCACATATTAGTCATATTTACCATATTCTCTTTGGGAGATTGGTCTATAAGACTTTCAACATTTTTGGTGGAAGGAGTAGGCTCGTCATTATTATCATGATCATTAGGAAAAGGGTCTTTATAGATTGTTAGATGTACATTAGCCTAGTTCAAAGCTTGATTTTTATTTTGTGTTTCATGAGCTTTTAAGGTGATATAATAGGCTTGTTTGCCTTTATGAATGAGTGAATCATGATCAAAATTTGGACCAAGGAGGAAATCCAAATCTAAGTTACGTAATTGCCTACAAGTCTCATGAGAGTGACCCCAACTAACATGAAAACAAAAAAAATTGGATCATACCATGATTTCATAGGGAAAGTGGGTTCAAGCTCTCGTGAAATAGGCTATGGTAGATTCTTTTGGAGATTTGATAAGGATAATGGCTTACGAACATTGATGTTATTTATTTTATAAAATTGAGGATTAGGGGTGTTGTTTAAAGGGGAATCTTGCTCCATAACAGAGTTAGGAGTAATGGCTTGAATATTATGAATGGTATCATAGGAGTAAGTGACACCATCATTGGTAGCATGATGATTTTTATTTTTGATGAGCATGTGAGTGACCATGAGAGGTTGGGATGGCTCAAACTGATGCATGAAAAAATATTCATGCTTGGATTTGTTGAGGGGCTCTTTTTAAGTTCGTAAAGAGATTCTTAACTTAATATTACAACTTGGGATAAAGAGTGTTAGTGAATGGATGAAAGATATTATCATCCACCATGTTATGATCACATTTATTACATAAGTTCTTCCACCATTTGATGAAATCTTGTGTTGATTTATTTTTAATTTTCTTGCAATTTATAAAGTGAGCCAAAGTATTCTTAGGGAGGTCACTAGTTTAAAACTATTATACTAAAGAGTTAACTAGATATTTTAATATAGTGATAGAATGGGACTTGAGTTGATTATACCAATTTAAATCATCTCTAGAGAGCATTTTTGATAATATCTTGGTAGAATAAAAAATGTTTAATTTGACCCAATATTTGTAGGGATTACCAAATATTTTTAAATGTAAAGTAGGATCAATTGACCCATTATAACTAATAGTAGGTATGATACCTCCTATGCTTATGTTGGTAATTTTAAGTGTAAGAGGTTCATTTTGAATATGTTTAGTCATTTTGTTAACAAGGGGCAGTTGGGGAATGAGGTTGTCATGGGAATCCCTAAGGGGGCATGGGAGGGGTAGGCCTTTTGATTTTCTGGTCCACATGGAAACTGTTGAGGCTGATTTTGATGGTGAATAAGGTGATTTTGTATTTGGATCATTTAATTGGAATTGTTGGTTTGAAAAAAATTCATTTGATTAAGATATTTCAATAATAATTGGTGGGTTTGAGCGGTCATTTGACTAGTTTATGCGGTATGAAAATTATTAACATCAATATTAGTGGCTTGGGTTCAAGTGTGAGCAGTGACATGCGTAACACTAGTAGCTTGAGAGGAATTGGTAGAAAATGAGGCACTAGTAGCATGATTAGCATGTGTAGTGAGAGATGTATTAGTAAAAAGATTGGTATTAGAAGAAAAAAAGCACTAGTGGTATGATTACCATTGGTATAAAAAGTGCACTAGTGGAGTAATTGAGAAGGAAGGGTTTAAGAAAAGTCCTAGTAGATGTTCAACTTACCATGTTAATAGAGATACTTGTCATGGAGGTGGAAGAAATCAAGGAAGAAGAGTTCATAGCATGAGAAGGAGTCAAAATAGAAGGGAGAAGTTGACAACAAAGAAGGTATCACGCTAAAATCCATGGGAGAATGTGGGGGGAGGTGAATGGGGTTCTTATGTTTGACAATTTATCATGAGATTGTAAATAGTTAAAGGGTCTTTTCACCTATGTTGAGTAAAATCATTAATGAAGAAAAGTATTTTAGGGGTGTACTCTAATTATGGTTGATCTTCTAAGGAGAAAAGAGGGTGACAAACTAAAGATGAATGATAATGAGTCCCATAATTTATAGTGTGATTGACCACATGCACATTACTTTCATCTAAAATGGAAGCCAAAAGTTATTTTTAGGGAAACCTATTGGGATTGGTAAAGCTCATCATGTATGTTGAGTTCAAATTTGTGTTGTCTTCAAACAAGAAGTTCATGATGAAAGAAGGGAGATAAAAGGAGATGATGCAAAGACAAAATCAAAAAATAGGGTATAGAGTCAAACTAGTAGACTATGTATTGTAGTCAAAAAAGCTAAATATGATAATAAGGACACATAATCATATAGGTTAATTATGTACTGCTGAATAGAGAACTAAACAAGGAGATAAGAATACACAGTCATGCAGGTCTATTATATATTATAGGAAGGAAAGTGAAACAATATGTAAGAGATTGTATCAAGAAAGATGATAGTTTTATAAAATAGGGGAAAATTTTACAAGATAATTTAAAGCAATAATGAAATTAAACACACAAGCAATTGGATCGATGTGACTGATCTAATTGGGACACATAGCACAAACCTTGCACCAATGCTAGACAATGCAAGTTTTGTAATACAACACATAATGATCAAAGAGCAATCAGTAACTTAAAAATAAATGCTAACTAGTTGGTCATAGTGTTATTAGGTTATAATAAAGTTTTAAATTTTAATGTGATAGAGAAGTTGGCTGAAATAAGGAACTAGAAAGTAGTCTAAGGTTTGTTTCAGGATGTTTAGATTGAAAGGGGTCTATATTGGTAATGGTACTGGCTTGGTATTGGGGCCTACCCCCTCACTTCACAATCCTGTATTGATAAGGGTGTTGACTACTTTATCACTATATACCATCAACCATGTATTTATATTTGACTACAAAACCAAGTTGAATTCTCCATCGGTGATGAAATCTAAGTAAGTAGGCCTTGAGAAGATAAATTTTTAATGGTTTTTGAATGTAAAGTGATTTGGTAGTGTGTGCAAAAGAGTAAAATAGTATAACTAATATGATAATTTGAAAAACTATCTATTTAAGCTATATGATTTACTCTAATCATGCAAACAACTAAAAAGGAAAGGTGAATTAATTACTAGTAAATAGATGTTAATTCTCTAATTGATAATAGTACAAAATTAGTCCATGTCACATTCTATGCAAATAGTACAGAATAGAGTCAACTGGGTTAATGTTATTCTATAGAAGTAAGTTCTTTAAGAATAAAGTCAAATAGGTTGACTATGTCTCTTAGATAGAAGATAGACTACAAAACTAAGTCGACCAAGTTGACTTAGTTAGCTGTAGGGTTGTAGTTTTATAAATTGCAAACTTTTGAAAGACAATACTGAAGGAAGAACTGAAATGATAGAGAGAGAAAATAAAGGAACCTTGGTGATATTTAATATGCTTTATCTTATAAATTTTATGCTATGATGCTCAAATACTAATTTTAAATTTTTCCAACAACATCGATGGGTTTGACCAAGTTTGTAAAATCATGTATGTTAATTAAGAGATAACAAATAAAATTGACCTATTTAACTATGTTTGTTGGCCTATATGTCAACATAAGTAAATAGAAGATAAAGTCAACTAGTTTGACTATGTATGCTAATTTGGACATGAAGAAGAATATTATATCAAAATTATCAATACAGTACCCTGTAATTGGTGAAGACCTACACAAACAAAATAGAATCATTTTGAAGTGACTATGTGTTAAATATGCACACACAAAGTTATAACTATACTAAATGGTTCAATACAATACTGTAAATATAGAAAAATAGAAATGACAACAAAAATGATGTCATGAAATAAAACTTGTAAGGGTTAGCTTCACATTGGGTTCACTAGATTGTATGTAAAGGAAAATGCAATTGATCTATAAATAAATCCTAGCTTAGAGAAGATAAATTTTACTTACACTTATGATTGTTTATACATTAGATATTCAAGTTCATGACCAAGATGGATCTTTTACACCTAACTAATGGATCTCTTACCACAATAATATCACTTGGGAGGGTTCCAAAGCCTCTAGCCAAGCAAAAATATGTAATAAGCTTAACTAGGTTCTATGTTTTCGTATTCGCAAATGTAAATAAATGACAAGTAATGTAAAATCTAATTTAGTGCTCACCAAGGATTGTGGCACAAAGTGGGGGTAATATACATAAAAAGTAAACATGCATAGAAGATACATAATCATGTCAATGTATATGAAATCCTAATGCATGGGAGAGAAGTACAAATGTAAATCTATCTACTCTTACAAAAGAGAAACAAAGTTAGGAATACTTACCTTTGAAGATGAACCTATTGAGCCTCAATCTCTCCCTTGGCCAAGGTGATTTGCAATCGGTTATTGTGGTATGTAAGGATGACAAAGATAAATCAGCTCTAGGATACACAACCTATCTATGCATCCAAAATAATTCTCCACAAGACAAGATTTGTATCTCCAAAGAAAGTATTGAAACCATAATCTATGCTTCTCTAGTAGAATGGTGGATAAGGAGATGTGCAATATGATATTCTTATTCTTCTCATTCTCTTTAATAAATGACTAAATGAATGTGTATATATAGATGGATCTAACCCTAAACCTTTCTAAAAGTTTAGCCAACAAGGTCATCTCAATCGACTCTGTATCATTATTAACAAAAACAAATTAGGTCTTAGTCTAGGTGGGGCTGACCTAGTCCCTAGATGAGTTTTGTCAATTAGAGTACAAAGTTGATGGAAGGAGTTTAGGATAGGTAAGGATTGATAAAGGTAGAAAATGACTAGAGGAGGGTGAAAAAGAGGAGGAAAAGCTTAGAGGAATGTTTTTAAGAGATGGTTAGATTAATAAAAAAATGCTAATAAAGAGATAATAATCTTGTGAAGTAATGGTCTGCCCAACCCTTTCTCAGTGCACCCCTTAGGGCATGCACTCCTAGATATTAAGACTCAATGGGTTCCTACAAGAGAGAAAACATCAGTAATTGATACAGTTTGAAAATATTATGTGTATACAAGATCAACCAAGTCTATAGTCGCGAAGTCATTATTTCATAATTTACCCCTAACACTAAAACTATGGGGCTAATTAGATAAACTAATTGAGAAATCATCTATGGCCACCATTGTAACCACTTTAATTTACTTAGTACTCAATGTTTTTATTATTATTCATATTATATTTTCATTTTTAAGTGACACTTTGTCTACTCTCCTTCCATTGGTTTCAATAACACCTATTGCTAAAAGTTTTGTCCAAACACCTCTAGTAGCCACTATGACACCACAAATACAAAATACTCTGAAGCTAACTTCTCATGTTCTAATATTGCCTCTTATCTAGACCTTACTTATGAGTAGATATCCTATCCATACAACTACCTTTTTTGCCCCTATCATAGATAATATTAGTCCTATAAGACCTATTGTTGTTCCCATGTTACAACCATTAAAGGTAATTGTGAATACTCCAACATCATTCTCAAACCTCACACTTCTACCATTTCAATTATTCCCACTATATCTACCACTTCATAAACACCTATCAAAGGTTTCCCCAAGATCACTCCCATTTCAACCATAGCCTAGGATTTGTTTGCATCCCCTTTAACACCCATAATGGGAAAAAATGATAAGGGTGAGGACTCTCAAGGAGAGTGGATTCAAAGCATGCAGTTTGTTGGAGCACAAATGTCTAACATGATCATTCAATATTAGCCTAAGATTAAGCTCAATTTATAAAAGGCCATTGAGAAACTCAAGAGAATAACCACAAAAAAATTCACATAGGATGATACCCCTAATATTTATGAAACAAGTGAATATTTTTTATTATTTAAAAATAAAAAGAAATTATAGAGCAAAGGTGAAGTTATAGTTTTAAATTATTCCTAAAGTGGAGATGAATTCAAAGAATACCTTGATTTTGTGGTAAAATCCACTAATAAGAACATAGAAAATCTAGTCTAAGGCATAGAGAAGAAAGTACAAAGACTAAAAAAAGATTCAAAGGTAAATTTCATTGAAAACTTTGTGAACAAGATTGATAATGAACTATATTAACTCTTCACTTCAATCATAAAGTTTCACTACACTAAGGTTAAGAGTGAGCTTTTATAACACAATATCCATGTTTAAATGGCAAATATGTCTAGAATGGACAAGAAATTAGATGCAATTACCATTATAGTTATATCAAAAGGTCTCTCTCTAAATCTCAAGATCATGACAATGTTTGACATAGATTTGTGATCTATAGAGTATCATGATTCACAAAAATGCCTCACTAGAATAGGCTACACTAAATTTAAACATTGTTATGTCACAATTGAATGGCTTTAGAGAAGACATCCTTTCTTTTATTTCTTTATTTGTAGATGCTAATATGCAATTTTTGTTCACAAAGGATAATAATTTGATAATTTATATTAAGTTCATAGGGGTTTTTGACAACTTTATGATTTTATTCTAAAGAAAAGTGGTCAAAGTAAATAAATGTGGAAACTAGTACGTTATTGCATTTGTCAGACATGTAATAAGAAAGATAAAAAGGCCACAAAATTTATAGTATATCTTGGGATTCTTGTTACATCACCATGCATTATTAGGAACTAACACAAAACTCTTGTTTAATAAGCCAGTCATATATGTGTCTCAAATAGATGATGATTGTCAGTTGTGTGCGTGAGTGTTCAAGGGAAAGAAAGTGACTAGTTGAAGACCGGTTCACAAGTGATATGTCCAGATGGACTTAGAAAGTGAAATTTTATTTTTAGATCTTTGTTTTAAAGTTGGGAAGCTTTGTTTAGAAGCTTTTGTTTCAGTTTTTATATTATAAATATATTCTGTAGATTTTAATAAAGCATGATCACATGCAATATTTTTAGATGTGGTGGTGAACCATTTATTTTATAAATACATTTCACTCAAATAATAATAATAATAATAATAATAGTAGATAAGACTTTAGGAGACCTTACATGATTAAGAAATCACTATTGATATTCTATGAGTTTGTTCATGTTTTTTGCTTTCTTAATTTTCGAATAGTATTGTAGATGTTCTAGCAAAGAGAGATCATTGAATGCAATTTATCTACTTTATTATGAGTTAGTTAAACTGATTGATTAAGTAGTTTAATTATATTCTTAGTTTAGCTCTCATATTATTTCAATTACTTGGAATGAATGTTTCACTACGGTCAGTCTATCTTAAAGACTGATGTTATGGGAATTTATTGACAATTAATCATTCCTTAGACTCTTTGTTGCATTTATTTAAGTCTATACAAATGCTAAATTTGGTAAAAATTAGCTTATTTTTAATAGGTCTTGGGAAGTGTTTGCTTAAGTAAAAATATCTCAGTGAAGACTAGAACCTTCTTTTATACCCCACCCTTTCCCTCATTTTGATTTTTTTATTAGATTCAAATTTTGTAAAATAATAATGTTGTGGATACCCATCGTCAAGTTAGTTTTCACTACTTTTTGGGTGAAGTTAATTTCATCATAAAGGAGGATTTTATTGGGTAGGTCACAATCTCATTACTTATCAATGTTATTCTATAATTATTTATCCATAAAATCACAAATCTGCAACATGTGCATTAGGTTACACTTTGTGATCCTAAAATGAGAGGGTTTATCCCATCCCTTATTGGACCATGTTCAAAAACTTACCTCAATAAACTAAATTTGTTTCTCCTTTCTTCCTTCTCAATGGAGGTGATGGAGTCCATCGTTCCATGAAAAATCTATTGTTAGGTCATCTCAGTTGAACTCACCTATGTAGGGTGGCAAATAGATATGGAATTATGTGACACTACCACCTACTATTTGGGGAATTATAGTTTCTCTAGCTCCTTATGATGTCACATAGGATGGATGGGTGGCCCCTAATCCTTGTTTTGTCGAACCCTCTTCTTTAGTTGTTCTGCCACCTGAGGATGATTTGCCTCCACCAGCTTTTGGGGTTGCGACCTCTATCTAAAGTTTCACATTTGGTAATATTTTATTGATGCTTATGTATAGCCATGTGTTACCGACATACTTATTATTTTGAGCCTTAGTTTTTACCAACGTGAAGATCAAGCCATACATACCAACCAAACATTTTATTTTAGTTTTTTTAATTAAAAAGCACAATTCTATTAATTTTTTTTTTAAAAAAAAACTTATAGTACAATGCTAATCATAAAAAAAATATGGGTGGAAAAGTCATAACTTGGAAGTCAAACCGAGCTAAGAGAGACTTGGGATAAACTAAAGTCCGAAAAGGCCACAACTTGACCTATAACCATAGTTAAACTAACTCAAGTGTACATTGATAAAAAAGACAATTAAATAACTAAGCAACAACAACGAACATGGCAATCGACAAAGGAGGCAGAGGTAGAGGGACCTGAGGCTTTCCTCCCCAGCCATCCTGGGCTGGAGGATATTCATCAACTAGGAGGGGGTCCCAATCATCAACATGCTGGTTAGTTTCAGAATCACGCTGCACTTGATAATCTTGGTGGGGAGGAGACATGGCTAATGCTAACTGCGAGACCTTGTCATGTGGAGGGGTCTCCACCACCCCCCAACATTATCGTCTCTACCTCTATCATATGCTCTAGAAGGAGATGGCCATCAAGAGTGAGGAGAGGAGCTCCTCCAACTTCGAGACTTCCGTCCACGAGAGCAATGGCACCTCCCCCCAACGCCCACAACTTCGAGACTTCCGTCCACGAGAGCAATGGCACCTCCCCCCAACGCCCACAACTCTTAAGAGGAGAGTGGTGAGATGAGAGATCAGCTGGCTCATGGTTGACCATACAAAGAGCATTCCTCCAATAATCTAAAAAAATTGCAGATGATAAAACTTGAACCGAACCTTATTCATTTAACTTTGAATTTGAAAAATAACATTAACAATTACAACTACTTTAAAAAAAAACAAAACAAAACAAAACAAAACAACATTTTATTTTTTATAACCATCTATATTTCTTTTTACCCCTCTCTTTGTGATTAATCGATATATTGGAACATTGCATTTTAAAAAAGGAAAGAAAAAAGAAATGTAAATTGTGGCCTAAAACCCTAATAACAGGGTACAAACCGTCAAATTATAGGTGCTTAAAAACAATTCCCAAATTTTGCCACTCTTTGACCGAGCGACGTTTGGTGCGAAAATCATCTCCTTGGAAACCGTTTTGAAGATAAAGCACCAGGTTCTCAACCCTTTAAAATTAAACATGTGGCATATTTAAGGTGAATACCTAAAACAAAAATATCTAAACCTAGGATGGAGACATTTATCCTCTGAAAGGGCTCTCTAGAAAGATATTTATGAAAGAAAATTGTGTAGATAAGATTTTATTTATCCAATCGAAATATTTTATCGAAACATGCCATTCAGTCTGCCTTTTTGTCTCTATGGTAATCCAGTACATATACTTACTCGTCTACAACAGAGTTCAATTATTGCGGTCATATCCAATACTTCTGTAGGGTGATAAACAGATCTAGAAAAGCCTGAAATTAAAATAATTTGGACGTCATTGTGAACATCATCGTCGCATCATGCAACCAACGGATTCTACTCTTATCCTTCCTTGCGTATTATTCCTATTCTAAGTGGGCGCTCAGAAAAAGCACGCGTTTATTAATAATAATTACTCCAACCATTTGGTTCATAATATTTTATCCATCTATAATTGTATTGGCAATGACAACAATAATATTACACGGGCTGGCACATCATTTTGATCGATATAGAATAATCTCCCTCCCTCTTTTTTTATATTATCATCAATAATAGTAGGAATACTTTGGACGGCGCATCATTCTTCATAGAAATTCCAACAACAGATTAAATTTTAATATGAAACCGCCCCATTATCAGTAGATATCTAATGGCAGAAACTAAAAAGAAGTGGTCACTTATTGAACGACTGGGGCCATTAATTGTATTATATTGTGTACGTTGGGTTTCAGCATTGGTAATTTATTATTATAACATTTCTTTTAACCCGAGTGACAGCGAAAATTCGATTGCTTTGAAGAGTTAATAATCCTCACAATGCGGCCATTAATCTTCATGATAGCAGAGTTATTATTTTGATTAAATCTTAGTAATTGTTTCTCAGGGTGATCCGTTGCAGATTTCAGGCGCATTTTTCAAAAATACTCTTTAGAGTTATTTGATTTAATATAATAATTGGATGAGTTTTATTAATTATGTAATAGTTTTATTAATTATGTAATTTTAACCTCTTAACTATAATGCATAGTTATGATTATAAGACTGCATATTATTGAAGAGTCACTTGGGATGACTTGAACTTATAACCCAACGAGAAGAGTCACTTGGGGTGACTTGAACTTTAACCTAATAAGTAATATACATTTGAACCACCACTTTTTCTTATAAGGATATATAATTATATATTAGATTTATTGTTATTTTAATATATTAGATATATTTTTTTATATTATTCTAAAAAAGAATTATATATGAGAATGAAAATTTGAAGTTTTATAAAATAAATAAGTTCGTGTATTTTTACAAATTATGTTAAAAAAATAGATTCGAAATTTATTAATTTTATAATAATTTGATTGTTTTTTATTTAATATATATAAAATTTTAGTTACTATATCTATATCTCTCTCTATATATATATGTTATTTTTTATGGATTTATTTTATATTAATTTAACAAAAATATTTATATATAATTTTTTGCTTTTTTCTAAAATAAGTAATATTGGTACTCTTGTTTACTTCCAAAATCTAAATTTATCTTTAAATTTTGAAGATTGTTTTTATTTGATATTTTTTAGTGTTTGATTCCATTATTTGGATTGTATTGTAGGGCCTTTATAATTATTTGAATCAAACCACACAATTGAGACAATTTGTTTTCTATATGGGACCTTTTCATTCTACTCTCTCCCATCCTAATCATTTGAAATCAACATGTGTGTACTAGTGTGTATAAATTTGAATTTAAAATCATTTATAAATAAAAAAGTATTGTAGGTCAATTTATACATAAACATTATCACATAATATCTAACTAGTATATGGGCCCTTTTCATTCTACTCTCTCCCATCCTAATCATTGGAAATCAACATGTGTGTACTAATATGTATAAATTTGAATTAAAAATTATTTATAAATAAAAATGTGTTGTAGGTCAATTTATACATAAGCATTATCACATAATATCTAACTAGCATTCAACTGTGAAGAAGTTTTGGCACACATTTCAAAATAATATACTTTATGTAATTTACTTTTTTTATATCTTTGTTTTCCACCCATTGTCATTATAAATTAGCGACATCCCATTAAATGCATGCCTCTAAATCCACTAAATATTCTTTATTTACATTAGGTTAGAAATAAATAAATATTGCATGTATGTAGGAGTCACAACATAAGATTTGAAGAAAGAGAAATGAAAGATGAAACTAGGTGACCACAACCCAAAATCCAAATTTAAATTTTAGAGACCTCATATGGATTCTAATTTCAATTCATACATCATTCAAAAATCTTAGATCATATTTAGTTTTATAGGTTACACTCATCTTACCTCTTATTATATGTTTTTATGTTTAAAATTTTATGGTTGGAATCATAAAATATTGTATGTAAAAATATTTTATTTATATCCCTATAAATTTACTACATTATTTTTCCAAATATCATTTAAGAAATGATAATGTATTGTACATATATTATGATTATTATTTATATTATATATACATTTATTTTAATATATTTTAATGAACTTACATTATATTACATCTTCCAAGACTATATATTACATCATATTATGTTGATTATTACATCATATTGAATTGATCTCATATATCTAAAGATAATTTTATTGCATGATTCTAAATTTAAAAAATTCACCTAAATTTATGCTTAATGTACTATATTTCAAACTCCAAATCATCTCAATTTTTAAAAATTATATATATATATATATATATATATATATATATATATATATATAATTAAGTTTTAGTATTAGTAAAATAACTTCCATATTAATTAAAAATCTCTTACTAGATCTAAAATAGGTTTTATTGGCCAAACATGTAAATATGAATAATATGTTTGATGATAGAAACTTTGAGTTCCAAAGCCAATAATAATTATAACTAATTATCTACATCCCAAGATGCTTTAAAAGAGTCTACTAATTTTTAATTTAGGACATTTTCTTAGTGATATCATTATATCTTAATAATAATAAATGTTTTGAAAAATATTTATTATGGTGGTTTAACCATTTCACATTAATCTCAAAATCACCAAATTTATTATCAAAATTAATTTATAAATATTTTAAATTATTTTCAAATTAATAAATATTTATAATCTTTATTAACATTCTTCTAAATTATTTTTAAAATTCTCTAATTGATTCTTAAGTTTTCTAAATTATTCTTACATACATTTAAATTGTTCTCAAAATATTTTATTTTCTATTTTCTAAATCATATCATCAAACATTTATCAATAAATTCAAATCTCTCAAAATTCATTAATATATTTTCAAATTATTAAAAATCTTTTAATATTTAAAAATTAATTCTAATATTCATTCTAATCATCAATTATATACCTCTCTACCTCCAACATCTACCACCACTTATGACACCCCTCCATCTATTTATTTAAATTCACATCCCAAAAAGCATTCCATAACGCATACTCTTAATACCATCCAAATTTAAATTAAAAAAAATTTACTTAGGTTGAAAAAAAATAACAAAATGTTAACTTGAAATGGTATTCTCCTAAATCCTTTGGTTTATGATATCCTTTCTCATCCTCTTCCAAATTTTTATCATAGTTCTAATATTTGAATGTTAAATTAAAAATGGATTCATCACATTAAATTAGGCCCTTTCATACCTCTTGTATATAAATTTGTCATGATATATTTTTGACCAAACTTTTTTTTATAATTTTAATAGATGTTTTTATCTTGATTAGTTTTATGTTCTTTTATGTGGATCAATTCATTTTTTAATCATATTTGTGAATGATTTTATTAACTCATTTTCAAATTTAAATTCACATTAATTTTTTGTTTAATAAATTATTAATTTTTTTATAAATACTTAATGAAAACTATGATTATATGTTCTTGTTTAATATTATAATATGAACTATTCACCATCAAACAATGACATTAAAATATTTTTATTAATATCTTACTTTCAATTATTAGATTTACATTAAATTCTTATCTTTATTTTGATGATACTTGCCATGTTAGAAAATTTAAAATCAAGCAATCATATACAAATATGCATAAGTACTCTATTATGTAACATGTTCTTCTAATACTATAAATTTTCAAAAAATTAAAACTTTAATAATATGAACAATGACATTAAAATTTCAATAAATATCACAATAATGTATTAAATTCCATAAAAAACTCACTAAAAAGGGTCTTATGAATTACTCAAAGAGAGAGAAGATAATTTACTAGATTTAGTGAGAGTACATAATAAATGTTGAATAAATTACTTCAATAAAATTTAATTAATTTATTTCAAGTAAAATAGATTGAGTGCAATCTAATTAATTTACTTCAAGTAAGGGGATTAATCTTATAGTCCTTTCCTTTAGAGTTACGATTCTAGTGTATATTGTGACTATCTTAAGAATCAAAATACATTCATCAAATAGATGTAGTAAATCAAATCATAATATCCATGATGATCTCACTAATAATAACCAAATTAGAATATAATGAGAAAGAAATAATATTAATAAATTTATAACTACTCAAAATCAACATTTGAAATTTTTCACAAATCCACTTCAAAATCATAGTCAAGAACTATTATAGAATCAAAAGACATTCATCAAATAAATGTAATAAATTGAAGCATAATATATATGATGATATCACTAATTTAATAACTAAATTATATCATAAGGAGAAAGAAATGATATAAATAAATTTATAGCTCCTTTAAATCAAAATTTGAAAGTTTTCACAAATCCACTTCCAAATCATAGTCAAGAACAAGGTATAAATATGAATGTCAATAAAATTGATGTAATAAAAGAGAATTAAAATTGTTTATAGATTTTATATAACTCTAATCCAAGTGAAAATTTTAATTATATAGTCTAAGAAATAAATAAATAACCAAATTATCAATTAAAAAATGTTGTTTGATGAACGCGATATCTTAATTAATAATTCATATAATGGTATGATATTAATTAAATATTTAATATATTTCAAATATATAGATGTATGTTATACCATTAACCTATTGGGGGTGTCATAATTTGAAGTAAGGTGTAAAAAAACCTTTGATATAGTTATATGATCATTTATTTATTTGCATATTAGTATGAGCAATAGGCTTATGGAGTTTTTTAGCCTAATTAGTGTACATATATGAGGAAATGTGTATTATTGAGTCATAATACATTATAAATTATATTATTATTATAAAGATTATAGAGTTTTCATTCTCAAAGTCTCTTAGCCCAATATTTTAATATTCTTGTTTTGACTAAAAGTGTATTATAGATAACTAACTTCAAATTAATAATATTAATCATTTACACAAGGGAGATATAAAATATGATAGTCAAAAGTAGTAAATTGGATCTATCCCAATGAATGAAGGCAATAAAAAGTGTAAATTAAATGATTTGATAAGTAATGACCAAAAAAATAGTGATGGTGATGAAACAACCACACATTATCCAATAATATTAATATTTTGAGATAATTACTATAGTGATATAGAAGTGATGATGATTCTCTGTGTGAAATATATAGAATTGAGTATGTAGAAATAAATTAGGTGCCTAATATTATATCATTGAATATGCCCTAGTCAGATTTGGTTGTTGAATACACCCTGTGCTATAAATGTAAAACATGTTTTATTTCACCAAATATAAACTAAAATATATTTTATGTATTAATATTTATTGCATAAGTCCACTTTATAATTTCATATAGTCATATATATTTCCTTTTCTAAACTCATGAAAAAAAAAATTGTCTTGATTTTTTCTTTTCTTTTTTAGACCTAGTTTGCCACAAAAACACAATGACAAAAAAAAAATTAAAATAATGGCTAATGAAACTTATGAGAGTTTTAATTACATATATTTTATGCTAGAAATAAAACCATATGTGTTTTTAGTGCATTTTAAATATGATATTGAGCAAGGGCTTAACTTTCCTCTTCCCTAAATATGATGATACAACTACACATCATTCACCTAAACCCTCTTTTGACAAATTCAATAATGTCACAAAAGCTTGAAGTGATTAATGACCATTGTTAGTTTAATGTACAAGCTCCCTCTCAAGTGTATAAAATAATCTGATCAATGAAATATTTAATTTAGGGAAGCTTCTTATTCTGATTCTCACTTAGACTCTAATTGGTAAATGAATAAGAATGATTTTTTATACCAAAATCTTTAGTGCATGGCATGCACATTGGATGACCATGGAAACTTTTTAACTCATAAAATAAAATGTGCAGTAAGTTAGGTTAAGGTATAAGGACCCATAAAGATATGCAAGACAAAGTTAATGGTCCTCAAAATTAACATAATAAAAAAATGATAATACACATGTGGGTGTTGAATCTGTCCATGAAGAGACATATGTCCATAATGAATACAAGAAGATCTGAAGATAGATAATTGGGTATTAAAATCTTAAATATATGTATGTTAGAGACATATATAAGGCTCAACATATATAGGGAGAGTAGTGTTGGTAGGAAATGTCCTATAAATAGATAAATATACACAAATGGAATAAGTATTATATAATAGATAAATTATACTATAGAAGTGGGGCTTGTACCATAATTTGGTTTCCTCCACTTAATGTGCATATGTGAGTGAAATCATGCACATGTTAAATTATAAATATAATAATTTGATGTAGTAACTTGACTTATTTAAGGAAGAGCGGATGAATAGAATGGTGATCAAGATAGGTTCCATCCAAAAAAAATGTTGTATCTTAGAAAGTCTGACATACCTGAAAATAATTAAAAATTGTAATACATAGTTAATGTCATATCAATTTAAAATATAGTAAATTAAAAAACATAATTGAAAAATAAATATATGATTGATTAAACTTGTTTGTATTGAATATAATTCCTCCATAAATTGAAAACAAACCTCTAATCCAATTATTATTATTAATTTTTTCTCAAGATATAAACATAAATATCACATTTTAGGAATTTATAACAACCTAATTCACTAATTGATAAATGAAGTAGACAAAGGGAAAAAATTAGTGATCTTATTTTGTTCAGTTTTTTTATCAACCCCTTATTCTTCAATCATTTTTTCAAATCCCTTTTGTTTAAATATTATAAATCTTAAAATGTTTATAGATATGCTCCTTTATGAGGTGAGGGATTAAAAAATTATATTGAAATAATTCATTAAAAAAAAGAGTAAAATGCATCATCTATTATAAAATATATAGAGTTGAAGTTTCAAATATTCTTGAAAGTTTTTATATACCATAGGTATGTAACAATACAAAAATATGATCATGTAACTCAATATGAAGGTGCACATTATCATATTATGATGAAACATATTGGGAAGAAAAATATGCCTTGATTAATAATTCACATGTGTAAGATATGCATAATAGTAATAAATTCAAGTAGATAATTAAGTTAATAATTCTTCTAAGTAGAAAAGAATGAAAGGTAAAAATGTTATGCCATAAATTATTTAACCTTAAATTAGATGTGGATCCTTACTTGGGTAGATAGGGTTAAAAATATAAAAATGATAATACACAAGGGTGATTATTAGATATATAACAATCCAATTGGGTGATAAACTCAGATATAACCATAAGTTAAAAATAGTAAGTACAAGTATGTTAGATATGAAAATGACAAAATAAGTAATGTACTTATGATGTAGGTCCTGTTGACCAATTTTGCCCATAGGCAAAATCCTGGTCACCTTTTCCCTTTGCTATTCAAAAACAATCATTTTTGGGTTACACAAGTTCAATACCAGTGGTTCTCTGCTTGGTTCAACACGATTGTTTCAGTCTTTTGGTTCAACTGGTTGGTTTATCAACATTTGCTTTATCTTCTTCAAAGTCCAATGACCTTGTTCCAGCTCAGTCCAACACTTTGGTTCATCAGCCTGGCACTTTGGTTCAGTGCCTAGTTCATTGGTTCGGCCTTGGTTCGTCGGCCTACTCCAAGTTCATATCCTTGTAGGGGCAGACACTCCAATTGAAAGGACCGGGTAGGTCCCATCATTGTTTAGAGTTCCATGATTTTAACCAAGTACCAAATTCCTTCGGGCATGACTTAACACAAAAGCAAAGGGGTGGGCATAGCTTAACACAAAGGCAAAGTGCGAAAACAATTTCTATAGACTTTTTGTCCGCAGGAAAACATTCACGAACAAAAGTCTGTGGGGAAATTGTCCATAGACACAAAGCCCGTGGGAGCCCAGAAAAAGTCTGCAAAAACATTCAAAGGCCCAGCAGACCGTCTGAAGGCAAACAAGGACCCACCGAAGTATACAAGGTAGAGGAGTTGCTCAAGAAGGTGATGGGAAAAGCAGGCCGCAGAAGAAGCCAACAAAGACCGATGACGACTTGGAGGACGTCAAAGTTTGATAAAAGAAAGTAACTATTTGTTTTCAATTAAGAAGCGCTAACTAGAAGGAGCTCAGAATGCAGCGACCCCCTAGGAAGTTCACCCCAGGGGCTGAATGAGTCAGATAAGACAAAATGGAGAAAAGACAAAGCGACAAGCATGGTTCCATCAGGTCCCTTCTAAAAGGATGATGTCAGCAATAGTGTTTTCTTCTTCCCAATGAGGGACGTGATAGCCCACTTGCAAGCAAAGAGTGCCAAAATGAGCCTCTTGGGTTTTTCCATATAACATTGTGAATTGGTCATTTTGTGGGGATCTTCCACATTTTGTAAAGGTGTAGCCCTAGCAAAATTTCACCCGAATCAAATAAACACAATTTTTACCTCCATTTGGATAGATATTTTGAGAGTATGTCTTGAGTGTTGTTTTTGTTCAGTCATTGTTGCTTGATGCTCTCACAGGTTCAACACTAGTAGACCTGTTGTCTACAAGGCACCATTTCTATAGCTGAAAGGAGAAGAGCTGACATTTGAAAGACCAGAGTGGAGGAAGTTGCTTACAGTGTGCATTTCATAGCGCCTCAGTGATTTTCTATTTCTTGTGTTTTCATGAAAGCCTCCTTACCAGTTTCTTGTAGCTTGGTCCTTCTGCCAAATGTGTAGAGTATGTATGTATTTGTCTGATTCTGAGTGTGGATGTGTGAAGGTCAACTTATTTTGGTGCATCACCTCTTTAGAGTAGGTTTGTTTTCCTACACTCTCCTTTCCCTTTTCATCCCCCCATTATATATATATATATATATATATATGTATATATATGTAATATATATATATATGTATATATATATATATGTATATATACATATATATATGTATATATATATATATATGTATATATATATGTATATGTATATATATATATATATATATGTATATGTATATATATATATATATGTATATGAATATATATATATATGTATATATATATACCTATATTTGCACTTGCTAGAACAAACAATGATGCATCAGAAGGAGCTAGCCCTTATCTAGAGACTCTCCCCTCCAGCTTCGCCAGTCCCATAGGTGAGAGGGGAGTTTCCATGTTGCGAGGAGAAAGCAGGAGTTTAACCTCCTTGTCCCAGGTGCAAATTCCATCATCAATAGTTTTGGCACGCCCGGTGGGAAACACAGTTTGACAACATAGTAAGATATTAGGATTGATGCTGGTCATGTTACAACAAATCAAATATCTTCAGCATCTAGTGACTCTGAGTTAAATCTGCTAGTTAAGCAGCCTGGTGCCATCAGAAATCATTTTATTGTATGTATACTTCCTTTGCTCAAAATCATGGGTCTTGTTTTCCTTCATATGAATATAATCAAGCTCCAAATATTTATGCAATCCCCTCAAGTAGCTCTCCTAGTTTTCCTACAATGATAAGTGAAGTGGCCCTAGAATGGGAGATTAATAGGCTAGAAGAGCAATATAGATATCAACATGAGTTGATATATAAAGAGGAATGTTTGTTTAGGCAAGCACAGGACTTGCAATCCACGGAGGAGGAAGTAACAAAATGGAGAAATCCATTTATTCAAGGCAGTCAACCTTATGCACCCCCTCCTATCCTAAAGAAAACCCCCTCTTTTGTACCAAATCCTTTATATAAAATTGCACTTGCTCACTCCAGCTCATCAAATACAGCTGCTCCCAATCTCGTGCGCCTGGCTTTCCAACACCAGAAGACATCAGATCAGCCTCTCTTAGAAATAACCTTCTAAATTCCTTATATTATGAATCTTCCATTGAGAATAGTACCACCATCCAGCATGTCCCTCTTCTAGAGACTCCTCCAATGCATCAACAGTGTTTTCCTTGCATTTCCCAACCTCCCTAAGTCCTTTAGCATAATGCACAGATTCTAAGTTGGAGGATGGAATGTCAGGGACTAGCTCAGAGATTTGAAGAGGATCATGTTGGTGACCTCCAAGAAAGACTCTTTCAGGACAACCTAGCCAAACAAATTGAAGATTTAGAGGCTAGGATGAAGTTGCTTCTTGAAAGAGAGTTAAAATTTCCAGACCTTGTGGAGGAGACCCAGGACCTTGGAGAAAACAAAGTTGCTGCATGTTCATAGGAGAAAAATTCTAATTCAAAAATACTACACTAGGGAAAAATAGTAGAATCATGGGGTAGAATGGAAGAGTAGCAAGCTTTTTCTTAAAACCTTGGAGAAGCTGAGGCTGCGCCTACTCATGATAATGCTAAAGACCTCCAAGAAAAGCTTTTCCAAGAAGATCTAGCTAGGAGAACAACAGAGTTGGAATCCAGAGAGAAACTCCTTAGCCAATGTGTAATGGATGATTCAGACCAAACAACACATTATATGTCTAAACACACCCCACCTACACATTTCCAAGAGAGATATCAGGCCGCACCTGATATTGATGAAGTGTTGATCAAATGGATGGAGGAGAATCATTCAATTTTAGCTCAAGGACTGCCTCGTCTTCCACATGTTTTCTCCACTTCACCTCTTCTCAAGGAAGAACCTATTCAGTAGGAGGCAAGAGAGGAGTAGAAGATCTAATCTATAGTTCTTCAGGATGCTATCATGAGTGACAACGAAGATGGAATCATCATTGATGTTCCTTGTGAAGACCTTATCAGCAATGGAGAAGATGCAAGTCTTGCATATATGTAGATGTTCCAGTAATATGAGGAAGAACAAAAGCATGGTGAGCTCTCTTCCCCTCTATTTGATGAGCTTCCTTGCTATTCTGATGATGAGGACGTCTACATTGAAGAGCCTAAGTTAGAGGAAGATCAGGAGGATATTTTTGAAAATCTAGAAATTTTGATCAGTGAAGAGGAAAAGGAGAGGTCTATCTTCTTGGAGGAAGGCCTTGAAGAAGAGAGTTTTGAAGAAAGAGGTGATGTTCTTTGGGATGAGAAATCCTTTTGTGAGTCCAGTTCAGACATCACCACAGTCACCCTTCTTCAAGAAGTCCAAAAGGAAGCAGAGGATGAGTCTGATAGGATTTTCAATGAGGCAGAAGGAAATGAATTAGACCATGATACATTGTAGAAGGAATGTGCATGATCAAAGGGCTTTTGGTGATGAGCCAGCAACCATTGATTTATTGGTGAGGAGAACCTATAGAAAAAACTAGCATTCAACAAGCTTTCAAGGATAAGTAGAATACATATATGTTGGAGGCATGTTCGATTTTGATCCACTCGGATACCAACCAACTCAAGTGGCAGGCAAGAAGAGTAAGTCACCAACTCTCTTTCTCATTTAGCTACTTGCCTAGCACCATAATTCTTCTTGCCAAGAAGGGGACTTGAGAAGTTTTCCATTTGATCCAGGAGGGAGGCGAGCTCTCCTAGTTAGCTGTATATAATAGTTTATTTTTGGTTGTTTTTCCTATTTTCCCTAAGTGCAGTTTACACAGGTAGTGTTTTTTAGCTTTGTGTGTTTTCCTTCGTTTGTGGGGTAAAAGCTTCATGTTTGATTCTTGGATCTTTGGGGCTATTGCTAACATTTCTTCATAGCTACATTTGACTCCGCACCCAATGGACTACAAGGCAACCGGCTTCTAAGCATAACAGGCATGCTTCCCTTGTGAGTCACCAATCTGTTGACCAATTTTTCCCATAAGCAAAATCATGGTCACCTTTTCCCTTTGCTATTCAAAAACAATCATTTCTAGGTTACACAAGTTCAATACCAGTGGTTCTCTACTTGGTTCAACATGATTGTTTCAATCTTTTGGTTCAACTGGTTGGTTTATCAGCATTTGCTTTATCTTCTTCAAAGTCCAACAGCCTTGTTTTAGCTCAGTCTATCACTTTGGTTCAATGTCTACTTCATTGGTTCAGCCTTGGTTCGTCGGCCTAGTCCAAGTTCATATCCTTGCGGGGGTAGACACTCTAATTGAAAGGACCAGGTAGGTCCCAGCATTATTTAGAGTTCCATGATTTTAACCAAGTCCCAAATTCCTTCAGGCACGGCTTAACACAAAAGCAAAGGGGCGGGCATGGCTTAACACAAAGGCAAAGTGCGGATAGAATTTTTGCAAACTTTTTGTCTGCGGGAAAACATCCATGGACAAAAGTCCGTGGGGAAATTGTCCAAAGACACAAAGCCCACGGGAGCCCAAAAAAAGTTTGTAGAAACATTCAAAGGCCTGACAGACTGTCTTAAGGCAAACAAGGACCCACCAAAGTATACAAGGTATAGGAGTTGCTCAAGAAGGTGCTAGGAAAAGTAGGCCACAGAAGAAGCCAACAAAGACTGATGATGACCTGGAGGGCGTCAAAGTTTGACAAAAGAAAATAACCATTTGTTTTCAATTAAGGAGCACTAACCAGAAGGAGCTCAGAATGCAGTGACCCACCAGAAAGTTCACCCCAGGGGCCGAATGAGTCAAATAAGACAAAATGGAGAAAAGACAAATTGATAAGCATGGTTTCAGTAGGTCCCTTCTAGAAGGATGATGTCAGCAACAGTGTTTTCTTCTTCCCAATGAGGGACATGATAGCCCACTTGCAAGCAAAGAGTGCCAAAATGAGCCTCTTGGGTTTTTCTATATAACATTGTGAATTGGTCATTTTGTGGGGATCTTCCACATTTTGTAAAGGCGTAGCCCTAGCGAAATTTCACTTGAATCAAATAAATGCAGTTTTTACCTCCATTTGGATAGATATTTTTAGAGTATGTCTTGAGTGTTTTTTGTGTTCAATCATTGTTGCTTGATTCTCTCACAGGTTCAACACTAGCAGACCTGTTGTCTACAAGGTGCCATTTCTACAGCTAAAAGGAGAAGAGATGACATTTGGAAGACTAGAATGGAGGAAGTTACTTACAGTGTGCATTTCATAGTGCCTCAGTGATTTTCTATTTCCTGTGTTTTCATGAAAGCCTCCCTGCCAGTTTCTTGTAGCCTAGTCCTTCTGCCAAATGTGTAGAGTATGTATGTATTTGTCTGATTCTAAGTGTGGATGTGTGAAGGTTGACTTATTTTGGTGCATCACCTCTTTAGAGTAGGTTTGTTTTCCTGCACTCTCCTTTCCCTTTTCATCCCCCCATTATATATATATATTCACTTGATAGAACAAACAATGATGCATCAGAGGGAGCTAGCCCTTATCTAGAGACTCTCCCCTCTAGCTTCACCAGTCCCACAGGTGAGAGGGGAGTTTCCATGTTGTTAGGAGAAAGCAGGAGTTTGACCTCCTTGCCCCAAGTGCAATTTCCATCGTCAATAGGTCCATCATTGTACATAGCTCAAATATGTTAGTTTATGGTATTATGAGGCCTTATATGTTATTTTTGATCAATAAGAGGTCATTCTAAGCTTCAATTGTTAATTCTAGGTCATTTAGGTGTGTTTTGGATTTTTCCTCCAAAACTAAGAAATTCAAATTTTCAATTGTTTTGGGCTTTTGGAGAGTTTTAGTAGGTATTAAGGGTCATGATCCTTATTTTATTGATCTTTAGGGTCAAATATCATGTCTTATTTTTTTTTAATTCTTACACTTCTTGTTGATATCTTTAAACATATTTTGATACTATGATAAGCCTTATCCAATGTAGAAAAGGGTTGAATTAAGCAAGAAAAAAGAGTCTTAAAGTAGTTGAGGGACTATTGTGATAGGAAACCAAGTTGACACATTAATTTTAAGAGGATATAGGATAGTAACATGTTATTTCAAGTAATAAAAACTTAAATAAATATACTAACAATTACACTCCAAGCCTAGATCTTAGGGGTGAGCTTAGTTAACTTAAGACAAATGAAAGCACAACTAAAATGCAAAAGAAAATGAATATTTTAACTTCATTGGAAGATCCAAATACATTTTTAAGTGGCTTATTTGGCTTGTGCTTCAAAGATTCTTTGGCAAATAGACGTATGTAGCTCCTTCTCTCTTTGGTACCATGGCTTGTGTTGTGTCTTAGCTCAAGATTTTAACTTTATAAAACCATTTACAAGGAAATTTTTATATTATAACACTACTCTTATCAAAGCTTTGAAGTCATTTATGAATTATAACTTTGAACCAAAATATATTCTTATCTCTCTCCAAATTTGCATTATAATTTTGGCTTATGAGAGCTTAAAATTCACTTAGCATGGCATTATATTTATAGAAAATGGATTTAACTTCAACCCTAGAAGAGTTAAGGTGGAGTTAAGGCTTAGAATGGGTTCAAACCTAACCCAGGTGAGTCAAATATAACCCCAGTAGAGTTAATAGTTGTCAATTAATCATGATTTACAATTAATAGGCATGGGCATCCAAAATGAGATATTTTAAGATATTTTCAAAGAGCTTGACAACTCATAAAGGTAATTAATGTTGAAAGGCTAGGATATTTTGAATTTTTGAATTTCATTTTTAAGAATTTTATCAATTGCACATGGATAATTCAATTAAGCATTTAATTTGGTTTAGCTTGTTAATTAATTTGAATTAACCATTTAGCTCTTTCAAGATTTTATATTTATTCATGTGCCCCACTTAATAGGTCCATAGGCCAAATTGATTATTGTGATGCCGCAAGATGCTTAGAGATGAATCTGTGAGAGGTTATTATTGCATATGATAGGATATCCTAATTAGGGGTGTCTCAACATGATTATGAGATTTCATGAATGATGCAAACGAAAATTTAGGATGTTCAATGATTCCTAGGCTTAATTTTCAATGGTTGGTAGGAATTAGTCTGAAGTCCATTTGAAAGCTAGTTGTGGCCACTTTTAGGTTTATATAGTTTGCCCCTATTTGGGAAGTTATTTCAAGCTATAAGCACAATAATGTCTTCTCAAATAATTAAATAGGCCAAAAAAATATAATTATTAAAGAAGAAGATCCAAATAATGTTTGGGAAGCCTATAATGATGTCTATCCCCTTGAGGGAGTGGCTGACATATATGATTGATGGATGGTCCCTCAAAAAGAAGAAAAAAGAAGAATGAAGTTAACCCATGGGTGAGATTAATCCAAATGATAAAATGATTGCATTATTTGATATAAAAGGTACTAATTTTTCCAAAGGTGGTTATAATTAGTAACAAAATTTGAGACACTAATTTGCCCAAAGGTGGTTATAATTAGTGGAATAGGCATATGCTTAAATTACGAAAGATGGTTCAAAATAATGATTTACCCATAGGTGTTTATAATAATTAAGATGACCTAGATTAAAAAATGATATTTGATTATGCCCTAGTGGGGTAGATTGGTAAGCATAACTCAAGGATATACCCTGTTTCATAGATTAAAGATGAGTGGGCACAAACATAAATGTGATGGTCTAATGACTAAAGAAGCCACAAAAAACCAGGCATACGAGGATGCACAAAGTGATGAAAGAGATTAATAAAATAATAAAAATTAATGAATGTGAATGATTAACTTGTACCTAATAATGTGGATATGCTCATCCTTATTAACATTGATACAATAAGAATAGTCAATAGATTGATTTGATTAAATAGGGTGGGAGGATTTTTCAAGGTTACCAAGGAGAAACTTTTATGAATTCATTCCTTGTAATAATTCCTGAGCTAATTTTTTCTATAGCACATGATGATAGGCATCATGATATAAAATACCATGACAACTTATCCAAAATGTTCATAAAGACTGATTCTCAATCCAATAAGTAATTGAAAATAATGCACCAATTATAAAAACCATGATGATAATGTTGACATATGAATATGGATGGATTCAAGAATAATTTGCAAGGAATCACCCAATGAACACATATAGACTAATTCAAGGAATAATAAAGAAATCAAACAAATAGGTAGACAAAGAAACAAGAACACATAGAAAGCTTGAAAGCAAAAACAACAAAAAACATCATGTTGTTAACCAAGTTAGTATCTACACATGAAGGATTAATGAAATGATAAATGGGTGGTTCTCCCAAGAAAGGATACATGTAAAGGGAAATTCCAAACCCCCATTGAAAATGACACGGTTTAAAATAATTAATAGATTTTCCCCAGTAGGGTGGATCGAGGATGACTGACTAGGTTTAAAAAAGATACATGTTTTTAGATTTTGTAAATTTTCAATGTTTTTGGTATTTTTGGGGTATCTTAGCTCATTAGAGATTTAAAATATACCACTTGAAAAATCATGAGAGTGTTAGCTTAGGTTTCTCACAAAATAGTAAGAACATAAGTTTAATAGGGACTGAGCTAACCTCAACGTGAATTGAGCATGACCTACATAGTCCTCTTAGGACCTCAAGTCATAGTATTTCTACCCACAAAAAATATGGGGAGAACCAAATAGGTCACAACAAGTTCTAAAAATTAAGGTAAATGACAAGGCAAATGAAAATAATAATGGTAAGGGGATGTGATAATGTATGGTAAAGGTGTTGTTCCTAATTTTCCCATAGGTGGTTATAATTAGGAAACAACAACATAGATCAGTGCTACTAATTTTCCCATAGGTGGTTATAATTAGTAACACAAGGTGGGATACTGATTTTTCCATAGGTGGTTATAATCAATGGCACTAGTCAAACATAAAATGAAAGATAACTTCCCAGATCCACTATCACACTACTTTCATAGACTATCATTTAAACATGGAATTCTAAAAATGTTGAAACTAGATCAAAATCCCCTTATGAAAGGTTTGGGAAGAACTAAAGGAACCAAGATCAAAAGGGTTGGGTAGGGAAAATAAAAATAGGCTTTGATCAAATAGGGAAGGTATAGTATAATGGTATAGGGTATGGCATTGCTCAAGGATAGTGATGTTATAATGGTAATAGGGGTTTTCCCAAGTTATAATGAAAATGAAGTGACATGAAACAATGATAAGAGGAATGGAAAAGGAAAATGACAAGGTAAATAGTTTTGACAATTGAAAATGGCAAGGTAAATGGTAAGGGATATGATTCTATTGATCTTGTTGATGTGGAGATGCATGTATTGATCACCATATGATAAAAATAGAATAATAAATCATTTAAATTAATATTCCATACCTCTTATAAATAACTATTCTATCAAGAACCTATTGTAGATTTAGACTCCAAAAATGTTGTTGTGATCTTCATTGGTTATTGATTTTATTTCCTTCAAAAATTGAGACAATGTATCTTTATAGCCTATGCAAAGGAAAGTATGGCCAGGGATGGTACATATGGATAAATGTTGGATTATAGGTATGTTATGGAAATTTAAAGGTGGATGATAATGGAGTGTATAATGTTTAGGCAATAAATGAAGATCAATTTTTTCAAGCAACACAATATTTTTTATTATGGATTCAACATAATTTTGTTTGTGGTGGGGTCGAAGACTTTTAGTATGCTCTCGATAAGACCACTAGATTTTTATATTATTTGGGTCTAAGAGTAGCTACCATCTTATTATGTTGTAGATTGGAAGCTATAATGAAAACATATTTGATAATGTCTTCATCAAGCAGTGAAGAACTATTGTGCTTAGCTATTGGTTTCTCGAGGAGGTTTTCACTAATGAAGTTGTCTTGATTATCCCATAACACATTTGAGAAGGTTTCACTAAGGTTTTTTTTATTTTGACTTTGATTATCTTCTAGAACCTCTAATAAGGTTTCACTAAAAGATGTTGATATTGAACTTTTATTGTCCCCTAGTGCCTCAAAAAAGGTTTCACTAGGATATTGTTCTTCTTCTGCATAAATGTGGTCATGGCCTCCCTAATTTTCTTTAACTGATATGTTGCGATGGATGCAGTTTAACAAGGTATGATTTTCTAGGTCCAATTGACACTTATGGGAGGTGGAAGGTTAATATAATGGCTATTTTGGTTGGTGTTAATGGCATGTGAAATGGTAATGGAATGGGGAAAGGAAGCACAATCTTCGTAGAAGATACTAGAATAATTTGTGTCAAAGCTAAATTAATCTTCCTCAAAAAATTTAGAAGGATCAAAAATATATTTAAATTTATCTATAAGGCATGCATAACCAATAGTGTAATAGCCATGAATGTATTATGATTTTCAAGCTGATTCTGACTCAAAGGACTCTGAATCCATTGTTGAGACTAACATTGATTCTACTTCTGATGCTCAATATGATGTTGGTTCAAGAATAGAATTGTTATCACATAGTATTGTACCTATCTTAATTATGTATCTTATTGTGTAAGTGCCTAATGAAATAATGGAAAAACCTCCAAAACTATAGGAACTTGGCAATTTGAAATTAATCTCAGAGAAGGCAAGCTTCCTTTCACTAAAATATGATGCAAACTGATAAAATATCAGCCTTTTAGGAATTTTGCTCTTTAGTGCTCTCATATCCTAAACTAGGGCTTTAATGGGAATATGATTTAAAGAAATTGAAACTATAGAAAAATTGAAAGTATGGTGATTAAACCAAATTTGTATAGTGGATATAGATGCTTGCTTGGAAAGCATAATAGGGCATAAAATAGATTGAGTTTATTTTAAGCACAAACTTATGAAAATTTGGAAATCAAAGGTAATATTTTAGCTATTCTTAAACAAAGGGGAAAAGATATTTATTTCAAACAATATTATCAAAAGGGTAAAATGCCAAAGATGAATTTTCTTGAGACTAAAATAAAAGATAAAACTTACATAAAGAATCAGATAACTTGCACAACATAGAGATTCCAAAGATAAGAGAGGAAAAAACTTCAACTTTGTTTCTCTCTAAAGGCTACAACTTGTAGCAAATACATTTAAAATGTAGAAAAATATCACTAATAGCAAAAATATACCATCGAGCCATAGAGACTACCCATATTTATACAAAATATGTCTTAGAAGACATGTAGTTGTTAAAACATTAACACCCAGTAGAAGGAAATCATGCAAATGAGGGAGAGTTCCTCTATTTCTAACATTTTGGACTCATGGGAGTTCTTGTGCTACATGCATGAGTTAGGTGAGAATCTAGAGGTGATCTTGGCATAGATGGAGATATTCATGCAAGGCTCCTTGGATGATGGATTAAAATAAATCTTCATGCAAGAAGTGTCACCCAAAAGGACATTATATTTTCCAAATAAAATATAATATTAAAAATAAATTTTAAAATTTATTTTCATGAAAACCCTAGAATGAAAAACTAAAGTGAGACTTTTGAAAATCTAAGCCTTTATCACTTTCACCAAAAAAAGACCATGCAATTTGTGTTTTATGACTTTGCACCTTTTCATTTCACATTAATTAAAATAGAAAGTGCAATTTGTGACTTCCACATTTAAAAGATATAAAGTGAAAAATATATGTCTTCTCTTTATCCAAAAGAATTATAAAAAATAAATAGTTACACCTTGCATTTAAAAATTAAAAATTATAATGTATTCAAAATGAAAATACACATGATAGAAAAATTTACAAATATCCAAAAGAGAGGGAAAATTTAATCTTTATTCATAATAGATTCAACTTTTTTGTCATTTTTGCCTATAGCTTCTCTAAGTATGTATCAAAGTCCTTAAATATTTCTTATATTCACTCTTCATCTGGCCCATAAGAATAAATGTTAGAGGTTGTATAGTCTACTTGTACATCAAATAACTCTCTTCAAAAAGTCCTTATACCCTACATTTTAGTTCTCATTTGATCAATTGCCTTCTCATATTTGATAAACTTGTGAATTGAACTTAAGGCAAAGACTGTGTCTTTTGATAATTCCTTCCCACCTATTAACTTAAAATTCTCTTGACCCTATTCTATAGTAATATAGTTATAGCATCATCCATTGATAATCATGGCATTAAATGTATCATGCCATCAATCTCATTTAACACATTAGTAGCTTTATCATGAGCCTCTTTGGCTCGCTCAGTAGACTCAGTCAATATCCTTATCCATATTGGGTAGCCCTATGTAATTCTTCATGATCAACAGAGTTCTTCAATATATTCTCAAAAATGAGGGTATTCATATCAATTAACTTTATGGCTATCAATTTAGGGTAATACATGTTCAAAATTTGAACCTCTCCTTTATAGCTACTAATTTGTGATTTTAAAATTTCCTTTCTATCTATGATGATATCGTAATGTTCCATCATTGTTATGAGGGCCTTGTTGCATATTTTAATTATTTCCTTATATCATTCCTTTGTATCCCTTCCCATGTGATAAATATCTCATACTGAATCAATTATAGCTTGATCCAAACTGATTAGTTGTATTTCTTGTGGTTGTTACGATGTTTCACCAGGATTTATGAATTGGTTAAGTTTTTTGATCAACTGATCAACTTTCATTTTAAGTTTATCCTTGGTGGCTTTATCATGTTCAATTATCTAAAAGAGAGAGTTGATGCCTAACTACACATCATGTTTGAGCCCTTCTCTTGTCTTCCAACCAAGGTGTATGTGAGAGACCTGATAATCCACCACCACAAGATTTTCCTTTGATTTATTTGGTGGGGGAACTATAATCTCAACATATCTCTCTCCCTTATCATTAGTGAATATTATTGAGAGGGTCCTAGGGGTAGGTTTTGACTTATTTTTAATTTTGGCATGCTAAAGTCAAAAATGTTGGGATCAATAATTATTTTTCTCTTTTTTCTCACTCATTGGGATAACCAACTAGGGGCAGCCTTCTGTGCATCTGGTATAGTCACCAAAGAATACATATCTAATGTATTTGCACTAATTGATGTTGTGAAGAAGGAGGCCTCATGAGAAGATGACACTATTGACATCCCAAGAGGTGTTTTTGAAGGTTTATTCTCACCAATAGTTTGCAAACCCATTGATGCACTAAGTGTTTGAGTTAATCCAAGCTCCATTGATTGTGTGGATGAAGTAGTGGAAATGGGGGAAGTGGAAGCAATGGAAGCATGAGTGATGAATTTAGGCACTAGTGGAAGGGTGGAAGCCAAGGTACTAAATGTGTCAATTAGTAATGTGGGGCCACTCAAGGTTGGTGAGGTGAAATGGTGGGTTTAGAAGAAGACAGAACAATTCTCACTTCAGAGGTTAAATTGGATTGTGGGATAATAGTCAAGATGAATGGCTTTGAGGAAATTTACTATTGAGTGGTGTTGGGGATTAATGGTGATGAAATGGAAGAAACTATGAATGGAATAGAAAGTAGGAGTAGATCAAATGGGGAAGGAAAAGTGGGAGGAAGGGAAAGTGAAGTAGAAACTTGGACTCTTATTATAAGGGGACCTTGAGTGCCCCCTATACTTGTTTTTTATACTTGTAATTGAATTATTGAGGTGGGTTAAGTGGTAGATAAAGTGGGGATGAGTGGAGGGAAAGGAGTTAAAACTTGTGATGCAATGAAAACTTGAGGTACTTGGGGAGAAGAGGTAACTAGTGTAAGTGTTGAAGCCACCTATACTATAAGAGTAGGAGAAGGGGGGATAATGGAAATAGGATATAGTGATATAGGATATGAAGTAGTAGATCTCAGTGATACTAGTGTTATTTATTTTGATGAAAGATCAATGGGTTTATGTGTAGCTTCTGCTTCTTTGCTTAATTCTCCTTTTTTGGCCTTAGCCTTTGTTTTCCTCTTCTTTTTTGTTCAAGTCCTAATGATGATTCACTAAGGCCCTCCAATATTGGTTTTATACCCTTTGATTTTTATTTTTAGGAACTTTTATTCAACTCCTATGGTTTCTCTTGAGATATGCACTCCTTTACTCCTTAACTAGTTAATAGTTCTATTGATAATGGGGGATATCCTATCAAATAGGGAAAAATATTTGAGAATTGAATACCTAATCAATGGTAGGGTTTCACAATGATCTAGGTGAGGTATAGTGGATCCACTCTAGAAACATCATCCTCCAAGTCGTTAGGGACTAGTGCTAGATCATAATCCTTTATTTGTTGTAGGGTCATTCTTGAGTAGTCACTTATTTTGACCATCTCTTCATCATCAAAATCCTACTAATATATTCATAGTATGACACATGTTTATATGATTCCAATTCTAATGAATGAGTTATTTTACCATATGGGTCAAAAATATGACCTAGAATCAAGGGTCCTCAATGTTACTTGGCTCATATCTACTTCTATACTTATGGTCTTGAGAAGATTTTGGCATGTATAACAGCTAATACAAATAGGGAAATTAATCCCTTCCTCATGTCTATCTGAGAGGAGCTTTTGGGTTTCCACTAGCTATCACACCAACTTCAATAATGCTCATTTATCACTTACATACTGATGGAGGGTATAGGGATAGCCACTGAAGCTTACTGCCCTAATGTAGGAATATGTGGGGAATTATATGAAGAATGATCCACATTTGGTGATTTATTCTTTTTATTCCCTTGAGAACCTCTCCCTCCTATGTTCTTGATTGAACAAGGTGATGATGTTGTAGATGAAAGCATCATTAACTCTTTTGAACTATTGTTTACTAGCCTAAAGGGTGAGGTTAGGGTAGTAGTTATACACTCTTTTTATTTCATCAAGAACAACATTGAGACATAGGAATAATCTTCCCTTATCCAATATATAAACAACATATGATGTAATGTGAAAATTAATTGTGGTTTTAACCTCCAACAATTATTGATGAAGGAAATCATTGATTAATTATGCCCAATGTATATATTGCTTATTCTCTTAGATAGTCCAAATATAATGGTACATCCACCATTTGTATCACTAAGCATCAGGACTGCTAGTGACTCTATGTGACAATGTGATAATATCTCTCACCTCCTCTATAGAGTCAAATCTATACATTGTCTTGGGAAATCTGGTGGAAGAATGCTTGGGGGTCTTGAGCCATTATTTATTGATCATATTTTGGAATCTATATTTATTCTCTTCATAGAACTATGTAGATGTTTGGGGAGTTATATCTAGGTAAATTTTGAATTTAGGAATGGAAAATATTATGTTGATGTAATCAGAGTCAAGATTCATAATATTTTCTCCCTTATCATTATACACTTACCTCCTATTGGGGTCATAGTGTTAAGACATTGTCGAGATCAATTCAGGACTTTAAATAGTTAGGGGAAAGGTTGCAGATTATGGAAGTCTAGAGTCATATTTACTTTGTATCCAATTATTTTGTAAATCTACCCCTACTCTAGCCCAAAAGTCTCCTAAGTCAATATGACTTAAACATGTAATCACTAATTTTTGTGAGATTGGATTCCAAACAAGAAGTTGCTTTAGGGCCCTTAAATTTGAGCTTCATCTCTTTGGTAGGCATGGAGATTATAGATAAATATTTTGACTAACCAAATGTGGAAATTAGTGGAAACTAAAGGTGTATGAAACACTTATCCCTTCTGATAGAACTTGGAGGTGTTCAAAGCACATCCAATGTCCACAGTGTTTATGGCTTAAGAATATCTGTTGGAGGTGGGATGTGCTTAGAGCAGGTCCACTCTTCATTATGTTTGAAATATGTTGGGTTCCCAGTGGAAGTGGGAGCTACTTGAGGAATGTCCACTGTCCATGGTACACTAGGAATCTATGGAGGTCAAAGGTGCTTTGAACATGTCCAGTATTTGTAGGGATGTTAAGAGGGAAAGAATCTTGGAGGGAATATTCTCATTTTTAAAATGAAAGAATATGCTTCGAGAATATTCATTTTGGCATCTAAAAATGGTTTGATTTTGAATGTGAAATCCCTAGATGAAAAATGAAGGAAGCTTTTGGAAGATTCTTTGGATTTTTATCTCAAAACCCTATTATACCGTAGATGTTCTATCCAGTCCTTAGAAAACTAAGTGCTATGCCAAACACACAAACTTACACAAAAATGACCTACCAACTACTATAAAACTAGAATTTTAAAGGAGACCCTAAAATTAGAAAGAAAACTCAGTTTCATGGAGACCTAAAGGGATAAAACACAAGAAGAATACCATTTGGTGGATGTAGGTGATGTGGATTGACATAGCTGACGTGGATCAATGTATGCTTGCTCATGGTTAGAGGTAAAAAAATGGTGAGGATGACATACTATAGCTCTAAAATATACTTAACAAGATAATAAAATGATAATCTTTTTTTAAATTGACCCTCTTTTATATAATAAAAACTTGTATTTAATGATAGTGATGGTGGCTAGTGGTGGAGGTTGGACCTGCTTGAAGCAAGTCCACTCTCCATGGTTGAAAATGGCTTGATGAGAGGTGGGTGTTAAGCATGAAATATACTGAGAGGGGGGGGTGAATCAGTATATTATATATCTTATAAATCTTTCCTTTAACCAAATTCCACTTAATCAAACATTCAACATATGCAATAAAACTCAAATAATAAACATCCACACAAGATAGAGAGACACACCAGATATAACATGGAAACCCAATGTGGGAAGAACCATGGAAAATCAATCTCAAATATATTTGTGAGAACAACCCCACAGGAGCACCATAACCCTTTGCCAAGTACAAACCTCAGCTACAATTCATGAGCACCAACCCATATGAGCTTTAAAACCCTTTGCCGAGCACCAACCTAGCACCTATTTGTGAGCACCAACCCATAGGAGCACCAACCCCTTTGCCAAGTGCCAACTCAGCAACAATTCGTGAGCACCAACCCATAGGAGCACCAACCCCTTTATGTATACCACACACCTATCTCTCAATGTTGCTATCTCAACAATTGATAGATCAATACAACATCTCCTTCCTCTCTCTCACCTTTGCTCTTCTAAGCTAGAAATAACAAATACAAATCATATTCATCTTTCACAATTGCTCTTTTAAGCTAGATATCACAATATCAAATCAACCTCTCACACACATATTACAAATGGCTAATCAAGCCTTTATTTATAGCTTTCCAAATGACCTTTGGCCTTCCCCCTTTGTGACCTTTCAATTCTCATGGAAAATTGTGCCAATCTTGGATGACCCTTCATATCCAAGCATTTGAAAAGTCATGTGGTGACCCTTCATGACCAAAAACATCTTTCCCACTTTTGTCCTTATCTTTGGTGACTTTTTGTATTCCTCAAAGTGTCCCTTCATGAGAAATTCGCCCTTTACTCTTTTGTCTTCACTTGGTGACTCTTGGTATTCCCAAAAATGACTCTTCATGGGAAAATGTATCCCATCCTTCTTTTGTCTTTACCCCATGGCTCTTCAACTTCTCCATGGGCCCTTCTTTTGTCTCATATGTAACCAAAAATATATTCATTAATATTAAATAAATATTAACTCATATTAGCCAAGATAAATAATATTAAATGCAATGGGGCCTTTATCATCAATAATGATAAACCTTTGACATCAATGAAAATATTTAAAACAATCTCCCCCTTTGTCATTGATGGCAACCTCAATCCTGAAACTACCACATCCTATCACCTGCACTTACCATCATCTAAAAGCATACAGTAACTCCCCCTTACTATAGCAACCTGTACCTATTTCTTGTACCTATTTTTTGCACCTATACCTATACCTATTATTCTCCCCCTTTGACAGCAATGGCAAAGGGCCTACCTGGAGCTAACACTTAGCTCCCCCTCATTTGATGCTAAACCTCAATGGTATGAAGTAATAGAAATTACTCCCAACTCTTCTCACCGATCTTTCAATGTATCCTTTGATCGTGCCTTTGAGAAGATATCTGACAATACATACACATTTTTCCCTATCCTTTGAGCATCTGCAATCAACTCATTTGAATATTTTCTTATAATCTCACAACCTTCAACATGAAACCTTAATGTGTATCCTTGATCACAAATTTGACTAACACTCAATAGATTATGCTTAAGACCTTTTACATACAAAACATTTTTAGTCTTAGGTCTACCATAATCCAAACTCAAAGTACCTTTTCCAGCTATCCTGGCAGTGGTTTTATCTCCAAACCTCACTGTACCACCATTAATCTTCTTTAGAGAAATGAACTTACTTTTATCTCCTATCATATGCCTTGAACATCCGCTATCAATTAACCATGGATGATCTTCACCTCCCACATGTAGAGCTGTCTACACCATCATAGAATCTTCATGTTGTTTCTTCTACCATGTACATGTCTGAACCTTCTTCCTGATGAATGGATCTTTAACGCTCTAATTCTTCTTCTTGATGAATGGAGCTTTGAACCTCTGATCCTTCTTGACTGACTCAAACACGCTTCTACAATACCTAGCTATGTGTCCATAGTTTTTGCACTTGTAGCATACTATGGTCTCTTCATCAAAGCTTGATAGAGGAGCAAAAGAGTTATGGCTTCTGCTTGACTCTACTTGACTTTCCTTCTCCTTATTTCTAAAATTGTTAGCTCTTTTTCTACATTCTAATTTATTATGACCATATCCCTTACAATAAAAACTATATCCATAAAAATAAGACCTATCTTTATATCTCTGACCTGATTGCATTTTGTAGCTTTGTTCCTTCCATCCTTCTCTATTTGGAATGTCCTCTGCATTCTTCACTTCTCCCCTTTCTATTTCCTCTTGTGTCAGAGCTTTAGCATAGCTCTTTTTCTTTTCAAAACTGATCCCTGTCTTATCTGAATATGCTTTTTGACTTTCCAAAATCTTATTCAACATGTTAGTGCTATCTTCAAATTTTGAATCACTAATTACTTTATCACTGACTGCTTTCTTAATATCTTCTTTTAAAGAGGCAATTTTAATAACATACCTTTCACAATCTTTTCTTGTTATTTCCAACTGTGCTTTGAGATCTTCTTCATTCTTCTTGGATTCTTCAAAATGTGCTTGTATATCTTCAATCATTTCCTTTGACTCTTGTTCATGTTTCTCGATCTGGCGCTTTAACCTTCGATTCTTCTTCTGAACAGCTTCTAACTCTTCTAGGGCACAATTGAGTTCTCCTTCCATATCTACTTCAGCTTCCTCCTCTTCTTCTTCTTGATCATCATCAAGTATGGTCATGAATAGAATCTCTTCTTCTTCTGAATTGTTGACTCCACTATCTTTGCCTGAGCTAGGATCTTTAGAGTACAGGCTCTTCTTCTCGAATCCCTTCTTAGATTTTCCTTTGAAATTATTCTTGTATGTAGGCTTTTCTTCTTCTTCATCTTTAACCTTATCTGGGCATCTAGCTAAAAAATGTCCAATCTTTCCATAATTAAAACATTTAAAAGGTAATTTTCCTTGATATTTACCTATTCCTCATTTTGGCCTGCGAATGAAAAGTGCTTCATTGTCATCTTCGTCATCACTAGAACTATCACTTGTTTCTTGAATCTTAGATTTCTCCTTCTTTGATGTCTTGAAAGCCGCTTCTCTCTTTGAGGGTTTATCTTGTTTTGTCTGCATCTCATATGTTGTGAGAATACCATGAAGCTCATCCATCTTCAGCTTGGCTAAATTCTTCATCTCCTCGATTGCCAAAACCTTTGCATCATATCTCATTTGTAGAGATCTCAAAACCTTTTTCACCACCGTTGACTCTTCCAATGTTTCTCCAAGACCTTGAATCTGATTTACTATCTGATCAACTTGTAAGAGATAACTTTCTATATCTTCTTCTTCTTCCATCTTCAAACTTTCAAACTACCTTCTAAAAGTCTACAACTTAGCTTGCTGAACCTTTCCATCACCTTTGTAAATATTCTCAAGTTTTACCCAAGTTTCATGAGCAGATTTACATTTCATACCTTTAACAAATTTAGATTCACATAAACCACATAAAATAGCATTTAAAGCTTTAGCATTACATTCACTTGCCTTCTTTTCTATTGGAGTAATTGTAGATGTCTGTGGCTCTTCATATTCCTCCACCACTTATTTCCATATGTCGAATCCAAGGGCTATCAAATAAACCTTCATTCTCATGCTCCAAAAAACATAATTCATCTCATCAAACAAAGGTGCCTTATTTGTAGAAAGTCCTTCCTGTGACCCAGCCTTCGTGCTTTCTCGATCTACCTTCAAGTTGTAAAACTTTTCAAAAAAGGAACCTACTTTGATACCAATTATTAAGCATAGAATATACTGAGAGGGGGGGATGAATCAGTATATTACATATCTTATAAATCTATCCTTTAACCAAATTCCACTTAAACATTCAACATATGCAATAAAACTCAAACAATAAACATCCACACAAGATAGAGAGACACACTAGATATAACGTGGAAACCCAATGTGGGAAAAACCATGAAGAATCAATCTCAAATATATTCATGAGAACAACCCCACAGGAGCACCATACCCCTTTGATAAGTATAAACCTCAACTAAAATTTATGAGCACCAACCCATATGAGCTTTAAAACCCTTTGCCGAGCACCAATCTAGCACCTATTTGTGAGCACCAACCCATAGGAGCACCAACCCCTTTGCCAAGTGCCAACTCAGCAACAATTCGTGAGCACCAACCCATAGGAGCACCAACCCCTTTATGTATACCACACACCTATCTCTCAATGTTGCTATCTCAACAATTGATAGATCAATACAACATCTCCTTCCTCTCTCTCACCTTTGCTCTTCTAAGCTAGAAATAACAAATACAAATCATATTCATCTTTCACAATTGCTCTTTTAAGCTAGATATCACAATATCAAATCAACCTCTCACACACATATTACAAATGGCTAATCAAGCCTTTATTTATAGCTTTCCAAATGACCTTTGGCCTTCCCCCTTTGTGACCTTTCAATCCTCATGAAAAATGGTGCCAATCTTGGATGACCCTTCATATCCAAGCATTTGAAAAGTCATGTGGTGACCCTTCATGACCAAAAACATCTTTCCCACTTTTGTCCTTATCTTTGGTGACTTTTCGTATTCCTCAAAGTTTTTCTTCATGATAAATTCGCCCTTTACTCTTTTGTATTCACTTGGTGACTCTTGGTATTCCCCAAAATAACTCTTCATGGGAAAATGCATCCCATCCTTCTTTTATCTTTACCTCGTGGCTCTTTGACTTCTCCATGGGCCCTTCTTTTGTCTCAACCAAAAATATATTTATTAATATTAAATAAATATTAACTCATATTAGCCAAGATAAACAATATTAAATGCAATGGGGCCTTTATCATCAATAATGTTAAACCTTTGACATCAATGACAATATTTCCAACAGTGGGATTCATAGTGCACTTTACACATAAAAACATGTAATGTGCACTTCAATCTCTTCTTCTCATAGAAGGGCTTGATGGAGATTGGACCTTCTTGAATTAGGTTCACCCTCCATGGTTGGGTTAATGACTTGGTGGAGAGTAGAGCTCACTGTGCACTTCAAGCCCCACCTCTCACAAGAAAAGGCTAAGGTGAAATGACAAAATTCTGACCTACATGAATTAGGTCCACTTTCCATAGGTGGGTTACTTGGTTAGTGGGATTCGAAGCTCATCATGCACTTTGCATTCTATGAAAATGTGCATTTTACATACCGAGTTCTAGATTCTATTGGATGGGTACATGGTGGGATCTGGAGCCTGCCATACATTTTACATGTTCAATAATGTGCAAAGTTCATGGTGAATTTTATATTATATATATTTTATGGTTTGGTTCTTTTTAGGACCTGAAACTTATGAAGTAATTTTTACTGGTGCAAATTACATCTAGAGTCTTGGATTCCATGAGGTAAGGAAAACATAGATTTTGGAGGATTAAGGTTTTTTCCTAAAAAAGAAAAAGGGGTCTCCCTTAGGGTTCTAGATGTAATGATATTTTTGGGACAAAAATATCAATAAGAACCTACCTTCAATGTTTATACTTCATCTAGTGTAGAGACTGCTATAATGATGTCTTGTTGAATGTTTGGTATGGGATAAATAATGGCCTATGATGGAATAATGGGATCTACAAAGATTGGGTTGTCAAAGTGAGACTCCTCAATGATGGAAAAAATTCCAAAAGACAAATCCAAAGATATTATATTTTCAAGGGTAGGTTATTTAAAAATAGGCATATGATTGAGATAATGATTTTCCCATAGGTACTTATAATCATTAAGAAGTGACTCATCAAAGATTAGCTTGCTAGAGTGAGACTCCTCGACAATAGGTATAGTATTAAAAGGTGATTAATCATAGGTGGACTTGTCACAAATGGTTTTCTAATAAAAAAATCTTGGATTGGTTGGTTCTCTTGGCCTTAGTTTGCAATCAATTAAAAAAACACTAGTTTTGAACATATCTTGGTCTTCAAATGATTGGATCGATTGGAGAGGTATTGATTGGCTTAGTTTTGGCTCAACCATTGGTAGGGGTTTTCTAAAGTGGGGAATGAATGGAAATGGATGAATAATGGCTGAAATTTGGATGATGATATGTTTAACAAAGGTATTTTTATGGCTTAGGATGATAACTATTACTCATTGAGTTATGATTGGACAACTTTGTTGGGATAATGAGTTACCATATATAAAATGGCTTTCAATGGTAATGGTAGGGTGTTGTGAAGCTTGGTTTCTCACACAAGCCAAAGGAAGAGGTCTTAGTATGGTAATAGTAGGGCATTATGAAGTGTGGTTTCTATCATGAGCCAAAGGATGAGGTATTGGTATAGAATTTGTAGGGTGTTGTGGATCTCGATTGCTCATAAAAACTAGAGGAAGTCTTACAATGGTAATAGTAAGGCATTGTGAATATTTTTTTCTTTAAAAGATAAAAGATGAGGGTCTGGGATAGAAATGGTAGGGGTTTGTGGAGCTTGGTTGCTCACAGAAACTAAAGGATGAGATCTTGGAATAGAAATGGTAGGGTATTAAGAAACTTGGTTGTTATCATGAGCCAAAGGATGATGGCCTAAGATAGAAATGGTAGGGCATTGTGGAGCTTGGTTTTTCATACAATATGAATGAGGGTTAATGGTATAGGTGGGGGATCAGATGCCATCAGTGACGAGATAGTGAACATCATACATAAATTAGACACATGTTGATCTTGAGGATCTTGGCTTTGCTCCCTAAATTGAGGATTGTAATGAGGATATGGATCCATCTCAAAAACTACTTCTTCACAATATGGGTCTCGACCAAATTCAATTTATGCATCCATTATATCATAACTTGTATTATACATGACTCCACCATAATTTTAGTGAGACATATCCACATCAATAATGAACATTCAACAAAAAGGCTTGGAGTTATACAAAATTTGAAAAACAATGTCCAAAGGAAAAATGGTTCAAACATAGTCTAGCTTGGTTAAAATATGGATTTGTGTCTCCAAAATGATATGTGCTAAAACTTGGTATAAAATAGTCTAAATTCAAATGTGTAACATCAAATGTCTTACACAAATTGTCAAGAGGTTAAATAAAAAATGAAATGCAAAACCCTGGGTCAAAAGTGTGTTGGAAATATTGTCATTGATGTCAAAGGTCTAGCATTATTGGTGATATAGGCCCCATTGCATTTAATGTTGTTTATCTTGGCTAATGTGAGTTAATATTTATTTAATATTAATGAATATATTTTTGGTTGCATATGAGACAAAATAAGGGCCCATGGAGAAGTCGAAGAGCCACGAGATAAAGACAAAAGAAGGATGGGATGCATTTTCCCATGAAGAGTCATCTTGGGGAATACCAAGAGTCACAAAGTGAAGACAAAAGAGTAAGGGCACAATTTCTCATGAAGGGACACTTTGAGGAATATGAAAAGTCACCAAAGATAAGGACAAAAGTGGGAAGGACGTTTTTGATCATGAAGGGTCAACACATGACTTTCCAAAGGCTTGAATATGAAGGGTCATCCAAGATTGGCACCATTTTCCATGAGGATTGAAGGGTCACAAAGGGGGAAGGCAAAAGGTCATTTGGAAAGCCATAAATAAAGGCTTGAGAAGCCATTTGTAATATGGAGGTGAAAGGTTAATTTGATCTTGTAATATCTAGCTTAGAATAGCAATTGTGAGAGATGAATATGATTTGTATTTGTTATATCTAGCTTCGAAGACCAAAGGTGAGAGAGAGGAAAGAGATGTTGCATTGAACTATCATTTGTTGAGATAACAACATTGAGAGATAGGTGTGTGGTATACACAAAGGGGTTGGTGCTCTTGTGGGTTGGTACTCAAAAATTATTGATGAGTTGGTGCTCGGCAAAGGGGTTGGTGCTCCTATGGGTTGGTGCTCATGAATAGTTTTTGGGTTAGTGCTCGGCAAAGGGGTTTGAAGCTCTTGTGGGTTGGTGCTCACGAATTGTAGCTGGGTTGGTGCTCGGCAAAGGGGTATGGTGCTCCTGTGGGTTGGTTCTCATGAATATACTTGAGAATGTTCTTCATGGTTTTTCCCATATTAGGTTTCCATGTTATATCTGGTGTCTCTCTCTATCTTGTGTGATGTTTATTGTTTGAGTTTTATTGCATATCTTGAATGTTTGATTAAGTGGAATTTGATAAAGGGAAAATTTTATAAGATATATGATATACTGATTCACCCCCCCTCTCATTATATCATGTGCTTAACAAAGTGTTCCAAATAAGTCTAATCTAATAAATAAAAGTTTCTAGGTCTTTTGTCCAAACACGACGTCAATATCTAGGCTAAAAATAGGCATGTTCTAGGACTTTTGATAAAATAAGCACAAAAGCTAGACTTAAAAACAAGGTGAGATTTAATGTAATAAATATGAAACACTTTGGCATAAATTAGAAATTCAACTTTAGAGATGATCTTGGTCAATTGGTATAAGGCATGCAAAAAGGCTTAAATAAGATACGTTATTTCTCTCAAAGAAAGGCACAAACAATAGTTTTTAAATTGGGTAAAGAATTAACCTAAGTTACACAACCTAAAAGAGAAAGATCAATATCTAGGCCCAATTTAGGCAAGGCATAAATAAAAATCAATCAATATTTGTATTTGAACTTGTCAAGGTTAATCAAGAACTCAAGTTAGGAAACTCCGCTTCTTTGATCAAAAAATAAGCTAGACAAAGGTGAATGGCATAATGACACAAGATAAAGATCTAAAAGGCACACTTGGATTGGTTTCAAATTAAAATATTTGGACACAAGGAAAAATAATTCTATGAAACAATTTATGTAGTGCAATGATGTTATCATGCTCTAAAGATGCAACTAATGGTTTTTTCAAGACTCCAAGGCACATAAATTGAAATGGATTGGGTAGCATAACATTACCCTTTCCAATCAAATGACACACACACACACATAAAGATTTTTCAAAAGACTAAGGCAAAGGTATGGTGTTAAATAAATGGTGTAATGCTTCCTCAGTCAATGAAGTGATTTACAAGATAAGACTCAATTTGATGTGGCATTACAAACAAAATAGATAGACTAAAAAAACTATGCAATAAAGGATAAAAATGACACAAACACCTAAGTGTAAATGTCCTAGATCCTAAAACTGACAAGGTTGCATAATACTATTGAATTCTATCTATGTACATGCTCTTGAGAGGATTTCAAGTGTTAATCCAAAAATAAATGTGCATGAATAATTAGGTGTTTTACACCCCTTTCTCTCAAGAGATAATATGATGACATTGAAATTTTGACTACTTGCCTTGCATCAATAATATGTCTATGACAAGTGAGGTTGCTCTAAAACTAAATTTTTATGCATTTCTAGATGGTCCGAAATGTGGATAACACAATAAATGATCATGTCATTTGGATATGCATCAAATAGCTTGTTGTGAAAATGTATTATCCTTTTCATAACCACTACATCCATAACTTTCTCAATGTAGTGCGATGTTCAAGTTTCCCTATGATCCAAGATAGTATATTATTAATTGAGTTTGCTTAACATCTCAAGCAAAAGTCCCAGTAAGTCAACCTCAATTTATATACCCCATTATGGAGTGAGGTTGAAATGATGCCAAGACATGAATTCCTAGGTAAACGCTTCTCTAAATAACTCATTAGGAGGTGATGAATTCCTGCTCACAATCCAAGACACATAAAAATAAATGACAAGTGAAAAGATTTTAGGTTACATTTAGATCAGCCAAACCATACATATTTCAGGAGAGACTTAGTGACATTATTTTCACACCTTTGTACAAGGCATAAATGCAAATAAAGAGCACTTTTGGTCACTTGAATTCCCTAAAGGGGATGGGGGAGAGCATACACGCATCAATAATTTTGTAAAAATAAACAACTTTGAAAGAACAAACATAATATAAAACACTCTTAAGATTATGTAATTTAAGTGTGAGTGTTTATTTTAATGCACCAAACTGAAATTGTTATGAAATTTGTCCCCTTGGTATTTGTTGTTGAAATCTTAAAAAAAAAATAAAAAATTATTTAAACAAAAAGATTCTTAAAACACTAATTTGAAATGTGAAAATTGTAAGTTAGAAGTGTTTTAAATGTCTCTTTATGGCCTTTGGGTCCTACAAAAAGTGTTAGGAGTTTCTGAGATTTTTTGAAACATTTATGTAACTTGAAGATAAACTGATATCATATTATAAAAATTTAGGAGAAAACACATGGTTCTGAAAAACAACATCAAAAATGGAGTCTAGATGACCCCAAACGAAGCTTCAAAAGATGGTCAATCAGTCTTGGGTATACACATAGTGCAATAAGCAGAACACATAACAAAACCACAAATCTATAAAAACATAACTATAAGTTCAAAAATAGAACTTGTGGGAAAATGGAGCATAAAATACAATATCACTATTGTAAGTGTAAAATTTATAATAGTAGGGCAATATCGCTACTCTAAGAGTTACAATATTGTAACTTAACCAAAAAAGTTTGTAGTGACTCCTAGTGGCTAAGACACAATACTAAAACTTGGTTAGGTAACATCACAACTTACAAAATTATCGTATTACAATAACGTAACTATTAGAGTTATGATATTTCAATATCACAAATTTCCTTGTAGACAACAAAAATTAGCTTAAATTTTGATAGTTAGATGCACAAATGCTAAAATAGAGGCAAAAACATAATTGTGTGAGTTACGATATTGCTTTCATATCATGACTCCAGAGAATAAATGATTACATAGGGAAACCTCATAAATTCTATAAAATTTCTCTTGGCCTTCAATTTCCACCTTTTTGGTTAGCAAGCTCAATTTTTTACATGATAATCATTAATAGAATGGTTTTAAATGTTTAAATCAACTTCATGCGGTACATGTGCCAGTGGTCATGCCATTAGTGATCATAGGAATCCAATACGAGAGGTTAGTAACATGTTATTGTAAAGTGAAAAATTACTCTACGTTTCATTCTAATTTTCAGCTACGCACTACAAAATTTTGTTCCTGCATACTTTGGTCCGAGATGGCAAAGTTTTGAAATAGAGCACAGCCACTAATTTCATTTTGATTCATTTTGTCTAAGTGTCAAAGTCAAGCAAAATCTACCAAGTGTCATCATCTGATGCACCTTTCATATTTTCTACAAGTTGGTCGAGACATGCCACATATCCCATAGTAACTTAGTGGAATGTGACAAGTGTCAGCATCCACATTTCATTTCAGCGTTTGCATTTCAAATCTCTTTTGAGCAGAAGGTTTCAACAAGCTAAGAGTTGGGATTAGGTGGAGGGCACCAAGTGGCAATCACAGAAGGTTTCAATTTGCTTTTATAAAAGTGATAAAAGATGCCACATATCTCAGCTAAAGAGAGTGGAAGCCACCACGTGTCTAGATCTAAATTATCTTCATTTTGTTTCACTGATATAGCAAAGACTATGGTGGGTCTCAGGTTTTGTTTCTGAAGCAAGTAGAAGCTACCAAGTGTTGTTATCCATGTAAATATGAAATGAGGCCTGATTGTTTTTATAATATAAATAGAGTGATGTAGAGACCAACATGTGTCACCTTCTGTAGGTTTCTTAGAAGGTGGCTAAAAGCAGCGGAGATCACCACATACCCCTAGTTAAGTAAAGTAGAGATTGCCACGTGTCCTTTGTTGAGGCAAGTGAAGATTGCCACCTATCCCTATGCCCCTTTTAAAAGTTGTTTGGGTAAGAAATGTTGTGGGTCTTATATTTTGATAAGTTGTTAAAGTTTTAAAGAAGCAAATTGCAATAGGTGTCAAAGGCAGAACACTCCTGAGCAAAGACACAAAAGGAGTATAAGTTACGTGGAAAGTGCCACGTGTCTTCGGTAGGTGCTGTGGAACATGCCAAGTGTCATTTTCCAGTGTCTCCTAAGTAATAATAAGGTTTTCAAAGAATTGGTTGTCTTCTTCCATTTAATAGAAGGGAGCGTCCTGCAATCGGTTTTAGCCAATGAACTGCCGAAAGATAGAGCATTTCAGAATCTATGAAATATCTTCTGTTAGACACTTCCAGTTTGGTTAGATTTTAGTTGGGCTGTTAGATTGGGAACATACAGACAATCTGGAGTGAATCCAAGGCTATAAATAGAGGTGCAGAGATCACTAGAAAAGGATTAGATACTTAGAGAGAATTTTCTGAGAGAAATTGTCAAGAGTTTTAGACTTTCTAGAGCTGTGATTAGGAATATCATTTTCCTTTGTTCCATTTTCTTAAGTTGGAAAGTTTATGTAATTGTCCATGTTTATGTGCCTCTTATGTGACTGGAGAATTAATGAAAAGATTGAATCCTATGCCTTTGTTGATATTTTTTGTGTCATTGCAAAAGTATTCTAAGCTGTGTTTTTAAGAGTTTTAAACTTTCTAGAGCCGTTATTAGTAATATCATTTGCCTTTGTTCTATTTTATTGAGTTGGAAAGTTTATGTAATTATGCATGTTTCTATGCCTCTTATGTGACTGGAAAATTCAAATAAGAAGATTGAATCCTGTGCCTTTGTTGATATTTTTTGTATCACTGCAAAAGTAGTCTAAGCTATGAGCCTCTATTTTTATTGTTTTCATTTTTTACATTGATCATGCCTTGTTTGCTCTTAAATGAAATTAAATCTTACATATAGTTTCACTGTGCTCAGATTAAGTGTTAGGTTGTGGAGCTAAAAGCTTCAACTGGTGCAAACATGGAGGAGGTTGCTGAGTTCTAGGGAGACCGGCGTCGGCAGATTGTAGTGCAGAAGGAAACCGACATCGGCAGGTGTGAGCTGAAGACAACCGGCATCGACAGGAGGTCAGCCGACGTCGATCACCTCCAGGTAGATAGGGACCGACGTCGATCACTTGTGGTGGTTCTAGAACTATTCATTGCACAGACAATTAGTTTGTTAAACTGAGAGTTTACATGTAAAGGCTAATTATAGTCTTGAGTTGCGTGTCTAATTATTGTAATTAGGGTAGTCTAATTATTGTAAGCATGAGATCTATATATGGACTCATGGGCTGTATTGTAAGTCAGTAGCTAGAGAGTAAGAGAGCAAATTAGCTCCTTCTGAGAGAGGAGAGCAATGGTGTGTTCCTCCTAGTGCCATAGTACCAAGAGTGGGTGCTAGTTTGGAGAATCAGAAGGGTTCTTCATATTTGTATGATCTTAGTCAATAGGTTAGCACGGCTTCTTTTGGAGATCTACAATGGTGAGTAAGGTCTAGTGATTTATAGGTAGCAGTAGAGAGTAGGAGATCTACTTGGAGTATAATTGTGTACTTGGTGTACTGGCAGCATTGTTTCTGACTGGTAGAGGTGAACAACAATTCTGTATTGGAGTTGATTGTTGGGATCGAGAGAGAGAGGAAAGAAGGTCTTGAGGTGTGGCGAGCCTTTGAGGTGGAAGAAGAAGTGGCATCTTCTTTATTGTATATTCTTCTGAGTGATTATTAATACAATTGTGTATTGTCTCTTATATTCCTGTGTTGTTTCATATTTCTAGTTACTTATTGATTCTAGTTAAATTCCATGTTTAGTTGCTAATACAAGAAGTAATCATATGTGCTCTATTGGTGGAGCAAGATCCTGACAAGTGGTACCAGAGCATGTTTATTGTTCTAGGTTCCTGACAAGTGGTATCAGAGCCTTGGTTATAGGTTCAAGAGCTGATACCATCAAGTGTTATCAAAGCTTTTGGTTGGGTTGACTAACAGGTGGTTTCAGATCTGGTAGTGTTTTTTATTACAGGTCACTCACAGGGGTTTCAGATTGAGTGGGAGTATAGCAATGGTAGAAGAAAGTAAGCTACGAATGGAGAAACTGAATAACACAAATGGTTTGATTGATGGAAAGAAAGAGCAGGTAAAAGGAGATTGTTGGTCGATAGAAGATCAACGTGTAGAAGCAAATGTTGCAGGGGTTGTTGCACAGGTTGCTCTAGATAAAGTAGAATCTTTGTTTACAGATTCTTTTGCCTCTTTCCATGCAGCTCGAAATAGAACATCTTTTCAAGGGTATGTCTTTGGAGACTTTGGAGAGATTTATTTAGGGGTTAGAGAGCCTTGTCAGATTATTGACGAAGGGGAAGTGAAGCTAAAATTACAGGCAGATAACACATGGGTGTTAAAGAGGGTTATGCAGGTACCAGTCTTGGAGATGAGTCTAATTTCTTCAAGAAATTTGGGTGATGGGAGATGCATTGTAACTCTCACAGTGGATGCACTTGAATTAGATGGTGGTAAGAAAGTAGGTATCCTTTATCTATCTACTTATATTACTGATTCACCTTTTGTTATAGAGATGTGGCTTTGTAGGCTTGGTCACATATGTAAGAGGGCAATGCATGTTCTTAAGCAGAAGATAGATGTTTTTGACAAGCTAAAGAATTGGAAAGCCTTGGTGTTCATGGAGGAGATGACAGATAGAGATCAGGTGAGGGAACTAAATTATTCTGAGCAGGGCTATGTTGATTGAACAAGATTTTGATCCATGGAGAGCTCGTAGGTAAAAATTTATCACTCACAGGTGAACATAGGTACTGACATCGGTCAGACAGTAACCAACATCGGTAGAAGGAAGACCAACATTGGTCATAAAGGAATTGACATTGGTAGAATGGATACTGGCGTCAGTCATGAAACTGATGTTGGCGGTCAGGGTCAGCGCAGGTAACCGACATCAGTCAGTTACAGACTGGGAGATGGCTGAGATCGGTCACTATAACAGATGGTGGGTGGACAACAAGCTATCAATAAGTCTCAAACACTCATACAGAGGTCAAAAGGGTAAGTGAACCTCATATTCATTGTTCACCTTCTTTATATTGCTTATTGATGGTCAAAAACCAGGAAGACGTGAAGAGGCAATGCAGGTAGAGTCCAGAAATAGTGGGAGCTTGGCATGGATGAGGAGTGAGTCTTTGGAGAAGAACTAAACATGTATTTATTGGTAGAGTTGTCAGCTAGAAAAAATCACTGGATGAGGGATGGATTCCCATATTAGAGAAGAGAGTGGATGGACACGTGAGACAGAAGGCCAAGGTATATGGTCTTGAGGTAGCTACAGGATAGTGGTACAGGGTTTGACAGGTGGATGACTAAGCATGGCTTCAGTCAATGTTAGTTTAACTATTGTGGTTTTATTTTACTAGGTGGATAATGAGTTGCGACATTATCTAGTTACTGTATGTGGGTGATTTGCTAGCAGGTTTTATACATACAGGGATTTGCCGAGCTAAGGGTAAGGTTAGTTCAGAGGTGTGTCAAGAAGAATTTAGAGCAGAGAAATTCTTTGGCATAAGAGACATGGATATTTTATCTCCAGTGGGAGCTGATGTGAAGATGGTGTTGGTGGGGTTTATGATGCAGGTTGCAGAATCAAAAAGCACACCAAGGGCTAGATAGTTCAAGCTTAGCTTGGAATAGGGTTTGAAATCACATGAGGTCTAGTGTAGACCTAAGTTTTCCCAAGCAATGGGAGTTGTCAGAAAGTTTGGAGCCAATTTGGGAAAGAAGTACTGGAGGGCAGTTCAGTGGATTCTTAGAGGGACCAGCAGCAGGTGCACATGCTATGCAGGGTCAAGTTCTTTTCTACAGGGGTTCGTAGATGCAGATGTGGCAAGAGATTTGGATGACAGGTTTTGCACTACAGGTTTTGTGGTGGTTGGTCTTCAAGAGTGATCTTGAAGAGGGATATAAAGCCAAGGGAATAAACTAGATGATGTACAGGTACAGGTACAGTTGCAGCTATTTATTTCCAAGTGGGAGATTATTAGGTTGTGGAGCTAAAAGCTTCAACTGGGGCAAACATGGAGGAGGTTGTTGAGTTCCAGGGAGACCAACGTCAGCAAATTGCAGTGCAAAAGGAAATCAACATTGGAAGTGTGAGCTGAAGACAACCGGCATCGCCAGGACGTCAACCGACGTCGGTCACCTCCAGATAGACAGGGACCGACGTCAGTCACTTGTGGTGGTTCTAGAACTGTTCGTTACATGGATAATTAGTTTGTTAAACTGAGAGTTTGCATGTAAAGGATAATTATAGTCTTAAGTTGCATGTCTAATTATTGTAATTAGGGTAGTTTAATTATTGTAAGCATGAGATCTATATATGGACTCATGGGCTGTATTGTAAGTCAGTAGCTAGAGAGTAGGAGAGCAAATTAGCTCCTTCTGAGAGAGGAGAGCAATGGTGTGTTCCTCTTAGTGCCACAGTACCAAGAGTGGGTGCTGGTTTGGAGAATCAGAAGGGTTCTTCATATTTGTATGATCTTAGTCAGTAGGCTAGCATAACTTCTTTTGGAGATCTACAATGGTGAGTAAGGTCTAGTGATTTGCAAGTAGCAGTAGAGAGCAGGAGATCTACTTGGAGTATCGCGTTGTTTCTGACTGGTAGAGGTGAACATCAATTCTGTACTAGAGTTGATTGTTGGGACCGAGAGAGAGAGGGAAGAAGGTCTTGAGGTGTGGCGATCCTTTGAGGTGGAAGAAGAAGTGGCATCTTCTTTATTGTATATTCTTCTGAGTGATTATTAATACAATTGTGTATTGTCTCTCATATTCCTATGTTGTTTCATATTTCTTGTTACTTATTGATTCTAGTTAAATTCTGTGTTTAGTTGCTAATACAAGAAGTAATCATATGTGCTCTATTGGTGGAGCAAGATCCTGACATTAAGGGTCGAATTACATTTAGGCACATCACCATAGTTAGATTTTCTTTCTTTGCATTTGTGTTTCTATTAAAATTCCCATCCCTTTTCCTAATATGCTCGATATAAATAAGAGACCAGCTTCTTAAAAATTTGGAGGTTGTTTCAAGTCACAAGTCCCACATCTTGAAACTTCCTATTGTTGGTGTTAGAAACAAGTGCAATTTTAACCATCAACAATTTTTGGTATGCCCAATGGGACACCATCTTGAAGTTTATTTCAAGACCATATGAACCAGAGAGCTACAAGGAGTCAGAGTTGTGGATCAGTAACAAGATCTAAATCTTCTATCAGCACTGATTACCTCAAAGAATCAAAGTTAAGAAGAAATCATCGTTTGGTATGTATAATTCTATTATTCAAAGCTATGGGTCTTATGCCCCTTCATATATTTTTAATCAAGATCAAGTTGCTCTTGGAATTACATCAAGCAACAAGGATGCATATGGTTATGAGTTTTGCCCTTCATAGGTCCCGTATGACTAGCCTCAGCCCTGTCATGAGCTATATCAGTCTTATGCCTAGTCTTCACAATATGTTACATCTCATACTCAACTTAATCTCATTTCCACTTTCAAACAAGCATTACTGGGATATAAAAAACATGTATTAGAGCTTGACAACAGAAGGGGATGTGGCCAAGAAATTCCTAATCATGTCATCCATCAAGTAAGAAATGTAGTAGATCTGGTTAAAAGTGAATGGGCTCCCATTGAAAGAGAAAATTGGCAAAGGCTTACATATGAGATGTTGGATGTGAGTGGCTTAATTGCATATTTGGAAGAGAAGCTGAGTATTCATGAGAGGTAGCCTTACCAAGTCTATAAACCTACATATCCATTGCCCCAAGTTTCATATCAGACATACGCAGCCCCTACTCATGAGCTAAGTCTAGCCTGTCAAGGTCATTTCCCCAATCATGATGAGGATAATTCTAAACTAGTAAGTTTGGGATTTAAGGCAAATCTTGATAAAGAAATTGAATTGACAAATCTTCAAAAATGGCAATCTATGTTGGTAGTAATGAAAGTGGAATCTAAACCCTCACTTTATAACCCTATCTTCTCAAGGGAAAAATTCTAAACATAAGTTCATGAGTTGGAAACAAACAATGAAGTCATGGGGCAGAAGGGAAGAACAAAAAAGTTTTGCTCAAAACCATGAAGAGGTCGAGGCTGCTCTTACTCATGATGATGATCAAGAAGAGGATCTTACATTTGAACACACCCCATCTACACCTATCCAAAAGAGTTATCAAGTCACATCTGATATAAATGAAGTGATTGCCAAATGGAAAGAGGAGAATCATTTGATTCTAGCTCAAGAATTATCTCCTCTTCCACATATGAACAACCAATAGTCTTCCACTTCATCTCTTTTCAAAAAATAATATGATTTGGAAGAAGAAAGTAAGGAGGAGTGTGCTCAGCTCATGGATGGCCAAGGACATTTCATAAGCACCGAAGAGAAGGAGATCACCATAGGTGCACCTTTTGATGAACAAGAGGAAAAAACACAAGCTTTTTCTTCTATCTCTGATGAGGAGGAGATAATTTCTGAAATTTTTCTAACTTTGCAAGATGTTATTATAAAAGATGGACACCTACTTAGTCATGTTTTGAATGACTTGTTTGAAGTCATTGGGGCAGGTTACACTATTCTTCAAGGAGGCTGCGAGCTGGCTGCAAGTGAAGAAGGCAACATTGAGACTCATATAAATATGCAAAATTGCTACAAAATGTTAAAATTGTTATTTCAAGAGGTTAGTAAAACTGAAGATGATATTTTTGAAGTAATCAAGGAGGATGATCATGAAATGAAACCTGAACATGAGGCAGAAGGAGATAAGCCAAAAAATGATGTATGCCAAGAGACACAGGGTGGAGAGCCAACAAACATTGATTTATTGATGAGACATGACAACATACAGAACCAACATTCAATAAGCTTTAAAGAACAAGAAGAGTATGTATATGTTGGGGACATGTTTGACTCTGATTCATTCAAATGCAAGAAAATTAAGGTGACAAACAAGAAAATCAAGTCACCAAAGCTTTATCCCATTCAATCACTTGTTTGATATCATAAATTTCATTGTCATAAAGGATACTTTAGAAAAATTCCCTTCAATCTGGGAGGTAGGAAAATATACTTTGTTAGCCATATCATAGTTAGATAGTTTCCCCTTTTCGTATTGCTTTATTTTCCCATTTTTATTTTCCCACTTTTATTTTAAATAAGTGTTCTTTGAACACGTAGTCGGCAACTCAGAGTTTTTCAAAATCTTCAAAATTTCTCAATACATTGAATGTCTCCCAAATCTTTAGAAATCCCCAAGGTACCTTGCACTGCCACTTGCATAACATGTTTGCCTCACTATCCTATAAAGATTGAGTAAGATTTGCTAATGGTTATCTGAGTTTAATGCCATTTTGAGACTTGATAGGTCAATAAATACCTCTTAGCAAGAGTTAAAGCTTACAAGTTCTCAAACATTCCTGCATCTGTGAGAAAATATCTTGCTACTTGCATTTTTGATTCCTAGTAAACTTGCTTCAGTGAGAGTGTTTCTATTTTGAGAAAGTTCATACTAGTTATCACATAATAGATATAGAGATGGAGGGAGCACAGTCTTCACAACAAGGAGCTAGGATGTATGAATCCCTTAACAAGTTTCTTGTGAGCAAGTCATATGCTTCAGCTCCTATGCAACCATTGAAGACCTATCCACAGACCAGAATCCCTAAAGTTGGTCAAGTAAGTGACCTAATGAAGATAAAATATTATGCAGATGGAGTCATGGACCCAATCCTTCAAAGATCTAGTAGAAAAACTCTTAGAGAAGGGGCACATCAAAGGTGTCTTCAGAGGGCAAGAGTGGGGCAATATGATACATTTGCCATGAGGATATGGACTTCACAATTGGCACAATTCCTTGTCCTAGCTATGCATCCATGCCCTAACTTGGTCAAACTATGCGCAAACTTGTTCCGTACACCCTCAAGCACCATTCAATAGGGTCCATTCACTGTGCAAATCACACTGCAAGTTATCAGGGACATGTTAGCCCTATATCATGATAATATAGCTATGTTTACCACTATTTCTAAAATGCAAAGAATGTGGGCAAACATCAATACTTAGTTGAGGTTCTTAAGATCCAAATTGTAAATGGGTGATGATGATATTATTGCACCTTCACTCCCTGCAGCAAGAGCCCAATTCTCACAAGCTAGCCAAGATGCACTATCTATGATGGCTTTCATCTTTGACATGAAAGATGATATGGTAGTTTATGGAGAATAAATGGCTATCCTCTTTAGGCTGAAGACCGTTGACAAAACTTAGGAGTATAGGCTTGACTTTTCTAAACAAATTGCTTTCTCAATGGTGGAACAACTAGCCCAGTTCAAATCAAAAGGGGTTTTTAGGTACTCTTCTTATTTGTTTCACCTCATGTTGTATCAGAACTCTAACCTCTTTGCCCAACATATGCATCTTGATATGTATGGCCCAAGTTTTGATCTCTAAAAGACCACTCATGTGTCTGCATGAACACATATTTTGTCAAAAACTAGTGATCCATATGAATTCTGGGAATTATTTGTTACCCCTACTTTTTGTCACCTTATCCCCAAACCAATTATGAATAGACTATTCCCAAGTGTTTCAAACCTTCTGGCTAATTGCCCAATTCCTTGTGATTTCTATTTTTGATCTCACCATATAATTATAAGAGTCCATGGTTTTTGTGGGGAACCAATGTTTCTACCTAAGATTTTTACTCTTAGGTTAGCATTCTTAGAGGTCACCAGGAAGGTATCTATAGTAGATAATGAATATGGCTTTGGGAAGAGGAATAAGAAAATGTATGACCTCCCATGGATGACAACTAGCATGGTTTTGGAAACCAGAGACACTAAGATTGTGTTGCTTAGAAAGTTGGCCTTCCTGGGTTTCCTGCTAGTTGAAGACAAATGGGTATATGACCCAAATGGTTTCATAGCTTCCTGGATAAGGACTAATAGAGTTGCAACCAGAATTGCACATGATGGCTGCCCTTTTTGGGAAAATAGGAAAAATCCTAGAGAAGATACTCCTGGATTTTATGTTGAACTAACAAATTTGCCCCTTCCACAAAATAGACCATGGGAAACTTTCTATGTTAAGTAGAGAGATTATGATCCTAAAGTCAGAATGACTTCTGGCTTAAGAAGGACACTAAAGAATAAAGATTGGGATGCTTAGAAAATAGAAGCCTATTGGAGATATAGGCAAGAAATTTGCCAAACAACCCATTCTTTCGAGAATGTGGACTCAGATGAGAGATGGGAGGAACTCTAGGATTAGTGCCATCTCTCCCCTATATCTAGCCCAGAGACAAGTAATTTTCCAACATCAGGTGTAGAGCTAGAAGCCAAAGTAGGACCAAGCCATGAATCCCAAACCCCAGGGCAAACTGTAGCTGTAGTCACTATAACAATTTGGCCCCAATCTCTTAGCATTGTGGAACAACAAAAGAGTGTGGTGCTTTCCCCACTGAAAGCTTCCCCATTAGCAATAGTTATTGAAGTTCCCAGTTCCCCACAAGCACCACTAATAGTAGTGGTAGATGTGGAAGGAAAAGAAACATAGCCAGAAGAAGAGACACCCAAGAAGTGAAAGAGGGTGCTGTTTTAGTTTGATTCAGAAGAGGAGGCAGAACCCACACAACACTAATTATAGAGTACTATAATTGCCCCTCAGGTAATTATTATTCCTCCTTCTCCTTCTCAATCTCTTTCTTACCCTGTTGGCATGATGATTCCATCTAGCCAGATGACATCCCCTGCCACCTCTATCATTCCCATTTCTCACTTCACCCCATCTATGCCACCTCAAGCTTTAACATTACCTCATTTTTCCCCCTCTGTTCCCAAGAAACTTTCCCCTCAGATTTCCCATAGCCAACAATTGGCTATTCAATATGGTTTGCCACAGGGACATCCTTTCGTAGGTGGGCACATTGACTCTCCTTCTACCTTCTAGACCCAAGTAAATGCTGCTAGGAAAGCAAGGGAAGCCCAAAGAGAGAAAAAAAAGATCAAGGAAAATAAAGCCTTGGCTACACCCCATCTGCAGTCACAATTTGACCCCATTCAGTAGCAATTAACAGTGACTCATTTGTCACCAAATGTAATCAAGCCAACTAAGCAAATGTATTCAAAAGACTACACAATGAATGCAATGGCCATAGATATGTCCCTATTCAGGCCACAAGACAAAATTGAGTTGTTAACTGAATCCACTTCTGCAGTTGCTGAAGACTAGTTGAAGACATCAAGGAGGCTACAAAAGATGGAGGCCGATTTAGCCAAGGAAAAGGCAAACTATAATAGTTTGACCATAGAAATCAATAAAAAGGACAATGAAATAGAGAATCTAAATAAACAGTTGCAAAATACTATTTCTCTTTAGACTCACCAGGCAGTCTAGGCCCAAAATGATTCCTTAAAAGCAGGGCTAATGTAGGTAAAGGATGTAGTAATGAGCCTAAGGTGTGAAAAGGTAGCATTGCAAGAAAATGCGAGGAACACTTATTGTAGGTTACTCAATTACAATAGAACCTACTGGCTGAACAAAATAATACCATGGATATACAAGCCCAATTTCAAGTCGAGCAATAGAGAGCAACACAATTGACACTAGAGCTGGCCAATAAGCCAAAGAATGTCAGAGTGTTAAGTCTGGTGAAGGATATCTATGAATCCATGTGGAAAAGAATCTATTTGAAGATTATTCAGCTTAGGCCTTCTCTCACCTTGCTACTAAATGCATAGAAATTGTGCGAAAAGGTGGAGAATTCAGTTGCAAACACTCTGGCTATAGTTTTTAGGAGAGTAATGGACTCTAAAATGCTACTACAAAAGCTTTATGATGCAACAAATGGAACGTTGTCAGTAGCAAGAATTGAGAATATAATGGTCACTACTAAGCGAGTGAATGAGGTTCTCAATTGCAATTCTACAGCCATCAGTTGTGGAGAGCTCCTAGATGTCATGAAAGAAGGAATCAGTGAAATGAAATAGCACATTGAAGATCTAGTGCAATTAGGTCTTCCTTCTCCATTTCCTGATGACAACACAGTGTTAATGGTTGATAAAATCTAACCTTTGCTATTGGCCAAATAGAATGATCAGATAGTTTTTTAGGATTTGAGGGATGATTCATCAGTCCTTGAAGTAGAAGTTGTCTCGGTTCTTGTTTCCTAGTACAAATTCAAATTGAAGGCTATAGTTCAGATTTTGCAAAAAATTTCACACAAGGATATTATCAACCTTGATTTAGCCTTCAATGAATTGCAGAATAAGCAAGGGTTATCTGATGATGAATGGTGTGTCTATCAAACAGCATTGCTGAAGCTATAATTTTGAAATTTTGATCTTGCAGGAATTGTGGTTTCTTTTTTAACAGGCTCAAAAGTCCTTAGGGTCACCAATAACTATAGAGTAAAAAAAAAATTCTATGTTTCATTCTAATTTTTAGTTACACACTACAAAATTTTATTCCTACATACTTTGGTCTGAGATGGTGAAGTTCTGAAATAGAGCGCAGACACTAATTTCCTTTTGATTCATTTTGTCTAAGTGTCGAATTCAAGTGGAAGCTACCAAGTGTCATCATCCAAGGCACCTTTCATATTTTCTATAGGTTGGTTGGGATGTACCATGTATCCCATAGTAACTCAATAGAACGTGACAAGGGTTGGCATCCGCATTTCATTTCGGCATTCACATTTCAAATCTCTTTTGAGCGGAAGGTTTCAACAAGCTAAGAGTAATGATCAGGTGGAGGGTGCCAAGTGGTAATCGCAGAAGGTTTCAATTTGCTTTTCTAAAAGTGACAAAAGATGCCATGTATCTCAATTGAAGAGAATGGAAGCCACCATGTGTCTAGATCTAAATTATCTTCATTTTGTTTCACTGATATAACAAAGACTATGGTGGGTCTCAAGTTTTGTTTTTGAAGCAAGTGGAAGCTACCAAGTGTCACTGTCCATGTAAATATGAAATGAGGCCCAATTGTTTTTATAATATAAATAGAGAAATGTGGAGACCAACATGTGTCACCTTCCGTAGGTTTCTCAGAAGGTGGCTAAAAGTAGTGGAGATCGCCACATACCCCTAGTTAAGTAAAGTGGAGATTGCCACGTGTCCTTTATTGAGGCAAGTAGAGATTTCCACCTGTCCCAATGCCCCTTTTAAAAGTTACTCAGGAAAGAAATGCTGTGGGTCTTATTTTTTGATAATTTGTTAAAGTTTCAAAAAAGTAGATTGTGATAGGTGTCAAAGGCGAAACACTCCTGAGCAAAGACACAAAAGGAGTATAAGTTACGTGAAAAGTGCCACGTGTCTTCGGTAGGTGATGCAAAACATGCCAAGTGTCATTTTTTGGTGTCTCCTAAGTAATCATAAGGTTTTCAAGGAATTGGCTAAGTGTCTTCTTCTGTTTAATCGAAGGAAGCATCCTAGGATCGGTTTCAGCCAATGAACTACTGGAAGACAGAGCATTTCATAATCTATGAAAAATCTTCTATTGGACACTTCTAGTTTGGTTAGATTTCAGTTGGGCCATTAGATTGGGAACATATAGACAATCTAGAGTGAATCCAAGGCTATAAATAGAGGTGCAGAGATCACCAAAAAGGATCAGATACTTAGAGAGAATTTTCTAAGAGAAATTGTCAAGAGTTTTAGACTTTCTAGAGCTGTGATTAGGAATATCATTTGCCTTTATTCCATTTTCTTAAGTTGGAAAGTTTATGTAACTATGCATGTTTCTATGCCTCTTATGTGACTAGAGAATTAATGAGAAGATTGAATCCTATGCCTTTGTTGATATTTATTGTGTCATTGCAAAAGTAGTCTAAGCTATGTTGTTAAGAGTTTTAAACTTTCTAGAGTTGTGATTAGTAATATCATTTGGCTTTATTCTATTTTCTTGAGTTGGAATGTTTAGCATGTTTTCATGCCTCTTATGTGACTGGAGAATTCAAATAAGAAGATTGAATCCTATGCCTTTGTTGATATTTTATGTATCACTGCAAAAGCAGTCTAAGCTGTGAGCCTTTGTTTCTATTATTTTCATCTTTTACATTGATCATGCCTTGTTTGCTCTTAAATGTAATTGAATATTACATATAGTTTCACTATGCTTAGATTAAGGGTCGAATTACATTTAGGCGCATCACCATAGTTATATTTTATTTCTTTGCATTTGTGTTTTTGTTAAAATTCCTATCCCTTTTCCCAGTATGCTCGATATAAAGAAGAGACCAGCTTCTTAAAAATTTGAATCTTATTTCAAGTCGCAAGTCCCACATCTTGAAAATTCCCATTATTGGTGTTAGAAACAAGCACAATTTTAACCATCAATAGTTATTTCAAGTAACAAAAACTTTAATAAACATACTAACACTTACACTCCAAGCCTAGATCTTAGGGGTGAGCTTAGTTAACGATAGACAAATGAAAGCACAACTAAAATGAAAAATGGAAAGAAACCTTTACCTTCCTTGGTATCTCCAAATGTAGTTTTTGAGTGGCTTTATTGGCTTGTGCTTTAAAGAGTCTTTGGTAATGGAGGTTGTATATCTCCTTCTCTCTTTGGCACCATAGCTTATGTTGTGTCTTGGCTCAAGATTTTAACATTATAAAAATACTTGTAAGGAAATTTTAGCATTATAACAATAAATAAAATGTCTTGTTTCTCTCTAAATATGAATTGTAACTTTGGCTTATGAGATCTTAAAATTCACTTGGCATGGCATTGTATTTATAATAAATGGATTTAACTTCAACCCTAGGAGAGTTAAGGTGGAGTTAAAGCTTGAAATGGGTTCAAACCTAATCTAGGTGAGTTAAATATAACCCCAATAGAGTTAATAGTTGTCAATTAATCATGATTTTTAATGAATAGGCATGGGTCTCCAAAATGAGATATTTTAGGATATTTCCAAAGAGGTTGACAACTCATAAAGACACTGATTAAAGGTTAGGATATTTTGATTTTTTGAATTTATTTTTTTAGAATTTCATTAATTGTACATGGATAATTTAGATAGGCATTTAATTTTGTTTATCTTGTTAATTAGTTCTGATTATCCATTTATCTCTTTTGTGATTTGATATTTGTTCATGTGCTCCACTTAATAGGTCCATAGGCCAAATTGACTGTTGTGATGTTGCAAGGTGCTTAGGGATGAGTCCATGAGAAGTTATTATTGAATATGATAGGATACCCCAATTAGGGATTGTTCAACATGATTATGAGCTTTGATGAATGATTCAAAAGCAAATTTAGGATGTTTAGTGATTCCTAGGCTTAATTTGTAATGGAAGGTAGGAATCAGTCTGAAGTCCATTTGAAACCTAATTATGGCTAGTTTTAGGTGTCTACAGAACCAAGTAAAGAGGAATCAAGAAAATAAAGGAATCAAATATAAAATCAATTTTTAAGATATTTATGAAGTTTTTAAATTCTTCTTATAAGTGTAGACACCGCAAACGTGTCTGCACCTTGGTTCTCCCCCTTGGCCCTTTTTCCCACCTAGTCCTCCTTGGTCCCTAACCCACCTAGGGCTTATTAATTAGAAATTAACATCTATTTTAAATTAAATTAGGCCCCCTTTCCACCCTACCCTTGCCACCTTGGATCCTCCCTTGAATCCCTCCACCTTCCCCCTAGCATTTATTAGGCCAAATCTCACCATTATATCCCCCCTCGTCCATTTTGGCATCCTCATGACCGTTCTGCCCATGACCCCTCGCTCGGCAGCATGCAAGAGTGGGCAGAGGCTATTTTTAGCCTCTGTTCCCATCCTGCGACCGTCGACGTCGGCGACCCTTCGGCCGACGTCGGCGAAACTGCCAGCGTCGGCAGCCTTCATTATCCCCTTCTGCATCCGTTGCACCCCCTGGACTCTTGAGCTCGAAAACGGATTCTCTTGATGCTTTGGCTTTGATCTCTCCTCTGTCTTGACCTCGTGCAATAGCAGCAACAGGTGAAAAAGCCCTGGATCAGCATCTTCTCCTTGCAGCAACTCTTCTATGGCTCCAGCAACATCTTCTTCTCTCTTCATTCAGTAAGCTAAAGGTAAGCTAGTCTGGGTTTGTTATTTCATTGTATTCATTCATCTATATTCTATTGTCTTTTGCTCCCTCTGTCCTTCCCCCTTGAGAGGCTGCAAAGCCTTCTCAGGCCCCATCCTCTGTGAATCCTCCTCTTCCCTGTCCTCTGTGTCTCTTTCAACTTCCTCACCCCTCTACCAAAAAGACCTTGCAACAGGTACCCAACCCGAACCAAGCCACTCCCCAATCCATCCAAACTTGTCCCCGTTCAGTCTCAGACCCGTCCACAGTCCAGCAAGCAACCCAGACCCGACTACAGGCCACAACCCCGACCGACGCCGGTCACTTCCCCAACCGACGTCGGCAGGATAGCCGACGCCGGCAGATCAGATAATCGACGCCGGCGACATTTCCGACCTCGGCGACTGTCTTCAGCCCAACAGCTCTTTCAGGTAATCATTTTGTTTGCTTCTTTCCTTTCTACTTTCTTTGTCATTTTTGTATTCTGGCATTTTGTCTTTTATCAGTCACTTATCTCATTAAAACAGTGGGTTGACCTCCCTTAAGGAAGTTTTTACACTTCTGGGAACAAGCCTTTTGCTTGGCAACCCACTGCCTATCTGTCTAACGTTTTTCTTGTCCTAGCTTCCTTTTTTTCTTGTAGGTGTCATTCCTCCACAGCCAAAGAGGAGTGCTCACAAACGTCTGGATTTACGGTGCGCAATCTTTAGTCTAGGTACTTCCAAGCCTTGTCCATTACTTTCTTTTAGTTTCTTTCTTTTTAGTCTGAAAAGCGAAATTTGAGGTAGAAACAATAAGTTTTAAGACTATGTAGTTTGTGTTGCAAGCATATTTAAATAAATAAGAGGTTTTGATATAATTGAGAAGACATGACAAGAATTTTTTATGTTTATGAACTTTATGCTATTTTATTTGACCATGCTATAATTATTTTTTATTATCATGTCCCCTTACTAGATTTAATATTAAAATATTATATCTGAAATTAGATTTGTATTGAGAACAATTTCTATTTGACTTATGTCTTTTTTACACTAGCTAGTGAAACTAGATTTCGGCAATTTTTGTGAAAAATCATGATTACTCAAACCCAATGCCTATGAAAAATTTATTATATTAAAATATTTCCAAGATAATTAAAAATTACTAAAATATAATCCCATAATAATTTTAGACTTAAATTTACAATTTGGGAAAAAACCCTTGATAGTTCCACACATGCACCACAAAGACTAGTCAAAACACAACATAAATTCACCATACTAATAAGGTGTTTACATACCATAATAAAAAATATAAATAATCTGATACAAACTCCAAATTAAATTTATATATTTCATATCAAACTTATAATTATGAATCCAACACACAAAACTCTACTCACATTGCTAGTCTGCATACAACACTGTACACTAGCTCAAATATGTACTCCTTGAAGCTATGTAACAATTACCATATGGAATTGTATCTATGGATCATATGGGTTTCATCCTAAAATAATTTTTATCCCTAGTTTTCCATCTAAATACCACCTTCATCCAATATTTTTCATTCCATAACACTGCATGCACATTGTTTCACAAGAGAAAATCACTAGTTAGCCAAAATATCCTACTAAAATGAAAATATGGTGTATTAATACCTAAAAGGCCCAATACGGGTGCCAAAATTATAATTTATTTATTTGGGTATAAATTGACATGAATTGGAAAAATCCACTATTTTCTAACTTAATCCACCTTCCCAAAATTTACTAAGATCCTATTTTTTCCTGCTTTTGCTTTTATTTCTAAACTTACCTAGAAATGTTCCAATTAACTGGAGGATAAGAATTCAACATGATTTAATAAGTTTCCTTAAGTTCATATCATTATCCTTTATTAAAAATAAATGATCTATTTGGAAATTTTCCTTAGAAACCCAACATTAACTCCACCTAGAAAACCACACCCCATTTTGGATGACGGCTTAACATTAAGAATATTCCACTAATTATTTAGCCTCCTTCATAGAAATTTGGGGTTAATGAATAACATGGGCCCAAAAAATTAAATTTGACTTTCATTTTCCCATTTATAAGCTCTAATAAATATTGGAATGGGCATAATTCCCAAAACATCAAATTAATTTAAAAAATGGGACATGACATTGATGCTTTGATCAAGTACAAGGTTTAAAATAGGGTTTTTCTTGTGCACAATTCAAGGAAAAAGGTGATTTATGTAGGTATTTTCCATTGATCAATCCTAAATTATTTAATTTTTTAAAATCATGTTATATACATTATACAATTGGAACTAAGGTTTCATAGTCCTTACGAATCCTGATATCAATTTTTCTTTGCTCTTAGCATGTGAAAACCTAGTTTAGGGTTTAATTCACTAAAAATTATCTAAAACCTAAACAAACAATTAAAAAATTCTCAATTTTTTTGGTTAGTTATAAAAATATGTTACTCACATTATCCAATTGGTTTCAACTCTTTAGGGCCTTCAAAATTGTAGATATGGATGACTACATTTTTTTCTAGGTTTAATTAAGCCTAAAACAGGATTAAAACCTGTAATTTTCAACTTTTTTTTTTCAAAAAACAATGTTAATAACCTATGTATTGGGATGGATAACATTCTATTTAATTTTTTAGATCTTTATATAATATTTTAATTCTAAATTTAGTCCATATCAATTCTTAAGACCATTAACAAACATGTGGATAGGCCTAAAATAGGCATAAAAGATAGTTTTGTCTTCTTTCTTGAGAAATAAATTAAGAAGAAGATATAAAACTTGTTTATTAACTTTTATGTAATATTATTGAGTGAATAAAGCTTATAAAATTATATTCAATTTTTTTTTTGTGATTTAGTGCAAAATTAGGCCTTAAGACAAGCTAGCTAAATTGTAGTACAACTAGTCTTATTCACATATCAAGATCATTTGCAAATTATAGACCCTATAGGTATCACTTTCATCATAGTGGTATCAGAGAATAGTGTAATTTTTTTTAATATTGAGAGGATATCACTTATTTATTGACAAGTTATGAAAGGAACTTGACATGATGGCAATTAGAGTAAGAGGTAGAGGTCAAAGGTGGTAGCCTCTCAAGTAGTGTTATTTGAGGAGATGAGGAATATTTAAACCAAGTTATATGAATCTTGATTAAAGGAGATGAATTGGCATGGGAGGTGTCAATTATAGGTAAGAGGAAGACATGCCTCAAGAAGAAGGGGCAAAACTAGAGGAAGTAGAAGAGATAACAAAAGAAAGATTGATTAGAGAAGTCATGGGAGTTAGTTCCAAGCCCAAGTTAGAGGTACATTTGTATAAAGGTAGCCTGAATTTAGAAGATATGGTTGATTGTATCAACATCATGGATAATTATTTTAAGTATAAAGGCATATAATATGATGATAAGAAGATGAAGTTTGTAGTTTCTAGATTGAAAGGGCATGCACCCTTATGGTAGGATGGAGTAAAAATTGAAAGGAGGAAAGGAATAAAAAAGATCAAGAGTTGGGATATGGTGGTGACCAAGATGAAATGAAATTTCATGCCAACAGATCAAAAAACTAATCACTTCAATAAACATTAAAATTTGAGGCAAAATGAGATTGTAGTCAAAGACTATATGGAATAGTTCTATAGGCTAACTATCAGAGATGGTCACATTGAAAAAGATGATAAAAAGGTAAATAGATAAATAAATGGATTGAGATTAAACATACAAAATGAAATCAATCTTTTGACACCAGGATCAGTTGAGGAGGCATATAAATATGCCTTGAAAGCAAAAGATAAATTATCTAGAAAGTAAACTCAAAACTTAAGGGATAAATGCAAATATTTTAATGGTATAAGAGATCATGTAGGTAGAAGTCAATCATAGGTACATTATGAAGGAGAAATAAACTCAAAAATTCAACGTAAAATCATAAGAGGAGGCTACTCATTCATATTTAAAAGACTATATGCAAGAGGTAGATATTTAGGAGGCTTATTGGGTATATGTTTAAAATAAAACAAGTATGGGCATAGATTGTTTAAGTGCTTAGAGAATCCTCAAACAATCTATGCAAGGACTGTAGGCAGTAATTAGAGTGTACAAGTTGATGAGGAAGAGAGTATTGAATCACCATCTTATGAGGACATACCTAAGGTAGGAAAGTCTTTAATCATGTAAAGAGTGTTTCTTAAGCCCAAAAAGGAGATCAAAGATTTTGGTCAAAGGAAAAATTTGTTCAAAAATAATTTCGAGTCCAAAGGTAAGTGTTTCAAGATAATTATAGATAGTTTAAGTACTAATAATCTAGTGTCATAAAAAATGGTTAAAAAGTTAGGATTGGAAAATTCATCACATCCCACCCATTATAAGGTGTCATGAATGTAAAAATGACATCAAGTCTTTGTAAATGAGAAACATAAAGTGAAATTTCATATAGGTAGCTATAAGAATGAGGTAATATGTGATGTCATGCCTATGGACATTTACCATGTCCTTTTGGGCAGACCTTAGCGATTTGATAGGAAATCTATCCATGATGGGAGAAGAAACATTTAAAATTTTGATAAATATGTAAATAATCACACACTTATACTATTTAAAGAGGATAGTGCAATAATAAAAGACAATACTAAATTATTATTGAAAACTAACAAAGAGATCTTGTAGCAGGTAAGAAAGAAGAGGTAAGTAATGTATTGTTTTCCAAACCAAAAATAATGGATACAATAACTAAGGTAATTGATTTACCTTAATAAAATCATATTTTGTTAGATGAACATATAAATTAGATGGATAATGAATTTTCAATTTAGTTGTAAACACCAAGAAGCAAAAGCCATCTTAAGGATTTCATTTCAAAAGTTAGTTTGTTAAAATAGCTTGCCATGAAAGGAAATGAGAGAGAGGATTTGTTATGTGAACAATATATGAATAAGGAAAAAAATATTGAGAGGTTCTCACATGAAAAATTTAAATCTGAGGTGGAAAATAGTAAGGATAAAGAGAGTAGTAAGTAGCCTATAATGAAATAATTATACATGAAGAAAGAAGTAAATGTTTCTATGAAAAATAAGATAATTTTGATTGATAGACAAAAGTTTGAAGTATTCTATAAGTGTGAAAAATCAGAATTATCTTTGTCTAATGAAGACAATGATTATCCACATGTTTCCATTAAGTAAGTAAATAAGATGCTTGAAGTGAAAGATCATGTACGTGTGGAAGATGGACATAAGAAGAAAAGTGAAGAGAGGATCAACATTAAGGCATTTGTAAATAGACCTTTTAAATTTCATCATGTGAATGGAAATCATGAATATTATGTTGGAAATAAAGAAGAGTTAAAGATGAATCAAAGGAATAATGAAGTGTTTTATTCCTTTATTGAGTTTTTTGATGTGAAGGTGTACTTGTATGCACCTAAAATTTCTCACTTCATTATTATGACTAACATTTTGATTAGTCGACATTAATTTTGATTAACTATTTTATTCTGCTAATATATCCCCCTTCTTAGCCATTCATATAATATTCCCTTCTATTATCCTACATTCACTAACCTTATTCATCCCATTTCAATATTAATTCCATCCCAATTCCTATTAACTTAAATATAATCCTATTTATCCATTATATGGGAATTTTTAATTCTCATGACCCCACCTAACCACCTCCTAACCTACACCCTAGCCTTTCCTACATCCCTAGTCCCTAATCACCTAGATAATCCATATATAACCCCAAACATAATACTCCATTATCCCTAAACTAATCAAGAAGCCTCTAGAATTAGATAAGCTCCTCCAAGACTCTATATGTCTCTAAACTAGAGACTTCTAAGGAATTTAATATTCCTTGAATAATCCATATCCATTAATCTCATCCCTCTAACTTCAAATTTCAACCCTTGATATTCCCTCCCAAATTTATATAAGCAAGGCTTCTGCTCTATGGAAGCTAACTAGAATTCCCATATCAAATCCATGTCCAACTATCAATTACTCCAAGAATCCAATGTCTAACATCATGCCATCACTATGTCAAATTTGAGTCCAAGGTAATCGCTATCAATCTTTTTGTTTTTGAATCCATTTGATCATGTTTTTAAGAATTTAGGATTTAGGATTGGAATTCTATTTTGAATTATATTCATTTAGTTGTATTCTATTCTAATGGATCTAGAATTTACCTAGTATTTGAGATTTGAGTGGTTTAAATTAGTTATATTTAATCCATAGAGCTCAAATCTCATCTACATTTTGGTGGCGATAGTGGGAACTTGCTACCATTTAATTAATTTTACTTATTAGTGTTATTTTTTCTAGCTTGTATATCTAATTGGGTGAAGAAAATAACAAAATTTTGCATGCACAGGTTTTAGTCATGACATTGCACTAGTAGTCATGATATTGTCTAGGGAAATCATGATATTTCCCTTGTAAGTCATGATATTACCTTAACCATCCATTTAACTACTAACTATTTATTTGATCACACAATTTTTTGGCCTTTCAATAATATCGTGACTCGATAGTCATAATATTATTGGGCTAGTAATGATATTCTCAATCCAAATTATGATTTTGCTTAAGCTGTTAATAGTTTTCTTGGTAGGTTGTGTAATACCATGATTTCATAAATCATGACATTGCATCAAGAGTTGTGATATTGTGACTGTGAGTTACCACTTTGTAGTTTTGGATAAAATCACTAATAATCCTCTACTATTTTCTAATCTGTAGGATTATCTTGATGACTTTATGTCTTGTAGGGGATCTATTATCATCTAGACTAGCATATAACACCCAATGTATTTATGTTTTTATCTTAGGGTTTTTTTTATAAAATCATATTTGTTTCTAAAATTTAATACCTTTTTTTATATGTGGGTAATCTATTGAAATAGGGGCGAGGTAAGGTAGGAGAATCATAGTCAGGTAAAGACCAACATATCCCCTTATCCTTTTTCCATCTTTGATAAAACTGCATGTCACAAAACTTTCATACTCGCGATATTACTATGTGTAGTCACAATATTTCATTTTAGTAATGATTTTGTCATCTCTACTTTGTCTTTTTTTGTCATTTTTAAATCGATAAGGTAATATTTAGATAATACATAACTAGTAAACACTTTTTGTTCATCTAGTTACTCAAGATTTTAATTTTATTTTTTGATAAAAATATAAGTGTTAAAAAACTTTGAAATATCATTAAAATAAGTTTTAATCTACCCTAATTACTTATCAATAAACACATTTGTGACATATAAGTAATCTGTCATACCCTGTTAATCATCAGTTGCTAGTCCATAGTCAAAATTTAGAGGTTTTGTAATTTACCTCAAAATCACAACTCTCAATCTGTTTGAAGTAATGATTTTGTCATCCTCAATCTAGTTTTGTGTTTTATGACAACGAAAACTATTGAAATATAGTGAATAGTGATTTTGCCAATCTCAATCATGGTTTTGCATAACAGTCATGGTTTTTCATGTTAATCATTATGGTTATCTACCTTTTACAAAATCATAACTCATAATTTGTGGTTTTATCCCCCCAATTATGACTTTGCACTCTTTGGTTGCAATTTTGCACTGTATAGTTATGATTTACATTAACTTTTCATTCAATTTGGTCCTTCTTCATTGTATTTTCATATTTATTTTTCATGAATTTTGAGTCACTTAAAGCCTCATGCAAGGTGATATAGCCCTTGAAACTACAAGGGACACTTTTTCTTAACCCCGTTGGGGGTTGTTTCCCCCATAACCCGCATCATGGCTCGCTCACCCCAAAGAAATTATAGATCCAAATCATAATTTTTTTATGGTGTTGTTCTTAAGGTATATTAGACTAATTTCTTGTTTATTAAAGGGCTAAACCTTGCATCTATTTTATTTTGTCTAAAATCTTATCTTGCAGGGCATATTTTGGTCTAACATTGTTTGTCTTGTAGGTCTATGCTTAATATCATTAATCCAAACTACTAATCATGTGATTGTAGGTCATTGGTCAAAGAATCCATTTAGAAATTTACAAATAAATTTTGAATCACTTTAATATTTTGTCTTATATCATCTTGTTGTTAAAAATTGTTCTTTGTACATATTTGTGTGTGTGTGTTAACTTATAAATAATCATTTTATCATTCCCCTCACATAGGTAATTAAATCTATTAATTAATCATATCATATTTTTGCCTATTTGTTAGCCCCCCAAGAGAGCATGTGATTTGGAATTTATCCCCACACATGGGCTTAGTATATAGGGGTTACTATCATGGATTTCATCACCATGAACTAACCAAACTCCATGTTCTAGTAGAGTCTAAAAATTAGGGATAGTTATTATTAGGCTAAATGGTTGACCCCATATAGGTCATCCATGAAGGGGAATAGTTAATTATTTGAATCAATCATTAGAAAACACCCTACATAGACTTAGGATCTAGCTTAACTTCATGTCTATCAAGGATTCCCATAGAGGCCTTGTGTATACTTGGCATAGGACCTTCAGACTGTAATAGGTGTACCACTATAAGAGTCAATATTAACTCTAAAGTAACCGTCGAGTGCAAGTGAGGTTGAGAGGATTTGGTCGATACCATAATGGGTCATCAACCTACATCCTCACCCATGAAGCCATTAGATGGTGCGAGCATTGAGTTACACACCCTTAAGTTTACTAATCATAGGTTTTATATTACATTCTTGGGTGTGTGTTGTACTAGACCCATGTTGTTTATGAGATGACTCAACCTTTTACCCAAAATTATACACCTAGCTCAATCCTTTTACACAACCCATATTGTATATCTGATAATCCTCTTACACATATAACCTTGTATATTATTACCTTGTACATCTTTGTCCTATCATCTTTGTGTATATTTTATCATCTTATGTGCCATCCAATTCCATCTCCTATCTTAGTTTAGTCATATCCCACTCATCACACCCACATCTTATCCTAAGTCCACATCATCCATAGTCTTCATGATCCCCATATCATCTTATTACATCACTTTATATATCCTTGTATTTCCCCTATCCCATTTCCTATCTTTTCTTTTTATACCGCTCATCATTAGTTATATCCCCATCCTACTTTGTACATCCTTTTCATACTATATTTGTATATCCTTATACCCCATAACTATCTTATCTTTGTACCTTCCTAATATAACCATATCCACCCTTCATTGATCATCCTTTATCATTCACATAACTTGATAATCACCTTATATATACTTATCCTACCCTCTTGTATATATCTTTATTCTCTTTTACATCCTTTTAGTCACATTCTATCCTAGACCCATCTGGTCTTGTCATTCACATCTTATCTTTAGCCCACATCTTATCCTAATCAACCTTTTGTCTTGACCTTGCCTTAGCCTACTCGCCTCATCACCCATCTAGTCTAAACCCATATCATCTTATACTAGTTGGCTCATAAAGTCACATAGGCGTCTAAACCATCCTCATCTCATTAATTTTATCCCTTATCATCTCAACATCACCTATCATCATATTTTTCCTTATCCCTTATCTTAATATCCTTCATCACCTAATCGTACCCCATCCCATTTTGAGAAAATTAGTCTAAGAGTTTTAAGCTAGTCCTATCATCTATACCATCTTATCACCTTAGTCTACTATCATTAGTCATTTAGTCAGATCTCATACTTAGGTAATATATTATCATCATCTTATCACTTTGATAGTATCAATCTATAGAACCAATCAAACATCATCAATCATAAATCATATCTATTCATCTTTCCTTATTCATAACTAGAACCCATCATATAATCCTCTTTCTAGTTTAAATTTAGGTACCCATCAAATCTCCAATCCTTTTTCTAGCTTGATAACTAGGCATCATTGATAGGATGTTAGCACCTATTGCAATATTGGTTTGGAATTTGACCCTAGTCCTATATCATCTTAATCATATTTAGTCTCCCTCATCCTCATCATCATCTATCATACTAGCTCAGTCCTTCTAACCTATTTTTTTCAATACAATCATCCCTAATCCTTATTCTAATTTCATCATCCATCCTTCTTTAACCATCACCATGGAGATAAACCTTGCATTCATAGACTAATATATAAATGCCTATAAGGATGAGATCCTCTTGAAGTTATATATGATGGGTGTATAACTTCCTGAAGGTGTTGATCCCCTTTCACTCATTGCACTTCCCATCCAAGTCCCTTCATGTGAAACCCACACCGATCCTCCATTTGCTAGTCATAAACCACCATCTACCCCTTCCCATACTAGTAAATGGAATCCAATCTTGGCCACGTCACCTACTTCTAGTCCATCCACCTAGCCATGTCAACAACCATCTGATTATAAGTCCAATGCTTCCACATCTAAGTCACAACATGAAATGGGTCCATATACCCCTCTTACTATGTCATTGGAATCCCTTTTCAAAAAATTCATTACTACTAAAATGTTGGTCTATCCACCTATCTAACATCTTGATCCCACTAAGCCTAAGCCCTCTTGGTATAAATTTAATCAATATTATGCATATCACCAAACTTGGGGGCATACCATAAATTGATGTTGACCTTTTTAAAACTATGCCCAAGACCCCATCAACTATGGTGATATAGTAATTGAGGATGAATTAGATGCATCCACATCCCTAAGTGAACAAGAAAAGGAAGGCCAAGATTATATTTCTAATCAAGCCCTTCCCTCTCCAAGATAAGGTCAAGATATCATATCCCTCTTCCCTAATCCCCCCATTATTGACAAATCATCTATCACAACTAAGTTTACTCCCCATGAGCCTAGTCCTCTCGTATCTCATAAACCCTCTCTCTCATCACATCAAACACCCCATGTTGAGAGGTGAAATATGAAAAATAAATCTCCTATTATAAGCATTACAATTAGTACATCAGATTTTACATCAAATTCGACATCAGAAGTCTTATCTTCAATAAGATCATGTTCAATACCAAGATCCAAATTAGGTTCCTTATCAAAAACATCATCCCTCATTATTTTTGATAATGCCTATCTTATTGAAGGCATATATTTAGATCCCAATTAGGATGATGAAGTCATAAATAAATTCTTAAACTCTTTATCTATGTAATATTTATAAAGTTAATCTAATCTCATAATTGATGTGCATAATACAAGTCCTAGTAATCCTTTTGCCAATCTTGAGGAGATTTTCTCTGATGTCAAAACTAGGTTGCCTAGGAACCTTTATGAAGACTATGATTCCCAATTACCACTCATTAAGATAATCATACCCTGACCATCACCTTCATCCATCAAGTATTCCTTTCTTCCCATCAATGATCATTTAATCACCTCCCTCCATAAGGATGAACATGAGCATGCATCATTGGATTCCCTTCTACATTCAACATTATGTGCTATAAATACCAAGGTCCAAGACCATATTCCAAAATTCATAAATCATGAAAAAATTATATATGATCCTATAAGTCAAATTTTAGAAGAGTCAAATCATAATCCTAATCAAAAAATGTCCTCTCCTAGTGAAGCCCAAAATTAGGCACTAAGAGACCATCAAATTTAAAAAAATCATTTTATATCAAGTCAAAAATCAATCTCCCCTGGTGAAGCCCAAAATAGGCACTCAGGGGTAGTCAAAATACAAATAGTGTCAAAATCATGATCGATAATCCTTTAAATAATAAGATCAAAGAACACCAAAGTTAAAGTGTCTTGGATCTCCTAAAGTATTTTATCACTTGGCACCAATCAAATGAAGTATGTACCATAGCTCCAAAGATGTATATGACTACTAGTCCTAATCCTCCACCCCATACTACCATGATCCCACCATCCATTACAATACAATATATCCTCCATCACCCATAACATCATCATCCATCATACCATCATATCATAATCCTATCATCCATCCAAGTCCCATACTTCCCATCAAGCTCTAATTGAATCCATACCTCACATCACCTCTTTGGGTAACATTGTCTCTCTTAGGGGCAATGATTATACTTGGTATAGATATTTGGAAGGGTCACCATCAATAGTCACTAAAGGTCACCAAGACATAAATCCATCTAGTAGTGAGAATATGATATTGACATCACACATCCCCAAAATAGGTATTGTCTAGAGATCACCATAATGCCTACATTCATGCATCTCATCCCCATATCCAATAAAAGAGATGCCATTCCAATATATATATATATATATATATATATATATATATATATATATATATATATATATATATATATATATATATATATATATCATTGATATAATGGTGAAAACTAGTCTTATAGTGCCTTGGGAAAGTACCATGATGACAAATGGTCTTTAACATCATGGAAAAATAGTCCATTGTCTTCATTATACCTCAACACTTGGGGGCAAAATCCATCCATCCCTTATTCATTCCCTCCATCTGTTCTTCTTATCCATCATCCACTATCATATCTTACCTTTCTTCCCATATTGACCTTCATAAGGAAGTGTAGGGTTTCTTAATACATGTTCTCACATCATCTTGACATCTCCACCATTGAACACTCAAGCAACTAAACATCTAGTTCCTTCACGATGTGGTCATTAGAAATCTCTAGTCCATTCATCCTTAGTCATGATCCCATTTTTGGCATCACCCTTATCATTTTTTCATCACATCCATCCTCATCTAGGTTACTAGGATTGGTATTCCATTCACTAGTAACCCCTTTTATATAGTATACATGCAATCCCAAAAAAAGCCATAAAAATTGAAATATGTCAAAAACCCTAAAAATCATAAAACTTGAAAAAGCCAAAAATAGACCATGATCTCTTGTGTTATCCCAAAAACTCTAGTTACATCAATCTCTATCCATATCATACTATCCCAATTATCATTCTTAGACATTATTTTTGGTCTTGAACCCAAGTCAGAGTGGTCACCCATCTCACCATATCTTCATCATCCTTTTGGCCTAGGTAATTTTGGCACATCTAACTTTGTCAAGAGTTTAATCTGGCACCCATCATTTCCTTATGAATTCTTATTCACACCTATCACCCATCACATCACCTCTTTTCTAGTGTGTAAATTACTTTATCCCATCACTATCTTTATCATTGTCTTTTCATACATAGCACCCATCAAATCCCTTTTTGCTAGTATGAAAGGTATTTGATCCCATCATCTCCTAATTTCCTTACTAGATGAAATTCTTTAAAATACTTATCTATTTATATTCCTTGGTCATCACTTTTAAAAATCCCTTGACCACTTTTCCATTTGATTTTGAGACCATAATGTATATTTGAAGACCTTATCATGTCATCCATCCTTATATCCTAAACTAGGGGTAACATCTAGTCTGTCCATATCCACATCTGTATCCTTATCCAAGTCTTAATCATAATCATAATCATAATCACAATCCTCCTATTCAAATCAAAGTATATCTCATGACCACCATCCCATCATGATCATTCTCACCCATCACCTAGTCACTCATCCTGTCATTAGACAAGACATTATAATATTTCATGTAGATACTTGTGTGTTGTTTATGTGTTGTTTGACTTGTTTTCATATCTTTTATCATGTATATATCTTGTTTATCTTATGTTTTTTTGTATCACGTATTTTTTCTATTGTTAAATGAATTAGGATTCTTTAAGGACACTAAAAGTGACCTCAAGGATGCAGAGTTAACCATTTTCCCATGCACTTTGGCATAATGTCCTCTTGGTTATGCTTATATCATGGGGAAAACTAAAAAGTGATATATTAATTGGATTGATTAGACTATGATGAGTTTTATGAAATTTGTGATGGATTGATCACATACTCCTCATAATTAATATAATCATATAATCATCCTTATCATCATCTATTCGATTAACATCCAATCCTTATCATATTCATTTTATCATCTGAATCATATCCTTTAATCACTAACATATCTAATCATTATCATCATTATCACTTTATAATCATTAATAATTATCATCATAATATTTTGGTTAGAACTATAATGGATTGAGGGTATTTTTAGACTATATAGGAAACACTTGGCCATGTTTCAATACCTAAAGATAACTTAGACACTATCTCTATCATCCATCCTCATCCCCTAGTCTTTTGGTCACTTGATCACATCATTTATTATCTCTTATCCTTTTCATCATATTGATCAACTCTAGTTTTGACCTACACACATAATCAAGCTCATCAAATCATCATCTTATCTTGGCCTATAACTCTCCATTACATGCATCCTTATTTGGGATATGTCTAAATCTTAAAACCTTTTTAATCCTATCATCATCATGTTACAGTTGATTCCCACTTGGGATATGTTGAAAACCATGACACCTATCATCTCTACTCCATGTGCATGTGTCTTTTCTAGGGTATTCATCAATATTTATCTCTTTTCTCAAGTATAATCCATTTTTTTCATCCTTTATCCCACATTTTACCCTCATCTATCCATTTCATCCCACCCTTTACTTCTTATTTCAAGTGGCCATTCATCTTATTCTTCCCCACATCTCCCCTAGAGGGGGCATCATATCCCCTAACATCATCTACTAACATTCATCCATGGCATGGTTTTTATTTGAAATACCATTACTCCTTCCACTTATCTCAACTCATAATTCCATTTCAAAGAGGGGAAAAATGTATGCACCTAAAATTTCTCACTTCATTACTGTCGACTAATATTTCTATTAGTTGACACTAATTTTGCTTAACCTATTTTATTCTGCTAATATATCCCCCTTGTTATCCATTCATCTAATATCCCATTTTATTATCCTATATTCACTAACCTTATTCATCCCATCTCATCATTAATTATATCCTAATCACTATTATCCTAAATATAATCCTAATTATCTATTATATGGGAATTTTTAATTTGCATGACCCCACCTAACCACCTACTAACCTATACCCTAGCCTTTCCTACATCCCTAGTCCATAATCACCTACCTAATCCTCCATTATCCCTAAATTAATCAATAATCCTATAGAATTGGAGAAGCTCCTCCAAGACTCTAGAAGTCTCTAAACTAGAGACTTCTAAGGAATTTAATATTCCTTGAATAATCCATAACCATTGATCTCATCCCTCTAACTTCAAATTTAAACCTTTGATATTCCCTCCCAAATATATATAAGGCTCCTCCTCCATGGAATCTAACTATAATTTGCATATCAAATCCATGTCCAATTGTCAATTTCTCTAAGCATCCAACATCCAACATCATGCCATCGCTATGTCAAATCTGAGTCCAAGGTAATCACTATCGATCCTTTTCTTTTTGAATCCATTTTATAATGGTTTAGAGTATTTAAGATTTAATATTGGAATGATATTTTGAATTTTATTAATATAGTTTCATTCTATTCTAATGTCTCTATAATTTACCTATTATTTGATATTTGAGTGGTTTAAATTAGTTAGATTTAATCTATAGAACTCAAATTTCACCTATAGTACTAGTGGGGAAGACCAAAAAAAACAAAAAGGTGTGGTTCATTTAAATATGTAAAAATGTATGAGTATATAACTGAATAAATAAAATAATAATACATAATATTAAAATCACTTGAAGACAAAGATGATCAAAGCATCCATTTGGAGCAGTGACTACCAAAACTACAACTAAATCAACCTAAAGCCATTCTAGATAAGAGGGTGATGAATAAGGATAGATAAAAAGAATATTTTTCATACTTGGTCAATTTTAAGATCCATTCAATTGAGGATTAAACATGGATGACAGCTTCAAATATCATTAAGCATGACATCAGTATTGAAGAACTCATGAGTAAGAGCTTATGAATAAGTCTTTTATTCCATGGTAGTTTGATGTAGGTTCATCATTGTAAATAGATAAAATGTGTTATTTTATGGTCTAAGGAGGTATTATGAGTTATTTTTGATTAATAAGAGGTCATATCTAATCTTCAATTGTTGATTCTAGGTCATTTAGGTGTGTTTTGGATTTTCCCTCCAAAACTAGGAAATACAATTTTTTGAATTGGTTTTGGGATTTTAGAGACTTATTATAGGTATTAAGGGTCATGATCCCTATGTGAGTGATACTTGGGATTAAATATCATTTTGTAAATATTTTTTATTCTTTCAATTTTTTTAAAATATTCAAACCTATTTTTCTACTATGATAAGCCTTATCCAATGTAGAAAAGAGCTAAATTCAACAAGAAAAAAGAGTCTTAAAGTAGTTGAGGGATTCTTGTGATAATAAAATGATTTACTCAACATACCCCCATTATTTTTTTAGAAATAGGGACCCACTATATTCTAAAAGGTTTAGGTCTATTTTAAAAATATTATTTTAAAGATATTTATGTGTACCTAACTTTGTTATTCAGTATAAATGCAAATGGACATTTTCACATGTTTAGCTTTATTCAGAGTAACTTATTAATACTCATAAAAAGTTTTGAATATACACAATTTTTTTAGAACATACACAATAATTATAAATTCTTGGGTTTCATCTATTTTTCCTATCACCAAAAGTGTTCTTAATATAAATTAGGTCTTTAGAATTTTTGTTCACAAGTCAACATTCTACATTTTTGGATATTTTGCACCTATGTTAAACCTTCACAAAAAAAATTCTTCTAAATTTTTGTTCATAGGTTTTGATCACACTTTTGGTATTTTAAATTCAATTTTATCATATACTCTATTCATAACTCTGGTACTTAACAACTTTTGCATTTCAACAAAAGTTTTCAACATTTACATCTTTGGGAAAAATGGTAGCATTTTTCTTGATTAGCATTTGATTTTTGGAAAAATTAGTAATAGAATTTGTTCTAAAGTGGTGTTTAGAAAATTTTTCCCAAGGTATTAGAAAAAATATTTAGACATTATGTTTCAAAACTTTTAGTTTGGAATTTGGCCTTTAGAAAAATCAATCTCCGTATCCTTCATAAAATTTGTCCACCATAGGTATTCAAAAAATTTGTTCATAAAATGTGTTTGCATCATAATAATCTAGGATAACCATATTATAACACAACACACAACACCCTCCTACAAGAATCCTCCATGTCATAGCTGAATAAGAGAAAAAATTAGCAATATGACACCTTTCAAAGGTAATGATGTGGCATTCCTTTCAACATATATAAGGTCTACATGGCATATCTTCCAAAATAAAGTGGCAAAGTTCAAATTGAATGAGTAAAACAAGTTTAGAGATGCTGGTCATTAATGGTTCATGTACTTGAATTAAATGACAAAATATATATCAATTAGTTTAAAGTGTGCATCATGCCCATTGATCACAAATGATCCCAAGTGAAATTGCATCATTTAGAGAACTTGAAGCCCTATCCACATGCATTCAAGCTATGAATTGTTTCTAGAAGAGAAAATCCATTAAATAAAAAAACTAGAAATATATGAGCATAGAAAATTAACAATGGATTATTTTTCAAAGACATTAAATGGATTCCATCCACCTTCTAAGTTTTCAATCAAAGACTCTACCGAGTACATGAACACTATTTTTGATTCGACAGTGTTTGATGACAAGTATCCCAACCACTTAGCTTTACAGGCCGTAATTGGAAAGGTGCACTCCCACATATGTGAATAAAATTTAACACCAATGCAGAGGAAATTAGATATATACTTGTTCCCACTAAAATGACAAGGATTAAAATTTACACTAACCAATTTTGAGGTAATTCCATGCATTGACCTACTATGGGACTTATTCTTTATGAGCAAAGTAATTGGGGGAAATTTTCTAGATCACATGGAGTATAAAACCATCATCATTTGCATTTCAAAAGACATCTTCTAAATGTACCTACCTTTGAATTTTATAGACACTACATTTGATTTGTATAAATTTTTAATATGGAAGAATAAAAATACAATTGATAAAATAGTAAGCCAATAGATTATCCCTAGAGAAACTATTGACCTTAAGGAGAGGCTACCAATAATATATAACCAAGTTTAAGATGGGACTCTACATTAGAATGTCCCTTCTAAATAGGTTATATGTCTACCCTAACATCCAATTTACTCACCTAGAGTGGGATCCATTATTAGAATTATTGATGACTTCAGAACTAATCTTTGCCCTAGGAGATATAATTATCACCAAGCTATAGAAGTAATTTTTGTAAAGATAAGAGGCCTATAGGAGGATATTTATACATGATGTCTTAATTATCAAATGCATTAATGGGAATATTATACATGCATAATTATTCAATCTTGACCTAATCTTTAGATTAAATCAATAATCAAATATGTGATTCTTACTCATTCATTCACATATATGCCTACACAAGAAATATAGTCAAAATTATAGAAGATGTGTATCCTCAGGTATGGAAGGATATCCATAAAGAACCTTTACCTAGAGTATCAAAAACCATAACCAATACATTGATTCCAAAATGTGACTATTGTCTCTACCTAGGTTATATGGTGATCATCATCATCATAAGGCTTAAGGTTACCCTACTACATCTCCTAAAATATGTGATAGAAACATTAACTAAGTAAGAGATAACATATCAATTATGGTGGGGCATTGATGAGGATTTGAAGAAGAACAATAATATCAAATTTCATGTAAATGATTTGATGATATAAAAAATATGTTATGTTAACCAAAATAATTCTAGAGAGGTTGGCAAGTTTAGGGAATATTATTCATTATCCACCTTATTGCATAGAGATTGGGACCCTCATGGTCGAATTCTAAAGCACATCTAAGGTCTTGGTATTCCATACCAACATGAAACTTATTACTATGAATTTCTATTTCTAGATGCTAAGATTGATTCCCAGGTTCTAGAGAGGACTCAAATAGATGGATTGACCGAAGAACTTTTGAAAATAATATAAAGGGATCCCTTAATTTCAATTGGAGATACATAGGTTAGGATTCCACCTCTATGTGGATGGAATACCATATACTTCTATAAAAATATGCTTTTAAAACCATCATTGGAAAAAGGAGAACCATCTCAAACACCACCCATCATGATGACTATTGTAAAACAAGATCCTAGGGTGGAAGAGGTTCCTAGCATTATAAGTTTCATTGAAAGAGAAGAGCCAATTTGTATCAAATATTATGATTTATAATACCATACTATTCTTACTACCCCCTCATCTCATGTGATTGCAAGAGTGAAATTCCCAACTTACCCCACTCATATGGATTCATCCTGAATAGAAAAGTTCACTTTTTGTTACAAGAGGAAACCCAAAGCTCATGGACCCTTTGAGAGAACAACTATTGATACATCATATATAGAAGGACCCATAGGGCATGAAAAAGCATCTATATGAATTTAACCCATTAATTAATATGAGGAGAAATAATTACAAATAGATAAAGTCTTGAACCTCTAAGGATCTAAAGGAAAAGTACTACTTGAAGTAGACAAATTAGGTGAGGGTATGATTCCAACTATCTTTTTAGTCCCTCTTATTTCTATAATTATAGTTGTATCAATTATTTCTCTTATATATGTTAGTTCATTTGATCCTATCTCTCTTAGTCTTGGTGTCCTACCATTCCTGATTATTCCCAAAGTGGAAGCTATTTCTTCTAGTACTACTAGCTCCATAATCCTAATTGTTTCTACAATTCTAGTTGTTTCTTCATCATATGTTATTTTCAATTCCACTATTGTTACCTCTATTATTGCCTTAGTTTTCCCTATGTCTAAAAAATTTCATACTAAGGAAACTAGGGGAGCATTGGTAAGTGCAAATTACATGTGCCTTCCAACCAATTAAGCTTGCCAATGCCTTCTTACAAAACTATCTAGACTACTGTTGTAGTATCATCTAAGAAGATTGAGAAGAATAATATGGCCTACTTAGTCTAATCTATGCCCTAATATAGTGGTGTTGACTGGTCCAAGATCATTTGGCTATAATTGTTAGATCCCTTACATTTAAAAGTCTTGAGGAAATCTTCAATGGACTTGTTGGTTAAGACTACTTACAAGAATACTTAGCCAATCGACTCCACTCAAATTATGATCCCACAGTGGGCCATAGACTTAGAATCTCAAGCCTTCCAAAGGCCAAATTTCATAATAACTAGTATTCCCACTGTAAGTAAACTTTTTGATAAATCTACTTGGAGTATCTAAAGAGTAAAGAAGAGGAAGATTGAAGATAATTTTGGTAGGGGCATAATTTTGGAAGAGATACAATATGTCTTCTCTTTCTCCAAGATAAAGAACATGAGACTAGGGTAGTCTCCTTACAATTAAGATTTTATATCTTATTTGGAAACACAAAAGGATGCTTTGTTAAAACTTCATGAGGGGACCAAGCAAGTGAGAATATATCTTCAAAAAAAATTGGAGTCGGTATGGGAACAAAAAAAAATTGTTCATGTTCTTAGATAAATTGATACAAATTAATAGAGCACACCTCAAGGATGTATAACATTTTTGATGTTATTGCTTAATTGAGGGGTTAATTAGCCCCTCGTATCATTAAAATAACAAAATTATTTAATTCTTTAAGTGAAGATGAAAATAAATTAAAATTCCTTGTTTTGGACATAACAAATAAGGCTTATAACCATTTGAACTTAGTGACACCATTCATGGCATTTAATTCCCTAAATTTAGTTGTCATATAAACACAAGAATCACTAGAGTGGGTAGTGAGTGTAGAGATAATAATACAAAAATTTACAAAGCATTAAAACTTAGTTTTGCATATTTTGGATGAGTTGAAACTTTCCTAGGCTAGGGAATCTATAGGAAAATTAATAAGTAGAGCCAATTTTGATCAACTCCTCTAGTGAGGTTTAACCAATTTCAAGAAAAATCTCCAAGGGTTAACATTAGAAGAGATTGAGGCTAAAATAAATTTTTAAATAAATAAGGTTACAAAATTTGATATCTTTCAAATTAACTTCAGATCCATCAAGTTTGAACATGTATGTTTAATAGAGTAAGAAAATAAGGTGCAACGACCACCTTTTTTGAACATGGACATCATTAGATTTCAGCATGGTGTTAGTTTCAAGTAGTACTAGGATTTGGAGGCAAACAATAAGGCTGAGGACATAACTTCTATCTCAATACCACCTCAACTTTAGTGCCTCCTACCATGCCAAGCTTAGCCATGCAATTACTAACTTTGAATAAGCCTTAATTATTAGAAATTAATTGTATATGTAGTTTTGTGTAAGATTAGTCAATATAATTATAGTTTATTCATACCTCATGTATGCATGTGGTAGCTATCTCAATAAATTTTAAGAATGCATATGTTGCATGGCATCATGTGATAAAATATATTTTTGGACATAGTTATGATCAATTATCATTGTGCATGTAGTTTTAGCATCACATTAGAACTAAGGTTATGATTACTAACATGTAACATAGAGTTTTGCCTGAACTTGGAGGATGAGGTGACCCCTCCCCAATTCTATTTTTATGTGTAAATACCTCGTTTAAAAATGTTTGAAAATCATCCATATAGGAAGAAGTCATTTTTGATTGTCATGCAACTATGTACATATGAGTTTCCATTCCAATTATATGCAATTAAGTGTTCATTTCTTTAGTTGTTTTGACTCAGTAATTTGAAGTGTGTAATATATATAGATAATTCATTTTATTATCATTAATGTTTGTTAATTATATATGTGCATTATATATTGAATAATTATAAAGTATTATTAATTATATGCCAATAGGCTAAATGATTCAATTTTAGAGTGTGTAGAAGTGTTTCCATTTGATATAGTCTTCTAGGTGTGAGCCACAACTTCCCTCTATACCTTTCTTATCCAAAATATAATCTCATAAGCAAGGGTGTGTACTAATTTATTTAAAAAGAGTAACCTTTAACTGAGATATTTGATTTTCTTATATTATATCTTCCCAAAATACATAGCTATATTTGTATGTGAGTGTGTAATAAATATTGCTAGCAAGCATTAGTTTTAAAACACTTGTCTATATAGAAATCAACCCTATAAGTAATACCTTTAGACCATAAATCCTTCTTTTCTTCTCTACCCTTCCCTCTTTTTGTATTTTATTTCATTGAGATATACCCACTTTAAAATAAGTTCCATCCATCCAAATCAACTAGATTTTAATTTCCTTACCAAGATTCATTTCACCCATAAGCACACCCTGCTATTCCACGACTGGTTTTTTAACCCATACCTACATTTTGTGCCCTATATAGGAGTTTATCTCCATTGATATCTTAAAATATTAGATTCTACCTCATTAAATTTTGGGGTGTGCACAAGACCCACATCAACAAGGAAAATATGGCATTAGAAGGAGGTCCACTTTTGTGTCTTCCCTAGTGAGAGGTTATCCCCTACATTTGAGTTGTACTTGAGATGCCCAAAAGAGTTATTAGGTATAGGGCCCAAGTTATCCTTTTGGTTTCACCATTGTTAGTAGATTAAAGGCCTATATATATACCAATTATTCTTATAGTACCTTAAGCCAAGACACCTTATCCAATAAGAAATATCCATCTTATTAATCATCCTATATCCCAACCACCTTAGTTAGTTGGATCAGTTATTATCATCCCAAGGGATGTGCATAGTTTACCAAGGAATCCATAGAAGTATCTACCTTCCTTATACCATTTAGTATAAATAATGACAAAGGATCATATCTATTCTTTCAAGGCTAATTTGATGTTAGTAAATGTCACTGATGAAGATGTTGCACACAAAAAAAGTTTATTTATATTGTACGATGTTTCCAATGATTTGTATATTAATCTTCAAGAGAACACAATTACTCATTGTAATACATGTAAAATCACTTTTATTGCCCAATTTTGACAAGTTACTATCCTTGGTTTGACATATCAACATTTTACTAGTATGAAGAGGGCACCTAATGAGCATATCTAGGATTTCAATGCAAGATTTTAGAATATGTACACCTTATTGAGTGAACATATAAACCCAATCAAGTTTTAACATTAGAGATGTACAAAAATGCCTTGGATCTAATAAATGTAGTTTTTCTATGAAGATTATTTGTTACCAAAACTCTAAAATTAATGCATGAATAAGATCTCAATAATGATAGATAGTTAAATCCTCACATACTAAGTACCCCTAATATTAATGTTGGTTTATGATATTTGAATCAAGTGCCTCATGTGAATAAAAACGTTTTTGCATTAAACTAAAATTAGTTGTATGAACTCCCCCCTTTAATGTAAAAAACACCAAATAAAAATTTTGGTTGTATGAAAAATCATGTACAGATGAATGGTCATCAGTAGAACCAACATTCGATTCCATCTAATACTAGAATTACCTAGGGTGTGGATTCAACCAAATTAGAACTAAATTCTATACAAAGAATGGTTTATAAGTTGAGAAATGGATTCATAAGCATGCAGAGGAATATGGGTAATGTTATTAACCATAATAATAACCAAAATTCTAGGTTCCAAAGATATAACAGACCTTTCGATTAGTTTGTAAATAATGTAGATTAGTAATATCCCAATAAGTTACCAAAAATTAATATAATGGAAATAGAATTATCCAATTGATCTAGAGTTCATAATACATCAAAACATGGTGAAATTGAATGTGTTGAATTTGTATAGAATTTGGAATCTTCCAAAGTTAGATGGTGAGGTAATATTTGGTGTACAACCCACCAGATGTTTACCTTGAATCTAGCTCCTCAAACATCATTAAGTTATTTGAAACTCATGAATCTCCTTTCCCAAGAAAGGATGAAAATTAACTAGAGGATAATTTTGATGAGATACATGACTTAAAATAGTACCAAAATGTCAATTATAATTTGAGGAACAAATAGTTATTCACAACATCTAATCCTACTAACCATACCATTATTCTACCAAATTCGAAGGTTGATAATAATTTGCCTTCCTAAAAATGGAATGATCAGCCCTAAAATATGGAGTAACAAAGAAAATGATGATAAAAATTTATGTAAGACATGAATAATATAATAAAAACATCACTCTTAATGAATTGGGTCATATCATTGAATAGAAGGATCTCTTATTGAGGTCTATCATAGGGAAATCTACTATAGAAAAGAGAAAGGTTGTACATACAAATGTTATATACACGAGTAAGCCAAAGTACCTCCTTTATTATTGAATATTAGATAATTTTTAAATAATATTCAAATTTTTCTAGTTGATTCTAGAGCTTTGGATACTCTGATGCCAACTTCTATTTGTCAAACTCTTAGATTGAATCCAATCCCATTGAAGAGGATGATTTCATAACTAGACAAAATAACAGTGCCTGTAGATGGAGAAATAAATAACATATGCATACAAGTGGAATATAAGACACATATATAGATGAATATTAATATAATTATGGTGTATATCCCTAAGGGATACAAACTCCTCTTGAGTAGAGACTAGTCTAAGATGTTGAATGGGTATGATGTAATAGACTTCTCTCATATTTGGTTTCCATAGAGAGGTATTACAAACCAGATTCTAATTAATCTATAACCAAAAATGAATCACCCCATCATAGATTAAAATAATAATAATGAAGAGGTTTAGCTAAAAATCTCCTAACCTTGGGATTTATACCTTTACCACAAAGTGTGAGGTTTAAGAAATAAAAGTATAGGGACCTTCCTAATTGTGGACTCTCGATTTTGATGGTGTAAGATCCAAACAAGGATCAGTATTTGGTTTTGAATTAGTTTACCCACAAGGTAATAAATACCTAGAGAAATATAGATTACATTTTCCTTTTAACAACAAAAAATTAGATTATGAGGCACTAGTTTTGGGATTGTAGTTTACTCTCAAAAATAATGTCAAGTAGCTATTGATATATGGAGATTCATAGTTGGTAATTAATCAGGTTAAAAAAATACCAATACAAGTTATCATACATAAAAAGGTACAAACACATAAATTTGGATTTAATTGAGTCATTTTAGGCCTTTAATATAGTGTCTATTTCTAGAGAAGAAAATCAAGATACTAATTCACTGGCTACTTTAGCTACCAATTTAGGACCACTATAAGAGTCTAAGGTGTATAGGTTTTCCATCAAGATAGTACCTTATCCATATGTTCATGATAAATTAGAAAATCTCCAAGGATTTGATGATGACCAAAAGATCATCCAATTATTGACTAATTTGGGACAATTTGAGTCTCAAATCATTTATGATAAGGAAATCATTTATGTATGCTAAGAGGAATTGGGAGAAGAAGGAGTCATTCAGTTGAAATAAAATTGAATTATTTTAGGAATGGTTTATTTAGAAAGGGCATTTGATTTGGATCCCCAAGCCTAGTATCAAAAATAGCCTAAAGTAAATGAATCTAAGTTCAATAAAGAGAATTTAGGAGATGAGTGTGATCCATGTTACATCAACATTAGCCTCAAAGACAATCTAGAAGAAATACAAAGGGTTAAGGATTTAATCAAATAGTATAAATATTTGATTTCATGGACATATGAAGACTTGAAGGTTTTCAACCTAAGGGTCATCACCTATATAATCCCACTGAATCTAGAACACAAGCCATTGAGGCAAAGATAAAGGACGATTAATCATATTCTAGAGACTTTTATTTAGAAGGAAGTGGAAAAGATGCTAAAGGCAAAAATAGTTTTCCCTATCAGACGTTTTACATGGGATACAAACTTAGTCCCAGTCAAGAATAAAAATGGGGAAATTAGACTGTGTGTTGATTTTAGGAACTTGAATAAGGCTTCTGAGAAAGACAACTATATTTTACCTTCCTTAGACAATGTGATCCAAATAGTAAGTGGTTTAATAATGATGTCCTTCTTTGATATATTTTTTAGGATATAACCAAGTGTTGGTTAAATCCAAAGACACAACGAAGACTGTATTTACCACAAAGTGGGGTACTTATGCATACAATAGGATGTCATTTGGCCTAACTAACATAGGAACTACCTTTCATTGGTAATGGACCATGCATTCTAAGGGATAATAAGAAAATTCATAAAAGTTTACATGGATGATCTCATTATTTTCTCAAAGACAAACATTTATCACGTAGGCCATCTAAAATCAATCTTTGAAAGAGGCATAAGGTTTGATATATTTCTAAACCCTAAGAAGATAATATTTGTTGTTAATGAGGGAAAAATATTAGCCTACATCATCAAAAAAGAAGGAATTTCATTCAATCTAGATAGAGTTTATGGGATCTTAAAATTTTCATTACTAAATAACAAAAAGGAGCTCAAGTCTTTGAATGGGAAGATAAATTTCATGAGGAAGTTTATTTTCAAGCTTTTAATAAATTCTTAGACCTATCAATGCAATGCTCAAGAAATATGTTAAAGTGCAATGGACACTGGAGGCCCAAACATCTTCTTAAGACATCAAAGATGCAATATCTCAAGCCCCAGTACTCATAATCCCAAACTTCACTATCTATTTTTTCTTGTATTCATTAATTTTAACATACAATCACCATCGTGATTACTCAAAGGATAAATGAAAGTAAGCATCCTATTAAATTTAAGATCAAAAACTTAAAAGAAGTAGAGCTCAACTATTATATGATAGATAAACAAATATTTTCCCTTGTCAAAGTGGTAAAGAAATTTCAACACTACATCTTGAGGAATAAGACCATTGCCATTATGATAGACCCTACTATCAAGCTCATTTTAGGGGAAAACAAAATGAGAAAACATAGAGGAAAATGGATGGAAAAATTATAGGAGTTTAACATAGAAATCAAGCCTACCAATTTTTTGAGAGGACAAGGAATCATTTAGCTCATGACTAAGCTTTACATATTCATCGCCATTGAGGAGGTTTGTGAAACCTAGGTATCTAAAGGAGATTTATATTGTGATATCATTTAATATTTATGTTATCATCAAATTCTTCACCCTTAAGGAGGACGTTCAAGCCTCCTCACTTAAGTGATAACATGGTAACTCAAAAAGGTTGTAGGTGACCTTATAAATGAAGATAACCTTGAGATTAGGGTTATCTCCCTTAATGCATCACTTAAGAAATACAAAATAACTACTAATTACAAGGGAAAAGGAGAGAGAATTCAAATAAAAAACTAAACTAGGGAGGTGATGCACCAAATTTATGTCCTCCACCTGCCTATCATGCACTAATAACATGAAATAAGACTTTTCTAATTGTACAACTCAAATAATGTCTCCAAACATGAATCTCTCACATAAAGACTATAACATGATGCATAAACTAAGGTGTTGATCAAGAGTTATAAAAGACACTAATGAATGCTTCGAATTTTGATCCATACAAAACTATTGGAATAAATATATGTAACTTAAAAGGATGACTAACACCTATAAGTAGGTAAAAAGTAAGACAAATGAGAGGAGGTTGCATACACCATCACCAGCATTCATTAACTAAAATGAAGTATATGCTAGTTATAAGCATAAGAGAAGGATATAATTTAGCTTCATTCATTTTAGAGGAATATTACAAGTGTTCATTTGGATAGGGATATTCCATATCAATCAAAAGGATTTCCTATAATGCCAAAATCAAGCATGCATATAGGAGAAGGAAGAATAGAGAGAGAGAAGAGAGGTGTCAAGAGCTAATGATGGCTTCCAAGCACTCATAATACAATTTAAAATAAAGATAAACTACCGAATGAAAGTTATGAGGTCTATCTTCAATAGGTGTGCACTCTATTTCATGAGAATCTTCTCAATGTGGTGTATGAGTTATGTTTAGATTGATGTCTCATCTTTGAGCACTTGAAACTACCCCCTAGATTAATTACAAGATGACAAATAATCTTATTGGAGTCTAAATACCTTGAACACCTATTTAACATTCACATCGCATCATTGTTCCACTTTTGTTTTGTAATTCCCTTCATCATTCTCTCATTTATTTTATTGGAGGTATATTCTTTGTAGCCCTATTTTGGTACAAAGCCCCTTGGTTTGAGTGATATATGTGGATTATAGGAAAAATAAAGTTATATTTTAGTACCCTTTATACCATTTCAACTTCACTCAAAGTTTTAGAGCTCAAATCCCAAAGTAGACCCACTTTATCAACACCCACCTTTCCCAATTAGGCCTAATTAGGCCTAAAACAATACTATTACAGTCCTATAAACTATATAAATCCACAAAGTGCTTCCACAAAACCTCAAAATTAATATTGAGTAAATTAAATAAGGTTTGATTGAAAAATTTGAGGCAATTTTGTGGGTTGAAACTCAAGTTATGTGAGTTTCAAGTTTTCAAGCCCTAGGTTGAAAACACATAGGCCTAAGTAGGTTGAGAGCAAGAAAAAGAGAAAATAATAGTTTTAATCAACTTAAAACCATTAAAATACCTATATTAGTTATGTACCATATTCTTTTAACTCTAACTATCATTTGTCCTTGATCAACCTTAATGATCTCTCATCAAGCGAAAAGGATGAATTTTGTGCATGAAAAGAATCATGCTCATGGATGTAGGTACTCTTTAGTCTTTATATGCAACTTAAAAACATCCTCAACACCTTCATGGTTAATTCATAACTCTCCCATAGTTATTATATTCATCCATACTCCAAAAATCAACATAAACTATTACATACTCACTTGAACTCTTGAAAATAAGCTACAAAAGAGCTCGTTAACAAGCTTATAGATCTTCATTGGGTTTTTGGTTTGTTAGAATTAAAGAATTTTTTTCATTAAATAATTATATTTATTCTAAACTCCATATATATTTATATCATATTAATCATGGACTTCACTTCTTCATTTTTTATCAAACCATCAATGCTATGCAAGGTTCATCTGTCTTATTTGAGGATGTGTACCTATATGTTTGTAGAATTGTAGGTCTAAATTTATCTCAAATTATACCATTTATGATTATTTAATTATTCATTTATGCCCTATGATTATATTTTTAGAATTTTATATTATTTTTCAAGTTCAACAAACCATTTTGGAGTCCCTCAAATGCTTTCAAACACCTAATTCTTGTTAGCAAACACTAAAATGGTGTTCTTCATGTCTATGGCCTATTAGTTCACCTAAAGGATAGTTTCAATGATTTGTATCATTGGTAAATGTCATATTAGAGTTTATTACCTCTGAATTTAAGTGTATCACTTCATACTTCACCTGAAATAGTCAATCAGAATCTCAAAAGTGTTTACATAAGAAACCATTTATCTTGTCTTAAAAGGATGTAGGTGAACATTTTGATTGCATATGCATTAAATTAATGTTTGGGAGAATTATAAGAGTTATATGAGTGAATATTGACTCATTAAATTCTAGCATTACTACTATTTCTTAGTTTCTAATCCTTTTGCCTCCTTGTTTAAACTGGAGACCTTATGAGAGAGTTCAAACAACATTGCTAAATGACCATCACTTGTAATCTTCTACTAAACATGTTCATGGAGCGAGTTCCTCAATTATTTATATGCTTAATAAATATATATATATATATATTAAGCATATAATATAAAATATAAAGCAATGTTCCTTATTTTTTCTTTAGGAATAAAACTTAGCAGCAACATCACTATCTTTAGCTTCGATAGGCCTAAGACCTCCTATAACAAGGTCTTGATCAAAGCATCACTTGAATGACTTGGGTAACTTTTTTGGGAGAATAATTAATACTAGATAATGAAAAAGGACTCAAAATAATTTTTAAGTATCCAATATTCACTCCAAAACCATGAATCTTCCCATCCTAGGCATTTTTGACAACCACCTATAGGAAATTTTATACATAGTCAACATACTTTGTTAATTCTTTTGAAATTTGACCTTATTGGTGATTTTGAGATACCTGAAGAGGATATATGGGGTTTGATATAGGTTATTACAATGTTATCCTTTCAAAAATAAAATTCTTACATTCTCAATAATGTAGTAGTTCTTAAAAACCCTACTTACTACCTTTAAATACAATAAAAAATAGTGTTTTTGCTACCTTTATTGCTCCGACATGCAAACTAAAGATGGAAACTAATGTGTGATGGATATTAGACCCTTGGAGAGATCCAAAAACTATTTTATTTAATCCATTATCCTAAAATCTCATTACAATAGGAAAAACCCTATCTATGGGGTTTTAAGAGGGGTTTAGGATGCTTAATGCTAAAATTATCTAAAAACAATGAAAAGACTTTCTATAATGATCTAAATAAATCTAAAGTAATTCCTAATGGTATTCTAAAGTCACCTTCCAACTATAACTAATGAATTTAAACTATGTAGGAAAATACAAAATAAGTGAACATTGGGCATTTATATCACATAAACAGGTATTCAATGCAAAAAACATATATACATGATGTGTAGCCAATTAATCCTTCCTTGATTTATAAAATACTTTCACTAAAATTCTATTTATCCCCTATGTGACAAAGAGCCTTATAAACTACCTATGAGTATGCTATGTGAAGAACATCTACTAGTGAGATCATGAATTGATCATACAACATGCAGAACATGTAGGAGGAAACTGTAAAAAACATAGAAGTATGTAAGAAATAATGGAATATTTATATAGGTAGGTCATAGGAGTGAATCCACCATCATCCTAATCAATCAAGTATTCTAAAAAGTTTACTAATATAGTCTTTGATGACATAATATTTGATAATAGGTACTCTAATTATTTAGAGTTATGGGACATAGTGGATTTTGTGGATGTATTTTCATTAGACAATAATATGTCTCTCTCTAATGGACTATTCATCAAATATTTATTGGCCCTAAAATGACAATGATTTCACTTTGATACTACCAAGCTGGAGGTGATGCCATATATAGACCTCCTACATGACTTGTTCTTCATAAACAAGGTCATGTAAGATGCCTTCTTTCACCATATTAGATATCCTACAATCGTGGCTTGCATTTAAGGAGATAAATTTGAAAGATATTTGTCCTTACCCATACTAGACACATACTTCAACAAGAATAGATTAGTGTAGTGGAATACAAAGAATATAATAGATAAGGTGTTATCATCATGGATGCTCCCCAACTAGACCATCACATTCAAATGAAATAAAATAGAGGGACCTACTCCCATTAACCAATTTAGGATGGGAATACACATTGGTATGGAACTACTAAACATACTTTATGGCATGCCCAATATTCACTTTCTCAATTTGATTTGGGTGCCATTACTACATATGATGCTGACAAGTGATGTTGTGTTCACATTGGGAGAGATAGATAGATTTCATTTGAGGGATCAGGTGATCCACAAGGGTAAGAGCTCACCACATATATAAGATAATTGGACATTAGGAAGTCACTATTGTAAGGATGGACCCACTCAAATTTTTGGAAGGGGCAATTCAAAAATTAGTCAAAGGACCAAGCAAGATCCTCATCATAGGGACTCCCCCTCAAAATAAAGCTAAAATATATAAATAAATAACTTGGGGTAATTAAACTATACCCTAGGGGAACACAAGATAGAGACCCTATCAATTTTGACTTTGATGAGGAAGGGAAAATATAAAAATATCTAGCCACCACCATAGTTTAAATGACTATATCTACCCTTTAGGAACAAGTCACCACATATTTAGGGATACCAATAGAAGAAGCAATTGATTTAGGCTAGTATGGATCCTCCTAATATAAAAGACCCCTATTGTCTACACTAGGAAGCCTAGGACTCTTATAGGCAGTCCCATAATTGAGTTATCTCAGGGCTTGCCTATTGGACCCCAACACTCAAAAATGATAAAGGGAGAGGTTATGGACTTAGAAGAAGAAGATGAATCTGATGAGGAAGATAAGCTAAAAATGATAAATAATTGAGTCTTGCAGCAAAAAAATATAAAGATCTAGTTGTACAAGACTCCCTAGGTACCCAATTTGTTGAGTATATTTATTTGTCTACTGTTCATATTCCCATGTTTGGTAGTGTTTCTATTTCTTCTATTTTAGGAACCCCCAAGATGGAAGTTCCTAATTCCACCTTTATTGATCCATTTATCCTAAATTCATTAATATAATTCCCTTTTCTCACCCTAGAGGTTGAGAAATATGTTTATTCTACCATTGTTGTTACTACCTCCATTGATCTAATATCCACTTCCATTCCATTCACTTCCATCATGTCTACCTCCTTTGTACCTTTTGATACTACCACTATTAGAACAATGAAAAAGAAGGCATCCATGAAGGTGGAGATAGCCATAACCACCCCATAGTTCCATGTTTAATCTACTAAGCTCACCCTTCCCATGTCATCATCCACTTTATCTAAAGAAACCATAGTGACCAGTTCAAGTAGAGGTAGGAGGGTTAAGCCTCACATTTTCACAGCCCATCACTCCCTTAGTTTAAATGAATGGATTAGTCTAATATCATTTGACCCTCCTTGACTGACACCATTGTGTATGCATTTATAAATAACCAATAATTGAAGAGGCTAAGGAAGATGTTATAATTACAACCTCAAAGGAAATAGATGTCAATCAGCTGAACATTCCTCCCTGGGCCATGGATTTGAGAAGCAAGACCTCCCAGTTGCCTAGTGTTAAGATTACTAAGCTCCCCTTCATAGCCACTCTTTTTTATAAGCCATATGGAAGAATATAGAGGGTAAAGAACATGAATCTAGAAGATGACAAAGGCAAGGAATTGATCTTCAAGGAGAGATAAGAGGTTTTCTCCCTCATAAAGAGATAAAATAGGTAGCTAGGGCAATCCCCTTTTATTGAAAAATTCAAATACCTAGATAAAGTACATAAAAAGGCCATGGTGTCTATTCATGAAGGTATAAAAATGGTCAGACAAGAGCTAGAGGCAAAGATTACATAATTGAAAGAATAGGCCAAGACTGTGCACATACCAATAGGCACATAGGCAGAGGTTCAAGATGTAGCCTTTAGACATTATTTTTCTATAGAATTTATAGAATTCATGTGAGATGAATGAGCCCCACATATAAATAAGACTAATGAATTATTAAAATCTTTGAAGAATGACAACAATAAGTTAAAGATGTTGGTGGCATACATAAGTAACAAAGATTACAACCATTTGGACCTTATGACACCACTTGAGGCATCTAATACCCTTAGCCTTGTATCAATAGGAATGACTAAACTTAGTTTTGGATTTACTCCCCAAGTATCAACAACATGAAGCCTAGGTTCTTTTAATTTTGAATGGTCTAAAGTTATCTAAAGTGAAGGACACCATAGGGAAATTTATCAGCAAGATTAATTTTGATCGACTCATACATGAGGTAATAGATAACTTAAATAAAATTTTATAGGGCCTAACATTGGAGGAGATAGAAGTTGAATTGAGAAATTATAGAAATTTTTTTACTAAGGTGGAAATATTCAAGAATAACTTCCCATTGACCAAGGTAGAACATGCGAATCTCCTCAATCAAGTCAATAGGATTCACTAACTGCCCCTGCCCATTATGGATATCATTCTATAATAGTATGATTCCATAGACAAGTGCTACAAATAAAATGAGGTAAAGAAGAAACAATCTCAAATTGTTAATTCTAGTGCTATGTTGACATATATAGTTTCTACTTCTACCACCTCAGCCACTACCCGACCAAAGTGCATGTAGCTATCCAGAGGATGCAACCTTGAAAGGATATATTTTGTGCATGAGTAATTTTGTAAAAACATATATTTTTGAATTATTGTTAATTATTTCTTGGTGATGTCATGGAGGTGTCCTAGTGAGTGGATTAAGTTCCTTGATAGTCTAAGTGACAATGACAAAGTGTGAAATGTGCTTGTCTAAGTATGCTTAAAGGAGGTATGGTTGATCTTCAGTTTTGACATGGTTAGAGATGTTTAGGGATTAGTATGATGATTTGAGCATGTTTAATGGGTCCTATCATAGGTCAATATTTTTTATAGATCTTTTGTGCATGAGTGGTATTCTTTCAGTTCTTCATTGTGGTAATCTTGGTAGATTGGTTTGGAGGTAAAAAATTTGAGTAGGTAGATTGATGATCTCATAATTGCCATATGTGGATGAGTCAGGTAAAGTTGGTCATATGGTTGTGATCACATTAGTCCCTAATTTTTATGCTAAAAGTCTCAATTCTAGAGATGAAACATGAAAAATGACATGTGAGCGCAAAATTTGGCTCTAAGCCATTTTGATGGTGTTTTCCCATACTTAGCCAAATTTGAAATGTGGCTAAAAAAGTTGAGTGGGCATTTTGATGGTGGAATATCTCACATGTGTGGAATTCTTAGGAAAAGGTGATATTTTGGGTCTATTTAATTATGTGCCTAGTTGATTTATGATAACATTTAGGTTAATATATTAAGTGCATCAAAATATATGCATGTGCAAATTTGGCCTTTTAGGCAAGTTCTTAACATAGTTGGTTCTATAGCAGAAATAAATATGAGTGAGAAGATTAATGGAGTTATATCTCACATGTGCAAAGGTTTTAGGAGAATATTTTTAAATTATTTTATTATAATATGTGATAAGATCATATGGTCCAAATTTTAGAACATGTGCTTGAGCGAATCAAAAGATATGGAGGTGTAAAGTTGGCCTTCCAAGAAGATAGCAATAGTACCCATACTTAGTCTATTTTGCACGAAGATAAAGATTAGAACAAAATGAAGATATAATGGTGCATATGAGTTAATAAATATATATCTATGGTTTTAAGCAATTAAAATAGGTCAAAGTTTTCAATGTATAATAGAGATAAAGATCGAGCTTCTTATAAGATCCAATGGTGTGTAGGCATTCATACAGATCAAGATCAATGGTGTGTGTTGATCCAAATGATGATAAGTTCTCAATGTTTAATGGCATAAGTGATCAGGAGGCATATAAGGCTACCAATTTTCATGATCATGGGGTTTATGATAAAGATATAATGGTTAGTTTTTCAAGTTAAAGACTTGACTGATCTACAGAGATCGTCAGTGTATGATGAGTCTATATTACAAGAATGCATAAGATGAGGTCAACTTGTTCAAGGTTTAACATCTATAATTGGTTCACTATGTGTTAAAGGTCAATATTAATATAATAATATAAATGTTTTATGATCAATCTGGAGATGTGAGATCATGATATGTGAGCAAAGTGATCAAGGTTTAACTATGATTGTTTGCATTTGAATATTTGAATTTGCAAAGGAATGACTAGTGTCTAGTTTTTGGGCCATTTATTTTTATATAAAAAAAATTAATCATGGTGTAAAAATAAAAGAATTAGAGGAATCCAAGGTAAATATAGAAACATATATTTAAAAAATTTAAAGTGTGTACAGTCAAAGATATTGAGGTCCAAAGTTTATTGTGTTTTTGACTATGTTATGCAAGTGACCTGAAAAGATTGTTTGAACTTGTTTTGATGTTATTTCATTTTATCTTGATGAATTATATATTTAGGAGTGTTTTATGCTCTAGCAAAATAATCTATGTGAATTATTAAGGTTTTAATAATTATATGTTGTGTGAATAAAGGTTTAGAAGTTGATTATGTATTCGTTCATGGTGACTATGTGCATAGAATGTTGTTTGAGTGAATTATGCTTAAGTATAAGGGTGATCTATAATAATTTTTAGAACTTAATGAGGACCTATAGATCATATGACATGGGTGCATGAGTTGTAAAGTGTTCATGTGTTCTTAGTTTGTTTGAAGAACTGTCAAAGAGTTGAATGGGTCTCCATAGGAACTAAAAGGTGACTTAGGCCTATTGAAAGTATACTATGCTTAAGTGTAACCCATGTTAAATTCCTTAAGGGTGAAGGAAAGTATTGTGGCTGACATGTAAATTTTTTGAACTTGTTAGATCATTAATTCTCTATATATAGTGAAACCAAATGTGATGGTTTCTAGGCTTTTGGAAGAGTTATGTGTGAGACGTGTTTGTGAAAATTGTGAAAGATAGATGTGGAGAGGATTCCAAAAGGAATGAGTGAGAATTGAAGAAAAGAGTTGGAGATTGAAGGAAATAAGAGGAGAAAGAGTGTGACTAGTGGATGATTTGAAGATTAGAATATATTGAGAACTATTTATATGACCTATAGGTCAAAATTATATTATCAAAATAGTGCTCTTGTTGTTTCAGTATGAGAGAAATTGAAGAGTGATTATTATAGGTCCATTATCAGGTGTTTAATATATCAATTCAAAGGTGGATTTGTTCATAAGTGTTGTTATGGAAGCTCAAAATCTAGGGGGTTATAGCCTCCTTGCAAGGTGAAACTTGCTAAAGGTCTATTTATTGTGGTAGTTTAGCTAGATAGGTGTAGAATCTCCTTCTGGTATTGCAATCTCACTAAAATAAGGAATGTTAGTTATTTGATTAGTTTTAGTTTGTCTAAATTGGTTCTTTTTATTATAAGACAATATTCCAATTGCAAGTTCTAGTGGGTTTTCTCCCCCAAGAGGGTTTACTACATATGTCATGTGTTATGTGATTGATATTGCATTATCTCTCTTGCTCATTGTTATGAATGATGTGTATACTTCATGAATGCTTATGATAATTGATTAAAAAATTGAAATGATTCAAATTGAAATTATATTTTCTAGGCTCACTAATTGTTGATGCATAAATGTGTACCATAGGTGCCCAGAGTGTTTAGTGAACACTTCTCATTTTTGAATTCCTAAGAATCTAATGCATAAGTTGCAGGTTATGATAGTCCTATTAAATTTTTGTGGAATATAGGTAGAACAAGTGACTATTTCACAATATTTATATTAGTTGGTCGTTGGGAGACACCATGGACAAACAACAGATCTATGAAAAGTATTTAGTAATTATGCAAAGAATAGAGAATTATGATCAATAAATAAATTAAGAATTAATTTATGATGGATATTTACAATGACAAGCTAAACTAAGGTGATCCATGTTAAAAAAGAAGCAAAAATAAAGGTAGGGTAGAAATAAATGTTGTAAATATTCTTTCTAGACATCATGACAAAGTTCAAGTCTCATCTAGGTAGGCACTTAAAACCAATGTATGATATGAAACAAATTGAGCCCAAATATTACCATACATTAGGTAAACTTCTAAGGAAGGTGGAAATAATGCAAATAAGAATCATGTTAACTTTAAAGATTCTACCCATGCAAGCAAATAACATTGGCCCAAATGCAAGAAGAGTAAATAAAATGAAATGAAACTAAATACTTTCAATCAACCTAGAATTGACACGAGTTAACAACTCTACAATTGAAGGTGCACACCAAGAATCCATAAGAACCATTCAAATCTAAAAATTAGAACAAGCAAATACGAGAAAAGCTATAATAGCAAACACGCAGACAACTACTAGATAATCTTTGTAGAATTACTTACTTGTATTGCTTAATCCAAGTTTACAAATTAATTTTGGCTCTAAGAACTCCCCATTTTACAAAATGGTAGTAATACATTTTATAGAAGGACCAGGTAGTATATCAGTCAGTTACAAGATACAATTTTATAAGAAGTAAGCACAACTATCCTTTTTATACCAAGTTCTAGAATACACTTGCTTTTATAAAATAAACTAAACTAGAGGAAAACATGCTAACAAAATAGAATATACATTTATAAAAGAATATTCTATTTTCATAATGTTATAATGCTCTACAAAAGTGGAATATTATTTAGTTGGTTGGTGGGCCCTAAACCTAAGAACTTTCTTATTGCTACTAAAGGATATTCATAGTCTTTTGATACTCCTCATCAACAAGTCCCAAATCCATAGCTAGCCTTAAGAGATACTCTTCTTGCTTATCATCTAGATAATTTAACTCCTATCATTCCTAGCCATAGCTTCCTTAATGCTCTTGGATTCAGTTATCCTTTCTCCTTCATTGAGAATCATGTCTAGGATCCTACTATTTTATACCCTAGACTTGCCTTGACTTTTACTTTTTATCTCTTGTGTTACCAAAACATCCCTATGTTTAAATTCCTCAGCCTTCATGATGCCTAGGATACTGGGCTATGTAGGGTCAGTGAGCATTATCCCAAGAAGCTATTCAATCCTTCCTACCAGCTCCTCATCATCTTTCAAGAGTCTCTCTAGTTATTTTGACAAAGCACACAAAATCTATATTTTGTCAATAACAATTCACAAAATTTCATTCAAATTCCCCAAACTTATTATTTTAAACCCAAGAATCTACTTTCTAATCTAGATGTTGAATAACCCTATTATTTTATCCTTTGAGGCTTGCCATTGGGATAATAGACCCTTGGCCATTGTGTTCTATTGTACCAATGCACTTTGCCTCATCTTCATTATTTTTAATGCATCAAACATGTCATAAAAGGATTCATCAAGTATTTTGATGAATTCCTTAGGCACTAATAAGATAGATTATGTTTCCAAATTCTCCTTTTCCTTCTCTAAATTATGAATCCTTTGATTCATACCCCTAATGCCTACTCTAAACTGAGTTATATGAGCCTTAGCTAGGATTTTAACATCTTCTTCATGGATGGGGAGTTCACCAGGATACTTCCCTCTAACTGGAGTTAAGTCTTCAAATGGCTCAACCTTTTGAAATGTGAACTCTTCAGTCCCCATGATGGCCTTTCTTATTGTCACTCTCTCTAATCTAGTTGTCTCCAGATTGAATTGCATAGTGGTAGTTGGTTTAGTGTATTTTGGAGGTTTTGGAGCCTCCATTCTTGTGTTTCTTGATGCCCCAGAGCATCCATTTGCTTGCCATATAACCCTACAGTGGTCATTATTCTTCTCTCTTTTTCCTCCATAATATCCCTTATCCATTGCCTTATGTCATCATGCACATCACTATTGATAGTTTAGGTTAGAGCCCATGATTTAGATAAGGAGGAGATCTTCTACATTTTCCCATAGACAAACCAATCAGGGATAATTGGTCCATGGATAGGGTATTCATCACTAAATAAGTTGATTTCACTTATTGGGTGAGTGAAAGTCAACTTGCACTTATTTTTCCCAACTAGGACTATTGCCAATTCTTCCTTTCTCTTCCTCAATGGAGTTACTAAGACTAGATCTAAGGTAGGATCTTTCCCCTTTTATTTCTTAGCTTCATCTATTTTGGCTTGTGCTTCCTCAACATGTTCCTCTTCTTCATTAGACCCATAAGCCTCAATAAGGACCTTGAGGGCATCTTCCACTATTTCATCTGGCTCAAGGGCAATCCTGTCTAAGTATTCAATAGGGGATGCTGGTCTTTGAGGTAGAGTTGAGGATGAGGATCCCTTAGTAGGCCTTTATTTTATATTTTCCTTTCTATGAACCTATGTCGTCTATGATTGGGGATATTTCCCTTCCATTTATGGTTTCCTTTGAGGGGGCCTTGAAGGTCTAGGTAGTAAATGGTATTGTAGAGGTCCAATTTTCCATATATTTTCTAGAAGGCTTTTGATCACTGGTTAATATGTGTTCAAGTCTAAATTTATGTCCCTTAAGCTTAGCCAATATTTCTTTAAAATTATGTGCTTTGATATATAACGTGTCATAGACACTGAGATGGTGCTCATATACTAGCTTGGGAAATTTAATATATTTCAAATGTGTGGAGATCATGCCCTTAGGGTCCCACTGCTTCAACTCATCAAGTTGAAATTTGAAATATTCCATTTGATTAGCCACACTATCTACCTAATCCCAATTTTATATCATAGTTATACCAATGGTCAAAGGAAAGGGATGGACGAGGCCTTTCCTCTTGTCCTTACAAACTTTGTGCACCCCATGAAGTTGGTATGTGATTTCTTGCTCTACCAGCTTTATGGGAACATAAATGGGCAATCTATAAGATTAAATCAAAATCCCTTCAATTCTAATCATAGTGTAATATGAGAACAACTAGATGTCTCCCATTATCTCTATATATTTATTAATTAGAGGGATAATTTGGGGCATGGGGATCCCTATGATGGATTCTACCAAGGTTGGATACACATAATCATAGATCAATTAGATGTTTTTCCTATATTTGAATATGTGTAGCTTTGAATAGTGATGGGAGATTGTGAATCTACCCTCAAGTGACCAATTTTTTAGGTGACCAATTTTTGATGTGGGGGATTTTGGAGGATATCACGGCATCCAACTTATAGGACATCATGAAGAATTGAGGATTGGTCTTCTTCTTGATGGCCATGAATTATCATTCTAGATAGATGTTGATCATCTCTATAATTGGGGGAGTGATCTATTTCTCTATCATGAAGTAAATGTAGGACACCCAACTCTTATTGACATAAGTGGTTAAAGAGGCCCTTGATATTCTATTCAATAGAGTCATAATTACCCTAGCACCCTCTCTAAATTAGGCAACTAGGATATTCATAATAGGGTATTAGATCACATGACTCCCTTGGAGAAACCATGGTCTGAGGATGGTGTCCAACTAATTCTTTCCAGTCCATTCATTGATGGTGGGCAAGTCTACATGGGGCTTTTGATGTTTGTAGTAACTCTCAAAGGCCAATGGGGAAATGTATGTAATTTTTCTAAAGGTCCTTTCATGAATAATCCAACCTTTTTCAATTCTAAAATATTTAAAAATGGGAGAAATGATGTCAATATAGTGGATTACCTATGTTTTGGTGACAACAAGGTGGAGACTAGCCATTTGGACTGCAACTATATCATAATATCTTTTGTTCACAATGGAAATATTTTGTTCATCTTTTATGATAGGTTGCATCTCCTCAATGGTGTAGAAGAGCTTGGACCAATTCTTATTGCTAGTTTTCAATACCATAGTGTCTAGTTATGTACCTTTGAAAAACCTCCCTTCATTATCTATAGACAATACAACTTTGTCTCATCCCTATATTATTGCCTTCGAGCTGTCATGGCTTTCAAGATTACAAATTGTTTACTACTTTGTTGAGAATGGTCTCTAGGTTAATTCTTCTCACTCAAATCACAATTAAACTCCTTTCATCTTGATTGTGATCAATCTAAGCTCAAATTAGGTCCTTTTATGCAAATTTTAGGGATTTTTAAGCTTTAATGGTGATGGCTTATTCAGACTTAGGCTCATTCATGATTCAAATTTGATTTTGACCTTTGCCTTTATATATTTGCATTTTTGAGCACACAAGATCTTCATTTTTATCATTTTGTGTTTGTATGGTGCTTAATTCATGTCTATTTAGCAACTTTCATGGCATTTTTCATAAATGCCTTAAATTACTAGTTGTTATTTAAAGTTTTTCCTTATGCTTCGTATCATCATATCATTCCCCATGAATCAATACAAGCCATTAATCATGATTTGAGATCTCACTTGTTATTGGTCATCTTTACATCAAGCCTCATAGTTTTTACCACTTGTCACCCTCATGGGATTTTTGAGCTCCTATTCTACATCAGTCACATATTGAATGTGCATTTTCCATGTGTTGAGATCATGGGCTCTCAGAGTTCTATTGAATAGTCATCGATGATTTCATGTCATTGGATTATCTGGTCCCGATGAGGTATAAACCATTGATCCTATAAGGTACACAATATTTAGTTAGAACATGACTATAAAAATTAACTTAGGATAAAATATTTTAAACTAAGTTTATTTCATGTTAAAAAACATGCCATAAACTTAGGTTAAATTATTTTATGCTAAGTTTTGAAACATGATATAAAGTGGCACTTTAAAATGGTATAAAATACATCCATTTTCCTAGATAAAATGTTAGATGAGATTGAATTTGATGGTCTCATGGACATCAATGATGGCCTTATAGATGTCAAATGACATTTGTGAGAATGTCAAATCTAAGCTCATCAAGTTAATGTATTCCATAGATCTCGAATTCAATTTGCTCCATCCAATTAAAATTCATGAAGTGAGAGCCATTGATTATGATCTAAGTAGTTACATGCCATTGGTTTAATTTAATGTGTAGGACCCTTTGTTATCAAGCTTTGAATGCAAAATCACCACATGATGACCCCATAGGGCATCTTAGGCTTTTAACTTTTCATCATTACATTTAATCCATTGGATCCTCAGTCTCGATGAGGTGTGAACCATCGATCATGATTTGGATGATTGAAAATTATTGGTTTGAAGGACCAAATGCTCAAGTTTATTAGGTTTTCTTTGTTCCATCAGATTATCCCCTCATGATGAATGGTGAGCTATCAGATCTATAAAGAAGTGAGGTATTTAAGTGAGGACTTAAGTAGATAGAAACTTAGGCTAAAGCATTAAGGATAAGGTCTCATTCATGTTGACAAACATGAATGGGGCCTTATAATTAAGACTTTAAGATAAAAGGTAAAAAATTGAGCCATGCTATATAAATTAAAAGGACCCTATGAATACAAAAGTTAGATCATGTTGAAAATACAAGGAACAAAAAAAGGGGGAAAATAAAGGGGACTAGGCATAATTTTTAGGCTAAGGTTTGGTCATGTTAAGAAACATGACCAAGCCTTAACATTAAAATTGGGGGTTAAGTCCAAAATATATTAGAAACATTCCCACCAAAAGTGCTCCTACCAGTTTTTGAATTTGAATGAGGGGTTCAAGTTAGGTTTTGTTGAAAGGAGGGTTTCATTTCATGAATCTAACAATGATATTCTTCATATCAAAGGCTAGTAAAATCTTGAATGAAGATAAATAGTGGGGATCTAAACATGATCTATTCATAAAGGCTCCATGAAACTTGTAACTTATCACATGAATATCAACTATTAGAAACTTTAGGTAACCTTAAAACAAAACCATAAACTAGTAAGCCAACTTAATCAAAGTGGATGATCCTTAAATTCTAACAATGTTCAAAACATGCCATGTTTTTAGTGTTAAAGTTAAAAGTGTCTCAAGGGTCCTAATTTTCAAAAAATGGGGGTATGTTGACCTAAAAAAATGGTAACTTATAGGGGAAACATAGAAATATGTTAGAAATTAAAGGCTCTAGTTGGGCAAGTGATTGGGTCACCTATTTTACTTGATCTATGCCATCACTAAGATCAACTCATGGTTAAAACAAGTTTTTCACATTTAAAATTAGGGTTAAACATTAAGAAATATCCATGCTATGTATGTGCTTTGATTCCACTTATTTTTTGCCATGGGATTCAGGGGACAACTTCCTAATTTTGTGCCTTTAATATTTAACACTGACTTAGAGCATATTTGGATATCCATTAAGTAACATGATTATGGTTTAGGGAAGGCTTAGGTATTGTTTTACTACTAATAAGGTGTCTATATCCCTAATAGAGATACCTTTAACTACACTCATGACCTTGCTCTACTACCAGCTAGGCATCCATAACCCCTATGGAGTTTACCAGAATCACCTTTGCTTGAAAGAGCTTTTTATTTTATAATAAGTTCTTTTTTTTTGTATTTTTAGATATTTTAGGCTCTTGAGCACATTTTGGGAACTAGGGTATCTAGGTTAAAGGATTTGGTCAAGTGTTTGATCTTTAAGTAATCACCTATGGTTGTGAACTTTATCCCATGAAAATATGTTTGTTACGTATAAGAATGATTGTTCCCTAATAGCTCAATCTTTCATTCCACATGTTTAACTCCTCTTAAAACCAAGTTTATATCAAAACAATGTTCAAGTTCTCATAAAATATTTAACCTATTCATCAATCCTTGTTAGTTATTCTAAATCAAAACATCAAGCTCATATTTCAAATCGATGGTCACAATGTGCATGAGGTACATACCTACATTTCTAAACTTCAATAATTTAAATAAAACTAAGTGATCTTTGAGTGGATGGTTGTCAAAAGGACTTATTGGAAGTAAGGAACAAAGCAAAAAGAAACAAACAAACAACATAAAGTAGTAAAGTAGGAAGTGAAAAAGGAAGCAAAAAATTATATACATGCCTATGTACAAATAAGGGACATGAAGTAAAAAGCTAGAATAAACTAATAGGAAAGAAAGTAATCTAATCCTTATATGAAATTCATAAATTACTTACCTCTAGGATCAAATGGAAAATTATTTAGTCTACTACAAAACCTTGAAACCTGAGTGTTTTTTTATGGCATCTTCCTATAGATAGGGGCATTTAGATGTCTAAACCTTCTAAATGGTGTCACTTGGGCTCTCATATTCATTCTTAAGTACATGGATCAAAAATATGAGTTTAAAATCCAACCATCTTCCTCCCAAATCCTTCTAGTTTTTAGGAGTACCAGTTCTTCTTCATCCATAGATAAGTATTGGCTTATATCATCTTCACTCAATAATGGTATCTTAGCTTGCATTTTTAGACTTATGTCTTTAGTAGATTTTTTCTAACATGGAAGTGTACTACCAATATTTTCACAAAAATCTTTCAGTTCATCCCAATAGGTTTATTCATTTTGATCAACTGAATGATGTCTATCTAGAATCTCATCCTGAGAAACATGCTAGTCCCACTACTATTGACCTCTTGATGAAGTCACATGACAATTATTGATCTGATTCGCATGTTTCATATTCATCCTTGGTGAAGAGGGTCATCTCTTCCATCTAATTAGGCTTCATCTTATCTTGATTTGGTTCTTCCAGCATAATACCACCTTTTGGAAACTATAGATCATTGGTGAAATCTTTAGATGAAGAATACATCTATTATTCTATCCCATTATCCACTATCTCAAGATCCTTGATTTAATTCAATAAATTATTGTATGATTGATGCCAATGATCATCTTCTTCAAGAGTATTCTCCATTTCTAAAATAAACCTATGTGGGCTACCTCCCTGGTTACCTTCTGAATAAAGATCATATTGTATTTGAATCATATCCATTTCCATCAACTCTTCTTCCTCATCTGTAGATGTACTTAATATGTTATCTTGTTGATATTCAATTGTAATCTCTCTTACATCTTTATGAATTCAAGTCATCTTAGATGCAACTTCTTCAATTGGCTCATATTCATCTTCATCTCCATCTTCAAATGAGAAATCAAAGGCCTACATGAAACCTGAAGATGCTTTTGTAAAACCAGATGTCTATACAACAAAGTCTTAATTAGGCATAATTTTAGAGGTTTCATAAATATTTTAATAATTATCCACAATAATATCATAGAAACTCATGTGTATGTCCTTAGATGATACATTATTACTACCATCATGAAATCTATCTAGAGGCCTATCAAACCTTTGGGAAGCATAGTGACTAGTGAAAGTTAGTGCTCAATTTTTAGATCATTTCTAATATTAAATCATTTTAACTTTTTGGTGTCTTAGGCTCATAAATTAGAGCATTATTATTGGTTATGGACAATACAGTTCCATGATTTTGTGGATGAAACCCACTAGTAGTGCTATTTAGTAACTCTAGGTCTTGGCCAAGATATGTATGACTTAAGGGAAGATGGTTCTAAACTATTGTTAAAGTAGGCATACTAGGAATGACATTCTATATTGGTCAATTCAAATTGACATTAGGCATGAAATATGCCATCTGACCTTGGAGTTGGATTTGGTCATTAATGACTATAGCTTCAGAATAAGCCCAAGTCAAAGTGGTTATGACCAGAAGAGATATTTTTAGGAACATAGAGGTTAAGGGATCTATATCATCATTATAAATCTCTAAGGCCAAAGACTCATTAGATCTATAAGGGGTTGTAGTTTTACTGAACATTTTTTGGAACCAAGCATTAAAGGCTCTGATGGTTTCATTAACATCCCTTTTAATTGTGATAAACTATTGATACAAGACACCTGGACTAATAATTTTACCAAACTGATCAATTAAGATATTATTTAAGTCATTCTAGATAGTAATGTAGTCTTTTGGAAGGTTAATAAACCATTCATATGCAACACCCTTGAATGTAAATGGGAATAATCTACATGATACATCTTCATGGACTACATTTAACAATCTCAAAGTAGCCGTGAATGGCTTAATATGCTCTTAAACAGTGACAACATTATTAGGACTGAAAGAAGGAAAATATATTTCAAGATTTTAGGGAAGATCATGCACTATACCTGGTATGTTGATTGAAGAACCACCTAACCAATCCATACCTTGAATACATGAGTATCTTGAACTGATGAAGTCGATTGGGAGATTGAGGGATTTTGCTCACCTTAGTCTTGCTTTTAAAATCCTAGGATAAGGACTTTGAATCATGTTTGAAATATGATGTGTCAAATCAATATTTACAAAGAATAATGATTAGATTTTCACATTAAGCAATTTTTTCAAAGATTCATATAAATGACAATAAAGGACAACACTCTTTAACTAAATTATCTCAAAGAGGTGTCAAACTACACTAGTATGAATGATATTTACGTGTTCAAGTCCAAATAAACTCAAATTTGTAAAGTGATTATGAATCTTTGATCAAAATAGCTATTAATAACCTCAAACTAGTTGGATTCATAGATCTAAATCTATCTTTACCATAACTAAGAATATGTATTCAAATAATGTCAATTTTTGTATAAATAAGCCCAAACACTGGTCTAAAATCATGAAGATCACCAACCTTTACACAATTATCCTAAAAAACACAAAAATATGTAAAGAATAGAGTGATCTTTGATCAAAATACACCAAAACCAACAAAGATCGTATAAATTTACAAAAATTTTGTTGAGGTCCCTCCTTCTAACACCAGTGAAGCTCCTCCTATTAATGCCTAAATATATACCACAGGTGCCTAGAGTGTTTATTGAACACTTCTCATTTTTTAATTACTAATAATCCAACGCATGAGTTGCAAGTTATGATAATCCTATTACCTATTGGTGGCATAAAGGAAAAATAAGTGATTATTTCAAAATATTTATATTAGTTGGTGGTTGGGAGCCACCATGGCCAAACAACAGATCTACGAAAAGTATGCAGTAATTATGCAAAGAATAATGAATTATGATCAAGAAATAAATTAAGAATTAATTTAGGATGGATATTTACAATGAAAAGTTGAACTAAGGTGACCCAAGTTAAAAAATAAGAAAAAGGAAAGGTAAGGTAGAAATAAATGTTGTTGATCTTCATTCTAGACATCATGACAAAGTTCAAGTCCCATATAGGTAGGCACTTAAAAATAATGTATGACATGAAATAGCTTGAGCCCAAATCTTACCATACATCAAGTTAACTTCTAAGTAAAGTGAAAATAATGCAAATAAGAATTAGGTTCACTTTAAATATTCTACCCTTGCAAGCAAACAATAATGGCCCAAATGAAAGAAGAGTAAAGGAAATGAAATGAAACTAAAGAATTTCAATCAACCTAGCATTGGCATAAGTTCACAACTCTACAATTAAAGGTGCACACCAAGAATCCATAAGAACTATTCAAATCTAGAAATCAGAACAAGTAAATGAGAGAGAAGCCATGATAGCAAACACAGACAAATAATGGACAATATTTGTATAATTCCTTACTTGTATTGCTTGCTCCAAGTTTACAAAGTAATTTTGGCTCTAATAACTCCTTTTACAAAATGGTAGTACTGCCTTTTATAGAAGGACCAAGCAGTATACTAGTCAGTTGCAATATACAAATGTATAAGAAGTAAGGATAGTTATTTTTTTCTAACAAGTTCTAGAATATGCTTGATTTTCTAAAATAAACTGCCCTAGAGGAAAATATGCTAATAAACTAGCATATGCATTTAAAAAAGAATATTCCATTTTTTAAATACTATTATGCTCTACAAAAGTGGAAAATTATTTAGCTAGTTAGTGGACCTTGCACCTGAGAACTTGCTTGTTGTTTTTGAAGGATATTCATAGCCTTTTGATGCTCCCCATTAACAAGTCCCAAATCCATAGCTATCCTTAAGAGGCACTCTACTTCCTTATCAACTAGATCATTAAACTCCCTATCATTCCTAGCAATAGATTCCTTAATTCTCTTGGCCTCAGTTATCATTTTTCCTGCATTAAAGATTATGTCTAGGATCCTACTATTATTTTCCCTAGACTAGCCTTGACTTTCACTTTTTATCTTTTGTGTTACCAAAGTATCCCTATGTTTTAATTCCTCATCCTTTATGATGCCTATGGTAGTGGGATATGTAGGGTAACTGAGCATTGTCCCAAGAAGTTCAATCCTTCCTACTATCTCCTCATCATCCTTCAAGAAACTCTCTAGTTCTTGTGACCAAGCACACAAACTCTACATTTTGTCAAAAAAAATTCCTAGAATGGCATTCAAATGCCCTAAATTTATTGTTTTAAACCTAGGAATCTACTTTCCAATTTGGATGTTGATCTACCCTATTATTTTATCTTCTGAGGCTTACTATTGGGCTATTAGACCCTTGGCCATTATGTTCTTTTGCACCAATGCACTCTACCTCAAATTAATTATTTTCAATGCATCAAACATGTCATAAAAGGATTCATCAAGCATTTTTATCATTGCCTTAAGAACTAATAAGATAGACTATGTTTCTAAATTCTCCTTTTTTCTCTAAATTATGAATCCTTTACTTCATACCCTTGTGCCTACTCTGACTTGAACTGAATGATCCTCAACTAGGCTTTCAACATCTTCTTCATGGATGGGGAGTTCACCAGGATAGTTCCCTCTAACTATATTTAAGCCTACAAATGGCTCAACCTTTTTAAATTTGAACTCTTTTGTCCTCACCATAGCCTTTCTTGTTCTCACTCTCTCTAATCTAGATGTCTCTAGATTGAATTACAGAGTGGTAGTTGGTTTAGTGTACTTTGGAGGTTTAAGAACCTCCATTCTTGTACCACTTAATGTTCCTAGAAAATCCATTTACTTATCATTTGACCCTATAGTGGTCACTATTCTTCTCTCTTTCTCCTCCTTCATCAAATCCCTTATCTATGGCTTGATTTCATCATGCACATCAATATGATAGTTTCAGTTAGAGCCCATGAGTGATATAAGGAGGGGATCTTCTAAATTTTCCCATAGATGAACCAATAAGGGATAATTGATCCATGGATGGGGTATTCATCACTAAAAAAGTTAATTTCAATCATAGGGTGAGTGAAATTAAACTTGGGCTTCATCTACCCAATTGGGACTATTGCCAATTCTTCCTTTCTCTTCCTCAATAGAGTTACTGGGACTAGATCCATGGTAATCTCTTTCCCCTTTTCTTTCTTAGATTCCTCTATTTGGGCTTGTGCTTCTTTAGCATGTACTCTTCTTCATCACACCCATAAGCCTCAACAAAGACCTTGAGGGCATCTTCCACTATTTCATCTAGCTCTAAGGCAATCATGTCTAGGTATTCAATAGGGGATGTTGGTCTTTGAGGTAGAGTTGAGGATGAGGACCCCTCACTAGGACTTTCTTCTAGATTTTCCTTGCTAGGACCTTGTGTAATCTATGTTTATGGTTGTTTCCCTTCCATTATTTATTTCTCTTGAGGAGGCCTTGAAGGTCCATGCATCAAATGGTACTACAAAGGTCCCATTTTTCATATATCTTTAGGAGGCTTCTGATCACTGGTCAATTTATGCTCAAGTCTAATTTTATGTATCTTGAGCTTAGCCAATATTTATTCAAAATTATTTTCTTTGATATATAAGGTGTCATGGACACCAAACTGGTGCTCATATACTAGCTTGGGAAATTTATTAGATGTCAAATGTGTGGAGACTATGCCCTTAGGGTCCCACTGCTTTATCTCATCAAGTTTTAATTTGAAATATTCCATGTGCCTAGCCATAGTATTTACCTAATCCTAATTTTGTATAATAGTTATACCAATGGTCAAAGGAAAGGGATGGAGGAGGCCTTTTCTCTTGTCCTTTCACACTCTATCCACACCATGAAGAAGTTGGTATATAATTTCTTGCTCTGCTAGCTTGATGGAAACATAGACGGGCAATCTATAAGGTTAAATCAAAATCCATTCAATTTTGATCACAGTATAATATGGGTACAACTAGATGTCTCCCATTAGCATTATATATTTCTTGATTAGAGGGCTAATCTTGGGCATGGGGATCCCTGTTATCACTTCTACCAAGGTTGGATACACACAATCACAAATGAATTGGATGTTTTTTCCTATATTTGAATATGTGTAGTTGTGAATAGTGATGGGAGATTATGAATCTTCTATTAGGTGACCAATTTTTGATGTAGGGGATCTTGGTGGAGGCTAGTAAGGCATCTAATAGATAGTACATCATGAATAACTAAGGACTAGTCTTCTTTTTTATGGCTATGAATTGTCATTCTAGATAGGTGTTGATCATCTTTCTAATTGGAGGAGTGATCTCTTTCTCTATCATGAAGTAGATGTAGGACACCCAACTCTTATTGACATGTGTGGTTGAAGGGGCCCCTGATATTATATTAAATAAAGTTATAATTACCCTAACCCCCTCTCTAAATTAGGCTACTAGGATATTGATACTAGGGTCTTGGATCACATGGCTCCCTTGGAGAAACCATGGTTTAAGGATGATGTCTAAATCATTCTTTCCAGTCCATTCCTTGATGGTATGCAAGTCTACTTAGGGCTTCTGAAGTTTATATTAATTCTAAAAGGCCAATGGGGAAATGTATACAATTTTATTAAAGGTCCTTTCATGAATAATCTAACCTTGTTCAATTCTACAATCTTTAAAAATGGGAGAAAGGATGACAATACAGTGGATTACCTCTAGTTTAGTGGTAACAAGGTGAAGACTGGCCATTTGGACTGTAACTATATCATAGTATATTTTGTTCATGATGGCAATCTTTTTTTCTTCCTTTATGATAGGATGCATCTCCTCAATGGTCTATAAGATCTCAAACCAATTCTTATTGCTAGTGTTCAATGTCATAGAGTCTAAGTCTATGTCTTTAAAAACCCTCCCTTCATTATCTATACATAAATACAACTCTGTCTCATCCCTATATTATTTCCTCTAAGCTACCATGGCTTTCAAGCTTACAAATTATTTACTGCTTTGCTTCAAATGGTCTTTAGAATTATTCTCACTCAAATCACAATTGAACTACTTTTAGCTTGACTGTGATCAATTTGAGCTCAAATTAGGTCCTTTTATACAATTTTTAGGGATTTTAAAGTTTTAATGGTGATGGCTTATTCAAATTTAGGCTCATTCAATCTTTAGATTTTATTTTGACCTTTGCCTTTATACATTTTCATTTTCAAGCACACAAGATCTTCATTTTTGTCATTTTTTGCTTGCATGGTGCTTATTTGGCATCTATTTGCAAACTTTCACAACATTTTTCATAAATTCCTTTAAACTACTATTTGTTGTTATTTAAAATTTTCCTTTTAATTCATGTCATCATATCATTCCCCATGAATCAATGTAGGCCATTGATTGTGATCTAAGATCTTGCCTGTTATTCCCCATCTTTGCATTGAACCTCATAATTGTGCCACTTATCACCTTTGTGGGATTTTTGAAATCCTATTTTACATCAGTAACATATTGAACACATGTTTTCTATGTGTCAAATATGTGGGATCTCAGAGCTCTACTGAATAGTCATCGATGATTTCATGCTATTGGATCATCTGGTCTCGATGAAGCACGAGTTATTGATCCTTCAAGGTAAACAAGATTTAATCAGTACATGACTATAGAAAGGAACTTAGACTAAAATATTTTAAGCTATTTTTTATTTCATGTTAAAAAACATGCCATAAACTTAGGTTAAAATATTTTATGCTAAGTTTTGAAACATGATATAAAGGGGCCCCTTTGAATGATATAAAATACATCCATTTACCTAGATATAATGTTAGATGAGCTTGATGATATAATGGACTTCAATGATGGCCTTGTTTACATCAAATGATGTTTTTGAGGATGTCAAATTTAAGCTCATGAAGTTCCTATATTCCATAGATCTCATATTCAATTCGCTCCGTCTGATTAAAAGTCATGATGAAGTGAGAGCCATCGATTGTGATCCAAGTATTAACACACCATTAGTTTAATTTAATGTGTGAGACCATTTATTATCAATCTTGAAATTTAATAACACCATGTGAAAACCCTACAAGGCTTCTTGGGCTTTTTAATTTTCATTACTACATTCACTCCATTAGATCTTTGATCTCGATGAAGCATGAGCCATCGATTGTGATCTGGATGATTGCACATTATTAGTCCAAAGGAATAAATGATTAGGTTTGTCAAGATTTATTCACTCCATAATATTATCCCCTCATGATGAAGTGTGGGCCATTGGATTTGTATTTAATTTAAGACTTGTGTAGATAGAAACTTAGGTTAAAGTGTTAAGGCTAAGGTCTTATTCATGTTGACAAACAGGAATGGGACCTTAGAATTAAGACTTTAGGATAAAAGGGTAACAATGGGGACATGGTATAAACATTAAAATTACCTTACCATTATTAAATTTAGATTATGTTAGAAATATAAGGAACAAAAAAGTGGGAAAATAAAGGAGACTAGGCATAATTTTTAAGCTAAGGTTTGGTCATGTTAAGAAACATGACCAGGCATTAACATGAATTTTGGGGCTTAAGTCCAAAATAAATTAGAAACATTCCTTCTAAAAGTGTTCCTACCAATGTTTGAATTTAAATGAGGGTTTCAAGTTAGGATATACTAAAAGGAGGGTTTCATTGCATGAATCCAATAGTGAGATTTTTTAGATCAAAAGCTAGTAAAACCTTGAGTGAATATAAATAGTGGGGATCTAAGCATGATATATTCATAAAGGCTCCATGGAACCTAAAAATTATCACATGAAGATAAATTTTTATCAATATTAATTAACCTTAAAGCAAAACCATAAACCAATAGGCCAACTTTATCAAAGTAGATGATCCTCAAATTCTAACAATGTTCAAAACATGCCATGTTTTTAGTGTTAAAGTTCAAAGTGTCTTAAGGGTCCCAATTTTTAAAAAATGTGGGTATGTTGACCTCAACATTGATTCACCCCCTCAATTATTGTACCTCTACAAGGCTTGACACCTTGACAGTGATCTAAGATACAATATGGGTAGTCATCATGGACGTTTCTCTACTAAGCAAACAACAATGTTCAATGGATCTAATTATTCTTTTTAGAGTTCAAGAATGAGGCCATACATTATTTCCATAGGGTTTTATGTATGTAAATATATTGTGGATGGTTATGTTTCTCCTATTATTCCTCTATTGAGTGTTGTAGATAAGAATTTGTTTGAGAACAAGTCTAAGGCAATGAATGCTATCACTTGTTGTCTTTTAGAGACTGAATACACCAAGGTAATCCATTATAAATATGATAAAGAGATATGGGATAAAATTTAGATCATCTATGAAGGATATTTAAAGGTCAATCTTGTTAAGTTGTAAATTCATAGAATGAAATTTGAAAGTCTCAAGATGAAGGAAGAATATTTTGTGGCATCCTTTCTATAGATAGTTGATGAGATTGGGAACATCATCAAAGGTCTGGGAGAGAACCTTGAAGAGACTAATGTAGTTCAAAAGGTATTAATTTCCTTATCTCTCAATTTTGATCTAAAATTTTTTGCTATAGAATAAAGTCATGATCTTAATCAATTGAAGATGGATCAATTGTATGGTACTCTTACTGCCTATGCAATGAGAATAAATGATGATATAACACCAAAGAAATAAGCATCATTAAATATAGAAATGAATCCAAAGAATAAGTTCTAAGGTAATAAATTAAAAGAGGATGAAATATCTAACATTGATGAGGATGAACTAATTTCTTTGATTACTAAGAAATGGAAAATTGGCTTAGGGAAGTATAAGGGAAAACTACCCTTCAAATGTTTCAACTATAAAGAGATAGGATAATTTTCTCATAATTTCCCTCATAAGCATGATAATAATGATGATGAAGAGTATGGTGAAGGCCAAGATGAAGATTTTTGATGGTTAAAATTGTGCTTGTTTCTAACACCAACAATGGGAAGTTTCAGGATGTGGGACTTACGACTTGAAACAACCTCCCAATTTTTAAGAAGCTGGTCTCTTCTTTATATAAAGTTGTATACTGGGAAAAGGGATAGGAATTTTAACAGAAACACAATTGCAAGAAAGAAAATCTAACTATGGTGATGCACCTGAATGTAATTCAACCTTAATCTTGAGCATAGAGAGACTATATGTAAGATTCAATTACATTTAAGAGCAAACAAGTACATGATCAATGTAAAAGATGGAAACAATAGAAATAGAGGCTCATAGCATAGACTGATTTTGTAGTGATACAAAAAATATCAACAAAGGCATAAGGTTCAATCTTCTTATTTGAATTCTCCAGTCACATAAGAGGCATAGAAACAGGCACAGTTATATAAACTTTCCAACTCAAGAAAATGGAACAAAGGAAAATGACATTCCTAATCACAGCTCTAGAAAGTCTAAAACTCTTGATAACATAGCCTAGACTACTTTTTCAATGACACAGAAAATATCAACAAAGGCACAAGATTCAATCTTCTCATTAATTCTCCAGTCACATAAGAGGCACAGAAACATGCACAATTACATAAACTTTCCAACTTAAGAAAATGAACAAAGGCAAATGATATTCCTAGTCACAACTCTAGATCTAAATTCTAAACTCTTGACAATAATTCTCTCAAAAAATTATCTCTAGTATCTGATCTCTATTTTTTTTTATCTCTATACCCCTATTTATAGCTTAATTCACTCTGAATTGTCTATCTATTCCCAATCTAATGGCCCAATTGAAATCTAACCAAACTAGATATTTCTAACAGAAGATATTTCATAGATTCTAAAACTCTTTATCTTCTAACATTTCATTGGTTGAAATAGATCGTAGGATGCTCCCTTCTTTTAAATAGAAGAGGACACTTAGCCAATTCCTTAAAATCTTTCTTATTACTAGAGAATGACACTTGGCATATTCCGCAACACTTATTGAAGACACGTGACACTTTTCACTTTACCTATACTCTTACTATATCTTTGCTCAGGAACATTCTACCTTTGACACTTGTCACAATCCACTTCTTCAACACTTTAACAACTTAACACAAATGAGACCCACAACATTTCTTGCCTGAGTAACTTGAAAAGGAGCATAGGGATAGGTGGTGATCTCTGCAACTTCATCAAAAGACATGTGGCGATCTCTGCTTGTCCCTATGCTCCTTTTGAGAAACCTACGGAAGGTGACACGTGTTGGTCTCTACTTTACTTTGTTTATATTATAGAAGCAATTGGGCCTCATTTCATATTTACATAGACAGTAACACTTGGTCGCTTTCACTTGTTTTAGAAACAAAACCTGAGACCCACCACAGTGTTTGCTATATCAGTGAAGCAAAATGAAGATAATTTGGATCTCGACACATGGTGGCTTCCACTCTCTTCAGCTAGGATATGTGGCATCTTCCATCACTTTTAGAAAAGCAAAATTGAGACCTTGCACTATTGCCACTTGGCACTTTCCACCTAATCCTGATACTTAGCTTGTTGAAACCTTCTGTTGGAAAAGTGATATGAAAAATAGATGCTGACACTTGTCACATTTCACTGAGTTACCATGAGATACGTGGCACGTTCTATAGTCTTATTGAAATTATGAAAAGTGCCTCAGAATATGACACTTGGTAGCTTCCACTTGACTTCAACACTTAGACAAAAATGAATCAAAAGGAAATCAAGCCTGCACTCTATTTCAAAACTTTGCTATCATGAACCAAAGCATGTGGGAACAAAATTTTACACTGTGCAACTAAAAATTAGAATGAAACATAGAGTATTTTTTACTCTACAGTTATTAGTGACCCCAAGGACTTTTGAGCCTACTCAAAAAAGAAAAACACAACTCTTATATGGTCAAAATTTCAAAATTACAGCTTCAACAATGTTGTTTGGTAGGCAGACCACTCATCATTAGATAACCCTTGTTTATTCTGTAATTCATTGAAGGCTAAATCAAGGTTAATAATATCCTTGTGTGAAATTTTTTGCAAAATTTGAACTGTAGCCTTCAATATGAATTCAAGCTAGGAAACAAGAACCAAGATAGCTTCTACTTCAAGGACTGATGAATCATCCCTTAGATCCTTAAAAACTATCTAATCAATTTGCTTGGCCAATAACAAAGGTTCAATTTCATCTACCATCAGCACGGTGTTGTCATCAGGAAATAGAGAAGGAAGACCTAATTGCATGAGATCTTCAATGTGCTATTTCATTTCACTAATTCCTTATTTCATAACATCTAGGAGCTCTCTACAATTGATGGCTATAGAATTGCAACTGAGAACCTCATTTACTCGCTTAGCAGCGACCATTTTGTCATTGATTCCTACTGCTAACAACATTGCATCCATTGCATCATAAATATTTTTTAGTAATGTTTTAGAGTCCATTACTCTCCCAAAAACTATAGCCAGAGTGTTTGAAACTGAATCCTCCACCTTTTCGCACAATTTTTGTGTATTTAGTAGGAAGGTGAAAGAAGGCTTGAGCTGAATAACATCTGAGGAGATTATTTTCCACATGGATTCATATAGCTCCTTCACCAGACTTAACATTATAATATTCCTTGGCCTATTGGCTAGCTCCAGTGTTAATTGTGCTTCTCTCTATTGCTTATCTTGAAATTGGGCTTGTATAGCCGTGGTATTATTTTGTTCAGTTAGCAACTTCTATTGTAATTGGGTAACCTATAGCAAGTGTTCCTCACATTTTTCTTGTAATGCTACTTTTTCCCACCTTAGGGTCATCACCACATCTTTTACCTGCATTAGCCATATTTTTAAAAAATCATTTTGGGCCTAGACTACCTAGTGAGTCTAAAGGGAAATAGTTTCTTGCAACTATTTATTCAAATTCTCTATTTCATTGTCTTTTCTATTGATCTCTATGGTCAAACTGTTACAGTTTGCCTTCTCCTTGGCTAAATGAACCTCCATCTTCTATAGCCTCCTTGATGTCTTCAAGTAGTCTTCAGTAACTATAGAAGTGGATTCGGTTAGTAGCTCAATTTTGTCTTGTGGCCTGAAGAGGGACATGTCGATGGCCACTACATTCATCGTGTAGTCTTCCAATTGTATTTACTCAATTGGCTTGATTACATTTGGTGACAAATGAGTCACCGTCAATTACTGCTGAATGGGGTTAAATTGTGACCATAGATGGGGAGTAGCCAAGACTTTATTTTCCTTGATCTTCTTTTTCTCTCTTCGGGCTTCCCTTGCCTTCCTAGTAGCATCTGCTTGGGTTTGGAAGGTAGAAGGAGAGGCAATGTGCCCACCCACAAAGGATGTCCCTGTGGTAAACCATATTGAATAGCCAATTGTTGGCTATGGGCAATTTAAGGGGAAAGTTCTTAGGAATAGAAGGGGAAAAGTGAGGTAATTTTAAAGCTTGAGGTGGTATAGATGGGGTGAAGTGAGAAATGAGAATGGCAGAGGTGGTAGGGGATGTCATCTAGTTAGATGGAATCATCATGCCAACAAGAGAAGAAAGAGATTGAAAAGGAAAAGGAGGGATAATACTTACCTAAGGGGCAATTACATTACTCTATAATTGGCATTGTGGGGGGTTTGCCTCCTCTTCTGAATTAAAATGAAATTGCACCCTCTTTTGCCTCTTGAGTGTCTCTTCTTCTAGCTACGTTTCTTTTCCTTTTAATGATGCTTGTGGAGAATTGGGAATATCTATAACCAATGCTGATGGGGAAGCTTGTGGTGGTGAAGGCACCACACTCTTTTGCTTTTCCATGATGTTTAGAGATTGGGCCCAAAATGATACAGTTACTATAGCTACAGTTTGCTCTGAGACTTATGACTGTTGGCTTGGTCCCACTCTAACTTCTAGCTCTACACCCAATGTTGGAAAATTACTTATCTCTAGGCTAGATACAAGGGAGAGATGGCACTCATCCCATAGTTCTTCCCATCTCTCATTTGTGTCTACGTTCTCAAAAAAATGGGTTGTTTGACAAATTTCTTACCTATATTTCTAATAGGCTTGTATTTTCTCAACATCCCAATTTTTATTCTTTAGTGTCCTCAAGCCAGAAGTCATTCTGACTTTAGGATCATAATCCCTCTACTTAACATAGAATGTTTCCCAGGGTCTATTTTGTGGAAGGGGCATGTCTGCTAACTCAACATAAAATGTAGGAGCATCTTCTCTAGGGTTTTTCTTGGTTTCCCAAAAAGGGCAGCCTTCATGTGCAATTTTGGTTACAACCCTATTAGTCCTTATCCAAGAAGCTATGAAACCATTTGGGTCATATACCCATTTGTCTTTGACTAGTAGGAAACCTAGAAAGGCTAGCTTTTTGAGCAACACAACTTCAACATCTCTGGTTTCCAAAACCATGTTGGTTGTCATCCATGGGAGGTCATACATTTTTCTTTTCCTCTTCCTAGATCCATATTCATTGTCAATTATAGATACCTGCCTGGCGACCTCTAAGAATGCTAACCTAAGAGTCAAAATATTAGGTAGCAACATTGATTCCCCACAAAAACCATGGACTCTTATAATTATATGATGAGATCTAAAATAGAAATCACAAGGAATTGGGCAACTAGCGAGAAGGTTTAAAACACTTGGAAATAATATATTCATGACTAGTTTGGGGCTGAGGTGAAAGAAAGTAGGGGTAACAAATAATTCCCATAATTCATATGGGTCACTAGTCTTTGACAAAATATGTGCCCATGCAGACACAGGAATGGTCCTTTGGAAATCAAAACTTGGGTCATACATATCAAGATACATATGTTGGGCAAAGAGGTCAGAGTTCTGAAACAACAAGAGGTGAAACAAATAAGAATAGTATCTAAAAACCCCTTTTGATTTAAACTGGGCCAGTTGTTCCACCATTGAGAAAGTAATTTGTTCAGAAAAGTCAAGCCTATACTCCTGAGTTTTGTCAACGGTCTTCAACCTAAAGAGATTAGCCATTTTTTCTCCATAAATTACCATATCATCTTTCATGCTAAAGATGAAAACCATCATAGACAATGTGTATTGGCTAGCTTGTGAATTGGGCTCTTGTTGCAGGGAGTGTAGGCACAGTAGTGTCATCATCGTCCATTTGCAATTTGGATCTCAAGAACCTCAACTAGGTATTGATGTTTGCCCATGTTCTTTGCATTTTAGCAATAATAGGAAACATAGCTGTCTTATCATGATATAGGGTTAACATATCTCTAATAGCCTACGGTGTGATTTGCACCGTGAATTGACCCTATTGAATGGTGCATGAGGGTGCATGGAACAAGTTTGTGCATTATTTGACCAAGTCAGGGCATGGATGCACAGTTGGGACAAGGAATTATGCTAGTTATGAAGTCCATATCCTCATGGCAAATATCTCATATTGCCCTACTCTGACTCTTTGAAGACACCTTTGATGTGCCCCTTCTCTAAGAGTTTTACTACTTGCTCTTTTAAGGATTGGATCCATGACTCCATCTGCATAATATTTTATCTTCATTGGGTCACTTGCTTAACCAACTTCAGGATTTCTAGTCTATGGATAGGTCTTCAATGGTTGCACGAGAGTTGAAGCATATGGCTTACATGCAAGAAACTTATCAAGGGATTCATACATCCCAGCTACTTGTTGTGAAGACTGTGCTCCCTCCATCTCTATATCTTTTCTGTGATAACTGGTATGAACGTTTGCAAAATAGAAACACTTTCATTGAAGCAAGTTTACTAGTCACTAAAAATTGCAAGTAGCAGGATATTTTCTCATAGATGTAAGAATGTTTGAGAACTTGTAAGCTTTAACTCTTTCTAAGAGGTATTTATTGACCTATCAAGTCTCAAAATGTCATTAAACTCGGATAACCATTAGCAAATCCTACTCAATCTTTATGAAACAGTGTGATAGACACATTATGCAAGTGGCAGTGCAAGGTACCTTGGGGATTTCTAAAGATTTGAGATACATTCAATGTATTAGAGAATTTTGAAAATTTTGAGTTGTCAACTACGTGTTCAAAGAATACTTATTTAAATGAAAAGTGGGAAAATAAAAATAGGAAAACAAAGCAATACAGAAAGGGGAAAATATCTAACTACATTAACCATGTATCTTTATCTCCCTCCTAGATCAAAAGAAGAATATCTAAAGTCTCCTTCATGACAAGCCAGCTTATTTTGCCAGACAAGTGGTTGAATTGGATATAGCTCTGGTGACTTGTTATCTGTGTATGCCACATTGATTTGCCTGCATTCGAGTGAGTCTGAACCAAACATGCTTCCAACATATATAAACTCTTCTTGTCCTTAGAAGCTTGTCAAATGCTAGTTCTTGATACTGGCATGTCTTATCAAGAAATTAATGACTATTTTCTCATCAATAGAAGCCCTTTGATATATATCATTTATTTGCTTATCTCTTTCTACCTCAAACTCATGCTCTATTACATGATCATCCTCTTTAATGATTTAAAAATTACCAACCTATTGAAAGGATAATTCTGAAGGTTTGAAATAATTTTGCATATGTCATTGAGTCTTAATGTTGTCTGGTTCATCTGCAATCGGCTCACAGCTTCCATAAAAAATAGTATAACCTGACCCAATGATTTCAAACAAATCATTCAAATCATGATCAAGGAAATGTCTATGCTCCTCCACATCATCTTGCAAATTAAGAAGAAAGTTAAAAATTATTTCTTCTTCATCAGAGATTAAGGCATACGCTTGTGACTTCTCACTCAGAATCTAGAATTCATGTTGAGAGACCTAAGGATTAATAGAAGAGGCATCTTTTGAATTTTCTTCCTCCAAAACATTTGGAATTTTATGATATTCATCAAGTATAATGTAAGTGCCCAGACCAATAGAATCATAATTTACATATGGGTCACTTTGCATCATAGCTAATAAATGATCATTTTCCTCTTCTTGATTATGTCCAGTCCATTCACCTAACTCAACAAAAACCCTTTCTTCTTTATTCATCATAGCATGAGCTGCCTCTAACTTTGTAGTTGGCTCATTACTGATGTGATCCTTATATAATGGCTCAGATAGTATCTTCATCTTTGAACCATATTTGGTTCTTAGGATGAGATGAGATCAATCAAGGGACATATATCCTCATATCTTGGTTGTAAAGTCAATTGGTAAACATAAACCAAAAATAGGAGGTATATCTATCACTACTACATCTCGATTTACAATTATATTGGGACAAGTATATAATTGTAATGGGAGTTGTTTAATTCTCCCTATTGTTTGTACTACTTTGCCATCTAGCAGCATGACTCCTTTAGTGAGTGGTTCATACTTAATTTTTAAAGCATTAGCTATCTACTTAGGCATTACTATAGGACTAGCCCCTGAATCAATCATTACATTAAGCATCAGTTTCTTGCCAACTATTAAAGTTAAATAGAAGGGATCTGGTTTGGATTTGCTTACCTCTAGTGTATTGTTCACTAGGGCTATTGTCTATAGATGAACTGTGTCTTTGGGCTTTTCTTTTTCAATAGGTCCTTCTTTGATAACAATACCTTTGGGCACTGCTTGGCCTTGTAGAGCTTCTTGTAGTAGTGTCTTCTGTTCAGGAATGGCCAATATATCCCATATTGATACTTGTGCTGGAGTCTTCTTCAATTGATCCACCACATTTATTGGTCCCATAGTCTAAGTTCTTTGAGAATAAGGATACCTTATTTTTTCTTGAATTTGTGCAGGAATCACTTAATTTTTCACCAGCTGAGGCACTTCTTGTTTGATAGCTATGTTTCTTTGTCCTTTAAATGGAGGATTCTCCATGACTTGACTATTTACAACCTCAGGCTATTCTACCATCCTTCTCTTTGATCTAGTGTAATAATAAGATTGCACCACTAGTTCCTTGGAAGTGGAAGCTTCATTCAAGAAAACTAATTCTTTATCTTTAACCCATGAGAACAAAGCATGTTCGGGGGCTATTTCTTCCTCTTATTGCAAAGACATCCTTTGTAGCTGAGCCATTAAGATTGAATTTTGCATACCAGAAGACTGATAGGCTTGATTGTCAGTGGAACTTGTAAACTATCCATCCATTCTTCTTTGCTCTACCACCTTTTGTTGTAGATTACCCATAGGACAATATCTAGGCATATGAGCATTATTGCAAGGAAAACATCAAGCATTAGTGTTATCTACATAGTTATTTTACCCTAGAATAATCTCCCTATTTGAATTGGGAAGAATAGTCTGTGAGGGTGTGGGGACTGGAACTAATTGGTTTGCTGGCTAAGGGTTATTTTGCCTCAAAGGACCCTGGTATTGGTTTGGCTGAGATGAAAATCTATTTCCTTGATAGCCTTGATATGGAGCCCTAGGGACAGTATTCTACTATCTTTTTATGTTAATAAGCTCATTAGAAAATGTCCTCAAGATATTCTTGATATCATCAAGCTCAGATGACTAAGCGGGAACAATTTCTTTAGCAGGTGGTTGAGGATATGTGTACATAGACATAGGTGGGGTTATAGATCTAGGGGCTTCTTAAGGTAATGGTAAGGAAATTAATGGGAACATGGGCATGGGAGGCCTTGGGGGTAACTTTCCAACATTTATTAAATTATTCTCAGCTCTGACCACATAGTCATAAGCCTCTGGCAAAGTGTGTCTTCCAAGTGACTAAATCATAACAGATATATCTGAATTCAAAGCCTTAAGATAAAACACTATGGCCATACCTAGTAATGGTCTAGTTGTAGCAGGGATTCTTTCCCAAGTCTTTTGAAATCTGGAATTGAAGTCAGTCATCACTTCTTGTGGTGCCCTTTCGATGGTAATTAATTGCTGTAACAAAGAAGACTTATCACCCTTCTCTTCAAATCTTTCAAAGAAAAGATCTCTAAGCTAATCCCTTGTAGATATGGTATTTGGAGTCAAAGACTGATACCATTCTAGAGCCTTCCTTTTAAAAGAAGCTGCTAATAGTCTTATGGCCACATTTTGCTATGTGACATGTATATCACAGATATTTGATACATCCTTTAGATGTTCTTCAGGTGTTTTGAAGTCTTGCCCACTAAATTTGGGCAGAGCTTTTAGGGCATTCACTAGGATAGGGTCCTAAGTGGCTGGTGGTATTGGGAGAATAAATGGACTACCAGTGTTCCAACTTGCATAATTTCTTGGGGGTGTAGGGGCTCCCATATTTTCTCTTGTTATTGGTATAAATTGGCTGACTCTTCTTCTTAGACTAGTTACCAAAGGTGGCAAAAGAATACCTAGATTTATTGTAGATTGTGATTTGGTTACTGGTCCACAACTATGACTCTTTGTATCTCTTTGGTTCATATGATCTTGAAAGAAACTTCAAGATTGGTCCCACTAGGCATGCCAAAAATTGTTGATGGTTAAAATTGTGCTTGTTTCTAACACCAACAATGGGAAGTTTCAAGATGTGGGACTTGTGACTTGAAACAACCTTTAGATTTTTAAGTAGCTAGTCTCTTCTCTATATCAAGTGTATACTGGGAAAAGGGATAGGAATTTTAACAAAAACACAAATGCAAGAAAGAAAATCTAACTATGGTGATGCACCTAAATGTAATTCGACCTTAATCCTGAGCACAGTGAGACTATATGTAAGATTGAATTATATTTAAGAGCAAACAAGTGCATGATCAATGTAAAAGATGGAAACAATAGAAATAAAGGCTCATAGCATAGATTGATTTTGTAGTGATACATAAAATATCAACAAAGGCACAGGGTTCAATCTTCTTATTTGAATTCTCTAGTCACATAAGAGGCATATAAACATGCACAATTATATAAACTTTCCAACTCAAGAAAATAGAACAAAGGCAAATGACATTCCTAATCATAGCTCTAGAAAGTCTAAAACTCTTGACAACACAGCCTTGACTACTTTTTCAATGACACATAAAATATCAACAAAGGCACAAGATTCAATCTTCTCATTAATTCTCTAGTCACATAAGAGGCACAAAAACATTCACGATTACATAAACTTTCCAACTTAAGAAAATGAACAAAGGTAAATGATATTCCTAGTCACAGCTCTAGAAAGTCTATACTCTTGACAATAATTCTCTCAAAAAATTCTCTCTAGTATCTGATCTCTATTTTTTGGTATCTCTGTACCCCTATTTATAGCCTAATTCACTCTGGATTGTCTATCTATTCCCAATCTAACAGCCCAATTGAAATCTAACCAAGCTGGAAATGTCTAATAGAAGATATTTCATAGATTCTAAAATGCTCTATCTTTTGGAAGTTCATTGGTTAAAAGAGATCACAGGATGTTCCCTTCTTTTAAATGAAAGAAGACACTTGTCCAATTCCTTAAAATCCTTCTTATTACCAGAGAATGACACTTGGCATTTTCTGTAACACTTACTGAAGACATGTGGCACTTTCTGCTTTACTTGTACTCTTACTATATCTTTGCTCAAGAATGTTCCACCTTTGACACCTATCGTAATCTGCTTCTTCGACACATTAACAACTTAACAAAAATAAGACCCACAACATTTCTTGCTTGAGCAACTTGAAAAGGAGCATAGGGACAGGTGGCAATCTTTGCTACTTCATTAAAGGACACATGGCAATCTCTACTTTTCCCTATGTTCCTTTTGAGAAACCTATGGAAGGTGACATGTGCTAGTCTCTACTTTACTCTATTTATATTATAGAAGTAATCGGGCCTCATTTCATATTTACATGGATAGTGACACTTGGCAGCTTCCGCTTGTTTCAGAAACAAACCCTGAGACCCGCCATAGTCTTTGCTATATCGGTGAATCAAAATGAAGACAATTCAGATCTCGACACATGGTGGCTTCCACTCTCTTTATCTGGGATATGTGGCATCTTTTGTTGCTTTTAGAAAATCAAAATTGAGACCTTCTACTATTTCTACTTGGCACTTTTTGCCTGATCCTAATACTTAGCTTGTTGAAACCTTTCACTAGAAAAGTGATATGAAACGTGAATGCTAACACTTGTTACATTTTGCTAAGTTGTTATGAGATACGTGTCATGATCCACAACCTTATTTAACTTATGAAAATTTCCTCAGAATATGACACTTGGCAGCTTTCACTTGACTTCAACACTTAGACAAAAATGAATCAAAAGGAAATCAAGCCCATGCTCTGTTTCAAAACTCCACCGTCACGAACCAAAGTATGTAGGAACAAAATTTTATAGTGCACAACTAAAAATTAGAATGAAACATAGAGTATTTTTTACTCTATAAAGATAAAAAGACATATATGAAGAAAGGATTTAGAAAGTTTAATAGTAAGAAGAAGTCATTCAAAAATGAGAAGAGTCTCTACACCAATGAAGATTGTAGCTCATCAAATAAGAGTGAAGAGATTGACTCAGAACTTATCATGAAGATGATGTTCCTATTGAAGATGAATCCCTATTCATGGAGGAGGAAGGAAGTTTCTCACATCAAAAGGATTCCACTTGGAGTGATTTAGATGATGATGATGAAGATGAGGAGGACTACAAGACTACATTGACAAATGCTATTAAAGAACTAGTGATTGAGAAGAAGATCAATAAGAAGATGAAATTTAAACTCAAGGACTATAAGGATAAATTTAGTGTATTTGAGGTAAGAATGAATGAAGACACTAAGGAGCATGAAGATATAGTCAAGCATCTCAGTTATCAATTGGAAATATTATCTACAAGCTTGAAAGTTAAGGAATATGAATGTTCAAAGTATGTTTCTAAAAATAAATATTTTAAAGATGAGTTAGAGAAGTCTACAAGCAAGGTGAAGTCATTTATGAGATTTGAAAAGAGCTCAAGTGATCTAGATAATATTCTAAGTGGTCAAAAGCATGCTAGTGATATAACTAGTCTTGGATATCAATAAGAGCAAAATAATGTAACTCAAGATAATATGAATACTAATGTAAACAAGGTCAATCATACTTTAAATTCAAATCATCAGATAAGGAATGAAGGTACTAGTAGAATAAAGAAAAAAAAGACCAGATAGTTAAATGTCATGAGGTATACAAGTTTCAATGGTTACTATTACACATGTAATTAATTTGGGCATAAATCTATATAATGTAAGAGACCTATTAGAAATAAGTTTTCATGGGACTATGATAGGGTTCGTTAGTCAAAAGGAGTGATAAAAATTAAGTGCTTCAACTATCTTGATGTGGGATACTTTGTAAACCATTTTCCACATAAGATTAGACAAGGTGTGTCATCTTCAAAAGGGGGACATTGTTTTATTTATCATGATAACTGACATATTTAAAGTTTATATCCAAACACAGTAACACAAAATATGTTTCCATCAAGGAGTATGGTGTGATACAATTTTGAATAGAGAGGTCATATTTCTAGGTTCTACAAGCAAAGGTCTACAAATCAAAATAGGTTTAATCAGGCTCCTAGAGTACAAGGAAAAATGAAAGTCAACAAATGGAAGTTAAAGGTGGTAAGTATGAGTCATGATGAGACTACAAGTCCAAGTAATCTATTTTATATTATGGAGAATGCTTTATAAATTAAAGAGTGTCAAGGGCTCTCATTGTTTGATCATGTTGTGAGTGAAGAGACCAAGCTAAAAGAGAAGACCAAGGTACTAGTTGAAGATAGTCATAAGGTATGTATAGATCCAAGTGAAAATATTGTTATTACTGATCAAGTTTCATGCAAAGAACATTGATTTTCAATGCCTAGTGATGAGGTTCCAAATTACAAGGTGGATTCTTCAGATGAAAAAGTATGTCATGAATCTTTGTTGTCTGCATGTATTGTAATCCAATCCTAGTAGAAAAGGAGAATGTTTTCATGTTTGAGCATATTTTTTGTCTTAAACCTAAGAATAAGAACTACAAGTATCATATGACCAAAGAAGAGAAGGAATATGAGGAGTTATGGGAAATCCTAATTTCACATTGTTCAAGGACATTATGAAATAGGTTGTCTCTACCTATGCTTCTTAGGAGACATAATTATTATGGAAAAGTAAGTTTTATTACTCAAGATCATAATTTAAATCTATAAAAAAACTTATATTGATCTTAGAAGGTCATTGGTTAAGGAGGATCAACAAGTTCATGAGCTTGCTTCAGAGGTTTGTGAAGGAGCTATAATATAGGGTCAAAATGGGGGGTTTTAGGTGGCTTAATGAGATTAATGGAATTTAAATAAGGCTTTAGTGCTCAAAAAGGTCTTTGTATTTCTTTGTGATGATCTCTAGGTGTTGTTGTGTTCTGAAGGTATGTTAAAGTTAAGTTGAATATTTTTGAGTGCTCTCAGTTTTCTTAGTTTTGGCTTAAGGGCAAGTAGGCCTAAAATGGGTTATTGTAAGAATGGGTTCATAAAGATGTGGAAGCTAAGATATTGGTCCATAAGTGTGTGATGGTCATTTCTAGGTGTGAAATAAGTTTCAAATGTGGATGTTTTCTAGAAAGAGGTTTGTTGACTCTACTGGCTTTGAGATTCTAAGGTTTTAGGATCTGATAGAAAATTGGTTTACCTTGTGAGTTGAGATATAAGGATTATTAATCTATTTAATGGGCCTAATGGGTTATCAAATCAAGCTTCATATATATTTGAAGTTTTGTGTTTTTCAAATTATTCATGTTTTTATCAAGATGGAAGCCTAATTAACAAGTTAGTTTGTGAATGAAGTATGTTTCATAGAATGATCTAGGTGATTAAAATTTGTGTTCTTGAGTGGGCATATGAGAGTGCTCCATATATTAAGTTTTAGGTCTTGATAGTGTGTCTACTAAAAGTTATAGACTCTACAAGTTTTAAATAGGGTTACAAGAAGACTAGATAATCTTAGTAAGAAGATGAGTGATTTTTGTTTAGTTTCTCCAAAATTTCAAGGTATGTGAGTTTAAAGGAAATTTATTAGGTTTTTTTTATAGCATGTTTCCTATTTGGTGAGTGGCATGAAGTTTTATGGATGATTCTTGAGGTGGCTTGAGAGAGAAGGATAGTAAGTATGTATGGTGGTTCTTCATGGTGTGTGGAGATCTGAAGATACTCAGGAGGTGAAATGGCCCATAAATATTAGGGAGAGTCCCTATCATATGTTTCCTAGTGAGTTCTATTATATTAAATTACATCATTGAGAAGTACAAGGTGGTATGCACAGAGTTAGGGGTAACTAACTCAAGATAGCTTGAATGGCTTGAGGAGCTTTGCATGATGTGAGGGGGAGCATATGTGAGCTGATTAAATAATATTGAAAATGTGGTGATATCTACTACAAATGATATTTCAATAAGGTTGGCATGATGACTTGATCAAACTTAGTCAATATTTTATGTGCTCTATCTTCATTGGTTGTAGTGCTTGGTTGAAGAAGAAAGTTGGCATATAGCAAGAAGGATGTTGTCATGATATATTTATAAATTGGTCCTCTCCTATTTTTTGTATTTTTAGGTCCTTAGAATCAGTTTGTGCCCACTTTTTCATTGTGTCAAAGGGGGAGAAAGTTCCTATTGTGGAGTGTTTGAAGAGAGAGAAGTAAGGTGAGTTATTTACTGATATATGTTGGGTGTTAGAATCATTAATAAGGGGGAGATTGTTTGAGTATTATAAATGATGTCATGGTTATGTCATGGAGGTATCCTGGTGAGTGGATGAAGTGCCTTGATAGTCTAAGAGATAATGACAATGTATGAAATGTGCTTGTCAAATTGAACGAGGCTTGGTTGATCTTTAGTTTTGACATGGATAGAGATGTTCAGGGATTATTAAGGTTATTTGAGCATGTGAAATGGATACTATTAGAGGTAAATATTGTTATATATCTTGTGTTCATGATTTTTATTCATCTAGTTCTTCATTTTGGTCATCTTAATAGATTGGTCTAGAGGTAGAAAATCTAAGTAGGTAGATTGATGACATCATAAGTGCCATGTGTGGATGAGTCAAGGGGAGTTGGTTATATGTTTTTGATCACATTAGTCACTATTTTATATTTAAAAAGTCTTAATCTAGTGATGAAATATGACAAATGATAAACAAGTGCAAATTTGGGCTCTTAGCCATTTTGACAATGTTTTCCCAGACTTAGCCAAATTTATAATGTGGCAAGAAATGCTGAGTAGGAATTTTGATAGTGGCATATCTAACATGTGTGGATGTGTTAGGAGAAGGTGATATTTTAATTTTATTCATTTTTTTGCCTATTTTATTTTCACTAACTTTTAGGTCAAGCATTGAAGCATATCAAAAGATATGCATGTACAAATTTGACCTTTCAAGCAAGTTCTTGACATAGTTACCTCTGTGGCAGAAAGAAATCTGAGTGAGAAGATGAATATATTTTATATCTTGCACACTTTAATATTTCAAGATAATATTGTCACATGGTTGGATTATTCTATGTGATAATATCATATGGTCCAAATTTCAGAACATGTGCTTGAGCGAAGAAAAAGATATGGAGGTGCAAAGTTGGCATTCCAAGCAGATAGCAATGGTCCTCATACTTAGTATATTTTGCATAAAGATAAAGATCAAGACCAAATGAAGATATATATATATATATATATATATATATATATGTATGTATGTATGTATGTATGTATATATATGTATATATATATATATATATATATATATATATACATATATATACATACATACATACATATATAAACATATACATACATACATACATATATATACATATACATACATACATACATACATACATACATATATATATATATATATACACATACATACATACATACATATATGTGTGTGTGTGTGTGTGTGTGTGTGTGTGTGTGTGTGTGTGTGTGTGTGTGTGTGTGTGTGTGTGTGTATGTATATATATATATATATATATATATATATATATATATATATATATATATATATATATGGTATGCATTAGGTGAAATATGTTAAAGTTTTTTTTGGTTAATAGAGATAAAGATTGAGATTTTTCTAAGATCCAATGGTGCACAGACATTCGTATAGATCAAGATCAATGGTGCATATTGATTCAAATGAGGAAAATAGATCAATGTTTAATGGCATAAATTAACCATTAGGAATTCAAGGGTTCCATGTTTCATGATCATGATGGCTCTAAGGAAGATGAAATGGTGAGTGCTATAAGGTAAAGACTTGACTAATCCATAGAGATCGATGGTGCATGATGAGTCAATATTACAAAATTACACAAGATGAGATCAACTTGTTCAAGGTTTATTATTTGGAATTGACACACTATGTGTTAAAGTTTTATATTAATAAAATAATATCTATGGTGTGTGATCAATCTAGAGACATGAGAGTATGAGATGTGAGCAAAGTAATTGAGGTTTAACTATGACTGTTTGTATTTGAATATTTGAATTTGCAAAAGGAAGACCAATGTTTGGTTTTTGGGCCATATATTTTGATATAGATAGAATTTTCTTGTGGTGTAAAAAAAAGGTGTATAGGACTCCAAGGCACATATATAAATATATATTTGAAAATATGAAAGTGTGTACAATTAAATTTATTGGGGTCTAAAGTTGATTGTGCATTCGACTATGTTTTGCAAGTGACTCAAAAAGATTGTTCAAGCTTGTTTTGATGTTTTTTCAATATATCTTGATTAATTTTATATTTGTTAGTGTTTTATAGTCCAATAATATGATCTTTGTGTATTATAAAGGTTTGACCAATCGTATGTAATATGAACAAAGGTTTATAAGTCAACTGTGTATTCATTCATGGTGACTATGCACACAAAATGTTGTTTGAGAGGATTATGATTAAGAATAATGGTGATATGTAGTGTTTGTTGGCACTTAAGGAGGACCTATAGATCATGTGGAATGGTCCATGAGTTTTAAATTGTTCCTATGTTATTATTTTTCTTAGATAAGTGTCAAAGATCTGAATGGGTCTCCATAGGAACTAAAAGGTGACCCAGGCCTATTGAAAGTGTGGTGTGCTCAAGTGTGACCTATGTTAGATGCCTTAAGGGTGAAGGCATGCATTTTGGCCAACATAGAAAGTTTGTGAACTTTCTAGATCATAAATTTTATATATATATATATATAGTGAAACCAAATGTGATTATTTCTAGGCTTTTGGAATATTTATGTGTGAGATGTGTTTATGAGTCTTGTGAAAGATAGATGTGGAGAGGCTTACAACAAGAATGAGTGAGAATTGAAGAAAAGAGTTGGAAAGTGAAGGAAAGAATATGAGAGAGAGTGTGTGACTAGTGGATGAGATAAATAGTATAACATATTAAGAACTATTTGTATGACCTGTAGGCCATAATTCTGTTGGAAGAATAGTGCTCTTGTTATTTGAGTATGAGCCTAAGTGAAGAGTGATAATCAAAGGTCCATTATTAAGTGTTATAGACATAAGTTCAAAGGTGGATGTGTTCATAGGTGTTTTTGTGGAAGCTCAACATCTAGGGGAGTTGATTCCTCCTTATAAGGCGAAACTTGCTAAAGGTCTAGTTATTGTGGTAGCTCAGTTAGATAGGTGTAGTAGCTCCTTGTGGGATTGCAGTTTACTAAAATTAGGAATGATAGTTCCTTGATCAGTTTTAGCTAGTCTAAATTGGTTCTTGTTATTATAGGATAGTAGTCCAATTGTAGGTTATAGTGGGTTTTCTCCCCCAAGAGGGTTTCCCACATATGTCATGTGTTATGTGATTGATCTTGCATTGTCTCTCTTTCTCATTACTATGAATGATGTGTATACTTCATGAATGATTATGGTAATTTATTAAGAAATTGAAAGGATTGAAATTGAAGTTGGATTTTTTAGGCTCAATAATTCACCCCTTCATTGATTGTACCTCTAACACACATACAAATGTGTGTGTGTGTGTGTGTGTGTTGTCTTCTTATAGTTTTATCTATAATTATAAATTTTCCCTTTTTATTTGTATGAATGCACACATTTCATGGTTTTATAAAAGGCTAACTTAGACTAATTGACAATTGAAAGTAAAATCTTATACAGTTTTGACCGCAATTATAAATCATGTTATAACTACCACATGTAATGACTAATACATAAACTTGGAAGATGAGGTGAACCCTTTCCTAAGTCTAATTAAACAATTGTAATCCATAGTTTAGATTGGGTCAATTTTTTTTTAATATACAGGAGAGAAGTGATTTTGGTTGTCTACTCATGTGTTTGCATATTTTATTTCCACTATTTGTGCAATCATATTTTAATTATTTAGTTGTATGTTTTAATAATCCTTAGTGTGTAAAAGTTGTGAATGGGTTCTTGATTGTATTGATTAATATATTAGTCTTAGATGTGTAATAACTATTGAATGATTGGTAAATTATATTGGTTAAGATAGTTAAGTTGATTTTATTCACAATTCTAAGTGTGTAGAAGTGCTTTATTTTGATGTAGTTTTTTGTGAGTGTGCAATAGCTACCTCAGATGCCTCATTGAGCCCAAGCCATAATCTCTTGATTAAGAGTATGCAACCACTACCCTAAAATGAGCAACCTTTGACTAAGGCCCATGAGTTCCCTCTATCACCATCCCCTTAGACTTCTTATCCATGTCTGATTGTGTGTGTGAAATAACTACAAACAACATGCATAGGTTTTGAAAGCAACTTGTCCACCTAGGAACCAACTAGAGATGTGATTTTTAAATACCACAAAGCTTTCTTTTCCACATTACTGTTCCCTCATATTTTGAGTTAATTTTTTAACCTACCCATCTTAAATTAAGAAACCATCCATCCATCCAACTCATATAGATTATCACTTATTTTAGAGACCATACCTCTATTTATAAAACCTTATCAACAACCTGCAACCCTATTGGCTATCCCATCAATAGGTTTTTAAGACCGTATACATACAACTTGTGCCCTAGAGTTGAGTTCACATCCATAGAGATCCTAAAACATTAGAGGTTACCTTATTTTATATGATGTGCACAAAAACCACATCAAAAGATCATTGGCACTAGAAGGAAGGCCTGAACCTCCAATAAAAGAGGTTAATTTCTACATAAACTTGTACTGGAATCGCCTAAGAGAGTGACTAGATCTAATTCCCAAGCTGACCTTCTAGTCTCATGCTTTTCAAATCATAAGAGACATAAAATTGTGCTATCCCAAATAGACCTAAGACTCCTCCAGTAGGGAACCCTTTACCTATTAATCATCTAGTGGCTTAACAACCCTGGTTAGTTGGATGTGATATTATCATCCCAAGAGATGTGCATGATTTACCTAAGAATCCTAAAATTTACCTACCATCCTCTTTTGCTTTAGGAACAAGGACAATAAAAGAACATATTAAGTCTTTTTATGGCTAATTTGAGATTAATGAATGTAATCAATGAAGATATTATGTGTAAGTTTTTTCCATTTATGTTAATAGATGATACTTATGATTGGTATTTAAATCTAACATAAAATTCTATCACTTTTTGGGATACATGTCAGGTAGCTTTTGTTGAATAATTTAGATAGGTCACCAACCCTGATTTGGTATACCATCACTTCACAAGCATGAAGAGAGACCCTGATGAACCTATCTACACTTTCAATGCCAAATTTCAAAATGTGTCCAGCTAGTTAACCCCAAGCTATAAATAAGCAGCTACATTAGCATTGGAGATGTATAAAAATGCTCTAGACCCCATCACTAGCATGTTCCTAAGAAGAGTAGCTACTACCAACATATTGGCACTGGAATATGAATAAGCCATCAACATTGATAGGAAACTCATTATCCATGTGCCTAGAGTACCTAACTTTAATAATGACTTCCCAATGTTAAATCCAATTCCACATGCAAAGTAAAACATTCCTACATTCAATCAGAACTAGATCTACACACTTCCCCCATTGACACAATCAACACAACCAAAATATGGCTTCTTAAATAATTATATGCAAGGAAAAGGTTACCAATAAAATCAATAATTGTCCACATCTTCTACTACTATTTTACAAGGCACTAAATCTACAAAGGTAGATCTAGAGGCTATTCAAAAGATGTTTTATAAGATGAGTAATGGCTTCCTCAATATGTAGAAGAAGATGGGTAATGTTAATACCCAAAATGGTAATTAGAATCTTGGATTTTATAGGTATATCATGCCATTCAAGAATATGGAGTAGTCTGACAAACTTCTAGAGATCAACTATTGGAGTGTTGTCAATGATGTCTCCAAGGTGGCCAAAGGTGTACATGAGGTGACAAGTATTCTATCATGACAATGAAAAACTATGATTTATTTTTATTGCATGGATCTTTAGTGGCAGCCAGGATAGGTAGGTTATGGATGTGGTTGGTGATGTGATCATGTTGTAGAGGCCCTATGGGGTGTCAAAAGTGCTTGGAGTGCTTGTGAGAGTGCATGGTATTCATTAGGTTCTTCCTTTTGGTAATTTAGGCCTAGTTGGTCTTGTGGAAAATCAAATTGAGTAAGAATATTGATGATGTTAGCATTAGTATGAGTGGCAGTATCAAAAGGAGTTGGTCACATGGGTCTAATTATTTTTATGCCAAGATCATATGGTCTAAGTCTCAGGTCACGAGGTAGTGTGTAGAAAAATATATCAAGGTGAAAATTTAGCCTCCCAAGTAGATTTAAATAGTTTCCATACTTATAAAAATTTAAAGATCAAAGATCAATAATGATGCAAGGCTAACAAGTGTCAAAACCTAGCTTGATCAGATCAAGGATCAATGACACGTGGGTGATCACCCAAAATCAATAAATCAAAGATATATGGTGAATGTTTAATCATGAAAATGGAGATATAATGGTGAGGATGAGGTCAATAAGTCAAAGGATCTTGAGATTGAACATGATGGTGACATGTGTCACAAACACAATTAATTAGTAATATATCAATGGCCTACATTTGATCATATGTTTAGCAGATCAATGAAACATATTTGATCATGTAGATCAAAGATCAATGACATGAATTCAACCATGTAGATGGAGATAAAAAATTTAAATCAAATCAATAAGTCAATATGACCAGATTACATGTAAGGATATCAAGTGGTGTAAGAGCATTAACTAAATGGAGATTGACAAAATGATACATAGAAGGCACATGGGGCTGCCAAGTGTCATAATCTCAGAAGCCCAGATCAAAGATCAATAGTGAGAATAAAATCAAGTCTAAGAGACTCCTATGGAGATATAAAAAGTGAATTTGATCAATTTTATAGGGGTCACAATATGAAGACACATTTTTGAAGATTTTGTATTAAGCATTGATTGTTGGAATTTGAATTTTCAAATTAACAAAGGAAAACTAGTGTTGATTAGTTTGCCTATATCTTTTGATATGAGATGAATTTGAAGGTGGTATAAAAACCAAAGTTGTAAAGGATTCCAAGGTATATCCATAAAAATTAATTATAAGGTTTGAATATATATATATATAATTGAATTTATTGAGATCCAAATTTGATCAAGGGTTTGACCAACTTCTCCAAGTAACCTGAGAAGGATGTTTGTGTTTGTATTGATGGTGTTTTGATGTTTCAAGGTGAATTATAAATTGGAGAGTGTTTTAAAATCCATGAGAACCATATATATGTATTTTTTTGGGTTTGAAAAATCCATATTTAGTATGAATAAATGATTATAAGTTGACTATTGTTTCATTCATGATGTTCTTCTGTACAAGGTTAATGTTTGAGCAAGTTTTGCATATGAAGAGGTGATTAGGGATGAATGTAATCACTTAAAGGTGTCTTAAGGGTCATGTGGAGTGAACCTATGCATTTTCAAATGTTATTGTGTTCCTAATTTGATCACTCAAGTGATAAATGGGTGAATAGGTCTCCATGAGACCTATAAGGGCTACTAAGGCCTAATTGAAAGGTGTAGCTGCTTAAGGGTAACCCATGGATGTTATGGTCAACCTATGATGGTGGTATTGATCTATGTATTAGTGTGATATATGAATTAAGGGTTAAGGAAGGTCTTATGGCTGACAAATAAGATGGAAATCATGAAGACTCTATAAACATTAAAATCAAAGGTTATGGTTTCTAGAGTTGAGGTGTAAAGGATAGAGAAATGTGAGTGTTCCTAGTGGATGAATTGAAGAGTAGAGCATGTTGAGGATTATGTGCATGACCTATAGGTCATAATTATATTCTCATAATACATTGTTTTTACGATTTTTGATTAAGTATGTATAAATAAGTGTAGAGTTATCCATAAGGTGGTTTTGGATGCATTGAGAGGGTGTGAAGGCTAGAGAGAGTGTGTAGGGTTGAAGACAGTTGATATTCATTGTATCTCCATCAGATTGATAGTAAATTAGAGATAAAGAAATGTTAATTTTGTAGGTGTTATTTTGGGTTCTCAAAATCTAGGGCAAGAGGTACTTGTCCATACTTAGGGGCTAGTACTCCTTGTGAAGTGGCTTTTATCCTCCAAGAGGGTTTCCCATATAGATCGTGTAATGTGTATGATCTTGCTTATGTTTATTATTCAATGATATAAATGATGTGTATGATTCATGAATTATAGTGTTATTTGGTTAAGAGTTTGAAAGGATTATAATGGAATTTTGGATTGTCTTGTATCACTGATTTACCCCTCCCCCTCTTAGTGATTATGCCTCTAATAATTGGTATCATAATAATACCTTCTTTTTAAGTTTAACCTCTTTAAGGTGATCCAAAGTACAATATGTATATTTGTGTAGTTAAAAAAGATTCATATATTTGTGATAATGAAATTGATGATGATGTAATTTTTATAGAATAAGTAAAGTATGCAAGAGAAATGATATTAAAGCTTAGAATTCAATTGTAGTCAACTAAATTTTTGGTTAATAATGTTTCAAAGGATGATGATTGTAATAAAGTTAAAAATGGTGTTCTAATCTTGGATAAAGAGGAATTTTTTTTAAATGAAGAAGACATAATGTGTGATGAAGAATGTTTGAATAATATATAAGAAAGAGAGGTTGAAGTGATCCTTAAAGTTGAGGTGAATCTTAAAGCTAAGCATGTTAAATCCTTGAATTTGAAGTATCAAAAGAATTTGAATCATGATTTGGAATCCACGGTGAAGGCTATTAAGGAGCAAGTGTGTGTCTTGAAGAATGACTTGGTAAAAATGGAAATAAGGATAAGAAGATCATCAAAGATCTCATAAATTAGTTAGAAGTTTCAAATGGCAGTGTAGAGTCAAGAGAATAAGAATGTAGACATATTAAGACTTAGATAGAAGAATATAATGACAAGGTGAGTTCAAATAAAGGTGAGCATGATGATTTGAAGACCAATCTTGATTCCTTGAGAGTGAACAACTCATAGACAAGTTGGATAATCTAGAAAAGGAACATGTGAAGCCTAAGAAAGCTAAGAATAATGATAATATGAAAATAAATGAAAGAAGACTAGTAAAATAGATCAATGTAATGTGGCATTAATTTTAGTGTCAATGTTATGCTTGTAATCAGTTTGATCACCTAGAAAGAGAATACAATAATAAAGGAAACTTGTCAAAGGGAGCTCGTAGTTATCATGAAGTGAAAGGTATGAATAGTGTTGTTTGTTTTAGTTGTCATCATGTTAGTCACAAAGAAAAATTATATTCAAGTAATATTGGTAGGTTCTCAAGTCACAAGAAATGTATGGAACTCCTAGAATGCAAGGAAGAGGTCAAACATGGATTTGGAGACCTAAGTTTATTAAGAGAGATCAGTTTCACACCAAATATGGTTTGTTTGTCATGATAAACATGAAGGAAAGTCAAGAGTTTTTTATCAACATGTTTTGATAAGACATTCAAAGTAAAAAATGAAGTTAAAAACCCATTCCAAGTCAATTACATGATGAGGCAAGACTACAAGTCAAATGAGAGTATGGAGATATGGGAGTCCCCTGAGTTTTGGGACTTTTAGTATCTCTATGTCAAGGGGGTATCTCTTTCTAGGATTCAAGGAGACACTTTTTAGCAAGAGGAAGCATGATGGATGCTAGTTGGGTTTTGGTTGATGTTGAAGGACAAGAAAGGTATGTAACCTAGTTTTGGTCATGAATTCCTATTTTTTTTATCTTTGATTATTGAAGAATGAAAGATTATAAATATCATCAATGTTATTTCTTAAATGAGAGTCAACTTGTTAGTCATGATCATGTTTTTGAATGATTATTCTTTAAGGAGAGTTTCAATATCAGATTAGGGGTTCTTGAGAGATGAAGTTTTGTCTACATTGCTTGTGCTATTCAAGAAGAGAGTTGATGTATTTTTTTCAAGGCTTGAAGTTGTTTCTATGGATAAAGTTATCATAGTGTAAGTACTTGGAAAGTGTTTATAGAAGTTTTATAAATGAGTATCTATTAAAGCTTCCCAAGAAGCTTGTAATCCTGGTGAAGTTTGTTGTTGTGTTTCTTGAAGGTAGCATCATGAGTTGTAATGATCTCTTGATGTCATGTTGACCTCATAAGGTCATAGAGAGGTATGTTGTCATTTTATAGATGTTATAAGAAGGTTAAGAGATCTGAAGATGTTATAATTTTGAGTTTTTTATCAAATTTTTGAGTGTGTATTTGAGAAGGTTCCATAATTTTGTTTCATGAGTTGATTCATTATGTTTGTGCTTCATTCATGTCTTGATGACCTCATATGGTCATAAGAATTCTTTTTTCCATGGTGTAGAAGACATGAAGGTATTCATAGTGTTCTGATGGTTCTAAATTATTCATTTCAATATCTTGACTAAAAGTATGAAAATTTGTTCATTGAAGTATATTGAAGAGTATCATGTGAGAAGGTTATTGGTTAAGGGTGAGCAATAATTTATTGAGCTTGATTTAGTGGTTGCGGTGAAATGTGTGTTCAAGGTGTGTTTAGGGACTTTGGTCTTAAACACATGTTTCTATTGGATGTTTGGTTTAGTAGGTCAAATGTTGAAAAATAAAGGCAAGGTTGATATGGATTATGAGTAGAATATGTACAAGTGAATTCTAGGTGGTTTCATGTGCTAGTTTAGTCAAGGGAGTCTTTTGTGGTCACTTGTCTGATTTGACCATTTTGGTTAGTGTTCATTGCCTAGTGAGAGCTCATATTGCAAAATTGGTGATTTTGGGGTCTTTTAAAGAAAGAGATGAGAATAGTTTATATTTATGTGTTAAAGTGTATGAGGTGTCTTGGTGATGTCATGGTCAAATTTTGGTGTTTTGTCATGGTGACTATTGTGTGTGCATGATATACAAGCAGGATACAAAGGTTTTCAGGTGTCAAAACAAGAAAGGAGGTTTAATGATTTGAAGATATTTTTAATTCAAGTTGAAGGCATTTTTGTTCTCTTGGGTTTCTTATTTTTTTATTAAGGGCATGTAGGTCTAAAACCTAGTTGAAGGAAGATGGTGTGTTGATCAAGTTTCTCTTATAAATCTAGTGTTTTTGCTCAAGATGGTAAGTTGTCTTCCCTAAGGAGTTAGGATATAAGGTAGATTAATAGGTTGAAATAGACAAATAGGTTTCCAAAAATTTATTCATGGTCATCTAAAAGTTTGTGGTGTCTTCCATGGATGAGTATTTGTGCAAATGGAAGGCTAATTGATAAGTAGGTTTGTGAAGGAGCTATGGTGCAGAGGTAGAGTTGGATGATTATTTTTGTCATGATTGAGGGGGAAAATGATTTTACTTAAAATATGAAATTTCAAGTCTTGAATGTGTCTAAAAAAAAATATATGGGTGTTTCAAGGTTCAGGTAGGGCTATTAGGTCTCTAGGTAAGGCTAGTGAAGAGAAGAGTGGTTTTTAGTCATTATTGTCCACATGAAAAAGGTATGGTTGTTATTAAATGAGTTTTTTAGTTATTTCTATACATATTTTATATTTTAATATTGGTTTATTCATCTATTGATGATCATAGGGTTGGATTGTGAGAGAAAATTTAAAGGCACGAATAAAATTTCTTCATTATTTATGGTAGTCTAAAGGTACTCAAAGGGTTCCTAAGCTCAAGTGACTTAGGGGGAGTCCCTCTTAATTTTTTCAAGGTGATTTAAAGTATTTTTTGGTATTAATGTATGTTTTGTATTCATAGAGTTATGTATGGTCAGGAAGAGTGTTGTGTTTGAAGCATGTTTGAGAAGCTCAAGGTAAGAAGTGGTATGCACACTGTTAGGGGGATTTTGTATCATCTATAATAGGTGGTCCTTTCCTATTTTTGGTCTTGAAAAAATTTTTAGGTCTTAAAGATCAGAATAATATCCCATTTTATCATTATGTCAAAGGGGGAGAAAGTGCTTAAAGAGAGACAGAGTTTGAGCATAAGATTTGTGATTGGTGTTGACATAAATGACAAAGAGGGAGATTGTTGGAGTGTTTTCAATGATGTCTCCAAGGTTTAAAAAGGTGTGTATGAGTTGATAAGTATTATATCATGATAATGACAAAGTGTACTTTAGTGGTAGCTTGGATAGGTAGGTTGATGGATTTGGTTGGTGATGTGATAATGTTGTAGTATGGGGTGTAAAGAGTGCTTGGATTGATTGTGGGAGTGCATGGTTTTCATTAGGTTCTTACTTGTGGTCATCTAGGCCTAGTTGTTCTTGTGGAAAATTAGACTAAGTGAGAAAATTGATGATTTTAGCATTCACACATATGGTAGTGTCAGAAGGAGTTGGTCAAATGGGTCTGATTAGTTTTTTGCCAAGATCATATGGTCCAAGTTTTAGGTCATGAGGTCGTGTGTATAAAAATATATCAAGGTGAAAATCTGGCCTCCCAAGAAGATTTCACTAGTTTCCATACTTAGCCAAATTTTAAAGATCAAGGATCAACTGTGAACATAGGGCTACCAAATGTCAAAACCTTACTTGATCAGATCAAGGATCAATGACACACAGGCAATCACCTGAAGTAAATAAATTAAAGATACATGGTGCATGTTCAATCATGTAGATGGATATATACTGGTGAGCATGAGATCAATAAGTCAAAAGATATTGAGATTAAATGTGATGGTGACATGTGTCACAAACATGGTGAATTAGTAGCAGATTAATGGCTCATATTTGATTATATGTTTAGTGAATCAATGATGCACATTTGATCATGTAGATCAAAGATAGATGATGTACATTCAATTGTGTAGATGGAGATCGATGATGAAAATTAGGTTAACAACTCAATAGGCCTAGATTGCATGCAAGGCTACCAAGTGGTGTAAGAGCATTAAATAAATGGAAATTGATAATAAAATACATAGAAGGCATGCAGGTTTGTCAAGTGTCACAATCTTAGAAGCCTCGATCAAAGATCAATGAAAAGAATCAATTTAAGATTAGAAGACTCCTAAGGAGATTAATAGGGTGAATTTTATAGGGTTCATAAGATTAAGACACATGTTTGAAGCTTTTGCATTAAGTAATGACCGTTGGAATTTGAATTTTCAAATTACAAAGGAAAAGCAATGTTGATTATTTTGCTTATATATTTTGATATGAGATGAATTTGAAGTTGGTAAAAAAAATAAAAGTTATAAAGGACTCAAAGGGATATCAATAAAAATTGATTATAAGGTTTTAATATCTATACAATTATAATTAATGAGTTCCAAAGTTTATTAAGGGTTTGACCATCTTATACAAGTAACCCAAGAAGGATTTTTGTGTTTGTATTAATGGTGTTTTGATGTTTGAAAGTGAATTATAAATTAGAGAGTGTTTTAGACTCCATGAGGACCATCTATTCAGATTTTAGAGGCTTGACCAATTCACATTCAATATGAAAAAATTCTTAGAATTTGATGGTTTATTCATTCATGACGTTCTTGTGTACAAAGCTAATGTTTAAGTAGGTTTTTCATATATAGAGGTAAGTAGGGATTAATGTAATCAATTAAAGGTGTATTAGGGGTAATTTGGAGTGGACCTATGCATTTGGAAGTGGTTTTATGTTCTTAATTTTATTAATGAAGAGGTAAATGGGTGAATATGTCTCCATGAGACCTATAAGGGCTACTAAGGCTTAATTAAAAGGTGTAGCTGCTTAAGGGTGACCCATGGATGTTATGGTAAACCTATGAGGGTGGTAATGAGATATGTATTAGTGTGATAGAATAATTAATGGCTAAGTCAAGTCTTATGGTTGGCCAAGATGATGGAAATCATGAAGACTCTATAAAGATTAAAATTAAAGGTGATGGTTTCTAGAGTTGAGGTGTGAAGGATAAAGAAGTGTGAGTGTGCCTAGTGGATGTATTGAAGAGTAGAGGAGGTTGAGGATTGTGTACATGACCTAAAGGTCATAACTATGATGTCATAATAGAGTTTTTATAGGATTTTTGATTATGTGTGAAGAAGTGTAGAGTGATCCAAAAGGTGGTTTTGGATACATTGAGAGGGTGTGAAGGCTAGATAGAGTATGTAGGATTTAAGAGAGATGATATTCATTGTATATCTATAAAATTGGTAGGATATTAGAGATCAAAGATGTTAATTTCATAGGTATTTTTATAGGTTCTCAACATCTAGGGAATGAGGTGCTTGTTCATCCGTAGGGGCTGGTGATCCTTGTGAAGTGGGTACTTCACTAAAATATCATGTTTGTATTAAACCTATAGGACAAGTAGTCCATGTGTTTTTAGGATTGAGATTGGGTTTTATCCCGTAGAGGGTTTCCCACATAGATCTTGTGTTATGTGTGTGATCTTGCTTATCTTTCTTATTCATTGTAATAAATGATGTGTATGTTGCATGAATGCTAGTGTTATTTGGTTAAGGGTTTGAATGGATTAGAATTGAACTTTGGATTATATTAGATCACTAATTTACCCCCCTCTTAGTGATTATACTTATAACATCATCATGGTAGAAATAGACCTACCTAATTGGTGTAGAATTCATAATACTTCTCATCATGGTGATTTCAACTGCATTGAATTTTATGTAGCATTTGAAATCTTTCAAAGGGAGGTGGTAAGGTAGACCAGATGTATAATCTAACTGAATCCCATCAGGACCCCATCCCTTTAATTACTACTATGTTCTTTGAGACTCATGAATTTTAATTTCTAAACAAATATGAAAATATACCAGAAGACAACATGAATTAAGTTTACACTTTTTAATAATTTTAGAAAGGTGGATATAATATAAGGAACAAACAACACTTCACTATGTCAACTCCTCTAAATACCACAATAATTCCACATAATCCTAAAGCTTAAAATAATGCACCTCCCCCAATATGGAATGATCAACCTCATATCAAGGATGAACCAAACAAAGGAGGATACAACATCGTTGAAGGCATGAAGAAGATCAAAGCATATATCACTCTTCATGAGTTAGATCAAATCACTGAAAAAAGGAGTTTTTATGGAAGTATAATATTGTAAAAACACCTATGTAGAGAACAAAATCATTTATAGACAAAAAAGAAGTTTTTAACACCAATGCCATCTATAATAGCAAGCCAAAAGTGCCACCATTCTTACTGACCATTAGAGCATTTGGTAAGAACATTCATAACTATTTAGTTGATTCTAGAGATTCTAAAACTATTATTCCTATTTCCATATGTCAAAAACTTAGTTTGAATCTAATCCCTTCAAAGAGAATAGTTTCATAATTGGATAAAATAGTGATACCATTGGTTGGGGAATTGAAGGATGTACATATTCAAGTAGCATTTGAACCATGAGTCCAGATGACCATTAACATCCTCATAGTGGACATAACTAAAGGTTACAAGTTATTATTAAGTAATAACTAGTCTAAAATTCTTAATAGATATCTTTTTATAGACTTATCTCACATCTGGCTATCATGGATAGGTATTATGAATAAAATCAAGATCGATAGGGAACTGAAGATGAAATATCCCATTACCGAGTAGAACATCAAGAAAGAGGAGATAAAGTATGAGTCTCCTAGCCTTGGAATTTACACTTTCACTATGAAAAATCAAGTACAATATCAATAACCTAAAATTTCTAATCAACTATGGACATTACACTTTGACAGTGCCGTATCCAATCAAGGATTAAACATAAGAATCAAGCTAATTGATTTACAAGGTAAGAAATTATTGGCAGCATACTAATTGTGATTCCCATGCACTAAAAATAGGGTTGAGTATGAGGCTTTAATTTTGGGATTATAATTTACACTCAAGAATAATGTGAAATAGATTCTAGTATTTAGTGATTCAGAGCTAGTGTTTAACTAAATTAGGAACAAATACCAATGCATGTTATCTTATTTGAAAAATTAAAAACATAGATCATAGGAACTGACTGAGAGATTTGATGCTTTCAATATAAAATTGAATCTTAGAGAGAGGAATCAAGCCATGGATTTGTTAGATACTCTTGTTTCTAATTTAGAGCCCCTCTAAAGATCCAAGGTAAAAGGATTTTCTATTAAACTAATGCTTTATCCTTTTGTGCCTGATAGTATGGAAAATTTTCAAGTTTGTGATGATAACCAACAAATTATCTAGTTTCTAACTAATTTGGGGAAGTTTGAGTTCTAAATCATCGATGATAAGGAAGTTAATAACCTTTTCCAAGAGGAATAAAATAAGGAAGGTATTTTCTAGCTCAAAGAGAATTGTATTCCATCTAGGTTAGTCTATTTTGAAAGACCATTTGACATATACCCCCAAGCTTAGTAGCTTAGATAACCTAAGATCAATGAATTTGATTTCAAGAAGTAAAATCTAGGAGATGAACACCACCCATGTTATGTTAATATTGGACTTAGTTATACCCGAAAAGAGATATAATGAGTGAAGGATTTAATCACTTGGTATAGGAATATTATTACTTAGACTTATGAATATTGAAAATTGTATGAACCTTAGGTTCTTACCTATATGATTCTTCTGAATCTAGATCACAAACCATTCAAATAGAGGTAAAGACTAGTCAATCCTATTCTAGATCCACTCATTTAGAGAGAAGTGGAGAATTTATTAAGTCCAAATATCATCTTCCCAATTAAACATTCCACCTAGGTGACCAATTTAGTCCCAGTAAGAAATAAAAATGGTGAGATTAGATTATACGTATATTTTACGATCTTGAATAAAGCTTATAAAAAGGATAATTATCCCTTGCCTTCTTTGGATGAAGTGATACAAATGGTAAGCAGTTTAAAAAGGATGTCCTTCTTGGATGGATTCTTAGGATATAATTAGGTACTGGTATAATTAGAGGATAGGATGAAGACTATGTTTACTAGGAAGTGGGGTACTTATGCATATAAGAGGATGCCATTTGGCCTGATAAATGTAGGAACTACCTTTCAATGTACCATGGATCATGAATTCAAAGGATTAACTAGAAAATTCATAATGATCTACATGGATTAAATTACAATGTTTTTAAAGAATAGGAATGACCACATAAGCCACCTCCATTCCATATTTGAGAGATGAAAAAGGTTTGGTATCTCACTAAACCCAAATAAGAGCATATTTGGAGTGACTAAAGGAAAGATCTTGGGGAAAATCATCACCGAATATTGGATCATTATTGATCTAAATAGAATTCAAGGAATTTCAAAAATTACACCACTAAGAAGAAAAAAGGATCTCAAATCATTCTTTGGAAAGATTAACTTCATAAGGAAGTTTATTTCAGGATTCACAGATATTGTTAGACCAGTGAATGTAATGATCAAGTAAAATACCAACATATAATGGATGGATAAAGCAAGAAAGTCTTTTCAAGACATTAAAGATGCAATATCCCAGGCTCTAGTACTAATCAATCTAGATTTCACAAAATATTTCTACTTGTATTCATTTTCTTCATAAAATACAATTGTTGTTGTTGTAACATAGAATAAATATGAGATTGATCATCTAATTATGTTTATGAGTACAAATCTAAAATATCCATAACTAAGGTACTCCATGATTGATAAACAAATCTTCACTCTTGTTAAAGCAATAAAGAAGTTTTGAAATTACATTTTGAGGAATAAAACCATTACCATTGTGTATGATCTTTCTATCAAGCTTACCTTATCATAGAATGAACTAGGATAATGCTAAGGAAAGTGAATGGAAAAACTAAAAGAATTCAACATAGAAATCACGTCAGCAAATATCATTAGGGGTCAAGGCATTGTTCATCTCATGACTGAACCTAATCTAGATATCACTATTCAAGAGGTATGTGAAGCTCAGGTGTCTAAAGGAGAATGGTATACTGATATAATATAGTACTTACTTATAGGTACTTATTCCTTAGAACTTAACAAAGAATTAAGAAGAACTTTGAGTCTTAAGGATGCTCATTACATGATCAAGAAAGGAGTCTTCTCCAGAAGAAACTATGAAGGTATTTATCTCATGTGTGTATATATAGAGGAAGCTAAAGAGATTATTGAGAATTTGCATAAGAAAATAGGTAGTCTTCATCCTTCTAGGAATACCATAGCCCATCATATCTTAAGAATGGGCTATTATTGGCCAATAGTTTTCAAGGATGCTCACACTCATGTGAGAATATGCCACGAATGATAATATTTAGCTAAGAGGGAAATACACATAGTAATGCCCTTACAACCAATTTTTGAAGGAAAGTCATTTGTTTAATGGGGTTTAGACTTCATTGGTGTCATTAACCCAAATTCCTCAGTAGGCCATAATTTTTTACTTACTTCTATAGACTACTGCATCAGGTGGAATGTATCCATAGCTATAAATAATTAAAAATCATATGATGTGATAGTTTCTTGGAGGAACATATCATCACTAGATTTAGAACCCCATTTATTTCATTTGTGATAATGGGCCAACATTCATATCAACAAAATTTAGTAAGTGGGCACATGACAATCATATTACTATCAAGTCATCCTCTAACCATTACCCCCTGGGAAATGGACTGGCTTAATCAACTAATAAGAACCCAATAGATGTAATTAAGAGATCAACTAGGAATAAAACTAGAGACTAACATAATCTAATAAAGTATTCCCTTTGGGTAGATTGAACCAAATACAAGCAATCCCTCAAGGTTTCAACCTACTTACTGGTGTATAGGCACATGGCAATATTCCCAATCATGTTGAAGCTACCCACTTATTAGTTTAAGTAAGACTATATGGAACCAAATGATCAAATAGAGTCTTGATTGTTGGATATTATAGAAATGGAAGATTTAATGAATGAAGCCTTACAGATCTTCAGCAAGCACTTGGACATTGTCAATTAGTGGTTTGATAAGAGAGTAAAAATCAAAGCATTCAGGATATCATATATAATGCTTATTTGAGATAAATCCCATGAAAATAAAGGAAAACATGAAAAAAAATTCCCATTATAGATTGGACCATATCAAATTTCAGATATTCTAGGCAAAACTACATTTTGTCTAAAGGATTTGTAAGGGAGTGAACTCACATATCTAGTCAATAGATAGTTTATAAAGTATTAATTCATGGTTGTGCCATTTGAAGATGCCACCAACTAATGAAAGGACATGGCAGAGGTAGGACTAAATTAGATTTCCTAATTTCATAATTTAGATTTATGGCTTTCTTAGATTAGATTTTAATGATTTTTAGATCAGTTGTTTTATTATTTCCTGTGATAATCTAAATTGTGTTTGCTCTGATTTAACCAAGATAAAATCTAAACCAACTAGTCTTATACTTAAATAGACCTATAAAAAAGGTGGAAATTTTAAAAATAAATGCAACATGGGACCTATGCACAAATTGGGTATATTTCTATGTTTAGGGTTTTCAAGATGAAGGTAGGTAATCATCAATTATTCTAGATTATGTCACAATTGAATACTTTCACCAAGTATTTGGGAATTTCTCTCAAAGTAATTCACATGAATTTAGAAAGTTTTCTTATTCACTAGATCAAGAAATTATTATATTATATACTTGTTGGAAGTGATAATTCTTGGTACAGATGTAGTTGGTAGGGACATTCTAGTAATGATTTATTTTATAACCATACCAGCTCACTCGGGTTTGAACTCTCCTCTTTCCATTAAAAAAAAAACTAATGATTTCAAAAGAGAAATCAAGCCAAAAGGCTATCTAAATGAAATCAAAATTCTCTCATGATGGAATAAGGTTAATATACCATACATAATTGGAGGAAGAGGAAAAGAGGGAACCCAAGGTATCTTTATTGAGGTTATGGATGCTTGGATGGTAGCAGAGCAATGCCTAAGCTTCCCTTCTTTTTATGAGCTTTAGCAGAAACTAGAACAAAATCTACATCCTCATCAAGCCTTTGAAAAAGTTGTCACAACAAGGGTTAAATGAATCTCATGATTAACACACATAGATCTAAGGGTAAGAAAGCAATTATGTTGTGTGAATCTACCTAGGAGTCCCTTTCATATTTCTACTTTTAGTATTTTTCTAATGATATGATTCATGTTTGGTATGATGCTAATAGCGAAAGTTATATATTCTTGAATACTCAAGAGTATTCCCCCTATAAGTCATTATTTTTTGTAGCCAACATTACCATTTTTCTTCATAAGAAATGGGGACCCATGTTTTTTAGCTTTTGGCTTTGATTATTGAGCTTACCTTCTATATCTTTATGCAAATTCTTAAACAAAATTGATTTTTTGTATTTTTACATAAAATAATTTATCATGGTATCTTGAATATTTTGATGATCTAATTCTATTAATGCATTTTTAGGAGTTTTTATGAATTATGCAATTTTTTGGGACTTTGTTTATTTGGAAGAAATATTTTAGAGATCTTATCTTCAATATTTTTTTTTAGGATTTTTGCCATAGACATTTTGTTTGACAGGTTTGGTTTTAAGGATTTTTTGTTTCAGGTATTATTTTCTAGGAATTTATTTGGCACTTGTTCATTCAGGATTATTATCCAACAAGATTTTGTGTTCAAGGTTTTTGTCGTAGATATTTTGTTTGTAATAATTTACCTAAAATGACTTATATTTTATCAAACTTATCTTTTGTAGACTTTATGTTGTGGGCATTTTGTCTGGCAAAATTTTGTTGTGGAATTTTTGCTACAAACATTTTTTCCAATAGATCCTAAGAGGTTTATATATATTTTGTGAACTTTTGGTCATGGACATTTTGTCTAGTGAAAATTAGGTCTTTGAGCTTTTTATTATGGGTCTTTTATAAAGACTGGTCCCCAACACAAAAACTCTATTGCTTGACTACCAAGAAAAACAAAAATAATTTATATACGTAGCTAAATAAAGCTAAAATACTTCCTAATAGTATACTAAAGTCACCTACCATCTATAACTAATGAATTTGAACTATGCAGGAAAATACAAAAGTAGTGAATGTTGGGCATTTATATCACATAAACAAGTTTCAAATGCAAAAAGCCTATTTATGTTATGTGAATCTATTGAAAATTTCATTTTTTTTTTACAAACTTTCACTCAAATTCTACTACTCTCCTACACAACAAAGAGCCCTAGTGACTACCTATGAGTATACTATGTTAAGAACAATGACTAGTGAAAGCACAAATTGATCATGCACCATACAAAACATGTATAAGGAGATTGTAAGTAATGCAAAAGTACATAAGAAACAATGTCATCTTCATATAGGTAGTTTAGAGGATAAAATCCACCATTTCCCTACTCAATCAAATATTCCACAGAGTTTATTGATATAGTCTTTGATGTCACAATCTTTGATAATAGGTACACCAATTATTCATAGTTATGGGATATAGTGGATTTTATGGATGCATTTTCATTAGATGACAATATGTCTATCTCCAATTGACTATTTGTAAAATATTTATCATTCCTAAAATGACAAGGATTTCACTTTGCTATTGCCAAGCTAGAGGTGATGCCATGAATGAACTTCCTATGTGACTTGTTATTTGTAGGCAAGGTCACAAAATATGTCTTCCTTCACCATATTGGTAATCCTAAAATTGTGGTTTGTTTTTCAAGATCTGACTTCCAAATATACTTATCCTTGCCCACACCAGATAGATACTTTGACAAGTACATATTGGTGAAGTGAAATACAAAAAATACAATAAAGATGGTGTTATTGTCATGGCCACTCCCCAACTAGACCATCACATTTAAATAAAAAACCCAAAGGGGCCTAATCCCATTAACCAATTCAATATGGGAATGTGTATTAGTATGGTGATACTAAATAGACTTTATGGCATGCCCAATATTCACTTTCTCAATTTGGATTGGATGATGTTGTTACATATTATGATAACTAATGATGTTGCATTCATATTGGGAGAGATAGTTGGTTTTCATTTGAGGGAGCAAGTGATCTACAAGGATAAGTGGCCTATGCTTGTGGGATATTTATACATGATGTCATAACTATTAGATGCTATCATGGGGACCTGATACAACGTTATCGGTGAGATATGGAGACTAGCCACTGATTGTATTAAGAAAAGGATTTGTGACTACTTTCAGTTCATGCATGTATATTATTATATAAATAATATGGTGAAAATTCCTAAGGATGTATATCCTCAAGTATGGTAATCCATTCACATTTTTCCAAAATACCTAGGTTAGGATAAAACATTGTTAAAACACTTGTTGAGAGAGGAGATTACTTTATGTACCTAGATTTCATTATCATCATGATCTGGGGAAACAGGCTTCATCCCCTATGCCTTCCAAATTTTTTTTTGATAAAGTATACAAGAAAGAGATTGCTTTTCATTTATGGTGTATTGTAGAGGAGGATATATAAAGAGTAAAGAATTCCTCACTCTTTGGCCAATACATAGTCATTGTTAAATATGGAGCCCATTTCACCCCTATGGCAAAAATAAAATTACTGAGACATTTTTAACATGAATTTTTTTACTTTCACAAATGGTGGAATATATTTTTGAGTGTGTCAACCACTTCCCTCATTTATGGAATTTTTTGTGGAGAATTGGGTGTGATCTAAGGTGTTGAGAGAATCGAGGGATTTTATGGTTGAAACCTCCCTTATTTTTTTCCTTATTTTGAGGGGATATGGTTATCTCTATGGTTATGGTGCATTTTTCAATGGATTTTGAAAATTATAAATAGGGGTGAGGGGTAACACATTAGTCATTGAATTTTTCATCTCATTTTGAGTTTTTTAATTTTCTCTTTTGTCGGTGTGATCGAGTTTTGAGGTGTAGCTTAGCATCTTGAGAATTTTGGTGTGAATTCACGTTGGATAAAGTTATCTTTGTAAGATTTTTTTTTAAGAGTTGTTTTTTACTCTTGTTTATAATATTATAGAGAAAATTTTGGTGGATGTAGCCCAAATTGGGTGAACCACATTATATCCATGTTATGTGTGTATTTGATCTGAACAACAATTCAGATGACAATTCAGGTGATGGGTCCACCCCAATTGATGGCAAAACTTCTAGGAGCCATAACTTTTGCACCGTAGCTCCAATTGACTCACTGTTTGAACCGTTCGAAAGATAATAATGAGGGGAAAATCATGAGATTACATCAAGCTTTACTTGATGAAGTTTGACCCCATAAAACCCAATGGAAGTGTCCCAAATTTCAATTTTAGTAGTGCAGTCTAAAAATAATAATTCCTCAAATTTTGTATTGTTGTAAATCATGATAGTCAAACCAATTCATCTCCCTCGAGATTGGTGACCTTCCATATCCTCCCCACACCTTAAAAACATGTATAAATGAATATGTAACCCAAAATGGAAATCATACATCTCTTCTCAGGGATAAGCATATGTTTGGATCTGCAAATTTGATCAATAAAACATCTCTTATCAGAGATAACATTATTTGAATTGTTTTGTTCTTATTTTTTGAATAATATTTCAACCAAAGATTTTGAGTTTTTGATCAATGGTATCAAAGTAGTTTGTATTTAGAGTGTATGATCCCAAGGATGAGGTCAGATTACAAGAATCTTGGGTGGAAAATATAACTAGCAAAATATCCACCTATTCGCTCCAAATGACTTCAAATGGTAGAAAACACTGAGGCATCTGTTACTTTCAAGGAAATGGTGAATGAAGCCCTCCAACAACAAAAAGTGTAGATGCTACAACAATTCACTCAAATTTTCCAACAAATATTGATGGGAAATTCAAGCTCCTCATCCATACCTATACACCCTTTCAGGGCCCCAACACCCTTCAAGGTTCAGGTGAATTTTGATATCCCTACATTTGAAGGAAAAATCAATGTCGATGTAGTAGAAAATTGGTTGGATCAATTGTCATCTTATTTTTCTATAAATAAATTCACCGATAAAGAGAAGATTACTTTTGCTCTTCTGAAAGCATCAGTGCCTGCCAAAAATTGGTGGGAAGTGTACAAAAAGAGATTCAGTGTAGATGATATTGGCCTTGAGATAGAACCTACATGGGATGATTTCATAGATGCTATAAAGGAAGAATACTACCCCATTAGAGCATATGATGATTTGTATATAGAGTGGCAACAACTTTGCCAAGGTAAGGAACAATATGTTCAAGATTACACTGACATTTTTCATTCTCTATCTGCGAGATTGGGGATCCAAGAAAGTGAGAAACATAAGGTTCTCAAATATCATGGCAGACTACAATGGTACATATGGGGAGAAATGGAACTCTTCAATTTGGAAACCATCAGTGAGGCATACAAGTTCATAGTGAAGATTAAGCAGAAGCATGGAAGAATGAATATAAAGAATTAGTCTTCAAAATGGAAAAGTGACAAAGAAGATCAAACATGAGGCTAAAATTGGAAGCAAAAGGAAGGAAAGACTGGGAAGTGGTTTGATTATCACAAATCTAGAACTCACTCCAAAGAAGAATGTCAAGCTATCAAATCATTACTTTTTGAGTCACAATCCTCAACATCTACTGCTCTACCTCATACAAACCCTGCAGTCGAAGAGGTTGAAGAAGAAATTATAGATGCTAATCCTAAAGCCATTATTGCTTCATCATAGACACACGACGAGATGCTAGATGACAAGGAAAGGTTGTTTCACTTTAAGTTATGGGTGAAAGGTAAGCCTCTGTATTTCATTATTGATAGTGGAAGTCAAAAGAATTTAATCTCTACTAATGTTATGAAAAGCCTAAATTTGTCCATGAAGCGTCACCCTAAACCATACAGTATTGGATGGTTGAGTCCAAGGAGAAACCTCTGTGTCACCCACCAATGTCTTCTCTCATATGCAATACAACCTTTCCAAGATGAGGTCTTATGTGATGTGGTCAATCTAGATGTTTGTGATGTACTCTCTGGTTACCTATTCATGTATGATTGACATGGTATATATGAATCAAGAAATCAAAGGATTAATCTCACTCTTAGAACACAATGCTATAGGGTACCAGAAGTACCACCTTCTACATCTGTCTCTTTGATTAGTGCCAAGAAATTTGTTCTCATGGTGGTCAGGCCACAAGATTCCAAAAGGGCTGATGTTATAGCCCTAACTAAAAAAACAACAAAATAATAAAATAAAATAGATACCAAGCTAAAGAAGTTCATGGCCTTCCATCCACAGACTGATGGTCAGATAGAAATAGTGAACAATTGGGCCCTACACAGTTCCATAAATCACAGTCCCTTCCAAGTATGCATCAGGAATCAAATTAAAGTAAAACTACCACACTTGATGACAAATCTTGATGTAATGGGAACCATTGCTTCTCAAGGAGGGAGGAATGATCTGGGCAACAATTCAGATGACAATTCAGCTGATGGGTCCACCCCAATTGATGGCAGAACTTTTGGGAGCCATAACTTTTGCACCATAGCTCCAATTGACTCACCGTTTGAACCGTTGGAAAGCTAATAATGAGGGTAAAATTTTGAGATGGCATAAAGATATAATAAATTAAGTTTAGCCCCATAAAACTCAATAGAAGTGTCCCAAATTTCAATTTTAGTAGTGTAATCTAAAAATATTAAGTTTCTAAAAATAGTAATTCCTTGAATTTTGTATTGTTGTAAATTGTGGAAGTCGAACCAATTCATCTCCATCAATATTGGTTACCTTCCATATCCTCCCCACACCTTAAAAACATGTATAAATGAAGATGTAACCTGAAATGGAAATCAGATATCTCTTCTCAGAGATAAGCATATGTTTGGATCTGCAAATTTGATCAATAAAACATCTCTTATCAGAGATAACATTATTTGAATTGTTTTGTTCTTGTTTCTTGAATAATATTTCAACTAAAGATTTTGAGTTTTGGATTAGTGGTATTAGAGTGGTTTGAATTTAGAGTGTATGATCCTGAGGATGAGTTCAAATTATATGAAGCTTGGGTGGAAAATAAAACCAGTAGAATATCCACCTATTCGCTCCAAATGACTTCAAATGGTGGACAACACCAAGGCATCCGATCCTTTAAAGGAAATGGTGAATGAAGACATCCAAAAACAAAAAGCATAGATGCTACAACAATTCACTCAAATTCTCCAACAAATCTTGATGGGCAATTATGGCTCCTCATCCACACCTGCACACCCTTTCAGTGCCCCAACACCCTTCAAGGTTTAGGTGAATTTTGATATTCCTAAATTTGAAGGAAAAATCAATGTTGGTGCAGTAGAAAATTGGTTGGCTCAATTGTCATCTTATTTTTATGTAAATAAATTCATCGATAAAGATAAGATTACTTTTGCTCTTCTGAAAGCATCAGTGCCTATCAAAAATTGGTGGGAAGTGTACAAAAAGAGATTCAGTGCAGATGATATTGGCCTTGAGACAGAACCTACATGGGATGATTTCATAGATGCTGTAAAGGAAGAATACTACCCCATTGGAGCATATGATGATTTGTATATAGAGTGGCAACAACTTTGCCAAGGTAAGGAACAATCTATTCAAGATTACACTGACATTTTTCATTCTCTATCTGCAAGATTGGGCATCCAAGAAAGTGAGAAACACAAGGTTCTCAAATATCGTGGTAGACTATAATGGTACATATGGGGAGAAATGGAACTCTTCAATTTGGAAACCATTAGTGAGGCATACAAGTTCATAGTGAAGATTGAGTAGAAGCATGGAAGAATGAATATAAAGAATCAATCTTGAAAATGGAAAAGTGACAAAGAAGGTCAAACATGAGGCCAAAATTGGAAGCAAAAGGAAGGAAAAACTAGGAAGTGGTGTGATTATCACAAATCTGGAACTCACTCCAAAAAAGAGTGTTGAGATATCAAATCATTACTTTTTGAGTCACAATCCTCAACATCTACTATTATACTTCATATAGACCCTATAGTCAAAGAGGTTGAAGAAGAGATTATAGATGCTGATCCTGAAGCCATTTTTGCTTCATCACAAACACACGACGAGATGCTAGATGATAAGGAAAGGTTGTTTCACTCTAAGTTATGGGTGAAAGGTAAGCCTCTACATTTCATTCTTGATAGTGGAAGTCAAAATAATTTAATCTCTGCTAATGTTGTGAAAAGCCTAAATCTATCCATGAAGCCTCACCCAAAACCATACAGTATTGGATGGTTGAGTCAAGGGAGAAACCTCTATGTCACCCACTAATGTCTTCTCTCATATGCAATACAACCTTTCCAAGATGAGGTCTTATGTGATGTGTTAAATCTATATGTTTGTGATGTACTCTTTGTTTAGCCATTTATGTATGATTGACATGGTATATATGAATCAATAACTCAAAGGATTACTCTCACTCTTGGAACACAATGCTATAGGGTACCAGAAGTACCACCTTCTACATCTATCTCTCTGATTAGTGCTAAGAAATTTGTTCTCATGGTGGTCAAGCCACACAAATCCAAAAGGGATGATGTTACAACCATAACTAAACAAACAACAAGATAATAGAAGAAAATAGATACCAAACTAAAAAAGTTCACGACCTTCCATCCATAGACTAATGGTCAGACATAAATGGTGAACAATCAGGCCCTGCATAGTTCCATAGATCATAGTCCCTTCCAAGTATGTATAAGGAATCAATTTAAAGTACAACTACCACACTTGATGATAAATCTTGATGAAATGGGGACCATTACCTCTCAAGGAGGGAGAAATGATCTGGACAACAATTCAAATGACAATTTGAGTGATGGGTCCATCCCAATTGATGGTAGAACTTTTGGGAGCCATAACTTTTGCACCGTAGCTCCAATTGACTCACCGTTTAAACCATTGGAAAGATAATAATGAGGGGAAAAATTTGAGATGGCTTAAAGATCTACTAAATGAAGTTTTGCCCCATAAAACCCAATGGAAGTGTCCCAAATTTCAATTTTAGTAGTGCAGTCTTAAAATAGTAAGTTTATAAAAATAGTAATTCCTTGAATTTTGTATTGTTGTAAATCATGAAAGTCAAACCAATTAATATCCCTCAAGATTGGTGACCTTCCATATCCTCCTTGAACCTTTAAAACATGAATAAATGAATATGTAACTTGAAATGGAATTCAGACATCTCTTCTCAGAGATAAGCATATGTTTGGATCTGCAAATTTGATCAATAAAACATCTCTTATCAGAGATAACATTATTTGAATTATTTGTTCTTATTTCTTGAATATTCTTTCAACCAAAGATTTAGAGTTTTGGATTGGTGGTATCAGAGTGGTTTGTCTTTAGAGTGTACAATCTCGAGGATGAGTTCATATTACAGGAAGCTTGGGTGGAAAATAGAACCAGTAGAATATCCACCTATTCGCTCCAAATGACTTCAAATGGTGGACAACACAGAGGCATCTGATCCTTTCAAGGAAATGGTGAATGAAGCCCTCCAACAATAAAAAGTTTAGATGTTACAACAATTCACTCAAATTCTCCAACAAATCTCAATGGGAAATTCTAGCTCCTCATCTGCACCCGCACACCCTTTCAGTGGCCCAACACCCTTCAAGGTTTAGGTGAATTTTGATATCCCTACATTTGAAGGAAAAATCAATGCTGATGTAGTAGAAAATTGGTTGGATTAATTTTCATCTTATTTTTCTGTAAATAAATTCATCGATAAAGAGAATATTACTTTTGCTCTTCTGAAAGCATAGTGCCTATCAAAAATTGGTGGGAAGTGTAAAAAAAGAGATTCAGTGCAGATGATATTGGCCTTAAGATAGAACCTACATGGTATGCTTTCATAGATGCTATAAAGGAAGAATACTACCCCATTAGAGCATATGATGATTTGTATATAGAGTGGAAACAACTTCACCAAGGTAAGGAACAATCTGTTCAAGATTACATTAACATTTTTCATTCTCTATCTACAAGATTAGGCATCCAAGAAAGTGAGAAACATAAGGTTCTCAAATATCGTGGTGGACTACAATGGTACATATAGGGAGAAATGGAACTCTTCAATTTGGAAACCATCAGTGAGGCATACAAGTTCATAGTGAAGATTGAGTAGAAGCATGGAAGAATGAATGTAAAGAATCAGTCTTCAAAATGGAAAAGTGACAAAGAAGGTTAAACATGAGGCCAAAATTAGAAGCAAAAGGAAGGAAAGACTAGGAAGTGTTGTGATTATCACATATCTAAAACTCACTCCAAAGAAGAATTTTGAGCTATCAAATCACTACTTTCTAAGTCACAATCCTCAACATCTACTGCTCTACCTCATACAAACCCTGCAGTTGAAGAGGTTGAAGAAGAAATTATAGATGTTGATCCTGAAGCCATTGTCACTTCATTATAGACACATGATGAGATGCTAGATGATAAAGAAAGGTTGTTTCACTCTAAGTTAAGGGTGAAAGGTAAGCCTCTGCATTTCATTCTTGATAGTGGAAGTCAAAAAAATTTAATCTCTGCTAATGTTGTGAAAAGCCTAAATTTGTCCATGAAGCCTCACCCAAAACCATAGAGTATTGGATGGTTGAGTCCAGGGAGAAACCTCCATGTCACCCACCAATGTCTTCTCTCATATGCAATACAACCTTTCCAAGATGAGGTCTTATGTGATGTGGTCAATCTAGATGTTTGTGATGTACTATTTAGTCAGCCATTCATGTATGATCGACATGGTATATATGAATCAAGAACTCGATGGATTACTCTCACTCTTGGAACACGATGCTACAGGGTACCAGAAGTACCACCTTCTACATCTGTCTCTATGATTAGTGCCAAGAAATTTGTTCTCATGGTGGTCAAGCCACATGAATCCAAAAGGGATGATGTTACAACCTTGACTAAAAAAGCAACACAAAAATAGAAGAAAATAGATACCAAGATAAAGAAGTTCACGACCTTCCATCCACTGACTGATGGTCAGACAGAAATGGTGAACAATTGGGCCTTGCATAGTTCCATAAATCATAGTCCCTTCCAAGTATGCATCAGGAATAAAATTAAAGTACAACTACCACACATGATGAAAAATATTAATGCAATGGGGACCATTACTTCTCAAGGAGGGAGGAATGATCTGGACAACAATTTAGATGACAATTCGAGTCATGGGTCCACCCCAATTGATGGCAAAACTTTTGGGAGCCATAACTTTTGCACCATAGCTCCAATTGAGTCGTTGTTTGAACCATTGGAAAGATAATAATGAGGGGAACATCATGAGATGGCATCTAGATTTTTTTAATGAAGTTTGACCCTATAAACCCCAATGGAAGTGTCCTAAATTATAATTCTAAGAGTGCAATCTAAAAATAGTAAGTTTCTAAAAATAGTAATTCCTCAAATTCTATATTATTGTAAATCATGGAAGTCGAACCAATTCATCTCCCTCAAGATTGGTGACCTTCCATATCCTCCCCACACCTTCAAAACATGTATAAATGAAGATGTAACCTAAAATGGAAATTAGACATCTCTTCTCAGAGATAAGCATATGTTTGGATCTACAAATTTGATCAATAAAACATCTCTTATCAGAGATAACATTATTTGAATTGTTTCGTTCTTGTTTCTTGAATAATATTTCAACCAAAGCTTTTGAGTTTAAGATCAGTATTTGCTTAGATCTAAATTTTTTTTCATATGTCTCTACTGCTATGATTTTGAGGAATGAATTCCATGTTACATGTTATTTCATAATTAATCACTTATTTCCTAACAATTGGTATCAAGCTAACTTTAGTGGTTTTTCTAAAGTGGTCAATCATAGGGAAAGATATTAGCTTGAGTGGGAGCTATGGTAGATAATGGCAGATCTAGAGTTGAAAAATTCAATGGGTAAAATTTGGGATTATGCAAGATGGAGATAGAGGATTACTTTTTTTAGGAGATTCATTTCCCTTTGATGGGGAAAACAAGAAAAACCTTTGCATATGGATCAAGTAGATTAGAATTTTCTCGATAAGAAAGCAGTGAGATCTATATGGTTATGCCTTACATCTTTGGTTGCCTTCAATATTTTAGAAGAGATTACCACATTTGGTTAGATGAGGAAACTAGGGGAGTTATATGAAAAACCCTCTACCTCTAATAAAATATTTTTGATGAAAATTTTATTTAATATGAAAATGTCTAAAAATGGTTATGTAGCTGATCATTTGAATGATTTTAATATGGTTGTGAGTATGATAGAAAATGTTGGTATTAAATTTGAAGCTGAAGTTAAGACTTTATTTATTTTATGCTCCTTACCTGATAGTTGGGATAGCTTGGTTATGGTTTTGAGTAATGTCATCCCTGCTAAGGGAAGTTTGAAGTTTGAGGATGTCATAGGTGTGATTCTTAGTGAGGAAATTTAAAGGAAGATCATCATGGAGTCATCTATAGGGAATAATATAACAATGGAGACTAGAGGGAGACAAAAAGATAGAAGTAAAAGAAATTGTAGAAAGTTAAAGGGTCGAGGAAGATCTAAATCTAGATCCATGATGGTGTGTTTGCACTATGGGAAAAGTGGACACATAAAAAAGGAATGTTGGGAAATTTGGGATAAGAAGAAAAAACATGAGGAGACTAAGGAGGTAAATATGACAATAGGTACTGTTATTCAGGATGCTTTAATTCTTTCCTTAGATAATGTTTTTGAATCTTGGGTATTATATTTAGGGGCTTCTTTTCATGCCACCCACATAGACATATATTTATTGATTATGTTCAAGGATATTTTGGACATGTTTATCTTGGTGATGATGAACTATTCATTATAGTATGGAAAGGTTGTGTTCAAGTTAATATGTAGAATAGGAACACATGGATACTAAAGGATGTCAGACATGTTCCATAGTTAAGGTAGAATTTAATATTAGTGGGGTAGTTGGATAGTGATGGCTATTCAGTGTTGTTTATAATAAACTCTTGGAAATTTACCAAGGGTGCTCTTGTGGTTATGAGAGGTAGGAAAATTTTAACTTTATATTTGAATAGTAGTGTTTATCACTATAATTTAGTTATTATTGATGGAGATGTAACTTTGTGGTGCTACAGGCTCAGTCATATGAGCTAAAAGGGCATGGAGATCTTAAAAGACAAGTTGCTTGGAATGAAATAGGTTGATTTGGCCTTATGTGATGATTGTGTATGGGAATAAAAATCATGTTAAGTTCCTAAGGGTTGGACCTACAAATAAGGATAATAAATTGGAGTTAGTTCACTCAAATGTATGGAGGCTAGCTTAGGTATCTTCTATTGGTTATTCAAGTTATTATGTTACATTTATTGATGGTGCAACTAGGAAAGTTTGGGTTTATTGCATTAAGAAGAAATGTGATTTTCTTGAAATATTCAAAATATGGAAAGCTTTGGATGAGAATAAAATAGGTCCCAAGTTGAAATGTCTTAGGCTAGACAATGGAGGTGAGTATTGTAGCAAAGCATTTGATGATTATTATTCAAAAAATGGAATTCATAGGGAAAGGATTGTTTTATGGATGCCAAAAGAGAATAGAGTGTCAGAGAGGATAAACATGACAATCATGGAGTGTGCTAGGATCATGAATTTGCATGTAGGGTTGGCACTAATGTTTTGGGCTGAAGCAGTTAACATAGTGATACATATGATTAATAAAGGACCTTCAGTACCTTTGGATGAAGGCATACCTAAGGAAGCTTAGTTTGGTAATAAAGTTAATTATTATTTTCTTAGTGTCTTTAGATGTAAGGTATTTGTTTATGTTTTGAAAAAAGATAGGACCAAGTTAAAATCTAAGTCTGACAGATACACCTTTATTGGTTATGGTGAGGATTATTTTGGTTTCCAAGTTTGGAGTCTTAGAGACAAGAAAATATTCTAGTCTAGGGAAGTTGTCTTTAAATAAAAATTCATGTATAAGGATCAGTTTTAGGAATAGGAACAAAAAAGAGTACACAGTGTTGGAAGATATTATAAATGGTAAGGTATCCAAGGAGATAGTTTAGGAACCTGTTACAAAGGAACCCCAAACTCCTATAGTAAGAAGGTCTTATAGGGTAAGAGAAGCTCCTAAATATTTTTCCCCATCTTTGAGTAATTTTTTACTGATAGTAGAGAAACAAAATGTTTTGAGGAAGTAATACAAGTGAATGCTAGGAAGAAGTGGGAACAAGCCATGGAAGAGGAACATATTTCTCTCATGGAGAACCAGATATGGGATTTGATGAAGCTACCCAATAAAAAGAGAGAATTGTAGAAAAAGTTGGTATATAGAATCAAATAAGAGGATGGAGGAAGGAAAAGGTACAAGGATTAGTTGGTGGTTAAGGGGTTTACACAAAAGAAAGGTATTGATTTTGATGAGATTTTATCTTGTTATTAAGATGACTTATATTAAAACTATTCTTGGTATAGTTATAATAGAGGATTTGCACTTATAATAGTTAAATGTGAAGATAAAATTCATTCAAGGTTATTTGGAGGAGGAATTATATATGGATCAGCCACAGGGTTAGGCAATCAAAGGAAAGGATAAATTGGTGTGAAAACTAAAGAAAATCTTGTATGGCCTGAAACAAGCTCCATAACAATGGTATAAGAAGTTTGAAAGTTTCATGTTAGAACATGGTTACTATAGGTGTCATTATGATCATTATGTGTATGTCAAGAGATTTGAGGATGGTAATTATGTTATCTTATGCTTCTATGTAGATGACATGTTGGTTGCAGGAAAGAACATGCAATAGATTCAAGTACTCAAGAAGTAGTTTGGTGATTCCTTTTCTATGAAGGATTTGGGTACAAGAAAGAAAATATTTGGTATGAGGATAACTCAAGACAAGAAGGAGAGGAAGATGATCTTATCCTAGGAATATTATGTGAATAAAGTTTTGGAGAGGTTTAGTATGCAGGATGCTAAGCTAATTGGGGCTTCTTTGGTAGGCCATTTCAAATTATCAAAGGAGCAGTTTCCTAAAATATAAGAAGAAAAGATAAAGATGTCTAAGTTACCTTACTCATTAGTGGTTGGTAGCTTGATGTATGATATGATTTATAATAGGCTATATATTACCCATGAAGTGCAATTAGTAATTATGTAAATGAGTAATCTAGGTTATGAGCACTAGTAAGTAGTGAAAAGGATTCTTTGATATTTGAGAGGAACCATGGGTATATTATTGTGTTTTGGTAGATCTGACACCACTTTGTATGGTTATGTGGAGTTGGATATGGATGGGGATGTTGATAGAAAGAGGAGGACACTAGGTTATGTAATTACTATAAAGGATATAACAATTAGTTATATATCCTAGATATAAAAGGTTGTGGCTTTATCAACCATAGAGGATGAGTATGTTAGAGGCTAGAAAGGAGATGATTTGGTTACAAAAATTAATTAATGAATTAGGTCATAAATAGGAAGTTGGGGGATTACATTTTTATATTAGAGTGTTATACATTTATCCAAGAACTCTTCTTTCCACTCAAGGATGAGGAACATTTAGTTGCGATATCATTTCATTCTGACAACTTTGGAGCAAAACATGGTAAAGCTAGAGAAGATACATATGAGCCATAATCTTGTGGATATGATGACCAAGATAGTCACATTGGAGAAGTTGAGGTTATGTTTAACTCTAGTTGGTCTTCATGAATATCATGGAGGAGTGTTAAATTTTGCTCAAGGAGAAATGAATTCCAAGTGGGAGATTATTAAATATGGAGCCCATTTCACCCCTAAGGTAAAAAATAAATTAACAGTGCATTTTTAACATGCATTTCTTTTACTTTCATGAATGGTGGGATGTATTTTTGAGTGTGTCAGCCACTTCCCCCATTTGTGGCATATTTTGTGGAGAAGTAGGTATGATTTGAGGTGTTGAGAGAATCAAGGGATTATGTAGTTAAAACCTCCCTTATTTTTTGCCTTATTTTGTGGGGATATGGTTCTCTATGGTTATGGCACATTTTTCAAGGGATTTTTAAAATTATAAATAGGGGTGATGGGTAATACATTATTCATTGTATTTTGCATCTCATTTTGAGCTATGTAATTCTCTCTTTGGTTAGTGTGATCGAGTTTTGAGGTATAGCTTATCATCTTGAGAATTATGGTGTGAATTTGAGTTGGAGAAAGTTATCTCTATAAGAGTTTTTTTGTTAAGAGTTGTTGTGTACTCTTTTTTATAATATTATATAAAACATCTTGGTGGATGTAGCCCACATTGGGTGAACCATGTTATATCAGTGTTATGTGTGCATTTGCTTAGATCTGAATTTTATTTCATATGTCTCTATTGCTATAATTTTGAGGAATGAATTATGTTTTACATGTTATTACATAATTAATCACATATTCCTAATAGTCATTGGATGAATGGTTTACACCATGAGAAATAATTTTGGAGATGTTTGTGGAAAGATGAAGAGTTATCATTTTTCTAAACTTTCACATAGGGATTGGGATCCTCACGTGCTCATCCAAAATCATATACATAAATTCAACATTCCCTACAATCATGAACCTTATTCTTATGACTTTTTATTTTTGAATGTAAATAATGATGAACTCTTGGAGAGAGAAAATATTTTTTGACTAAAGGAATCATTTGAGGATGATCCAAAAAGAGCCTACTATCTCTATAAGATAATTGGATAGTAGGAAGTCACTCTTCCAAGGATGAAGACACTCAAATTTTTGGAAGGGATAATTTATAGAACAGTCAAAAGACCAAACAAGATCCTCATCATAGGGATTCCCCCTCAAACTAAAGATGAAGGCTATAAATAAATAACTTGGGGGAATCAAACTAAACCCTAGGGGTGCACAAGATGGATACCCTATCAATTTGGACTTTGATGAGGAAGAAGAAGCACAAGAAGAGCTAACTACCACCATAGTTCAAATGACCACAGATACCCTCCAAGAACAAAATTTGCCATATATGTAGGGATAAAAATAGAATAGTTTCTCTAGGTCAGTAGGGATCCTCCTCATAACAAAAGACCCCTATTCTCTACACTAATAAGCCTAAGAATCATATAGACAATCTTATAATTTATTTATCTTAGGGTTTGCGTATTGGACCTCAACACTCAAAAATGATAGAGGGAGAGGATATGGACTTAAAAGAAGAAAATGACTCTAATGAGGATGATGAGATAGAAAAGGATAAATAATTGAGTCTTAAATAAGACAAATGTAAAGAACTAGTTGTAAAAGACTCCCTAGGTACCCAATCTATTGAGTCTATTTCTTTGTTTTCTATTCATGTTCCCATGTCTGGTAGTGTTTCTATTATCTCTATTTTTAGAACTCCCAAGGTGAAAGTTCCTACTTCCACCTTTATTGATCCATTTTCCCTAACTTCATTAATATAATTCCCCTTTCACACCCCAAAGGTTGAGAAATATGTTTATTCTACCATTGTGACATATATAGGATATAAGGCTTACAACAACTTGGACCTTATGACACCACTTGAGGCATATAATGCCCTTAACTTGGTAGACATAATAACAAAAGAAGCTCAAGAATGGCTAAACTCAATTGGGGTTTTACTCCCCAAGTATCAATAACATGAGGAATAGGTTCTTCAAATTTTGAGTGATATAAAATTATCTAAATTGAAGGACACCATAAGGGAATTGATCAACAAGATCAATTTTAATCAACTCATATAAGAGGCAATAGATAAATTCAAGTAGAGCTTATAGGGCCTAGTATTGGAAGAGATAAAAACAAAATTGAGTGCCACTAGGAATAAGGTTACTAAGGTGGAAATATTCAAGACTAACCTCCAAGTGACCAAGGAAGAAAATGAAAATCTCCTTAGTCAAGTCAATAGGATTCACTGACCACCAATACTCAATATGGATATCATTTGACACCATCATGATGACATAGACAAGTGTTACAAAGAGAACGAGGCAAAGAAGAAACAATCTCAAGTTTCTACTTATAGTGTCATGTTGACATCTATAGTTTCTACTTTTACGACCTCAGCCACTACATTGACCAAAGTGCATGTAGTTATCTAGATGATGTGGCCTTGAAAGGCTAGATTTTATGCATGAGAAGTTTTATAATGGCATACACACACACACAGTCTTCTTATAGTTTAATATATAATTGTAGATTTTCCCTTTTTCTTTGTACACATGCACACATTACACGGTTTTGTAATAGGGTAACTTATACTAATTTAAAACTGTAAGTAAACTCTTATACCATTTTGACCATAGTTAGAACTCATGTTATAACTACCACATGTAATGACTTTTTCATGAACTTGGATGATGAGGTGACTCCTTACTCAAGTCTATATAAATAATTATAATCCATAGTTTCAATTGGGTTAGAAAATTTTGAATATATAGGAGTGAAGCAATTCTTACTATCTACTCATGTGTTTGCATATTTTATTTCCACTTTTTTTGTAATCAAATTTTATTTATTTGGTTGTATGTTTCAAAAATCATAGTGTGTAAAATCTATGAATGGGTTTTTAATTGTCTTGATTAATATATCAGTCTTAGATGTGGAACAACTATTGAATGATTGGTAAATTATATTGGTTAGGATAGTCAAGTTGATTTGATTCATAATTCCAAGTGTGTAGAAGTGATTTATTTTGATGTAGTTTTTAATGAGTGTGTAACAACTGCCTCAAATGCCTCATTGAGCTCGAGCCATAATATCTTGATTAATAGTGTGTAACTAATACCCTAAAAGGATTAACCTTTGACTAAGGCCATGAGTTCCCTATATCAGCATCCCCTTAGACTTCTTAACCATGTCTAACCATGTGTGTGCAATAGATGTAAACAACATGCATATGTTTTGAAAGAAACTTGTCCACTTAGGAACCAAGTAGAGAAATGAGTTTTGAAGACCATAAAGCTTCCTTTTCTCCTTAACCCTTCCCTCCTTTTTGAGTTTGTTTTATGACCTACCCATCTTAAATTAAGCAACCAACCATCCATCCAACTCATTTATATTATCACTTCTTTAAGATACCATACCTCTATCCATTAAACCTTGTCAATAACCTACATACCCTACCATATATCCCATCAATAGGTTGTTAAGACTGCATACCTAAAATTTGTGCCCTAGAGTGGAGTTCACCTCCATAGAGATCCTAAAATGTTAGATTTTACCTCATTATCTATGGTGTGCATAAAAACCATATCAATAAGGGATTCATAATCTTCTTATTCATAACTTACTTAGTTTATTACTATGTAAAAGTCACATCTTATAGAGACTTCGTTGAATTTGCCACTACATCTTAGTATTTTTTATCTTCTTATGCCTTGGCCTTGGTAGCGAGTAAAACCTCTTTATTATTTTTATCTTCATTCATCTTATTATGGTGTACCTCCTATGACTAATTTACTACATTGATAACTTCTTACACCTTCTTGGCCACCTTAATAGCCTTTTATCGATCAACCTCTACATCCTGGTGCTTTTTCATGGCCTTGAATTCTTTACCTTGATGAATTGCTTGTTGATCTTGCTATTATTGGGCCTACTCCTTCTGATGCTTCTTTTCTTTTTGTCAAACTTTCCACTCTACTATGTGAGATACTTCCTCCCATGATGATTATTTTTATTTATCTATAGGCTGATCTAGCATGAGCTCTTCAACCTATGGGGTTTGTTTTGAAGCTGGTAAATCACTTGGCTAGACCATGGAGCTAGATACAGATGTTTTCTTGCACCCCAAAGTAACTAGCCTACATTTGGGTGGAATTTAAGTGAAATAATGAGAAGGATACACTTATTTCACTATGGTTATCCTACCAAATATACATTCTTTTAGGGTAAGAGAAACCCTATCCTCTCATCATGTTTTAGGTTTAAGTACCAGAGAATCTTATGGACTTTTTGGTAGTGGCATAAAGATGTTAACAATTTTGAAAGTGGTATAAGGTTGATATTGGAAGAAGTCAAACCTTCTCTACATTTGTTTGGCCTCTTCTCACATAGTGTCTACAATAATAGATGTAGGGTATGGTGGTAGGTCCACCTAGAGATTTAGTAGTACCTTTTTATGAATTTGGACCATGCACACTAATTTCTACAAGAATAACTCCTTCTCCTCTTCCCTATCATAGAATTCAACTTCCATATATGTGACCATCACTTGGTAAACCTCATTCTTATACATTCTCATCTAAGGTAGGTCATAGGAGATTGTGACTTGAGGAACCTTAAGGTCATCTATCTAGGTTATGGTTCTCTTCATCTTACACTTTAGTAGAGGTGATGTTGGTTGTTTTTAGTGAAGATCTTACACTTTATTTTTTACTACTATAAGGTTGTCGCTTATGGTTGTTTCTATGTGGAAGGGACTACTGTACTAGGTGGTATGGTTTAGAGCAGTGTTGAATGCCTAGTTGCACAATCTCTTTGCTTGGTGACTTTGGCATATGACATGGCCATGGTAATAAAGTATGTCATGGGTCCAAATGGAGACCTAGATAGTTCATGATTGTGAACAAAGATGCCCTTTAGAAGTAAGGTGATAATAGCATATTATTCAAAGTTTTTATTGACATCTAGAAGTACCCAAGGATGTGTAGTAATCATATCCAAAAACTCTTCCCACCATGTCTTGAATTGATCCAAGCAACAATTTAGGTGACAATTCGGGTGACAGTTCCACCCCAATTGATGACGGAACTTCTGGGAGCCATAACTTTTGCATCGTAACTCCAATTGACTCATCGTTTGAACCATTGGAAAGCTAAGAATGAGGAGAACATATTGAAATGGAATTGATATTTTATCAATGAATTTTGACCCCTAAAAAACCAATGGAAGTGCCTCAAATTTCAATTTGAATAGTGTAGTCTAAAAATAGTAAGTTTCTAAAAATAGTAATTCCTCAGATTTTGTATTATTTTAAATATTTGAAGTCATACCACTTCATCTCCCTCAAGATTGGTGACCTTACACATCCTCCCCATGCTTTCAAACTGTGTATAAATGAAGAGGTAACCTGAAATGTGAAGCCAGTCATCTCTTCCCAAAGATAAGCATACATCTCTTCTCAGAGAATTCATTGTTACTGTGTTATTTCTATGTTATTGAGGTATTTATCAACTAGAACTTCTAAGTTTTGGATCATGAATTTTCCCTAATTTGTTAGGGTATTGCACTTAGGTGTCCATATTAGGTTTAAAAATTATTGCATTAGCCAATAGTCAATGTTAGGGTACATCTCTCCTTCAAGGGACTTCCATTGGGTGAAACACAATAGAAAGATGAGGAACTAGAACTAGAAGGTCTACTTGGAAGCCGTATAACACTTATCAATGTTTTTAATTAAATCCTACACAAAGTATTTGGGCTATCTAAACTTCTCATTATGGTGGATCATGTGATGTACAATTCCCACCACCCATTTAGGAAGTTGCTTTATAGATTTGGTGGTCTACTAGAATCTCTATGTGATACACTTGACCAAGATATATACTAGTTCATCTTGGATTTATTCAATGGGAATTCCTATAGACTCTCAAACATATAAATATTTAACCTCCTAAAGTATAAGAGGTGTTATTATCTTGTATAGAGTAAGAGAATCACCTCTTGTATGCATGCCCAAAGCTTAAGACATTGATCCAGTGTTGATGATTATCATGGTGTCAAGGCTAATGTAAATGTTTCCATTATTGTATAAGTTGAGCAAGATTTACACAATCTCCCTCGAGTCACCTAAGGTGGGCATATAAAGTAGGATCTCAATGTCTATGTTTGAGAATCATTATGGGATTGTAAGTGTAAGTGGTTGTGCAACATTGATGGGATCTAGTTGAAATAATTTTTACTTTGCCCCTTAGAGGTAATCAAATAGCTTGAGATTAGTATCTTTTATTTGTCGAAGTGAAATGTTGATTCCTATTTCTTCTTTCTAAGTATTTATTAAGTTTTTATAAGCTATGATCGATCCATGATCTCTTAATAGTGAAATTAAAAAACTTTTTTCTTTTTGTGTAGTATAAATTAACTCATCTCTAAAACATTAGCTTGTGATATGCTTTCAAAAATTAAATTCAAACTTATTTTACAATCATTTACCTTTATATATTTCATGCCTATTATTTTTTTCATAAATACCATACTGAGCTATCCATTAGATATCAATATGAATGTTGATATGGTAAATCTTATTCGATTCAATAATTAAGGAAGTTATTCATTAGTGCATGTGTCAAGATACATTGTTATATTATTTGCTATCCATACTAGAGTATGAATGGGTGATGTTAATCAACTACTAATTTGGTGAAGATTAGGTTAATCAAACCTTGGATCTAACATTAGCTATTTGGGGGTGACTTTTATAGGCTAATATCTTGGTTCATATGACTTGACCATACATTTCTCAGACTTAATTACTTGATCTAGCTTCTCTTGACATCAACAATAACACTTCTACATTCTTCTATACATGTTTGGTGTATGTTATAATTATTATCCCAATTTTAAAATATATTGAAGAGATCATCTAACAACACACACACACACACATAGAGAGAGAGAGAGAGAAACACAAAAAACCATATAAAAATGGAAAATCCTAATCTACTTGGTGCTACTAAGAATCCACTCATTTGTCAAGAAGGGATAAATTAATATTATTGGTAGTAGGGCTTAAGCCTACAACCATTCACCCATCTTGACAAAATGGTTCCCTGTAGATATCTCAAAAAAATGGTTCCTAGTTGTGATATTTCATGTATAACATAAATACCTTTCCATCTAATCTATAGTTTACTTGAGAATGCTCTAAAGTGACTATCATATAACAAAACTAGTTAATCTTTGTAAAATTCCTTATGGAAGAGATTATTATCATGTCATGTTTTCTATCTTTACTTATGAACTTAATATGTCCAAGATGCTCTACATTGATACTCATCCATCCTATTCAATTCAATAATCCTATTTGTGAGAGACTCATGATCCTATAATTTCATAACCATTGCAATGAATAGACAAGGTACCATGTATTCCATCACATTATTGCTTCAAGACCATAGACCAAATGAAAGGAAGTAAAACTTGTATACCTCTTATAATGCATTTGATAGGCCCAAAGAATCATAGGATTATGATATTCCTAATCATCTCTCTTAACATCATAGATCTTTGTCAACATCTTGCGTAACATTTTATTAGAAGCCTCAGCTTGGCCATTAGCTTGCAGATGGTATGTAGTACTTTTATGATGAGAAAGCATGAATTATTCAATAAGAGCTTTGACAGTATTGTTTAGGAAGTGTGTCCCTCAATCGTTGATGAGCTTGATGGGACATCCAAACCTTGTGATGATATTCTCATAAAGGAACTTTGTTGCATCCTTTTCCCCATATATGGGTATCACAATAACTTCAACCCATTTGGTAAAATAATATATTAGAGTGATAATATACCATGCTTTGCTATGTTTACTCAAGAGATTGATTAGTCCTACAAAATTGATACCCCACTATTCAAAAGGTTGTTTAGATAACAAAGGCTACAAGGTAATTTCATCCTTATGAAGTGACTTACCCATTGTTTGACACACATCATAATGTTATACTACTCTATGTACATCTTGAAAAAGGTTTAGCCACCATAACCCACTCTATAATAATTTCCTTGCAATAGATTCTCTGGAAAAATGACCTCCTACTATTATTTGGTGTGTTTATTGTAAGAGTTGTTTTCGTTCATGTTCTAAGACTACCTTGCACAATAATTTATCCTTCCCCAAATGATACAAGAACCCATTTATAATAGTATATGGAAAGGCTCTAGTGATAAACTAATTATTTTCTCTTTCCCAGTAGTGTACAGGGAATACTCCTTGTTCTAAAAATTTATCAGTGGATTCAAAATTCTCAGGTATCATAGAAACTCAAAATAGATGATCATAATAAGAATCTTCTTGTAGTTCTTTTGGTTCTTCCCCATTTTTGATGTGATTGAGATGATCTAGTACAACATTTCCTTTGCTTTGGTTTGACATTAATGAAAAATTGAAATTCTTGAAATAGCATCAACCATATTGAAATGGGTCCTCTTACCATAAGATTATTGAATAGGTAGTGTAGGGCTTGAAAATCAATGAAAAATTCAAATGGTTTCTCAAGAAGATAATGTTGGAATTTTGGTAGTACAAACACTATATCTAGTGCTTCCCTTTCAGTTATCATACAATTTATTTTTACGTCAGATAATTTTCTACTTGAAAAATGAATGGGGTGGTCCCATCCACCTTCACCTGGTTATGTAAGTACAACATAAAATAAAAAAATAGAAACATTAATGTACACATGAAAGGGCTTACTCTAATCTAGAAAGATGATAATAGGTGTAATAACTAATCTCTAATTTAGTTCTATTAATCTTTCTTGACACTTGGAAGTCCAAACAAACATTGTACCTTTGCATAGAAAATATTCCAATGGAGATGAAATGGCTGCATATCCCTTGATAAAATTCCAATAGTACCATGTATGGCCAATAAAATATCATACTTCTATGGAGCTAAATAGTGGAGGCATACTAAGAATGACTAAATTTTGTCCTAGTCCACCAAAATCCCTTCAATGCACACTACATGACCTAACAGGACACCAAAAGGTGTAAATAATAAGCACTTTTTCAAATTCAAGGCAACATTGTGAAAAACTTGATAGCATTCTAACATGAGGTGTAGCTTGGACAAGTGTTCTTTAAATAAATATAAGACTGCCTAATCATCTAGATATACTTCTAAGAAGTCATAAATGAAATCCTTTAATGCAGTCACCACTATAAAAAAATTAAAGGTGCATTTTTTAGGCCAAAAGGCATTACCTTGTATGTAAAAGATCCCCATTCTATGGTAAAATTTGTTTTACCTCTATCTTCTTCTATGATGGGTATCTGATGATAGTTTCTAAATCCATTCATGAAAGAGTAAAATTCAGGACCTATGACAGATTCCAAAACATCATTTGTGAAAAGAATTAGAAACATATCATTCATACATGTGTTATTCAAAATTCATTATTCACCCTATACTCTGATCTCCCATGTTTTCTTAGGAAACACCACCATGAGACTAACCCAACTGACCTTCTCTATAAGATAGATTATACCTGCTTCTTGCACTCTATCATGTTCAGCCTTCACTTTCAACTTCATTTTTGGTTTCAACTTGTATGGTCATTATTTATGGGTCATGCACAATCCTTGAGTTTGATATGTATTTCACCTAGGGATGGATCTAATCCTTTAATCTCTAAACATTTTGTGGGAAACACACCCTGATAATCTTTTAGCTTTTTCATAACTTTTGAAACTTTAGATATAATCTAACAATCACCTATATCTACCAGTTTAGGAATCTCCTCACTTCTAATGTTCTCCACATGATTTTTAATAAGTTGTTGATAAATCTTATGATTTTACTCAACAACAGATTCTTATAGCATTATCTATCTTTCTTTTTTGAGAATCTATATGTTGTGCATGTTTTATTATATAGTGGGTTCTATGACTAGATCCTTTAATTATTCTGCTAGTCATTTAGGTTCAAACAAATCAGTCAGATCAATATCATCATCACTATCTAAATCTTTAGTTTCTTCCTCTTCATTTTGTATTTGGTAGCATGGTTTCATAAGAGAGTGTTATTCCATCTTTATATATTTATATCTTTGTAATTTTTTATTTAGATCAAAATCTACATTATTTTGTGTAGTAGACTCAGTTATGGTGCTTAAATCTTATGCATACCCATGACATAGGAAATGTTTTATTTATAACAACACATTATGAGCCATAGGATTCTCATCTTTAAACACAAAAGTCTTATGAAGTCATTATGTACATATGCCCAATGGTTTTTCTCCCTCCATTATTAATGAATATACTAGGTTGATGGTAAAAGGGCAAGTATATAATGAAAGATATGAACCTAGTGCTTAGGTACTATATGTTATTTAATCCAGACCTTAACACATTAATGGATATGGATTTTAAGGTACTCACCTTCCTAAAGGCAAGGGTAGTTACTTTTGATGACCTACACTAGTTAAAACCTACTAAGCATCAGTTCACACACGTCATCCCAATTAGGCTAATCATCTCTATAAATTATCTACCATGTCACTGCAAGTCCCTTTAAAGAATAATTCAAGGCATTGACCTGCTGTGTGTTAGGCACCTAGAACAACAAACTGCTCTGATACCAATTGTCAGGATCTTGCTCCTCAATAAGAGCACATATGATTACCTTGTATAAGTAACTAAACATGAAATTATACTAGAATGAACAAGTAACTAGAATTCACAAATGACACAGAATATGAGAGACAATACACAATCTTGTATTAATACTCATGCCAAAAGGAAATACAATGAAGATGCCACAATCTTCCACACCTCTCAGATGTACAGATCTCTTTCCCTCAAGAGTTCACTCTCCTACCAAAAATGGTCCCAACAAACAACTCAAACACAGAGTTAGTGTTCACCTCCAACCAGTCAGTAATAACACTGCCAGTACACAAGTACTCAAAGTACTTCAAGTAGATCTCCCATGAACTTGCAACAACCTAAAACTCAAATGATCTTACTTACCATGTATAACTTCTCCTTAATCTTGCTGCCCCCTACAGATCAACCTATTCTTACAATTGGAAGGATCTACCTTGCCTTCCTCTATTGCTATTCTATGGAACTAGGAGGAACACACCTTGGTCTCTTCACTAGCACACTTTACAATACATGCCAATGGGTCTATAAATAGATCCCATACTAAACAATAACTTAGACTTCTAATTTACAATAATTAGACACACAACTCAAGACTCAAAATAGCCTTTACATGCAAACAATCCATTTAACAAACTAACTGTTCATGAAACGAGCAGTTTTGGAACCACACAGGTGATCAACGTTAGTCCCTATGTATCTAGAGATGACTAACGTTGGCCAACTCTTATCGATGTCAGTTCCCTTCTTGTCTACCACTGACTGACGTCAGTTGGCCTAACCAACATCGGTGACTATGACACTCAGCAACTCCTCTTGTTTGCAAATAATGAAGCTTTTAGCTCCACAGCCTAATAATCTCCCACTTAGAGATAAATAGCTACACCTGTACCTATACCTATACATCATCTAGTTTGTTTCTTGGCATTGTATCCCTCTTCAAGATCACTCTTGAAGACTAACCACCACAAATCCTGTGGTGTACCTCTTGTCATCCAAATCACCTGCCACATCTGCATCTACAAACCCATGTAGAAAAGAACTTGACCCTACATAGCATGTGCACCTACTGTTGGTCCCTCTCAGATACCTGAGAATCCACTAAACTACCCTCCAATCCTTCTTTCCTAGATTGGGTCCAAACTCACTGACAACACCCACTGCTTGGGCAAACTCATGTCTAGTACATACCATGTACTTAACCTCATCATGTGAATTGGGACACTGTTCTGTGAACTATCCATCCATAGGTGTGCTAACCTATTCTGTATCCTAAATCTTGAATCTTGACATTACCTTATTCACACAATCATCTTGAGACAACATCAACCTGTGATCTTCCCTATCTCTAGAACACACTCATGCCAAAGAATCTTACTGCTCCTAGATTCCTCATGACACACCTCTGAACTAACTTTACCTTTAGTTCAGCAACTCCCTGTATGTGTAACCTTGCAACAAGCACATAATACAGTAATAGGATAATGTAGCTAGTAATATCCAACATGGTAAAGAGAAACACAATGGTCAAACCTCCATTGTCCTGCAGCTAACTCAAGACCATATACCCTAGCCTTTCATCTCACGTGTCCATTCCTACTCTTCTTTATCCTAAAAATCCATTCATCTCTCAGTGCTTTCTTCCAACTAGCAACTCCACCAAAAAACTCCCATTTGGTTCTTCTCCAAGGAATCACAACCTTCATCCATGCCAAGCTCCCACTATTTCCTGGATCTACTTGCTCTAATTCTTTAATAACTTCCTAGTTCTTGATCATCAGTGAGCAACAAGTAGTGTAAAGAAGGGAAATGATGAATTTGAGGCTTATTTACCCTTTAAGTCCTCCATATGGGTGCTTGAGACTCCTTGACAACTTGTTGTTCACCCAAAATCCGTCTCAGTGACCGATGCCAGTCACATCTCAGTTTGCACCTGACCGACATCAGTTCCATGTGACTACCTCATCGTCGATGTCAGTTCCCTCTAACTGACACCAGTGTTTATTTGTTTGAAGTCACTAACATCAGACTGCACATAGCTGATGTCAGTTTTCTAACCGATGTCAGTCTCTGTGTTTTACTTATGAGCGATGACTTCTACCTACGAGCTCCTTTTGGATCAAACCCTTGTCCATATCAACCTTACTCTGCTTAAAATTCTTCAGCCCCTTGCACTAATCTCTATCCATCATCTTCTCCTTGAAAACCAAGGCTTTCCTATTCTTGTCATGAACATCAGATTTCTCAAGAAATGTCACTTTCTTCTTTTGCTTACAAAAATCTTGATCCAAGATTTTCAAATCTGAAAGCATACCCTTTGACTCAAGAACATGCATCCCCTTCTTATTCATGTGACCAAGCCTATTAAGCCACATCTTCAAATCTACAATTGAAGTAGATAAATGAGAAGGAGAATTAGTAATACAAGTAGATAGATAAAGTGTACCTACTTTCTTACCTCTTGCTAAAACAAGTGCACCCTTGGAAACTTTCCAAGAGTCTGCTGTGATAGTTACTATACAACCCTCATCACCCAACTTTCCAACAAAAATCAAATTCTACTTCAGGACTAGGATATGCATGACCTCCTTCAACACCCATGTGTTTCCCATCTACAATTTCAGCTTCACTTTTCCTTTGAAAACCATTTGACAAGGCTTACCATCCTCTAAATAATTTTCTCCAAAGTCTCCCTAGACATACTCATGAAAAAATTCCCTATTTGGGGATGCATGGAAAGAGGCACCAGAATCTAAAACCCAAGATTCTACTTTATCCAAAGAACATACCAGAGCATCTTGTGCAACAATACTTGCAACAATACCTACAACATCTACTTCTTCATGTCCTTCATGCTGATCTTCAATTGACCTGCAATCTTTCTTTACATGCCCTTTCTTTCCACATTTCCAGCAGGTTATTTTGCCATACCTGGACTTGGATCTCCTACCTATCTTTGACCTTGATCTCCCATGCTCGATCTTCTCTCTTTGCCTTCCTCGGCTTTCTACACTCAAAGCATTTCCTAATGATTCACCTGTGCTTTCCCTATGAATTTATTCATTCAAGATTACACTCACAACATCATCCACTTTTAAGATTTTTGAAGCAGACACAGTATTACTAACTGCCATTACCAAACTCTCCCAACTTTTAGGTAATGAGCATAAGATTAAGAGAGCCTTAATTTCATCATCAAAAATAATATTGACTGAATTTAACTGGTTTACCAAACCATAGAAATCACTAAGATGACTATGTACAGATCCACCTTCCAACATTTGTAAATTAAATAATTGCTTCATAAGAAATACCTTATTCAAAGCTGAGGGTTTTTCATATAAATTTACCAAAGATTCCATCAACTCTATCATTGTCTTAGCGTGTGATAAGCTGGAAATCACAGATGATGCAAGGCTCAACCTTATAGATCCTAGAGCCTTCCGATCAAGAACCTTCCATTCTTCATCCTTCATATCCATGGGCTTGCATGCAACCCCACCCAATAGTAAGTACAAATCTTTCTGATACAGATAATCTTCAATCTGCATCCTACATAATTGATAGTTCTTGCCATTAAACTTCTCCATTCGTAGCTTACTTTCTTCTACCATTGTTATACTCCCACTCAAATAGAAATCCCTGAGTGACTTTTAATCAACAAACACTAACCAGATCTGATACAACCTATTAGTAACCCAACCAAAATCTCTGATACCACTTGTTAGGCACCTAAAATAACAAACTGCTCTGATACCAACTGTCAGGATCTTGCTCCTCAATAAGAACACATATGATTACCTTGTATAAGCAACTAAACACAGAATTATACCAGAATGAACAAGTAACTAGAATTCACAAATGACACAGAATATGAGAGATAATACACAATCTTGTATTAATGCTCATGATAGAAGGAAATAAAATGAAGATGCCACAATCTTCCACACCTCTCAGATGTATAGATCTCTTTCCCTCAAGAGTTCACTCTCCTACCAAAAATGGTCCCAATACACAACTCAAACACAGAGTTACTGTTCACCTCCAACCAGTCAGTAATAACACTGCCAGTACACAAGTACTCAAAGTACTTCAAGTAGATCTCCCATGAACTTGCAATAACTTGTAACTCAAATGATCTTACTTACCATGTAAAACTTCTCCCTAATCTTGTTGCCCCCTGCAGATCAACTTGTTCTTACAATTGGAAGGATCTACCTTGCCTTCCTCTATTGCCCTTCTGTGGAACTAGGAGGAACACACCTTGCTCTCTTCACTAGCACACTTTACAATACATGCCAATGGGTATATAAATAGATCCCATACTAAAAAATAACTTAGACTTCTAATTTACAATAATTAGACATGCAGCTCAAGACTCAAAATAGCCTTTACATGCAAATAATCGGTTCAACAAACTAACTATTCATGAAACAAGCAGTTTTGGAACTGCACAGGTGACCAACGTCGGTCCCTACCTGTCTGGAGATGACCGACATCGATCGACTCCTGTCGATGTTGTTTGCCTTCTTGTCCACCACTGACTGATGTCGGTCAGCCTAACCGATGTCAGTGACTGTGACACTCAGCAACTCCTCTTGTTTGCAAACAATGAAGCTTTTAGCTCCACAACCTAACACTGAGTGATTATAGGCACATGAACATGTATGTGCATAATGAATTTATTAATGTCTTCAGTTGTATAACATGAAAAAATTTGTATTTATATGGAGAAGACCATTGTTATAGGGTGGAGTTCATGATCACCATAAACCCAATTGAGTAGATTTGTATCTAAGTCTCCACTAAAAAATGAATATATTTACCAAGGTAAAGTGATTTATCTAATTAGCTCTATATAATCTTGCATATAATCATCTCCTTGATAGATAAAATCAACTTTAAAGTGAGTAGGGCATTTAACAAACATGGACACATAATCATCTATGATAAACTGAGGTGCCAATGATTGAGTAACTACTGGTTTAGGCTTCCATTATGCATATGTCTTAAACTATTAAGTGAGTAAGGACTACACCTAAGGTTTATATGATCATACAATAAATTAAAATTGGATGCATGTAGAGATTTTGGGTTCTCTTCAAAGTTTACCTTCATCTAACTAGTTTCTTGTATGACATAAGGATATTTTGGTTCAACCATAATGATGTAGGGTTTGTGTGCCTTATGTAAAGGAATGAATATAATATTATCTCTCTAATGTGCCTTTAATTAATTTTACATAGTATTGATAGTCATTTGACCATCATATGCCCATTTTTTGCTAATCGACATAGGGTAATGAGTTTTTGTTGTCTTCATATCAATGAATTCAAAGTCACCTTGCAGGCTCAATTCTATGACTTTGATCTCAACATATTCTAATATACGAATGGGTTCAACACATCCATAGTCTACTAAACTCAGAGTCATTGGGATGTAACTTATAACTAGTCATCCGATTACCTCCCATAGAGACCTAGGGATCATGTTGACCATGCTGCTAAAATGAAAGAAAACATTTGGAATTTCATGTCCTATAACTTCAATGTCAATTTTCACATCTACATCCTATGGATTCTTTATTTTTACATACCAAATAAATTTTTCAATCTTATACTACCCTTACTATGAACACTCTAGTAAATTATGTAGTAAGCTTGTGATATTCTAAAAAATGTCTTCATTATGTAGTGTACTTAATATCTTCAATAAATCTTTTAGCACAATAACAACTCTATCTTGGCACATAATTCACATAATTTGACTATACATATGGGCATCTATTGCTACAACATATCTTTCAATAGTGTTTTAGTGTAGAATATTTTTCAACATCTATGTAGCTTCATGTATGAGCCCCTTTTTTACAGTTGGGTTTGGTTATTTATCCTATTTCACTTTTTAGATGCCCTAGTCCTGAGGCATTTTGAGAGGAAGAAATCCTCTCCATGTGTTGGTGTCTTGTAACATCATTTAGAAATTAATCCTCCTTAGGCTTCACATTCACCATGTTAACATTCATGATGGGATTTTCCTTTCTTTAATTTTCCAACACATGACAATCTTCTATCTCATGCTACTCATATACCCTATAATATGTGAAATAAGATTATCTTTGGGGATTCAAAAGGAAATTACATCACACATGTTTATACTCTCCACATAAGTAACATTATAAAGGAGGGCATTGGTAATTATTTAGTCTACCACCTTGGTAACCCCCTCGATATCCACCCCTTAATCCTCCTCTATTTGATCGATAACCTCCTCTATACCCTCCCTATTCTTACACTATGTTCTAGTGCTGATGTTATTGGGTATTATCTCCAATTCCAAATTATTATTGTAAAACTAGCAAGGTATAACTAGTTTAATGTTGCTACATCATTGTTAGATTTTAAGGTACTGTATACTAGTATTGTAGTGATGGTGGTATCCAACTCAGTGAAGGAGGGATCCATCTAGCCAGACCTTGAGCTGGTATTGAGGCAAATTGGGAATCCATTATGGACCTGCTTGGTTTTCACAACCTTTATCAACACCACCTTGGTAACCCCCTCGATATCCACCCCTTAATCCTCTTCTATTTGACTGATAACCTCCTCTATACCCTCCTTATTATTACACTATGTTCTAATGCTGATGTTATTGGGTATTATCTCTAATTCCAAATTATTATTGTAAAACTAGCAAGGTATAACTAGTTTAATGTTGCTACATCATTGTTAGATTTTAAGGTACTATATATTGGTATTGTAGTGATGGTGGTATCCAACTCAGTGAAGGAGGGATCCATCTAGCCAGACCTTGAGCTGGAATTGAGGCAAATTGGGAATCCATTATGGACCTGCTTAGTTTTCACAACCTTTATCAACCTATTAGCCTAGAATAATCTATTTCATTGAAGACACTTATTTCATAGTGATGGAAAATACATTCTTTGTGTTATCTTCTTTGATATCCTACAAAGCCCTAAAATTCTCTTCATCATGATTACATGAATTACATAAATTAGAATATAAAATTTTTAGGATTTTTACATACTATTTTAGAAGATTGCATTGCATTATTGCATGCCCTACTACTCTAAATATTTCAAAAAACTCTATCTTGATCTTAGGTCAATCATTCCTATGATGTCCTTTCCCACACTCCATACACCATAGATTTAGATTAGGTTTATCTACTTTATGATATTTTTCCATCCTCTTCATAAAATATTACAATGCATTTTCAATCTTAGAACCCATTATGGTAGCTTCCCCATAATCTTTAATTTGATCCACCTAAAGAGTAGTAGCTCTAGTATCTACCTTACTGGCATATTGGGTCTATGTTAGAGAAAACATGATCTTGGAATACAGTCCTTTAAAAAACCACACATCTTTATCTTTATCTTTTAAGGAAAACTCTACCTTGTTCATAATATCTGATAACATACAATCATAATCACAAATTGATTCTCCCAACTTTTTCCTAATCTCCTTTAGGTCATAAATAGTTTGACGTATACATTTATTTATTTTGAATTGTATAATGAGACACTCCTTTAACTATTATTGAAGTACCTCAAAAATTTTAATATAGTACATAAAATAAAGTTATCTTCCATTCAATTCCCTTATTAATTCACACTTCTTTATAGCCTCATCTAATACCCTTAGCTTGCCATCTCATCTCACATGTTAGTAAATACTAATTAGGGTTCACAGACCCATCATATGTCACCAAATTGATAAATGCTCCTACAACACCCATATTATAAATTGGTGTTAAAGTAATATATTTCACATCTATTACATTCGGAGGCTACATTTTATGTGATCCTACTTGCACACTATGGACATCTACATGCACACTAGTAGAGTTAGTTTGTGCACTCTATTTTTTTTGTTTCTTGATTTTATCTTCTTGGTTTCAACAACCCATATAGCCTTAAAATTCTTATGAATTTAATTGGTTTTAATTTTAGCACCCCAACAATGAAATTTTTATGAAAATAGACCTTCCCAAATTCTATCTTCCTATTCTTTTGGTTGAGAACTTCTACTAGAATATAAAAAAATGGGCTGTGGCGATGTGTGCTCTTCCAACGAATGATTCCTTCCTATGAATTCTTATCCTCATAAGATTTAACCTATGATTAATCTAAAAGATTATTCTAATCCTTTTCTTAATATTTCATGTCCTTATTCTAATAATATTCATTATTATAGCTATGCACTATATCTATCATCTAACTAATGTACCTTTACACTATTCTCACCTTCATCTTCAAACATCTCTTATTCCTCTCATTTGTTGTAACTTATTTATTTCTATTGGAATTAATCTTATTATTTCATACCATATTTCTTTTTATTTCTTCTCATTCATCATGTCTTCCTACTCTTTCTTCATCTATCTTGCTACTACTCTTAACTCTACTCGTACCTACCTAGGTATTTTTTTGTTTACTCTATCTCTTCTATTATCATAGATCACATTCTGAATCTAGATTCTTTATTAACTCTTCTTCACTTGTGTTTCTATTCTATATTTAGGTTAAAGCCTTATCTAATCATCTAATCATCATTTATGGTCAAGTCATATACACCCACATATAACCAAAGTGACTATTCCATATTGGTTGGAGTAGGTACCATAGCATTGTCCACAACCAACATCTTCATAAGGATATGTATACACTGCAAAAATTTCCCTTGAATTCATTTGATGAATAAGTCCTTCAAAACTTTTAAATGTATATATCCTTGTATTATAAACATAGTTGGATATTTGTCTATTATAGTAACAACCCAATGATCTATTGTTATTGTCCATTCAGTTTCTAATCTCTTCAATCGGTCTATCTTATATTCATTCTAGATTATAGGCTCTTCTATCCTTGGGTTAAATAAATAGTATTACAACTATGCTAATTATTTATCTAGTAATTTAGGCAACCCAAATCATATTTTTTTGTATATTTCTCCATAAATATGTTCTTGAATGATCTCCAAAATGGTAAGACCAGTCCTTTTTAATTCTTCTTCTAAAAAATTACATATCCTTTAGTCTAACCATATCTTAACATATCTCTACCTTGGAAACCATATTAACATAATTCCCTCCAAAATGAGTGTTCCATGCTCACTATGCCATTTTTAGCAGAGGTTCCTGAAGCATCAGAACATGCTATGGATGAGAATAGTTGTGAGATAATTCATACACATATAATAGTTTATTATATAAACATAAGGATTTAAATGATAGAAATATAGGAAACATTAATTATCCTATGTTATTGAGGAATTATTAATAACTAGTATTGCATAGACTAAAATAATGCATTCAAAATAGTTAGATAGAAAGTAACAAGAACATTACATATGAGAATGCACATAAAGAACATAATAAGAAATCACACAAGTAACCATAAATAGATAATATATATTAATATATAAAATTGGAACCTTATTATTATTATTTAAACAATTATATATAAACATTTCTAATCTAAGACTATTGAACTTGTTCTCGTACTTGGTGCCAAAAGTGGAGTCTATTCATATTCTAGCCTATTACAAGTCATGAAGATAGGAAAAAATAAACTTATGCAATGAAAAAATGATTGAATAACACATTAATATTATAAAATATTATAAATATTTACAATCCATGTTTTTATACCATCAAATGGCTTCTCAAGTCTTCAAACTTGAAAAAATGTAGAAAATAAAGGCTTTGTAGGTGTTTCCAGTTCTTATACAGATCCATATATCCATGTCAAATTTGGAAAGGTCAGGTACTTTATTGAAGGTATCTTTCAAGTATGAAAAATATGTTTCATGTTAAAGGGATGACAATCAATCCAAGAACTGATCCATTTCTTCCATTGAGCTCTTTAGCATCCTTGGACAACACTTTAGGTTTGTGCTCGGTCCATATAGGAGAGAGAAGATGAGGGTTTGATATTTTGGGAAGAGTAAAGGACCCTAGTTGGATTTAATTTTTGTGAATTTGTTCTTATATTTCCTCTCCCTTATATATGAAAAATCATTAATAAGGTAAGGCACTCACTATGTTATCTTCATCCAAGTAGGGTACCAATTTACCAAATCTTATCCATTTTTGAGCATGATGACAAAAATATGGAAATTTGGGTGGATTTTCAAGGGTATAAAAAACCTTATACACCATTATAAATACATGATTCACATGTGTGTTACCTAAAGGATAAAATAAACCTTTTATAGATCTATCTACGGTTTGGTAATAGTGGTCTCTTGATACTTCAAGATCTTAAATAGATGAAAAGTGCTAATGAGGTCTCAAAAAACTCTTTCAAACCACTTAAGGATTTGTAATAGTGATTATTTAGTAATGTCATGTATATAAGACCAAAAAAAAATCATTAATCATAGTCTATATATAGTCAAATAGTATAAGTCAATCAATGAGTGCACAAAAATGACCGAAAGCCTTCAAAGTAGTGTTTCTAGGGTTCTACAAAGTTTAGAGAGGTCCTTCATGAGGTTAAAAATTTGTATCCCAAATGAGTTCTAAATTTTTTTAAGGTATGGATCTCAAGAGGAGGACCCATGTGACTTATCAACTTCACCATCACCTAAAGTTTTATCTACAATCAACCAAACCTTATTGGGAGGTTCAAGACATCCTTTGTTATGTGCATAAAATCCCAGAGAGTGTTTCTCTATATTCATGACTTGAGATTATAAATTTGAGGGATAAATAGGGTATGTATACCTTATAATGATTCTAAGAACATTTATGTGTTATGTAATGGCAAAAGAAGCACTAAACTAAGTTGAATATGCCTATTATGTAGATTAAGAAGATGAAGTGTTGAATGCTGAGATGGGGTATGGAATGTATTAAGGACATTAAATAGTTTTTAAGAGTAATTATAGCCTATAATATAGGTATGGATTTGGAGAAAACAAGTTCAAATAAGGATTAACACTTTTATCTCAGTCATAAAAGTATAAGATTAGTAAAGTCTCTTGGTTAGTATGCATAGGACTACATCTCCCATGTTGGAGGAATACTAAAGGTATAGTGAGATCAAGAATATTTAATGGGGTAATAAGAGATAATGAGAGGCCATAAATATATTATTGACCCAAATAAATAATGGATCATCATGCCCACCTTCTAAATTCATACTCACATTCAGAGTCCTCAAATCACCACCTATAGGCTTGAGTGTAGGTGGAGAAAAATTTGAACATAAACCAACTCTAAGGAGCCTTCAAGGTGAAAGGAGTGATTTTATATTGATTAACTGGTAAAAATTATAATCCATGTTGATAAATGGAGTAAATATTATCATTAAGAGAAATATAATCCCACTTGCACGCAGTTAAGATCCAAGACTACCACCGTTAGGCAGGGTCTTTAGACAAGAGGGAAAATGATAGGAATGCTATATAATGGTGAAGTGAGAGGAGGGTAAATAAATATCATCTATTTTTCTAATAATCCTTAGTAAATTGAAATTATTTGGCCCTCTTAATCAGAGTATGTAACCTTGACAAGCTAGTAAGCCTAGATAGGCAACCATAGTCTAGTCATGAAGAAGTATGGTGGTTGAGTAGAAAGGTATTTGATAAGATATTAAAAATGCCATGATAGTGAAGGGACACATTTAATTATGTTACCTTTGGTCATGTGAAATACAAGTACCAAGAAGGAAGATAATCATGCCTACACAATCCAGGTAGACTTCATTTTCCACCTACAATTAGAGTTATGAGAAGAAGAGCTAAGTATATTGAAATCTAAATTAGAAGTGACTATGAGTAAAATATGTAATTAGGAATTTTTTCCTCTAATCCTTGATTTTAAATTTAACTATTTGTTCATCTAAGATAGACAAAAGAGCTTAAGGCCTATTAGGCCTAAAATAGGCATACACAAGTCTACATATGAAAGTCATAGACAATTGCACCTCTTGGATCATGATGAGAATGTAAATATTATAGAAAATAAGAGATAATGCAAGTTATGGTTAGTGAGGACCAAAATTAGATAATTGAAAATAAAAACCAAGAGTTAGCAATGCAGGGTCAAACTGTCAGGGTTACTCACAAAACCAAGTCCTTACTGTATGAGGGGTTTACAAAGGGTAGGGTTTGAGGATATCCATGACCCAAAATATGCCAAAAGATAATGATTTAATGTTTCATAATTATTTAAACTCCATAATAATTTTTCAAGGGGAGAAAATGATACTTAGGTCACTAACACAATTAGTTCAATCACTTAGACTGGACAGTGGTAAGCATGGTAGGATTACAAGAGAAGGAGGAAAAAATGGTGAGATAAACAAATTAAGGTAATAAAAAAAGGTTTAAAATATGTGGGATAATATTTTATAGTAAAATTGGAGATAAAAATCCACCTATAGGTGACACAAAGCCCTAAAGACTTAGTTTAGGCCTTTTAAACCTAAAGCCATCTTTAGACCTCAAACCCCACCTCCATCTTGGTGAAAAAGAATACCATCAAAAGTAGAATTAACATCAGGAGAAGGTGTGGAAGGATGTTATAGGTATTTAATATGAGGGTAGATGAAATCAAGGAAAAGGTTAAATTAGTCTCATCACCCATCTTGAGTTGCTCTACACCTAGTCCACCACCTTGATCTACTTTTTCAAACACTCATATTTTTCATTAAAAAAGGACTAAATATAGTAACCTTAAGTGTATTTGGGGAAACTTATTCAATTATTATCCATATATAAAATAGTAATATTGAATATCCCATCTCTATGATACATCACTAAGACTATAACCATGCTCAAAAAGCTTGTGAAGGAATTGATGTCTACCAACTTTTACTCATATCTCTCCATATAGGATGCATGGTACCAATATATGTTTAGAGGTTTTATAAGGGTATATGGGCTCAAAATACATGGTATAATTTTTTGGATTGGAGGTATATAATTTAAGAACCACTATTAAGATGGTACACCTCCAAAACCTTGCCTAAACCCTAATACAAACCAGATGGGAGAAAACTTAATATATTTTCACTCAAATGCCTTGGATGGATCCTAAAAACACTTGAAGCACATATTAAACTTATAGGAGGTCACATCCATGGTATTAATTTGTACATACTTGTCAAAAACTATAATTTTGTAAGGTTTTTAATGGAAAATAAGGTGTAGAGTTGTTTCAAGAGTTACAAACCATAGGAGAGGGTATTATGAGGCATATTCCACCATTTCAAACCAAAAGACACTCTCACCTCATCCTTGAAAGGTTACTATAGGTTTATGCCAAATAAGAAGTCTTGAAATGCAAGAAGGAGGTTGCCTAGTCACTTATGTAAGGTAAAGTTATAGGTATGAGTTTCTTGGAAAGCCTAAGTTTTAGTATAGTATGTTGTTTTAGACCTAAAACATGTCCATATTTCTTGTTACTAAGGCCTTATTTATTTTTTATGTTCATTCAAGCAACAAACATTATGTGACTAGGCCTAATTGCCTAAGAGGTCTATATAGTCAATAAGGAAGAAGAACTGATGGCATAGAGGAGCTAATATAAATGTTAATATAGGGTCATTATACCCCTATAACTAAATCATAAGGGAAAGTATACACTTTTCATGGTCTTCATGGAAAATGGGTAGATTTCCAAGCCTAGTCAACATGTAAGGAGAATGGTGGGCTACTTAATGACCCATGATTATTAATTGGTTAATAATGTACCTATATAAATATAAAAAAGGAAGAAGTGGATACTTAAATGGAATGTTCATGCTCTTCATGGAGTCAAACAATATTTAAAAAACCTTCACCACTCCATCTCAATGCCTAAGATACTTACAAGTGACCTCACACCACCAAGCCAATGTGTGAGGGAGTTGTTACTAATCTTTGTGGATGTTGTAATTGTTATTGATTAAATTAGGATCATTTATGACCCCTCCCACACATTTACATGTCATACCCTCTTCTCTCTCTCCATCATATTATATATATTGAGGCCTTTAGACCATTGTATGCATCCTTCATCTAGGTATGAGGAAAATCTACCTAGATTTGTATCTTTTAGACTTATTGAACTATTGCGATGATTGGTTTAGATTTATCCATACTAATCTAGTTTTTCAATTCTAGTTTGATTTGTAAAAGTGGTAGTTTCTCTCCTTTTTTAGGTCCTTGTCTCACCTAGATGATAGTAAGTTATTTTAAGTAGGTCATATGATGTGTTAAATGTTGGTGATTGTACTTGAAGTGTAAAGTGGTTGGAAGTGTCTCAAGATAGGCATTTTATCCATCACCTCCAAGTTGTATCCATTTACCATGACCTTCTTATTAATCATTGATGCAAAAATACCCTTAGAGAGAGTGGTTCAATCCTTGCACTATTCATTAGTGTTGTTTGAGGTCAAATAGAGTGGATGAATGATATTGTTACATAAAGTATAGTAGTATAGGTTTACTTTTCATGTTTTCCCTCTATCCCTTTTCACCCCAACATTTATTAGGTTTTAGTGATTTTAGATAAATGGATGCACTAAGGGAGATAAACCCATAAACTAAAGGTTTAGCCTAGCCATAAGTCAGCCACAACTTTAGTCTAATCCCATGTTACACCAAACCTAGAGATAGTCTTGAAAAACCTCCTCTTAGGGTGTGGTTTAGAGTGTTAATAGTTTTTTCATTCTTGGTGGGACTCAAGCTCAAGTGAGTTGGAGTATATACTTACAGACTTAGATGACATTAGAGAGCTTCAAGCTTGGAGAGGAAAATTTGTAGTCTAAATTACATGCCAAAGTGGTCATGAAAATATATTTATCTAAGGTTAAGGAAAATTGTTATTGATAGTTCACTTTGTTATTCATGTGCCTTAGTAATGTCTAGATATGTAGGAGGTGTACATATTGTAGTCCTTTATCATCCTTACTATGAGCCATACCTACTCCATTATGAACCTTACCAATCTTAAATTGACCCCTATCAACAACATCAATCTTATGATCTTTATTACTACCAAGGATATCACCCTTACCCTCCTTATGATCCCACCTATCTTCTTAATTAGACTTGGAAACATCATGATACTTATATCCAACCTAGCGGCATCTCAAACCAATCCATTTCAAGCCTTAAATAAAATTTATTTGGTTATGAGAGACACATTGTGGGGATTAACACACAAAATAGTTATGGCCAAGATATTCCTAGGCACCTTATTAATAATATGAGAGATTTGTTGTAGAAAGCTAAAAGGGAGTGGGCATCTCTTATGAAATGGAATCAGTCTAGGTCAACTAATTATATGTTAGATATAGGTGGTCTATTTTTAAAAATAGAGGAGAATATAATAGTCCATCAGGGGCATCAAATCCACCTTTAATAGCCTCATGTACCCTCCTCCATCCCATATTAGTCATCCATTTAACATCCCATCCTTCCTCAAAAGACTCAAGTAAATGAATGTCTAAACCTTACAAGTTCCTCACAAGTCCCTCAATATTTTATTATTTGGAGGTTTATTAAAGAGAGAGTGCAAAGGAGGGAAGAAGTGGGTGTTGAGAGGTATGAGTTTCATGGATCAGATCAGACCTTGCAAATCCATTCACTTCTAAATCACCTTGGAGAGATCTCTAATCATATAAAACTTAACTTTGAAGCCCACCTATCTATGGAGGTTAAAATTGCAAACAAACATCTATCTTAGTCAGTGGTAGATGCAACAGTAGTATAATCTTAGTAGAAGGTACCTTCATTCATGTCCATAAAATAACTCCTAAATCTAGGGTTCCAACTTAGAGGCATCTATTAAGATCATGGGGAAAGGAATATCTATCAAACCTACACCAATATGTTGATGTGAAAGATAAATTTGAGTTCATTCAATACCCATCCCTCCCTCCTCAAGATTCCAATGCATTCCCATCATGGAGGTCCATTCAAGATAATATGTAGTAGAAATATGAGGTGATGGCTGTCAAGAGTGAGAATCTTAATGAGAGGAATGAAGCATTTATGGAACAACTATATTTGACTTCTATTTTAGATCTCTTTCAAGAATCTCCCAATCCACTTCTTGAAAAGGAGAATATCCTTGAGGAGGAAAGTAAATAAGGTAAAGTTGAGGTGGAATTTGATCAAGGTGAATTATTTTAAGTTAAAGAAGATATTGTCATTGGGACACCTCTTGGTGAGGAGAAACATAGATTAGCTTTACAAGATATAGAAGAAGATGGGCTACAAGAAAAAGGTGAGTCACAATAAGAAGGCCTACTTACTAATCAAGAATAAGATGAATTCAATGATCTCCTTGATGAAATGGCAAATACTCTTCATCATGATAGTCCTCAAGAGATTTTAGTGGGTTAAAAAGAATGTAGACTAGTTTATGAGGTTTAAGATATTAATGGAGATAACCTTGATATAATACAAGTTGATTATGTTATTATGATAGATGAAATAACTTACACTAGTCCATTAGAGGTGGCATAAGGTGGTTTAGACATCCATGAGTATGGTCAAAGAGGTAAACTCTCAAGATGTGTTATGTCTACTCCTACCTCAGCCCTTATGAAGTAACAGACCCAAAGAAAACTTGATTTATATGATGATCAATCAATGGATATATTTGACATCATAAGGTTAGGGTAATCTCTTCTTGAGACATATGATGACCAAGATCAAATTAATGAGGATGGTTCCATCAAACAAGAAGAAGACACCCTCTAACCTTACCATCTTGAGGAGTTGTTTCATTGGAGGGTGACTTATTTGAGGTCTTCAAAAAAGGATATCATCCCTTCCTTCATTTGTAGATGCTTCCTAACTCTTGGTGAATGAAACCAAATTACAATGACCTCAATATATCATGAAGCAAGATCCACCTCTCTTAGAAATTAACACTAAAAGCATGTTATAAAAACCACATCAAATTGTGGCTTGATTAGGAGTAGCCTATGGGTGAGGTAGAATCAAGGTTGCTCATGCAAATTACACAGGTGTGGTGTTAGTGCCCAAAATTGCACTTGAGCAATTGGACCCTTGTTTTTATCAAAGTTTATGTACTTAGCCATATTTATGTCTCCATGTATTCCTTTAAAAGGTCAAGTTCATGTACACAATTTGCTAAGTCCTTTATATTATATTTTCTTGGTGAAGGTGTTATTTCCCTTATAATTTTTGGGCCTTTTCCATGAACACAATGTTTGATGGAAATAGGTCTTTAGACTTTTTTCTTAGACAAAAAGTCTGAAGACATATTTTTTCAGACATTGTTTCCACTATAAAAGTTTCAAAGAAATTCAATGTATTATCATTTTTGGGCTAAGTGTTTTACAAAAGATCCAAAGGACTATTTCATGGGTTTCAGGTCATTTGTTTCAAACTTTTTGTCCATAGAAAAGGGTCCAAAGGTCACTTTCCCTTTGGGAATTTTTCTTGCACAAAAACCTTGAAGGAATTGTAAGGTCATTTGTTTTGGCCAAAGGTACTTCCAAAAATTATGAAGGGCCATTTTGCCTTTACAAAATATCTAAAGGGTTATTTAATTTAGGAATTTTTCCCTTGAAAAATTCCTAAAGGATAAATTTGAAAGGGTAGAGGACACTTAAAAAAATCCCAAAGGATATTTTCAAAAAATTTGGAGGGTCGTTTTGCCTTTGTAAAATTTCCAAAGGATCATTTCCTTCGAGCATTTTACCCTTGGAAAATTCTTGAAGGGAACTTTCAAAGGGTCATTTTGCCTTTACAAAATATTTGAAGGATTATATCCTTTAGGCACTTTGCCTTTGCAAAATTCCCAAAGGGTTTCTACAAAATGTCTGAAGGATAATTCCGGATCTGGAGGACACTTACACAAATCCCGAAAGGCACTATCAAGAGATGAAAGGACCATTCAAAAAGTCTAAAGGTAATTATTTTAGGGCAAGTTCCCTTAAAAAAAATTGAAGGATATTTTCAAAGGTTCAAAAGGTACTTTTAACAAAATTGCTATAGATCAGAGGTCCATTTCCTTCAAATATTTTGCCTAAGCAAAAATTTTGAAGGATAAGTATGGATCGTGAAGGACATTTTCAAAACTCCCAAAGGGAACTTTATAAAGATGGAGGACACTTTCAATAATTATGAAGGGTATGTTCAAGTGATAAAATAATTCTTTTAGAAAAATTGCTATGGGGTAGAGGTCTATTTCCTTCGAACATTTTACTTGAGAATAAAGTCTGAAGGAATTGTATTTCTTTAGAAGAATTACTAAGGTCAATTTATATAGGGAAATTTTTCAAAAAAAATGTCTAAAACAATTATTCCAATAAAGGCAAAAGAGCTAAGTGCCAAATTCTTTTAGTGAAAGTGCAAAAATTTAATTCTTTTAGGATAATTACTTAAACACATTTCTTGTAGGACAATAGTGCCAAAGTAAATAGGGAAGCCAAAGACAAAGACTTAGACAAAATTGCCGCATAAAAAAGTACCCAAAAGAATATTTACAAATTGCAAGTGATAGTCTCATAGACATTTTTTGACTGACACATAGACATCAACCTTAATTTGCATGAACTAGAAGTTGGGAGTCAAATTTTGGGACAGTCATGCAAGCATAATTTTTAGACCCCATAAAATAGCTGTTTATTTTCAAATGGGGCAAATCCAATGGAATATAGTTCTTTGAATCAAGATCATCTGATGGTACATAATTAAGGATAAATAGTCAAAGGGACTGAGGAATCCCATAGGTTTATGAAGTGGATTATCCTTGGGGCCAAAAAAAGGATAGTATCTAATAATGTTATACCCCTCATATCATGATCCAATATAGCACATATGCTCATCCTAGCTAGATCTGATGGAGTGAGGATGATGTTGAAATGTCAGAGGCTAAAGGAGTCTTGTGAGGATGATAAGTTTCATCATCTCTAAGATTTAGATAGAGATCAATTACTTGGGGGCCCCTCAAAGGTCTCCTAAGCCCAAATTCCTAAATTTATAAAAAGGAAAAGGAAAAAGGGTAGAATAAAGCTAAGTTATTGTATTTTCATTTTGATTTACTTGTCTAAGTTCCTTTATGGGAGGATATTTTAGGGTTTCAAGATCTAGGTGAGCCACTCCAAAGAAGGATTACTCAAATAGCCACATATCTCAAATATTCCTAATAAATCATTACAAGAGAAGTTTGTTCCATGGCATGCATAAGAGGAAGGGTCACTATCTAGGTAGTTCCAATTGTGCTAATCAGTGGTCGAAGGGCATCTCCATGTAGTTATACAAAGTAAAATGGTTTGTTTGGCTCCTCATATGAATATTCTTCTTCTAGATCATATAAGGGGCATTTCTATCCAAGAAAATTAGGAAGTTTGTTACAAATATCCATCATTTCTTATAGAGGTAGTTGCAACAATCATTTTTTAGGTAAATACATGAAGATTTTAGGTGTGGTAAGGTTTTTTTCTAGCCTAGAGCATCTTGGTGGAATTTAAAGGTGTGTTTTGCACTTTTGGAGGTTACAACTCTCATTCCCAGTTTTTAATGTTAAAAAAAATATAAATATAAGGCTTGTATTTTATTCAAAGGTTATTGGTTGTTGTTAGTCTTTATTCTTCTCTAAATATATGCTCTTCTAAATTTTGGAATCATTGTTGTGTGTTTTTTTCCTCTCTTGCTAAGGTGGTTACATCTTTTACAGCTATAAACAAGCTCTAAGAGCATTTCTATATGTTTCCCCTGTCCAACATGGAACAAATCCACCATGCTTTTCCCCATGGCCACATTTTGAAACATTGATGTATGTCAGATTTTATTTCAAGTTAATGAAAAATATATGTGGTTCTTTACTGTACCCTATTAATGAAATACAATTAGATAGTTTATATGTTGTGTTGATTGGATATCTAGTTTTGTGTTCACTACTGGTTATCATCTTGGGCATGAATATGGGTTATAAACCCCTTTTTACATAGAGATTTTGAGATGTTTTGTTGAATACCTTATTAGGGCACCTTGGGTTCTTATATTTAGCAAGAGAAAGTATTTGAGATTCTAGTTTTAGTGTATGTTCTAGGGTTTCAGGGATGATTTGGGCATTCACATTACATTGGCACCAATGGATGAAAATTTCTCCTTGTAGTTTCCATGGCTTGCATCTTAATTTTCTTAAATATTTGTAATAGGTAATGTCATGTATGTTTAAATAAACCCTACTATTTAAAATCCACTAGCACACCACCATCCTCTTTTATAACTAACAAACTATCTTAACCTATCCTACCCTCTATTTAACACACCCTTTTGCATACCATAAGTGTTATTTTCATTTTAAACACACAAGGACTTGAATATTTAAGATGTGTTTTCATTTTGTGCTTAAAATTCTAGTGTTATAGTTTTCCATTTTACCCCTATTATTGAATATTTTACAAAAATGAAGATTGTAGTCATCCTTTCATTTGTCTTTAGTAACTTATGTATAACATATAGTATTTGTGCATTTTGTGTGACAACCCTTCATGGGTGAAGTGTGTAGATGTGGTTATGCTCTGGTCATATGTTTTTCATATACCAAGGATCCCCATGGAGATTGAACTGTAAAATCCCTCCATGTGATCAATCTTCCCCACAAGTCCTCTCACCTTAGTTTAAGTAGAGCTAAAACCAGGACAAAGCTAATCACACCCTTTATAGGTGCTTCTTAGTCATTATCTTAGTCTAGTGCATTCCTGATGCCAAACCCTCCCCTAGCTACAATGACAATCTTGCAAGTTTCTCATTAATGTTTTCCATTTTATTCAAGTGTGCAAGGCCAAGTGAAAGAGGTGTACAACTAGGAACCAACACTCTTTTAATTTCCATGTCTTGCATATTAATTTTCTTCTTAGCTGAATTTGAGAATATCAAGAAGAATCATAATGAGTGTGTGTAGGACTTTAACACATAGTTAAATAATACCATGATGCAGCTACTTGAAAACATCATACCTAGTGATACAATGTTATTAATAAAGTATTGTGATTCCTTTGATAAAAAGGATACATATTTCTCAAGGGAAAAGACTCCTATTAACCTATGATTGGCATTTAATATGGCCATCCAAATTGAGAACAATATCAAGGTTGTGGGAAAGCTCTTGAATAAGGAGGCTGATGTGAAGCTGGTCAATCCAGAAAAAACACAACCCATGAAGATAGCCAACTTGGAATAAACTATCAAAACATTGGCCTCTAATATCAAATAAATGTCACATAAGTTGGTTAGAGATTAAAAAGGGGTCCCTTAAGTGTTTACCAGCTATGAATAGGCTCCAAATCTGAATCAAGCACAAAGGGGGCCTACTTTCCACCATCGAGATAATGATAAAAGGAGGAGTCCTACATGTGAAGAAATAAATTAGAATAGAAGGGGTGGAAAGGAAGTGATTGATCTTTTAAATTCTAAGGTAAATGCTATAAATTTTGATTTGGGTATTGATTGGTGTGATAAATACTTCCTTACACACCCTCCATGTGATACTACTGAAGAAGTTGATGAAGAGCTGGATGAACCTAAATATGTATCATTTGGCTATGATATTTTTATGTTTGATTGTTAAAAAACTCAAGATGAATCAACTACCTCCATGGAATTATTGATTGATGCTATTATTGATTAGTTTTAGAGTTTTGTCAAATTAGAGAGTGTCTTGACTTTTGACTTTGTGTGTCATGTTAATGTGGCATAAGCATATTAATTACCCATTCATGATTTTGATCTCTTACACTATATGATGATCAAGAAATATATTGGGGGTAATCCATCAGTTAAGGATAGGCAACTATTAATTAATGTAGTAGCTACCCAAAAAAATGACTACAACTTGAGAAGTAGGCAACTAGGTGTTGCTCCTCAAAACACTGCCCCTATAAATCCAAAGGTAGGGAATGCAAATAAGGAAGAAAAGAAAGCTAATTTATCCAAATAAGTTTCCAAAATGGATAGAGGTTATCCTATTAGGAACAACATAATACATATATTATCTAGCATCCCTAAGGGTATGAATGAGCTTAAGTAAAATCCACCTTTGAAGGCTATTGTTAAAGTTCCAAAACCACCCCAAACTTCTCCACTTCAGATTTTAAGTTATTGTATTCCATCTGAAAGTGCCATTAACCTTCCACCAAACATGCCTCTTCCTTAGTATAATATGTGTGATATGGCTCAAGTGTTGAGTTGAATAAAGATCACCATACCACTTGTTGAGTTATTGTGAATACCTAAACATAAGAAGAGGGACTTTGAATAGTTAGAATTTGGTGAACATTTAGCTAAAAATGAATTTAAGTTACACCAAACACTCTCAGAAGAAGATGAAGAATCATAAAAGGTTTTTGAACCTACTCTAGAGGTATATTTTGGGATGACATTGGTAGAGAGTTAGCTAAATGTAGATCCATTTTATATGATTCTATTGATCAATGGTCTAGTTGTTCACAATTGCATGTTTGAATCTAGTGCTTCTTGTAATGTGATGCCCTTCGGTGTCCTCAATGAGATTGGAGTGAAGATCACATCAGCCTTTGGCAAGTGTTATTCTATAGACTCATGATAGGTTCTAGTTTTTATATAAGTTAAGGGACTAGTGGTGTAAGTGGCAATTCACCCTGGAAAGTACTTAAACATGGACGTGGTGGTTGTGGACTACCCAACTAAATGGGGGATGTTGTTATCATGTAAATTGGTTAAGAACATGGGTGAAAGTGTACAAATGGAAATTTATTATGCCAACATTCCTTTAGAGGGTAAGATGGTCAAACTTTATAAAGAGCCAAAGATGTTACATGTGATTGAAGATCTTAAGCATGCTCTTAATGAAGTGTTGTATATGGACATTGACCTTGGCATCTTTGTTGGGAATGTTGATACTAGTGAATAGCCTATTTATCTTGATGTGGAGCCTAACATATAAAATGTAGTTTGGAAGATGTGCTTTGATGGAGCTTGCTCCAATATTAGAAATAGAGTTGGGGTTGTCTTCTATGCCCCTAATGGTAAATGCCTTATATTTTCTTTTCAAATTGCATTTGAGTGCACTAATAATACCACTCAGTATGAGGCACTTTTGCTTGGTCTTACGTATTACCCATGAATATGGAATCAAGTGTTTGATTGTTAAGGGTGACTCTAAATTGATGGTAAAATAAGTTTGTAGTGCTTTTGCCATGAAAAATAAAAGGTTGAAATAGTATCAGAATGTTATTAAGAACTTGTTGGAGTTTTTTGATGCATTCATTATTTATTATCATGATAGGAATTTCAAACAAGAAGCTAATAGACTTGTAGGGATAGGTGCTCAATTTGACATTTCAAATACGATCCTTCATTATCAGTATTAAGTGGAGGTGTTTTTCAGGTCTTTAATCCCAGATGATGTTGATCATTGGTAGGCCTTTGATGATGATGAACAAATTAAGAGGTTTTTGAACTATGAGGCTGATTTCCATGATCAACTCATAGACTTGGAATCTATGGTTCAATTTTATGATGGGAATGAGATATTGATTAGGAAAGACATCATTCAGTTGAAGATAAACACTATTTTAAGAATCAAGTTGAGAGACTCATTCATTTAAAAAGATTTAACTATGTGAAAATTGGGTTTTCATGAGAAACCAAGGAAAATTTGGCTAGGTACTCACTTAAGTGTAGCTTAGAAGAAAGCTTACATGTAGTTGCTAAGGAAGTACTAAGATTGCTTAGCATGGTCTTATTCTAAGATGAAAACATATAGGAAAGACTTGTTTCAACATGTCATCCCATTATAGCCTGATAACAAACCTTTTAGGTAGAAATAAAGACCCATTAACCCCATCTTGGCCACTAAGATGAGGGAGAAATTAAAGAATCTAAAGGATGGTGGTATCATTTAGCCCATTAGGTACTCATCATAAGTTACAAATTTAGTCTTGATATAGAAGAAGAATGGTGATATCTACTTGTGTGTGGATTTTAGGAATATAAAAAAATATTATTTGAAATATACTTATCCCCTACCCAATATGGAGAACTTACCACAAATCATCACTGGTTTAGAAGTGTTATCCACATTGGATGGCTTCTCAAGTTATAACCACGTTGTAGTCAAAGACTTTGAAGGTCTAAGACTACATTCACCATGCCATGGGGAACTTATGTATATGTGAGGATGCCTTTTAGGTTGATTAATTCTAGTGTGACATTCCAACAAGATATGGATGTTGCCTTTGTAAGGATAATTAACTAGTTTATATCTATGTATCAAGATGATATCACTGTGTACTCCAAAACAAGAGAAGAGCATTTGGATCATATGAAAAACAAGAAGATTAGGTACAAGGAATCTAGAGTTTCACTTAATCCTAAGAAGTGCCACTTTGAAGTGTAAAAGGCCAAGTTGCTAGGGTATATAGTGTCCAATGAGGGTGTCATGATTGATCTTGAAAGGGTTGAATCCATTGACAAAGTGCCTATCCCATAGTCCAAGAAAGGAATTTAATTTTTTTTGTACAAATTAACTTTGTAAGGAGGTTTGTGTCTAATTCTTTAGAGATTACTTTACCTATTAATTTCATGCTGAAGAAGGACCAAACCATCAAGTGGGAGGAGAAGGCTATGCAAGCATTTAGTGACATCAAGGGGCTTTGAAGTCTACTCCTATCTTGGCTAGTCAAGATTACATAAGGCCATTTCAAGTATTCTCATTTGCATTATACAATACCATTATTATTGTCCTATTGCAAAAGAATGAAGATGATTATGAGTAGCCCATAACTTTCTTTAGTAAAGCTATGCAAGGTCTTGAACTAAAATACACTATTATGGAGAAAAAATATTTTACTCTTTTGAAGGCTATTAAAACATTCAAGCCATATATTTTGAGTTCAAAGATTGTTGCCTACATCTCACACACCATGGTGAAGGATATTTTAACTCAGACTAATGTATCCAAAAAGAGGTGCAAGTGGGTTAACAAGTCATAAGAGTATGATATGGACATCTAGAATACCAAGTTAGTAAGAGGGATGGGTCTAGCAAAGTTTATGGCTGAGACTAATTTGCAAGCTATTGAGGTAAACAATACTATTTTTAATGTTGATGATTCCTTGAGTCAATTTAATGCATCTCCATGGTATAAGGATATTATTTACTACTTGAAAAATCTGAATTGTCCCACTATCTTGGATAAGAATCAAAGGAGAATTCTCAAAATTGTCTCCCAAAAATACCTCTTGACTAAAATTGGACTTACATGGAGGAATCCAGATGGGATTCTCCTAAGATGTGTGAAAGAAGAGTAGAATATTTTCTTGATTGAAGACTTCTATAGTGGAGTTTTTGATGGTCATCTTACACCTAAAGTTATAGCTCATAAAATTTTGAAAGCTGGTTATTGGTGTCCATCATTGTTTAAGTATGTTGGTCAGATAATCAAAAGGTGTGAAAATTACCATCACTTTGATGGTAGGATGAAAGCTTTAGGTACTCTTCCCTTGCATCTTGTGATGATTAAAGGCCCATTCAGACAATGGGGAATGGATTTCATTGGAATTTTTTTTGATTCATCAAGTGTTGGGCATAGATGGATACTAGTTGTAACTGATTACTTTACCAAATGGGTTGAAGAAAATCCTATAAAGAAAGTGACACACCAGGTAGTAATGGATTTTTAGCTGAATCAACTTATTTGTAGATTTGGTATGCCCATTAATATAATTATTGATAATGTCATGATATTCAAAGCCAAACCTTTAGTGGCATTATGCAAAGACTATGGTATTGAATTGACTTATGCTTGCAACTACAATCTTCAAGGGAAAAACAAGCAGAATCAAGTAATAAGAACTTTCTCAAGATTATTAGATGAACTTTAGAAGTAAATAAGAAGAGGCGGGGCAAAAAATTTAAGTTTTCTTTATGGGCTTATAGGATTATGCCTAAGAGAGTTATAGGCAGAATCCCTTTGAGCTTGTTTACAGAGCTCAAGCAATTCTTCTTATGAATTTTTAGTTTCCAACCTATTAGATCATGCGTAAACTAGAAGATGATGAGAAAATAAACCACTATGAGATCAAGATGAACCAGATTATTGATCTTGATGAAATTCAAAGACAATCTCATGAAAGACACCTCAAGTTCAAACAAAAGCTAAAGAAGATATTTTATAGGAAGGTCACTCCAAGTAGGTGATCTGGGTTTGCTTTAGGATAGTAGACATGAGTAGAAAGGTAAGCATGTAAATTTCAATACCTTATGGATGGGTCCTTATTATATTAATTATCAAATTAGGGAACATACCTTCTTCTTGAGAGACCTAGATGGTGAGATACTAAAACTGCCAGTCAATAAAAGACATTTGAAGCACTTCCTTGACTAAATCTATAATATGTGTACCATATTGTATAGTGTTTTATTGATTTGTTATTTCATTGATTTGTTTCCCCTTTATTTTGGGTTTTTTTGGTATATTTTCTTCTATGTTGTCATGAGTTCATTTTTAGATCATCCTGATCAGTATTTGTTAGTCTGCCATGTTTTGTTGAGCCTTCATAAATGTGTATTGATAAATTTTTAAATAATAACTCTATATCCCAATGGATCGACACCTAGTCTAGTATTATATGGTTCTTTATACACCCATAGGGGGTATGCATTCATAGGTGAGAGCCAACATTAGTGCCCAAAATTACACTGGAGCAATTGGGCCCTTATATGTATCAAACTTTATGTCCTTAGATAGATTTTTGTCTTCATGTATTCCTTTGGAAGGTCAAGTTCATGTACATAATTTGATAAGTCCTTTATCTTGTCTTTTCTTGGTGAATGTGTTCTTTCCCTTAGAATTTTTAAGCCTTTTACATGAACACAATGTCTGATGGAAATAGGTCTTTGAACTTTTTGTCTCAAACAAAAAGTTTGAAGACTTATTTCTGTCAGACATTTTCTCTGCTACAAAAGTTTCAAAGAAACTAAATGTCTTATCACTTTTAGAATGAGTGTTTTACAAAAGATTTGAAGGAATATTTCATGGGTTTTAGGTCATTTGTTTATACTTTTTATCCATGGAAAAATGTCTGAAGGGCACTTGCCCTTTGGGTATTTTTTCCACAAAAAAATCCTGAAGGAATTGTAAAGTCATTTGTTTCGGCCAAAGGTACTTTATAGAAATCCTAAAGGGATATTTTACCTTTGAAAAATATCTAAAGGATTATTTCCTTTGGGCATTTTTCCCTTGAAAAATTCCTAAAGGGTACTTTGAAAAGGATATAGGACACTTACAAAAATCCCAAAGGACATTTTAAAGACTTTTGGAGGGTCATTTTGCCTTTGAAAATTTTCTAAAGGATCATTTCCTTCGAGCATTTTGCCCTTGAAAAATTCACAAAGGGCACTTTCAAAGGGTCATTTTTCCTTTGTAAAATTTCCAAAGGATTTTTTCCTTCAAGCACTTTACCTTTTCAAAATTCCCAAAGGGTCTATATAAAATGTCTAAAGGATAATTCTAGATATGGAGGACACATAAACAAATCCCCAAAGGCACTTCCAAGAGATTGAAGGCCATTCAAAAAGTCCAAAGGGAATTTTTGTAGGGTATGTCCTTAAAAAATATTTCAAAGAATATTTTTAAAGGCCTAAAAGTTACTTTTAACAAATTTACTACATAGTAGAGATCCATTTCCTTCAAACATTTTGTCAGAGCAAAAAGTCCAAAGGATAAGTTTGGATGGTGAAGGACATTTTCAAAACTCCTGAAGGGCACTTTTTAAAGATGGAGGACACTTTTAATAAATCTAAAGGGTATGTTCAAGTTCCCAAAGAATTATTTTGAAAAAAATTTTGTGGGGCAAAGGTCTATTTCATTTAGACATTTTGTTATGAGAAAAAAGTACATAGGAATTGAATTTCTTTGGGAGAAGTACTAAGGCCAATTTTTGTATCAAAATTATTTTAGACAAATTATTCAAAAAAATTATACCAATAAAGGAAAAAGAGATAAGTGAAAAATTATTTTGTAAAAAGTGCAAAAGTTCAATTCCTTTGGGAGAATTACATGGACACATTTCTTGTATGACAGTAGTGTTGAAGCAAAAGGGAGACTAAAGGCAAAGACTCAGATAAAATTACCATAGAACAAAGTCCCCAAAAGAATATTTCCAAATTATAGGTGATGATCTCAAGGATTTTTTTTAATATCATACATATGTCAACTTTAAGCCATAGGAACTAGTCATTAGAATTCAAATGTTTAGGACAGTTTCACAAACATCAATTTTAGACCTTGTGAAGTAGTCATTTGTTTTCAAATGAGGTAGATCCAATGACATGTGATTGTTTAGAGAAGGATTATTTGATGGTGTATGATCAATTATGAATAGTCAAAGGGACTCAAAAATCTTTTAGGGCTACCAAGTGACATATCTTTAGGGCCAAGAAAATGGTAGTATCCAATAATGTTCCACCCTTCAGATCATGATCCAATGGAGTGCATCTACTCATCCTAGCCATATCTGACAGAGTGAGGATGACATTAAAATGTTAGAGTCCAAAGGAGTCCTATGAAGATGATAATTTTCATCATCAGTGACTTAGATAGAGATCAATGCCCCAGAGGCCCTCCCCAAAGGTCTCCTAGGACTAAACATTCAGATTTGTAAAAAAGGCAAAGGAAAAAGGGTGAAATAAAGTTAAATTATTGTATTTTCATTTTGATTTACTTGTCCAAGTTCCTCCATGGGATGATATTATAGGGTTTCAAGATCCAGTTGGGCCACTCCAATGAATGATTACTCAAACAACCATGGATCTAGAATATTCCCAAGAAATCATTGCAAGAGCAAGTTGTTCTATGGCATGTATAAAAGGAAGGGCCATTGTCCAAGTAGTTACAACTATGCTAATGAGTGGTCAAAGGGAATCTTTAAGTGGTTACACAAAATAAAACTAGTTTTTTTGGCTCCTCAAATGAATATTCTTATTCTACCTCATGTAAGGGGCATTTCTAGCCAAGAAAATTAGAAAGTTTGTTGTAAATATCCATCATTGCTTGTAGAGGCAATTGTAACAATATTTTTTTAGGAAAATACATGAAGATTCTGGGCATGGTAAGGTGTTTTTTCTATTTTGAATCATCTTTTTATAACTTAAAGGGGTGTTTTTCACTTTTGGAGGTTACACCTCTCATTCTCATATTTAAATGTTAAAAAAAAAAGTATAAATAGAAGGCTTGTCTTCTATTCAAAGGTTGTTTGTTGTTGTTGGTCTTTGTTATTCTCTAAGTATAGGATCTTCCAAATTCTGGGATCATTATTTTGTGTATTTTTTACCTCTCTTTATAATGTGGTTGTATCTTGTATAACGATTATCAAGCAGGAAATTTTTTGAAACATTGATGTATGTAAGAATTTATTTGAAGTTAATGGAAAATACATATGGTTCTTTACTATACCCTATTAATGAAATTCAATTAGATATTTTATATGTTGTGTTTATTGGATATCTAGCTTCATGTTCACTATTGATTATCATCTTGGCATGAATATGGTTATAAACCCCTTTTTGCATATATATTTGGAGATATTTTGTTGAATACCTTATTAGGGAACCTTGGGCTCATAGATTTAGAAAGATAAAGTATTTGAGATTCTAGTTTCAGTGTATGTTCTAGGGTTTTAGGTATCATTTGGGCATTTGCATTACATTGGCACTAATGGATGCAAATTTCTCCTTGTAGTTTCCATGGCTTGCATCTTAATTTTCCTACATTTTGTAATAGGTGATGTCATGCATGTTGATATAATCTCTACTATTTTAAATCCACCAACACACCACCCTCCTCTTTTATAACTAACAAATTATCTTACCCTTTCCTACCTTGTATTTAACACACCCTTTGCATATCATAACTGTTATTTGCCTTGCAAACACACAAGACCTTGCATATTTGAGATGTGTTTGCATTTTGTACTTGAAATCCTAGTGTTGGAGTTTCCATTTCACCCCTATTATTGAATATTTTACAAAAATGAAGATTTTAGTTATCCTTTCATCTATATTTAGTAGCTTGTGTATGACATAGAGTATTATGCATTTCATATGACAACCCTTCATGGGTGAAGTGTGCCGACGTGGTTATGCTCTAGTCATATTTTTTCCTTATGCCAAGAATCCCCATGGAGATTTAATTGTAAATCACCTCCATGTGAGCAAGCTACCCTAAAGGTCCTCTCGCCTTGGTTTAAGTAGAGCCAAAAGCAACACAAAGCTAATCACACCCTTTATAGGTGCTTCTTAGTCTGGTGCTTTCTTGATGCCAAAGCCTCCCCTAGCTACAATGACATTATATCAAGTTTCTCATTAATGTTTTCCATTTTATTCAAGTGTGTAAGGCCGAGTGAAAGAGGTGTACAAATGGGAACCAACACTCTTGTAGTTTCCATGGCTTGCATATTAATTTTCCTACATCTTTTTAATAGGTGATGTCAAGTATGTTGAAATAAACCCTGTTATTTGAAATCCATTAGTACACTACCCTCCTCTTTTATAAATAACCAACTATATTACCCTATCCTACCCTAAATTTAACACACCCTATACATACCATAAGTGTTATTTGCCTTACAGAGACATAAGACCTTGCATATTTGAGATGTGTTTGCATTTTGTGCTTGAAATCCTAGTGTTGGAGTTTTCCATTTTATCCCTATTATTGAATATTTTACAAAAGAGAAGATTGTAGTCATCCTTTCATCTATATTTATTAGCTTGTGTATGACATAGAGTATTTGTGAATTTTGTGTGACAACCTTTCATGAATGAAGTGTGTAGATGTGGTTATGCTCTAGTCATATTTGTTCTTTATGCCAATAATCCCCATGGAGATTGAATTGTAAAATCATGCTATGTGAGAAAGCTACCCCATAGGTCCTCTCACCTTGGTTTAGGTAGAGCCAAAATAAGAAAGGAGATATCCATAACCCTTGTAGGTGATTCTTAGTCATTATCTTAGTCTAGTCCATTCATGATACCAAAGTCTCCCATGGCTACAATGACATTCTAGTGGGTTTCTTATTACTATATGTCATTTTATTCAAGTATGCAAGGCTAAGTGAAAGAGGTGTAAAACTAGGAACTAACATGTGGGATGAATATGAATGGGTGATAGATTCATATATCTAGCCTATGCACATAAAAATGGATAAATAAAATCTAGTTTCTCTTCTAAGAGCCTTTGAGTATGTCAACATATCCATATGTAATTAGAATATCCACTTCAATGAGCAGTACCTGATTGCACTCTAATCATCATATAGTAATCTAACCTCATGGTTCTTTGGTGATTAAAGAACCTTCCCATTTAATCCTAGAGAAGGGATTTGGGTTTAGGTCAATTATTTATAGTAGTTTGTTGTCTTATTTAAATAAGTGTGTCAACACATGTGTAGTTTGTTAGCCTTAGTTGTTTTAGTGTTTTGTCTTGTTGTTTTCTTAGGTTTTAGGTGTATAACAATAATATTTTCAAACTTTTAACAATTATTGATGCTCTTTATCTTGCAAGAACCCATCGAGACTTAACCTCTCTCAATACATGCCCTAAGGGGTGTACCAAGAAGGGGGTGAGTAAACCATTAGTGCTTCATTTGATTGTTTTACATTTTTTCACTTGTAATCTACACACTTGTCTCTTGAAAACCATTCCCCTAATCTTTTTCTTCACTATTGTACCTCCTCCAGTCATTTCCCACCTTCCATCCCCCTTTTCCTAACCTAAAAATCCTTTTGATAGTTTACAGTACTAGGTCAATTGGGTCGACCTTATAGTCTTATTAGTGAAATTCATTTGAGGTCTAGGTTATCTCTTGGTTGACTTAGCCAGTGGCCTAGTGAAGTTTTCTCAATATTAGTACTAGGTCGATTGGGTTGACCCTATCAGTCAATTTTTTTGAAAAAGATTAGTGTTAAATATGCCTATATATAATATTAATTTTCCATTATTTGGAGAAGAGAAGAAGAATTAAGAGTTATTGCACATCTACTTATCCACCATTCTACTTGAGGATCAAGCTTAGGGTTTCATGCTCTCTTTAGAGATATGGATCTTGCATTATGGAGAAGTCTTTTGGATGCATTGATAGGTTATGTATCATAGATATGATTTATCCTTATCATCCTTACATACCATAACAACCTCTTTAAAATCACCTTGGCTAAGAGAGAGATTGAGTCTTGATGGGTTCATCTTCAAAGGTAAGAATTCTTAACTTTGTTCCTCCTTTGTAAGAGTATATAGATACACATTTTTACTTCTCTTCTATGATTTAGGATTCTATATACATTTATGTGAGTATACGTCTTCTAGTCATGTTTAATTTTTTTTATTACCCCCCTCACTTTATGCCATAATCTTTGGTGAGCACTAGATTAGACTTTACTTTAGTTGTTATTAGTTTAGTGAATATGCAAACATAGGGATTAGTTAATGTTATTACATAGTTTCCTTGAATGGACGATTTGGAACCCTCCCTAGTATTTTTATTGTGATAAGAGATCCCCTAATTGGGTCTAGCGAATCCATGTATTATTCATATTCTTGATTATCTAATGTATCCCCAATCAGAAGTGTAGCTATGATCTATCTTATTAGAGTTATAATTGATTAATAGACATGATAAATTTTTGATTGTATACATTTTGGTGAACCTGACATGAATTTAACCCTTGCAATTTTTATTTCATGTTTTTCATTTTCTATCATTTTATTTATTATTTTTCTATATTTTTTATACTAGGTCGACAGGGCCAATATAGTTTCTAATTTCTATGCATAAGTTCAACACATAATCACATAAATACAAATTTTTTCCTTATGTGTAGGTCTTCATCAAATATAGGATATTGAGTTAAACATGTCAACATAGTACTCTTATAGGCTTCCATAAAATATACTAGGTTGACTAGGCTGATATAATATTCTAGATAGCTTCTATAAAACATACTAGGTTAACCAGGCTAGTTAGTGCTCTTACAGACTTTTAGAAAATGTACTAGGTCGACCAGGCTACTATAGTATTCCAAATAGCTTCTAAAAAACATACTAGGTCGACCAAGATAGTATATTCACCTTCATAGGTTTCAACAAATAGGTAATTGTAGAATTAGGTTGATCTAATCAACATTGTTGGTAGAATTTTCAAGTAACATTAAAGGAACTCCAACAACAATATTACATTTCTCTACATCTTCTAATCCACCAAGGTTATTTTATCTCTTTCTCTTTCATTTCAATTATTCCTTATAGGTCATTTTTAAATAGTTTGCAATCTTTAAAACTACCATCATATAGCAAACTAGGTTAACCTAGTCAACCTAGTTCTATATTCTATCTTCTATCTGAAAGACCAGGTTGACCCTATTGTCATAGTTATTAAAACCCTTAATTCTATAGTACATTAGTGATACTATCAACTATGTTATTTAATGTTTTCATACACTATCATCTGAACTGACACTGTAATATGTTTCAAATTGGAAATTAATAACTATATGCTTGTAATTACTTCACACTTTCACTTTTATTTTTTTGCATGTTTATATTAGCTAACATATTCTAATTAGGTATTTTTTCAATATATCATTTAGTTGCACTATTTTTCTCTATCTTTCACACACTACCAAATCACATAATTTTAAAATGCATTTAAGTAATTATCTACCCAAGGCTTACCTACTTAGATTTCATCACCAAGGGGGAAGCCAACTTGGTTTTATGGCCAAGTAAAAACACGTGGTTAATGGTATATATTATAAAATAATTCAACACTCTTATTGTTATAGGATTGTGAAGTGAGGGGGTAGGCCCCAATACCAAGCTAGTACCATTACCAACATAGATCCCTTTCAGCCTAAACATCCTGAAACCATCCATAGATTGTTTTATAATTCCCTAATTTCAGCCAACTTCCCTATCACACTCAAAATAAAAATTAATAATCTAACAACATTTAGGATGACCACTTAGTTAGCATTTACTTTTCAAGTTGACTACTTTTTCTTGGCCCATTATATGTTGTATTGTGAAAACTTGTATTGGCCAGTGTTGGTGCAAGGTTTTATGTTGTGTGCCTCAATTTTATCATTCTCATTAACCCAATTGATTATGTGTTTCCCTTCATTTCTTTATTTCAAATTATATTGAAAAAAATTTCTTGTTTTAGTACACTATCATTCTATTTGACACAGTCTCTTACAAATTATTTTTTCCTCTTCCTATAGTACTATGTTGACTTAGATGACCTCGTATTATTTTTTGCCTCTTAGGATATAATACTAAGTTGACTATATATCCTTATTAGGTGGCTTCCTATCCTAGGTTATAGCACTAGGTTGACCTTTTCAACTTTATATCCTTATTCACTCAATTTTTAGACCCTATTTCCACTATTAGGTCGATCCAGTCCACTTTATACTCTTATCTATTCATTCCTATTTATTTACCTTTGTAACTATTTTTTGTGTGGTTATCTAGTATTAATTCATAATGATGACATATTTTTAACCTTTTCTTAGTAAAAAACATTGCATAATCAAGGATTTATATCTTAACCTCATTTATTTTATTACTTCATATGAAACTATTCACTTTCTTCATTCATCTCTTCCTAATCCAAAACCAATTACTACACAATGTAATGTAGTTGAGGTCCTTCATCCTATTCTTCCTTTCAATACCAATGTTTGGAATCCTCCACCCAATACCCTTCCTCCCACCAAAACTAATAACCCCCTCCTAACAACACTAATACCCCACCTTCAAATACTAATGCACAAATTGACACAACTCAAACTTCTTTTTAAATAGTTCAACAAATAAACATCATGAAAACAACTAATCATTCCCAAATAATTCAAATGAAATAACATTTACTACACATGAATAGTTAACCACCTCAAGTCATCATGTCTAAACCAAATCAAAAAAAATTGCCTTCTCCTCTTAGATATGCCAATGGGAATATGATCCCTCAACTTTGAATTAATAAAAAAATGCTTCAACATCTTCAAAATGAACCTTTATCACCATTAATTTCATCCATAGACATTGGAAAAATTTATCCAACTATCATATATGATGGGACTAATAACCCTACTATATTTCTTAAGTCTTTTGGTAATCTCTATAAGGAATGGGTCGAAACTATCACCTTTACTACCACCAAGCTCTTAGTCAAAACCTTTGTTGGTGTTATACTTGAATGGTGCCACCAACTTCATATACATTCCATCTCACAACTAGAGGATTTATTTATTGCTCTATTGAATGAACTCCAACATGATGACCTTCCTGAAAATTACCTTAGCCATTTCATTAATGCCAAGTAGCTTCCTAATGAATTTGCTCACACTTTCATCAAATGATTGAAGTCTCTACCTCATAAAATGGACCATAACATGAATGATGATACTCTTATAAAATTATTCCTTACTTCTCTTAAATATCCCCTTCAATACAAAGTTTGAATATTTTCCCCTAAAACTTTAAAAGAAGCCTTAGACCAAGCAAAAAGTCAATACTTTCTTATGACTCAATTTGAAACACCTTAAACAACTACTAAAGAACCTTTCCAATAACTTTAACATAAAATTCATTCATCCAAGCCTTAAAAACCTAAAAATGGATCATCCAATTCAAATAATTTTAACCCAACCCACCCTTCCTTGAATCTATAACAACTTAAGAAGAAATTGCCACCCTCTAAACCCATGAGATTTGATCCTTCCAAACCTCTTCCAAAATGGTACAATCTTGATAATTTGTGTTGGTGGTATGATAATATAGGTCATTCACATGAGTCTTATTGCGATATTCATTTATTTCTTCTTCCTTCTTTTCTTGGTCAACATTTCAATCTTAATACTCTCACAAAACTTTATTATCAATACTATCTTAAAACTTCTCAAATTCAGTCTAAAGAACCAAAATCACATCAACATAACCTACTTAATGAATAAAACAACTTATCCCATACCTACAGGTCATACACTAATGTTGTTCAAACCACATTTGATCCTTCTTCCTACACCAATAAGGAAAGGATAACTAACATGAACAACTTTAAACATAATGTTGTATCCATTAAACCTCAACCTCTTAGGTCACATAAACCAAAAGAGTGCCTAGTTCAAATTTCTACTCTAAAATCATATCATACATGGTCCTCCTTTACCTCTTTATACCCTTCCTACACATCCTATGTCAAATTCAGCATCCCTAAAATCTAACAAACTAACACATTTACTTATCTATAAATGCACCCACCAACCTAATGTAAAACATTTTCATTGTTTAATGTTAACTCACTCCACCTCACATGTTTGGGCATATTACGATGCCCATCTACATGTCACTTAAGACTTTTGGGCATTCTTTGATGCCCATACATATATGTATTTATCCATTGGGGTATCTTACAATGCCCACTCTTATTCTACAATGCATAATAACAAACACATTCAACTTCAAGAAATGTTTTGAGACATATAGACTTGTATTTCACATGCTCATCTTTGATATATACATTATCATATGTTTTACTTGTTATTTTTTGTCTCGTATATTTTTTTTTTTATGTTATTTACTTTTTTTAGTTACACTTTACTAAGATCATTATTTTCCTTTATGATCTTTCATTTTCTTACACAATACCACATTAAACCATCTTTAAATCAATTTTTGGGATGACTACTACTTTCATTAGTGCTTTTAATAGATCCATTTTAGGTTAGTATGAATTCTCTAATGACATTACTATCATAGAATATCCACATCCCTTTTATAACACTATTTTACCTCCTTGTGATTAGCTACAAGCATATTCATCATTGTATCACTTAGTACATAGATGGATCTCTTATGATCCCCATATTTCCCTTATTTCATTTCATTTGAGGCTCACATCAGTCATTTTTGAGATTTCACACTTATTTATGGGCAAGTATAGGAGTATTTAGACACCTTGGTCTTTAGGTCCTTTTCTCTAGTGATCAATTGTAAGCTCTCTTGTGTTTGTCACATATTTCACTCATGTTTAGTTATTTGAATTTATATGGAAGAGGAAGAATAGAAAAATACAAAAAAAGTTAAATTGCAAATCATAAAACACAAATAAAATGATTCAAAGTCAAAAATAATCTTAAGAGTTAGATCAAATAAAAAGACATGATCTATATTTGGCATATATACTATCTTAGTTAAAGCTCAAACTCCATAGTTAGCCTCATGATAGAGATGAGGTCCATTGGGGTATGGTAGGCTAGTAGAATGGGGTAGGAGGTCTCATTATATCATATACTATCTAGTGCCACCTACTTTCTCACACAATTATCCAATCTTCGTAGTAGACCGATGGCTCTATAAGGGGTCCTGAGGAACAAAGAACACATTATGGTAAGGTAGGTTAATTTTAATTTTCATGTATATAGCCTTCATGAGATGATCTATGTACTTTACTTGTTATGCCAAACTTTGTGTTCATTAGTCAAAATGTCCTAAGTCCTTAGTGTTGATATTTATTAGCCTTTCTCATTTTCTTGGTGTGTCTCATTATTGCTAAGGATGTTCACATTACCCATGTGGTGCCTCACATTCCTTATTTACATCTCATTTTCCTTATATTCCCCTTTTTGGATATTAATTTTAATTGATCACATCCTTAATCACATCTAAATTATTATGCCTCTTCAGTTATAATTTTTGAATTGTATAGTAAGACCTTAGATAGGACTAGGCCTTCCTCACAAATACCCATACACAATTTGCTTACCACACCATCTCATTGGCATATTATTCATGTCATTATGTGGTTGTGTTTTCTTACATTACATCTTATAAAAGCACTAAGTTTGAGTTTTCATCCTTTAGTCATCTATTTATCATTTTATTGTTTTATTTTTGTGGACTTCACTTATCTTACATATGAAATTTTACATTCTTACATGTTTATATTCATGTATGACTTATTCATGTTTGTCTCACATCTTGAATTGAATTTATTTTTTCCATTTAAATTTTACATGATTTCCAATGTGATTTAGTGTGTTTTTTCATTATTTTTCATTCATTTGCCATCCTTTTATCATTCATTTCCCTTAAATCTTATAATTCTAATTATTTAAGTAAATTTTCATTTTATTTTTAATTTAGATATTAATTACTAGCAAATCAAATGAAAATAAGGTTTTTGGAAAATACCTATGGATTAGAATATGTTGTGCACCACTTTGAATCCAACAACTGTGAGAGCTTCCTTTTGGTTGGGAAAAATAACCTGCACACATGTAAACACTTGAAAAAATAGATTAATAATAGAGATGGGTGGACTACCTAATACAATATCAATTCTAAGAAGTGTTACACTTCTTTATAAGGATGTCAATCCACTATTTATGAAATTAAGTGGATAAAAAGGATATTTATTACAAAAGATAAAAGATATAATAGAAATGCTAATTAAGATTTGTCTTTGATTAAGCTATTAATATAAATTAAATATTCCTCCTACTAAGCTGAACCAAATTCTATATCATCCTATATAACAACTAGTTAGTCTTCAATGGCTTTGAGAGAGGGAAAATAAATGATTTTGTAGAGAGATAGCTCAAAATCTATGTCACTCTAATTAGCAAACAAGGGTTGGGAAACTATGGGGAGACCAGTGATACTAATAATGTCATGTACTAATCCTGGTAGAGTCATATATAAATAAAGGCCATATTTAAATGATAGGAAATTAGTCAAGATTACAGACAAGGATCTAGGATTAAAGTCTTAGGTTCTATAAATTAAACATAGTGGATTGATACTAATCTTGACAAGATGGGTGCTGATCTGTAGAATCGACATTAATTCTCTCTGTGACTAAATTTAATAAAAATAGATAATAGATGAGATAAATTGGTTAATAGAGACTGATAAAAGGATACATAGGGATATAAATGATATTATAGAAACTAGATAAATAGATAAAAGTAGAATAATTGATATAAATAAAAAATGATGATTTACCTTTGATCCATTTGTAAGTAAAATGACATTTCTCCACAAATATAGACAATTCTTTGGTCTTGACAGAGGATATGGATTGAACACAATAAAATTTTAATAGAGTGTCATTAAGGATGTCACTAAGTCTATAAGAAATCTTACAGTATTTTGATGCTCTGAATTTTGGGCTTATGAATGGAAAGGTTTGCTAGGTATTTAAGGATCGATGTCAATCTAAAGAATCAACATCAATCATATGTGAATTGGTTCCAATTCACCCAATTTGGTGCCTTTATTTCAATTGTGTGTAAAATTGACTTTGATGCATGTGGATTTATTGGTAACAACTCCAAATGGGGGCAAAATAGTCAAGGGGTAGATTCCTAGGGTTATAAATGGATTTAGGAGGTTAGGGATAGAAAGGTAATAGTAAATGCAAGTTACCAAATTATAAATGGTAAATATACTAAACCTTAGGCTAGGGATTATTTAGGAGATAAAATAAAAATAAGGACCTACAACACCTAGTTGATCATCCATAGGGTAAAAAATTATAATGTTTACATTTTCCCCTCTTTGTGGAGTGGTATGGAATACATACCATGACACAAAAAAATGAAATCTCTAGTACCCTAGTTTTATGTGAAGAGGTATCCCCCATCAAAATAAGAATCAACATAGGATAAGGAGTAGGTGATAGGTTTGGAAAATGGAATAATGGATAGGATGAGGTAGATGAGATATAATAAATGTAGATGCATACGATGAAGTGTATGTTTTGCACTAATAGTATGTAGGATAATATAGGTAGAGATGACCCAAGGCAAATCTTGTAATAAAATGCCACAACTATGAATAGGTGGGTTTAATTAAATGCTAAATAATAGAACAAGTGAAAGGGTTTAGATGACAAATCATCTAATGTGATATACAGTATGCACCCTACCTATAAAAAACTATTCTCAAGGGAGAATTCACTCTCAAGACCCACTGAGGGGAGATACCCAAAATAGTACACACCTTATGCAGGTTGTGGGACTAGCAGGTGGTTGAAATCCATAAACCTAAAATTGTATAGGACAAATAATAAGATATATGTGTCAAGGTACCAAGATAAAGATCAAGAGTAAGGATGGATATACATAAAAGTACAAGTGGGGTAAAATAAGACCAATCAATTTTGATCCAAAATGAATCAATGATGATCCACCCAAATGGTGTTGATCTAAAATAAATCAGTATCAATTCGATGTTGGGTATATAAGTAAGTCCAATGTGGAAAAGGGCTCATTTTCTATTGATAAAACCCAAATGATGCATTAAATCTCAAATGATGAGTGCTAAAAAATGAGATGGAGGCTAGTAGTAGTGGATTGAGGTGATGATGATGCTCACAATATAAGGTAGGTATATTATTATTTTTTTAAAATTATTTTTGTGATTTTTTTTAAGTTTCTAGGCTTTTTTGGAGCTAAGATAAGGATAGGATTATGGGAGGATGGCATTGGAGAATTGGTTCCAATTCTCTTTATTAATCTATGATGATTCATATGGAATTACCATCATTTCACCTAAATTGCACCAATCTAGACATAGCAAAACCAATCTATAAATGATCAATGTTAATTTACATAAAAATGTGAAGGGTTAAGAATAAAGTCTATGGTTAGGATAAGTTAGAGTTTTTAAGAGATTTTTAGGCTTATAAAGGATTATGGTGATAGGCATGAGTTTTACTATGGATGTGGGATCAAGTGATGCCCTTTTTAGAATGACTATGAGAGTAGCTATTTGATGATGATTGGGCCCATCTGGAGGCCATAGGCTTGGGAGGGGTGAATCACTATAGTTGCATCCATCGAGACAGAAGATTGTTGGTTTATTTATTGGAGTATTGGGATGCCACTATTGGGACCTTATGGCTAGCAAACATGGAGATGAACATCATAAAGGAGGATATCTATCATATTTTATGACTTCTAGTATGTGGAACACTGATAGTACCTATAAATGAACAAGGATAAGGAGCAACCTTAACATGCCTATATAGTGATGATGCAGATGTTATTATATTTATTGTTTGTGGTTTCACTTTTGAGCCTCTATATAGGGTTGACACAATGGGAAGAGGCATTCTTATGATGATGATGCCAGCAATATCTTGATATGCATTCTTAGACTTAAGGGGAGGTCAATTTCCATAGAGCTTGATTGGTGTAGTGGTAGACATGATAAAGCACTACATAGTTTTTACATGGGCATTGACTTTATTGGTATATATTTATAGGGAGATATAGGGTTGGAAGACCCATATTCACTATGGACTATATGTTATTATCATTCTATACTGTTGGGCCTATGAGCACATCATGATAGTGTATTCAATTGGTACCCCATGGATATGGTGTTATGATACGGATTATTATATGGCCTTCCTCCTATGGAAGGTTGATTTGGAATGGGAATTCATATATGGAATTATTAGAAACCTTGATTACTATAGAGGGGTCTTTGAGGATTGAGGGAGATGGATATCATTTGGAGACCCTATTTGATTTCCTACATGCCTTGGGGTGGATGAAAAACTAACATGGATATGGAAGGAGTGTTGGGTGATGGGTAGGAGGATAAATTACCTTTAGTACCTCTATTTGGGATGAGTGTGGTGGTAGTTTACACTAGTGTAGGCTATTTCATAGGCCATACACATATACAAGCGAGATGAGACATAGTAGGGACTACCACAACCAGTCACTAGAGATGTCTTGATAAAGGAGGAGTAGGTTCCATCAAAATATTATGTGGATGATGTAGGGTGAACTCCCATATATAAATTATCATGGGATGAGTAGTGGGTCATGAGGTAGGATAGGTTGGTGCATCCATGTCAAGGGGGAGGGGATGATGAGATGGGGGAGGCAGAGGAGGATATAAAGGATGAGAAGGATGGGGGAGAGGATGGAGGATAAGAGGAGAATATAGATGTAGTTGAGCTCATCATGAAGAGGGATACACTAAAGGCTTAATTTATCACCTTATAGGGATAGCTATCCATAGAGTAGGGGGATTTGACCATGGTTCTAATTGAGCATGATAAATTTAAACTTGATTGGACACATTATAAGTGGGGTTTGACTCATTGTATTTGTGTCATGACATGGTGGTGGAAGATCATGATCATTATAGGGTAGAGAGGGACACTCTAAGGAGGAGGGAGGGAGAGATATTCCTTAGTGCATATTATTGGAGAGGTGGTAGGGTTGATCACTAAATAGGTAGGGACTATGAGAATTGAGTAGTATAAGGAATTGGTAGTGGAGATGATATATTATAAGCAGATCATTCTAGATTAGTTTATAGATACTCCATGGTATGCTACCCATATAACCATGTAGGGCAAGTCTTCTAGGCACACACACATGGTCAATAAGCATGGGGAACATCTATCAGAGGAGAGACAGAGATAGGGATGGAGATGGAGATGGGGATAAAAATAAGAGTGGATCCATTTTGAGTATTCATGATCCAGGCATCAATTTAGGCGACAAGTCGGGTAACAGTTCCACCCCAATTGATGACGGAACTTCCGGGAGCCATAACTTTTGCACCGTAGCTCCAATTGACTCACCGTTTGAACCGTTGGAAAGCTAAGAATGATGGGAACGTCATGAAATGGCATTGAGATCTGATTGATGAAGTTTGACCCCCGAAAACCCAACGGAAGTGCCTCAAATTTCAATTTTAATAGTGCTGTCTAAAAATAGTAAGTTTCTAAAAATAGTAATTCTTCAAATTATGTATTGTTTTAAATATTAGAAGTCATACCAATTCATCTCCCTCAATATTGGTGACCTTACACATCCTCCCCATGCTTTCAAATTGTGTATAAAAGAAGAGGTAACCCAAAATGTGAAGACAGACATCTCTTCCCAGAGAATTCATTGTTACTGTGTTATTTCTATGTTATTGTGATATTTATCAACCAAAACTTCTGAGTTTTGGATCAGTGGTATCAGAGTAGTTTGTCTTGAGAGTGTATGATCTTGAGGATGAGGTCAGGCTATAAGAAGCTTGGGTGGGAAACAACAGAGCTTCCAAATTTTCCACCTGTTTGCTCCAAACGACCTCAAATGGTAGACGACACTGAGACATCTGATCCTTTTAAGGAAATGGTGAATGAGGCCCTCCAACAGCAATAAGCATAGATGCTGCAAAAATTTTCCCAAATTCTTCAAACACTTCCGATGGGAAATCCTGGCTCCGCGGCTCCACTTCCTGGCTCCTCATCTAGGGAATGACCTTTTAGTGCCCCAGCACCCTTCAAGGTCCAGGTAAATTTTGATATTCCTACATTTGAAGGTAAAATCAATGCTGATGCAGTAGAAAATTGGTTAGATCAACTGTCTTTCTACTTCTCTGTAAATAAGTTCACCGATGGAGAAAAGATTACTTTTGCTCTTTTGAAATCAACATTGCCTATGAAAAACTACTGGGAAGAGATGTCTGTCTTCACATTTCGGGTTACCTCTTCTTTTATACACAATTTGAAAGCATGGGGAGGATGTGGAAGGTCACCAATCTTGAGGGAGATGAAGTGGTATGACTTCCAATATTTAAAACAATACATAATTCAAGGAATTACTATTTTTAAAAACTTACTATTTTTAGACAGCACTATTAAAATTGAAATTTGAGGCACTTCCATTGGGTTTTCTAAGATCAAACTTCATCAATCGGATATCAATGCCATTTCACGATGTTCCCCTCATTCTTAGCTTTCCAACGGTTCAAACGACGAGTCAATTGGAGCTACGGTTCAAAAGTTATGGCTCCGGAAGTTCCGTCATCAATTGGGGTGGAACTGTTACCCGAATTATCGCCTAAATTGATGCCTGGATCAATTCACCTAAGTAGTCTATAGTTTACACAGTAAACTATGTATGTATTTATACTCATTATACTTGACAGTGAGCCATAAACATGTATACATATACTCTAACATACATTGATCATTTGATATATATATTTCATGATTATGGATTATGTTGTTGTTATGGATTTTTTTTTATGGATTATGGATGTTCATGGATTATGCTTATGTACATGTTTACATGTTTATGGATTATGTGATTATGGATTTAGATGATGTGATTTATAGTTGATTATATGTGATGGATTTACATTTAAAATGTTTATGGATTATGGACATTATGGATTTGAGTTAGATCATGCGATTATGGATTTGTGATGTGATAAGATTATTTGATTATGGATTTAAATGTTATAAAATGTTTTATGGATCATTATTATATTACAGTGGATGTGATATATATGTATTAATACTTAAAAATTTATGACTAAAATGGACATGACTTTGATTATGATTTAAATGAGTTGATTAGATTATGGAATATGGTCTTTTATGTAAAAATGGTTATGGATTATGGATGTATATTTGATTAATTAATTATGGATTATAGATTTTATGTTATGTGATTATAGATTATGGATTTAAAACTTTAAAATGTCTTAAATTATGATTTGGATCTATGATTATGGGTTTTGAATTACATTATGGATGATGAGTAATGTTTATGGATTTTGATTATTATGGATGCCATCTATAACATACTAATTTCATGTTTATAGATTTTCAAATTACTGGATTAGGATATTTGTTAATATAGGTGGAAAAATTATAATTAATTTAATTTAAAAAGGGACTATTTCTCATTATTGGATCATAACATGACCCAATAAAACTGCTTGAAAGGAATGCATGTGCATCCTTAGCCAACTATTAATAATAATACTAAAAACTTTAGGTCAACTAAGTTCAAGATCTAAGGATTTATTTTTAGGATTTGATAGAAAGTGGATTATAATAAGAATATGTTTTCATCTTGTATACCCTAATCTAAGGGTAAAACATAGAATCCTTTTGTGCCAATCCATTTAGACTAATCAATGCAAGAAGTATACTAAATTAAAGAAAGCTGATCAATAAGGGAAGATTTATAGGGATATTATTTCATGATAGACATCCTTCAAAAGATTGGTTTATATTTTTAGATATGCTTTTTTAAATAGTTATCTTTCAAGGGAGCAGACTACACTTTTGATATTTGTATATTTTTGTAGATTTTATGGATTTACATAATTGTCCTTCAAGCATGAAATATATTTATTTTTATTTTATTTTGTAGATGCTTTGCTTTCATTTGTTTTTAATCCTAGTATTATTATGGATTGGCCTCAGGTATCCTAAGATAATTCCCCAAAGCTTTAATACACAATATAAAATACTTATTCTCAAAATGAATTAGCGATAGGTAGGGAGTTCATGGAATAATGATTTGGAGCTCTTTTCCATTATAGAGGAGATTACCTAATTAGAGAATGTTATGAATAGATATGGGGTATTCATATTCAAGGTTAAAAATTGGCAATGTTGTTGGATAACCACATGTCTCTATATATCATTATTTGGTATAAGAATAATAGGGATATGAAACCTAAGAACTAAATTAAGAAAACCAAGGTCATTAAGATTTATTAATAGTAGAAAGGACACAGATGCAATGCATTAAGAGGCTCTCATTTTTATTTACCATCAAGAGATGCCAAGTATTATGCCCCCGATCTATACTTATAGGTGATGATATATGGTCTGAGCCAATTTTCCCCTTTTGCTTTTTCCACATTAGTTACATGTTGATTTTATTTTAAGATAATGTCATCAATATTAAATTCATGTTCTTTTAGATGTTTATTATAGGTGCCCTTCATTCCTTCCTTATATACATGTAAATGGTCAAGGGTAGCTGATTGAAACTCATCTAAGAGTTTGATCTGGGCTAATAATTCCTAATGGAAGTCATCCTTAAAAATGATATCTTTTAGTGAGATGCAAAGGGAAGGAATCTGAACCTCAAGAATAAGTACAACTTTACCACCATAGACTAGAGAGAAAGGAGTAGCACCTATAGAGGTTTGAATACTAGTTCAATAAGCCCATAAGGTAAAGGGAACATGAATATGCCAATTCTTACCTGACTCATTAATGAATTTGGTTAGGATATTGATAAGAGTCTTATTAGATGCCTTGTCCTATCTATTAGCCTAAGGATAATAAGGTGAGGAAATGATGAGCTTAATTCTAAAATAATCATAGAGTTCTCGAACCTTTTTATTTTTAAAAGATTTTTTAGTTATCTATGATGATCTTATGAGGGATTTTAAAGTGACAAATACTATGTTGACTTATGAATTCAAATTAATTATCTACTTTGGTCGAGATAAGGGGTATAGCCTCCACACACATAGTAAAATACTAAGTGGAGTTAATGATAAATTCATGATGCTAGGAAGATTTAGGACTGATTTGACCTATAAGATCAAGCCCCCACTAAGAAAAAGGCCAAAAGTCCTGAGTTACTTACAATGCTTAGCTAGGGACATGGGATAAGCTAGTGTGTTACTAATACTTGACTCATTTATTAAGGTACTTGCAATAGTCATAATTTAAGGTGGGATAATAATAGCCAAACTATAATATTCTCTTAGCAATAGTGTGGCCACTAAAATATCATCCACATGACCCATCATGAGATCCTTTGATAGCAAGGGTAGCTTTATGATTATGGAGACAATGAGGAAAAATAACATTAAAACCACATTTATAAATAACACCCCTCATTATGACAAAATGCATGACATGATGCTAGAAATCTTGTTTTCCATTTCTAGATAGATCTATAGGAGTAATCCCCATGGATAGGTAATCAAATATTTGTGCATACCAAAGATCTGATGGTTTTTACTCCATGTTATGGATGGAAGGAAGGTCAATTTTGGTAAAGGAGGGTTGATTAATCCTATGAATGAGGACAAATAACTTAGAATCCTAAGATGAAGATAGGATAAAGGAGGCCAAGGAAGCCATATTATCTATACACTTATTAGTTAATCAAGGAGTGGCTTGGATAGCATAGTGCTTGAAGGTGGATAATAACTGATCAACCAAGTTCTTATAAATATAAAGGATGTCATTCTTATACTGATAGATTCCCTTAATTTGATTAACCACAATTTGATAATCACCATAGATATTTAGTGTTTTAATACCCAAGGCTAAAGTGGTTTGGACACCTATGAGTAAAGCCTCATACTCTACCATATTATTAGTGCAGTCAAAATCAAGCTTAAAATATAAAGGAATAGGTGTCCCCCCAGGAGGGATTATGATAATTCAAACTCGCCCAAAAACCTTGCATTTGGACCCATAAAATAATAGTTTCATTTGATATTGTGTATCTGGTTGAGATGTAGAGGCTGTATATTTGTCTAGAAATTCATAATTAATTGGTTGATTATCAGAAAGAGGTACTTTAACAAGCTGATCAATAATGATTTGACCCTTAACTAATTTTTGATGGATAAAATTATTTTAAGTTTTCATTGATGTCATGTTATTTTTCACTATCATTGATTTTAAAGGAAGCACAATAAAGTGTCTATGGTCATTAGTCCTTGATGAAGTATGATGTCATAAAGTGATAAGAAGGCTTGAACATGGGATATCAAGTCTAGTGTAAGAAGGAGCATGATGGATCTAAGAGATGGATGCATAGAGGCATAAGAGGATGTTTGAGGACATTTTAACATGTATTTAAGGAATTGAATCACCTAGGTATGTTTCATAGTATGACTACAAAGGTAAGACCTACAGGTATAATATGAAAACTAATTATTTGTAGACTCTTTTTGATCTAATTAAGGGTCATAAGATATTAACCATACCTATGAATGATGCATAGTGATGTTAGAGAATATGAGAAGGTGTTTTAACATGAGGATGAGGTAGAAATTACATATATAGAATTAGGAAGGTTAGGTATTGAGGCTTCATCCTTGCATGAGACACCTAGTGTGAAGGCATAGGCTTGGTAACTTGTTAAGATGAGGAGTATGAGACTTGGAAGTTGATTTTTTGAATATTTTAATCTTGGCATGATTTCATATTACATATAAATTATGTTTTGATATCAATGAAAGAGGTTTCAAGACATATTCAAGTTTTAAAGTATGACTAGTAGTTTAAGACCTAATGTGCATGAATACCTAGTATGGACAAATGAAGGATCAAGTTGAGTTTACAAGGTAATATAGAAAATGTGAGCATGTATTAAGATTTTATAGGTTTTTTCAAAGGGTTTTACCAAGTTTTAGGTCCTGAGGAGAAAGAGAATTCATGAAATGATGTTTTGAAGTCTTTGAAGCTCACAAAATAAGGTTTTCAGACTTGAGAAGGAAGTTTAGATGCTTCTTGGCATTTGTAAACTCTACATGGTGTCTTTATCCTTTTATGATATATGTTTAAGGGTCCTATATTACATCTTCAGACATTAGTATGGAATTTGAAGAGTAACACTATATGAACAAATGTTAAGAATCTAGATTGGTCTAAAACCCTCTTAAAACCCTCATACTGACCTAATGGTGAAGATATTACATAAAGTACCCAGAATGAATATTTAAGTATATTTTTATTATTGTATCTAGTATAATAATCCATCAGGCATCTCCAAGTGGTAGTGGTCTCATAGGATAGTGAGTAGAACCTATAGAAAATTGCTTATTTATAAATAATTTGATGTTATAGGTAGAGTTGACCAAGTCAATGCATGTAAGTGGATAGGGGTTAAAGGAAAATACTTGTTATCAATGTATATAATGTTATTTTGACAAGTTATATCCTATTTATCAACCATTTTGATCACCTAATTTGACCTATCACTAAAATGGCTAACAGTGAAGAAAGTGACAAAAACCAAGCAAGAGTGAGAAAGTGTTTAGAGATTGGTTGTAGAGGATTAGGGATGAATACAATTATTTGGGTTATCTTTAAAATAAATATAAATTATATTACCTTGGTTTATAAATTTTTAATATCCTCATATATAGACAATAAAGTGCTCTCAAGATGACCTATCTGAGTGAGTGAAGACAATAAAGGAGTAAGGTTCAATGATTGATCTGTTTGTTCTATATTTAACATTAGACATATATAAAGTTGTGTTTTAAATTTTTATAAGTTATTTTAGGATCATAAAAATGTATTTTAAGTTCAAAGAAGTGTGTCTACAAGTATTCTAAGTCATGTTCACCATAATTATGTCTTAAGACAAAATGACTATTCCAGGTTTGCCAAGTGAAGTGAAGAATGTGAGAACTTGTGACAAGATCCAATATATCCAATGCTATTGGTTATTATTATAGTTATTTAAATTAAATATTAATTATTTATGTAATTTTTATATATATGTTAATAATTTATAATGTGAAAACCAAAATGGCTTATCAAACTATGTGAGGACTATGAGAAAGAGGCTTAAAAAATTGGTCTATAAGACCAATGGTTGATACTATAAAAAGTGAAATATCTATTATAGGTTGAGATATATATCATATATAATATATTAATGTTAATTATAAGTATTTAAAGTACCCTTACATTAGATAAAAATAGTATTCCTCAAGACTATGTTTCAGGGTATTTGACAATTTTCTATGTGTTGGTAAGCAAAATGTTTCTAAGATATTTTGACTAATATATAGGAGTAAAAAGAATGGTATGATGTTTAACATATTACATATGATATAATTAATTATTTTTTATTTTTTTAAATTTCATATGAATTTTTTAAGAGTTAAAAATTCTTGACTATACTTTGGTAGTATTTAATGGTTCTAAGTGGTCATGTTGCAAGAGTGGGTTTGAGGCCTTTTAGCCTATTTGGTGATGTAAAATGGACATGATGGTGAATATAAGGATATGGAGGATAAATTAAAGTTATTTTTTCATATTTTTATATGGTATATTTTATTTTATGCTTCTATTTTGTAAGATATACTTTCAGACATTGAAAAGGACTAATGGCAACTAGGCCTAATAGCATGGTTCAAGGAGTGAGTTGATATTACAAGTGGATTAGAGATATTTTAATATTATAAAGGGTATATTTTTCATATATTATAAGTGTTTCATTATTTTTTTAATACTTAAGCTATTCCAAGGGATTATAATGTAATGTGTGCCTTAGAGAAGGCCTAATTCTATTAGGTCTCTATTAGGCCTAATAGGGGATTGATCCCTTTGAGTGATGATCGACCTATATGGTGAATTTTCCTTATGTTAAAAATGTTTAATGACATATTAAAAGGTTAATTAAATTATTTTAATGTTATTTTATGACCAATATGGGAAAGAGTAAATGATGGGTATAAAAGTAAGGCCTAATTGGCCTATTTGAGTGAGTTATGAAGTTAGAAAGATAAGTAATAAAATGGATCATTGAAGGAGTAGTTTAAAGTAATTTATGACAATAATAAGAGTAATTATATCATTATTAAAATATAACATATCTTCTGTGGGTGGATAATGAGGTCAATTGACCTAATGAGCCTAGAAGAGGCAAGTTGATTGAATGAGCCTAGAAAGTTGTTTGATAGAGGTAGAAGGTTGAAATGAGATGAATGAGGTGAGAGAAAATAAATAGATTCATAAATGAAGTGTTATATGTGTATTATATATATTAAAATTCAAATAGATAAAATATATTTTAAGAATAGATCACCATTAGTTGAGAGAGAAACAAGGTGTCTTGAGGTGATTACGCTTGCCTTGGCTTGGTTAGTTCTTGGTCAAGAGGGAATTAGAAATACATTATAGGTTATAGATTTTAGAAGTGTCATTGAAGTTTATAGGTTTTTTCCACATCACTTATGGGTTTTTATCCTCCTTTCAATTTAGATATTATTAAAGGACTTATTGGGTCGGTACCTAACTATTGAGGAGTTGGTGTTCCTTGTGGGGTTGATACCTCATTAAATGTTATTTCATTTCTTATATGATAGTATTAAAAGTGGAATGATAGTGTATTTTAATCCTCATGATATTTTCACACATAGTTATGGTGTTTATATGATGATATTTTCCTTCTTGTCTATGTGATTGCTTCTCTATACATTGCTATGACTCTATGCTACTTTGAATGGTTAAATAGTGATGAATGGAATTGAATGAAATGTTTTCTCACTAATTCACCCCCTATCATCTTAGTGGTTATGATTAAAATAAAAATATAGATCAAATTCTTCCAAAATCATAAGACATTTGGCCATTAACTAATTTTGATAAGGATTAGAGTGCATAAACTTCAGGGGATAAAGATTAGATGATAGGTTTTATGATTGATTAGATAATATCGCATCTTAGTAGTTACAAAGACCAGAGATAGGCACAAATTATATGTATAATAATAATGTGTATCATACTTAACAAGTGTGTGAATAATATAATAAACTACCTACTCTTTGTGTTGCTCATAATGATGGGCAAACATGGCTCGAAGGACATGGTTAGTAGTGTACATATACAAGAAGAAAATTTGTCCTTATTTTAGAGGAGTGAGAACTAGTGGTGAGAAAGCCTCCTAAAAACCATAATCTCACTTAAAATGGATATCCTTCCTTAGAAGGTGATGGAATGATTGATAATGATCAGATAGATGAGAGATAAAATGATGAATATAATGAAATTTACCTTGTAAATTATTGTCATTCAAAATGTACACCCATGGATGCTCCATAGTGTGGGAGTGATTTAAGGTGGGGTGATAGGAATGAAGGTATTATGTAAGGAATGAGATTCTAAGGTGATTGGTATGAAAGTATAATCACATATCTATAAACATTATCATCATTTGTCTCATTGTAGTGATGGGAATGTCCTCAAGGTATGGGACCCTTGCACTCCTTGGGATGAGCCTTCAGAGTAGGCCAAACTCCTTCTATTCTAAGCACACCTAGTTTAAGATGAATACACATGCACAAAGATAAGGAAGGTAAACTAACATTAATATAAACCTTACATATTTGAGAGGAAAAGGGAGGGAGAAGGTAAGAGATGTTAAAAATAAAAAACCAATACATTTAGAATAGAGAGAGTGTTCACACTATCATAAGCACACTATAAACACTTGAGAACAATATTTTCCATATATATTTTAGCATGGACACTATAGATGCATAAGTGTTTCATATAGAGGCATGGGAACATAGCGAAACATTAAGAGGGATGACAAATAGTCCACAGATAACATCAACACAAACCCAAGTGCACACAAGATGTGACCTAAAAATGAGATCCAAGTTTAATGAGGAGGTGATAGGAATAAATTACAATGATAAGAGTGAACATTATTCATATATAGGGATCAATAGATACAAAATAACACATGTATCATCAAAATAATATAAGGAGGTGAATTTAATTCTTATTAATCTACAAGACTTATCCAATACACGTGCTTATAAAGGGAAAATTCCAGTAGCATGAGGCTAATAAAAATGTGTCAACCATTTTATAATAGAAATCTAGGATTTTATAATAAATAAGCATATTTTTAAAATAAATGTACCACTTGGGTGGCAGATGTAGCATTTAATTCTCTTGTAGCACCATGCCACTAATTCATGAATTATGGTAGGCTGATTAGATCTAGAGTTGGTGGCATGATCCTCTTGGGATACACATGCATAAAGGAATAGAGGATCTCTCTAATAGAGTCATAGGGTGGTGTACATAAACATCCCAATGTTTGGTAGCTACTTCCACATTTAATTACCCTAATAATGGCTTAAACTCTACTCAACTACCCCAATGACCTTATTTTTATTTTACTACCCCTTGACACATGGTACTCTATGATAAATCTTGAGTGTGTCATTTAAGGACTAACATGTGTTGTCTTGACAATATCTCATAGGAGTATTTTGGGAATTTTGGATGGAAGTAGTGTGGTCATGACACGTGGAGTGATGGTGCTCATCCTAGCAAATCAAGAACTTATTTGTGTCAAGCAAGTACTAGACTACTATGTGGAAGTGATAAAAAAAAGTTTTTTACCATGTGTAATAAAAGGGTGTGGATGTAGTATCCCATGCATGAGTGCAAGACTATATTGGATGGGTATGGTGAGATCCTTGAATAAGACTATGTATGAAGGATGAAGGTCTTTGGTACATCCCTCCTAATTTTTAATCATTCCTTGTGCACTCCCACTAATTGGCCATTTAGAGCTTTGGTCCTTGCATCCTTAAACTTATGCTCCTTTTTACTTGTACACCATATAAACCTACATGAAGGCATGCATTGAAATCTTTATGTAGGTTCAAGTTATCACTATATTTCTATGCAAACTTGTGCTTCTATCTTAGGCTCAGGCATAGGTGGTAAATACCTTTGCACTCTATGCTTGGAGCACTTGGGCCTTCACAAGTGCATTCTCTCTTTGTAAGATTTGGGAGTCCTTGCACCAAGTAGGGGGTGACTTAGAAAGTCAATACTTATGGTGACCTCTATGGGTCACTTGCCTACTAAGTGGGAATCTAGTGGCCTTTGAAGTGATCCATTGGTCATAGAGTTGTTAATGTTATAACTTGATTGGTCTATGCCTAAATAAATTGAACTGAGTTTTATCCTTAACAAAAAAAAAGGAAGAAGAATAAGTAATAGATGTGAGATATTCACTTAGATGAAAAAAATCTAAACTAATACTATATAATGTATACGTATATACTTAGGGAAATACAATGCTCACTAATCTAATCTACTATATACAAATTATAAACATGGGCCTTCACCCTCCTGGATCAAAATAGAAACCTCTTAGGTCCTTTGCATTATGCACCTTCTTATTGTTGATATGTGATAGGTGGATGTATGATGACATATATTTATTATGAAGGAGGCACTCAAGGATGCTCATTTTCCTAGACCCTTCTTCGATGAATGTTTTCACCATGCTACACAAAATATTTCCTTTTAGATGAATGATGTCTTCAAATTTAAACCAATCCTTTCCAGATCTCTCAGTGCCTAGCTACACTCTTTGATCAGACTGATCCCTTTAAATCATGGGAGGCCTACATTCAGTTCTTAAGAAACTCATGGATCTAGCATGTTGCCTTCACACTTATTGTAGCTACTAATCCAAATCTAACCTACCTCTTGGAAACCAATTTATGACATGCCTAGGCATGCAAGGATTGATATTTATAATCACCATAGCTTCTTCCACATTTTTATGTGGCACCTTAGGCTCAACCATCTAAAATTGCTCCTTTATTTTGAATGAGTCTTATGAGGACACATCCAAACCTAGGTGTTTGCCTTGCCCCTATGGGTCTCTACCATCTATGAGGTCATGACCTCTTTCACATGTGTACCTTGATTTTCTAGAATATGTGATTGAAATAGGCCATTGGTATAGAATTTATCATGGGTACACTCCTAAGAGGATGTTGGCTTATATTTCAGGCTCATATATAATTCCTCTAGCTCCTTTTAGAAAGATTCTTCCTCTTATAGCTATAATTGCACTTGTAGGCTCACTTTGGGGTGATCAAAGTCTCTTTCTTTAAGTGCACACTCCTCTTGAAGGTTAGAATTTTCATCAAGGTCTTCTTATATAGTTTTAAATGGTATCTCATTCACCCAAAAGAGGTCAAGATTAGGCCTTTTAATATATTATGGATTGGTGTAAATCAACTCTTCCTCATTAAGGTCTTCCCCTTCTACCGCCACTTTGTTCATTAGCTTATCAACCTATTACACTATTAGATTGCATCTATCTTCTTTTAGTGGGGTTTTTTTTTTGGCATGGTGGTGCATATGGGACTACCAATAATAATCTCCTCATCATATTCACTTAAAGTATCCTCCTTATCTAAATGTTCTATGTTTTTCTTCCATATAACTGGTTTTCTTTTGTAAAAGGATATGATGGGAGGGCAAGAGGATTCAATTGGTGTAGAAGAAGGGGGATTTACAAGGTTGGGAATTATGAAGTTAGGATGCATGTTCCAAAAAGGCTTTCATAACTATACTTGAGTCTCCTAAATAAGGATGGGTTCTTGAGCTAGTATAAACATAGGATTTTTGAATCTTGAAACTTTGAAATCAAGGTATTTACTTGAAGGTGTAATAGAGATATCCTACTTGAAGATAGGGACTTTGGTTGTAAGAGCTTTATGTCCCACAGGTTGGCTTATAGGTGCAAGGGGAGACTAATTGAATCTAAGAAAGGAAGGAGTGGGGGCACTTGGATGCATTTCAATTCTCTACATCTACATAAGCAATTGATCCATCTTCTCTTCCTTGGTTATGATCTGCCCATCCAAGCATTCCTCTTCAAGTTTGTATTGCTCTGTCATCTCCTATTGCTAAGTGTGAGCTTAATGAGCAAGATCCTCTTGTTTTCTACCATACCCTCTTGATCTCCCTTAGCTATCTTTGGAAATCAAGGTGAATATCATTGAAGCCATTTTAAGGTTAATTATGGGGGTAGTAGTATAGTTTGGAAGTAAGGTAGTTTGCACAGGGCTAATTAGAAACATAAGAAAGTTGCCACATGGGTTAAATTGGAAAAAGTTATAGGCACTCACATGAGCTTGATTTTAGAAATTGGAAGGTGAGGCTACAACATTTTTATGGAATTAGGGGTGGAAAGACATATTTTAAGCACTTAGACTACTTAAACTAGTAGATTTGGATATTCAAAATCACCAAGTGCTCTATAGAGTGTCATCAACACTTGATAGCTAAGGATAACACTAATTCCTTAGATTTATTTTTCAAACTTGTTCCACCAGGCATGCCAAAAAATATTTTCATTCAAAACATGCACCCATGGATGATTTATAGTGTAGGAGTGCTTTGTAGTGCGGTGATAGGCATAAAGGTCTTATGTAGGGCACAATAGTTTGAGGCACTAGGCATGAAAGTATTATCATGAAGCTACGTACATGAGCACCAATTATCTTATCATAATGATGGGAACATCCCCAAGCATGAGATCCTTATGCTCCTTAGGATGAGCCTTCAAAGTAGGTTGGATTCATTCTATGTTAAGCACACCTAGTTTAAGACTAGTGTGGAGGCCTAAAGAGTATAAAGGTAAACTATCGCTAATCTAAACCTATGATATTTGAGAGGAAAAGGGATGGAGAAGGTAAGAGATACTAAAAATAAAAAGGTGATGCACCCATAATAGAGTGAACACTCATACTACCATAATCACACTACAAATGCTTGAGAACAAGATGTTTCCACATAGATAATACCAAGGACACTCTAGATGCATAAGTATTTTTCATAGAGGTGAAAAAACATAAGAAACACTAGGAGGGATGAAAAATATTCCAAATATATCATCAACATAGACCCAAGTACACATAAGATATGACCTGCAAGTGAGATCTGAGTTCAATGAGAAGGTGTTGCGAATAAATGAAAATGAGAGGAGCAAACATTGCTCACATACATGGATTAACAAACACAAAATAACACATAGATCATCAAAATAATAGAAGGATGTGAATTTAATTCTCATTAATTTGTAAGACTTAGCCAATATAAGTGCTCATAGATGTTAATTCCAGTAGCTTGAGGCAATTAAAAATATGTTGACCATTTTATAATAGAAAGCCAAGATTTTATAACAAACAAAAATATTTTTATAATAAATGGCCACTTGGGTGATAGATGTATCATTTAATTCTCTTATAGTACCATGCTACTAATTCATAAATTCTAGCAGGCTAATTAGATCTATAGTTGGTGGTAGGATCCTCTTAGAATACATGTGCATAGGGTAATAAAATATCTATTTGATAGAGTTAGAGGGTGGTGTGCATGCACATCCCAATGTTTGGTAGATGCTTCCACATTTAATTACCCTGATAATGCATTGGACTATACTCAACTACCCCAATGACCTTTATATCTTACTACCCCATGGCACGTGACACTCTATGATCGATCTCAAGTGTGACACTATAAGAGTGACATGTGTTGTCTTGATGGGATCTCAGAGGATTCTTTTGGGGATTTTTTATGGAAGTAACATAGTCATGATATGTGGAGTGTTGGTGCTCATCCTGGGTGAACCAAGAACTTCTTTGTTTTTGGTAAGTGTTGGACTGCCACATGATAATGGAAAAAAAATAGTTTCACCCTATGTACTAGAAGGGCACAAATGTAAATCTTATGAATGAGTATGAGACTACATTTTATGGGTATGGGGATATCCTTAAATAAGACTACACATGAGGGTTGAAGGTCTTTGATGCATCCCTCCTAATTTTTTATCACTCCTTGCACACTCCCACTACTTGGCCATTTAGAACCTTGGGCCTTATATCCTTAAACCTATGAACCTTCTAATTTATGTACCATAGAAACCTATGTACAAGCATCCATTTAAATCTTTATTTAGGCATGAGTCATAACTATACTACTGCATAAACTTGTTCTTTTATTTTAGGCTTGAGCATAGATGCGAAGCACCTTCATATTTTATGCTTAGAGTACTTGGGCTTTCATAGGTGCATTTTCTCTTTTTAATCCTTAGAAGGCCCTACACTAATCAGGGGGTGACTTACAAAGTCAACATAAACTATGTAGTTTCTTAAGATTAGATGGGAGTGTCATTTATAAGATGGTTTTGATTTTGGTAGGGTCAACTTCTATCCCATGGATAGAGATGATAAAAGCTAAAAGCTTACCCATAAATAGTCCAAAATTTCATTTCTTGGAATTTAGACAGACACCAAATTGGATTAAGTGAGAAAAGGTAACCTTTAAGATGGAAATATGGTTTTTTTAACTTTAATTTATTAAGGTCATCCACATAATCTTCCAAAATTTTATGGATGATATCATGGAAAATGTAAGTCATGGCTCTTTGATAAGTGGCTCCTACATTCTTTAGGCCAAAAGGCATAACTCAATAGCAAAAATTTCCCTAGGGAGTAATAAATGAATTCTAATATTAGTTTTCTATTTTGATAAAGATATGATTATATCTAGAAAAACCATCCATTCTTGACAACATTTCATGTCCTACAGTTAAGTTTACTAACTAGTCAATATTAAGGAGAGGGAAATCATCCTTCATACAAGTGAGGTTAAGATCTCAAAAGTTAGTACAAAGGCAAATTCCCCCTATAAGCTTGGTGATAGGGATGGTGCTAGATAATCATTGAAGTTAATTGATAGTCTAGATAAAATTAATGGATAAAAGATGTTAAAACTCTTTTTTGACAAAGAGTACAATGTGAGGATGTCTTTTAGATCTTTTGCTTTATAGGTTTAACATCAAGAAATGTGATGATGTGATAGATAATGATAATGGGATCGATATCAAGAATATCACTATAGGACCAAGTGAACAGTTCACTATGATTTATTAGAAATATAATGAAATCTTGGTATTCTTTGGTATCTAAGGATTTAATGACCTTAACTATTGATGGAGTCTCATGGGATCTTATGTGAACATACATGGTGGACTCATTTAATAAACTAGAGGTTTTAGGTGGAATGGATTTACATATATGGGAGTTATCCATGCCTAAATGAGTTAAGATCTATTCATAATTCTGGCACTAAAGAATGAGGATGGTGGGAGAATCATGTCCAATTATGTCTAGGTAGGATAGAGGAATGGTTCAGACCTCTCCATTGTATTGATAAATGATAGGTTCTATAGTAATGACATTGAATAAATTTTTTTTGGAGGAGTGGACATGACATAATTAGTGAAATAAGGGGTGATGCATGGAAATGATGGTTTATCCTCTTTAGGGATGTGAAGGAGAGAAATCTCTAGTGTATATTTGGGATTTTTTCTAAAACTGAGGTCATGCTTTTCATGGGGTTTTCTAAAGTCTCCAAATGTAACCTCATGTGGGACTTATTTGTAACATCCTATGCCAAAACCCTTCCAGGTACACTGATGTAGCTACCTTTTTGTGAAGTGGGGTTTATCAAGTAACAAAAAGTTTGAGTTAGATAATTTAACATGAATTTGGTTAGGGAGGCTTGAAGAAGGCTGGTTGATTTCCCCATAGATCAAATAGGTATGGAATAAAAGTGGAAAAAAGGTAATAATTTCCCCTAATTTAGATAACAGGCTTACTATTTATCTAGACATCCTTATTCTTATAGAGTAGGAAGAGTATTAAAATTCAATAACTAGTACTCTCCAATTGAAATATGCTAAAATGTGGAACCAATAGACTCCTTATCAATTCTTGATGTATGGATTGTCATACTAGTGAATGATTCATTAGATGATGATGGGGTAGCACTTTGTGATGATATTAAGACCTCATTGGGTTGAAAGAAGAGATTGTAAGATTTTAATGGGTGGGGATTAGCAAGGACATGTGGATTTTCCCTTTGTGTTTGAATTTGATATATCAATGCAAGGTGGAAGGGACACAACATATAGTTCATATCTAGGACATCCTAAGAGAATTTTGTATTGAAACTCCCCTTTAATTAAATAAAATAGTTTGGGGAGAACACATGCACCTACTTGAATGTGAAGGACTACCATTCCTAATGTAGGGGAAATGGTATCATTAAAGGCTCATCGAATGGTGGGGGATTTGGATATAAATATCTCAAGTAGGTATAGTTTTTTAGATGTGTGAGAGGACATGATGTTTATATTGGTACCATTATCAGTCATGACTCATTTGATTTGATTTTGATCAATCTAGGTGTTAATAAATAGTGTGGGATCTTGGTCTTCAAGTTGTAAGGGTGGTATTTCTAAATCGTCAAAGGTTATAGATAATGGATTTTGAAGGGATGTAATGAAGGTTGATAAAGTTTGGGGTTAATTGGCTTGTATCTTTATGGCTCTTAAGGCTTTTATTATAGCCTCATAGTGTTATGGAGAATTTTTGACAGGTTCATAGAGGGACATCTTGATCAAAAGATGATGAAGCTAATTTATAATAGATATATGTATGACTTCTAAAGAATTTTTTTTCACCTTTCTTAAAATAAAAGCTTTAGGTTTAGGAGCAAGCATTGATGGACTATTTGTGGTAGGAGTTGACACTTTGGCAATAGTCACTTCATTGTTTTCATGGTTGTAGGTCTTATGGCCTTGGCCTTAAGATCACATAGCTATGTGAATTGCATCTATATGAAATAAATGGATATTCATTGTGTTCTAAAAATCATCCAAATTTAGAAGGAGAAATTGATACTAGGATCTATCATAGGTTTTATCCTCTTTTATATCTCATTTTAGTACTTTGGGTGGTGATGTGTTATTTCTTGAGGTGGATGTAACCCTAGTATTTTTATTGTGTGGATGATCATGATCTAATTATTATGTTAAGAGATCATCTTCTTCTAATAGGTTTCATACTATGACCTTTAATGCATTATAAATTTCTATGTCATGACCTAATATTAGATGGTATGCAAATGCCCTATTTTATCTATACCATGCTAGTTTTTCAATATGAAGGTGTATAAGAATTATGGGTGGTAGTGTGATAAGGGAGGTTTGGATAAGTTGATCATGGATCTTAGAATAAGACCCCTTCAATGATCTTGACTAGGATTTTTAGTCCTCTGAGGTGCTAGTAGGGAAGAGGTATGTAACCTTGAACCTTAACCTTCTGAACTAGCTATTTGAATAGTCCATACTATAGCTACTTTGTGTTTAGGATAAGTCCTTACACTTACACCTTTTAGATAATAGGGTTTTAATAGGTTATGGATTGGCATAACTATAGTAGTAATATCCCATTATGATGGTAAATGGGTTTTAGTGGAAGATTCTATAATGGTAGCTTTTAGCTTGGCTAAAGGATGGGGTCTTAGTATGAATGCTCTTATCCGAATCGGTGGTAGTGTCACTTTCCCATTTTAAATCTTCCCAAGGGTAGTGGGGATGTCCTATTTAGGGATTTCAATCATAATGGGATGATGCAGTAAATATTTTCCTCTTGGGGATTTGAGGTTTTTATTTTTGACATATATGGTTTTCCCGTTAATTTCTCTAGAATTTTATATCTCCCAAGCAATGGGGGGGGCTGATTTTGATCTAGTTTGAGGTAACATGATAGTTTCCTCAAGGCATATCAAGCTATAGAGAATGGGTATGCTAGATTTAAGTATGAAAATGATGTGAGTAATAGTATACATATCTTGTAGAGTGTTTAAGAAAACATTTTCCTTGATATTCCTTTCCTCTTTTAGTTCTTGAATTCTTTCATATATGCTTTCCTCGAGTGGATCCCAAATAATGAGATCCAAAAATCTAGATAAAGTCTTTGAAATGTTTCAAAATTATCTCCTATAAGGGGATCATGGATATGTGTACTATATAATTATTTTTGCATAAGTTGGTCATGGATTGTATTGATTACATGAGTTTGATTTTTTGATGTGGATAATGAATTAGCCTACATGAAATTAGGTGTGGAGGCATGATTAGGGAATGGGTGCCTAAATATATCAATAGACTGATTAATGGGTGAATTAAGATTATCTAGTTATAACTCCCCCTGATCTACAAGATTTTGTACCAAGACCCTAAAATAATGACATATAATAACTTCATGGCCTATTAAATGGTGAAAATTTAAAAAATCATTTTCCCTAAACTAACTAGGTTTAGGGAGAGAATCATCTAGAGGTCTTACTAGAGGAAGCTCAACAAGATATGCATTTAAGATTTTATCTAAGATATATGCATAATATTCTCCTAAAGGTGTATATTGTCTTTGGGAAATCATGTCAACAACTTTTGAGATTGTGCCTATGAGGTGGGGGGCTTAGATTGACTTTTAGTTTGTGGTGGTGCTAAATTTACAACTATAGCATTAGTATCTCATTTGGTATTATTTTTATTTCTATTAGTCCCTTTAAAGGGATTAGGTTTAAATTTTTTATTCTACAATTTAACCTTTCCTTCTTCTAGGTCTCTAATTTCTAATTTATAGGCCCATCAAAAAGTCTTCATTAAAGTTTTTAAAAGATTATACCCATAATGTTGATGCAATGTGTTTAGCATATGATCTTGTGAATAACTCAATTATCTTGGGTTGTGAAAGGGAGAAGGTGAGTTTATTGATCAGACTTATCCAACTAGCCATAAATTCAATGATGAATTCATCATCAAACTATCAGATGGCATAGAGGTCAGTAATAGTGACATTTCTTGCTATATTGATATAAAAGTGTTCTAAGAATATTTGAGATAGCTTCTCAAATTAGAAGAGGTAATGTTGTGGGAGTGAGTTATACTAATCTAGGGTATGGCTAGCTAATGATATAGTAAAGGTTCTAAGAAGAAGTGCATCATCATGTGTTATAAGTTAGCAAACATGTATAAACTCTTGAAGGTGTTGTTGATGATTCTCCTTGTTTTGAAACTTTATAAACTTCAAAATTTCCAACTATGGAGGATAAATACTAATAATAACTATTGGGTTAATAGTCTCATTACATATTTGCTCATATGTATGCATGATCTTTTTCCTAGAGGTAGAGGATTCCAAATTATCCATCCTATTCATAAGGATGATCATGATATTTGATTTGGCATTGTATTGATGGATTCCTCCCAACATTATATTGTGGGAGTTGATACATAAGAATTTTAGTGGAAAAATCTTGGGACAAAGGATAACTAACATATGTGGTCATGATTGGTTGAGAGGCCACCACATACTGTGGGGCTTGGAAAGGGATATATGTAGACCCAATAGCTTACAAGGTGATATGTAATGGGTGTTTAAAGGGATGTAATATTGAGGTAGTTGACTTATAAGGGTTTAATTTTAAAGGCTATGTTTGGGTACTTAAGGGTACACTAGTGTGGATAGGTGGAAGAATTATTGGAACCAAGATGACTAGGTTATGAAGCAATGTGATAATGGGCTGAGTAGATGTTGGGTGAGGCATGGTAACATTATAAGTTTGGGTAGTAGATGGTGATGGAGCACTAAACATCACTAGAGCTAGATTGCCTAAGGGTTGCATAGTAGTGTTGTTAAAACTAGTCAGAGGAGTATTGTTATGGGAGTACACCATAGTAGTGGTAGACCCTTCACCTTCCTCTAAAGGCATGCCATATGGGTTCCTAGAGAACTATGTATGGGGAGAAAGACGGATGTCTATGGCTTAGGAACTGAGATAATGGTTAAGTGTGATAGGGTTGCTATCTAATATAGTGGATAATTTAGGATCATCTTGGGTATAATACTGAGGAATGCCTTCCCCCATGGACTTAGGGGAATTATGAGAGATAGGAAAATTCTCCATGGATGAGGATGAATTTGGGGGTTCAATTTTATTTGGCAAACGTTATCACATCAAAACCATGTAGAGATAAAGGAAAAAATCAAGAAATAAAAACAAAAATTACATAAAAGTTTCTTTTTGATTATCTCATATTTAGCGAAGATGAAAAAATACACATGATAAAGACATGCCTAATTTTTTTTACTTTTTAACTTTAAAGTGTGATTAAAAAAGGTTATCGAGGGGCCTAAGAAGTGGAAATCTAAGGACGGTCTCATATTGTTTAGGTGAAAAGATATTTTAGAGGTAAAATCATTGAGAGGGGGTGTGAATCAATGATGAAAGATAATCCAATTCTAATTCCAAACCCTTAACCATTCAATACATACAATCATGAAGCATACAAACTAACCATTACAATGAACAAAGAAGATAAAGAAAGATCAAGCACATATCACATGACATATGTGGGAAACCCTCTTAGGAGATAAAATCCATTAAAACCTACAATTGGACTATTGTCCTATAATAATAATAACCACATTTAGTGAGACACCCATCCCACAAGGATCTACAAAACCTATCTAATTGAGCACCCACACAATTATAGTTTTTCAAGCTTCACCTTGAAAGGAAGAACCAACCCCCTAGGCAACCAAGTACCCACTCATCTACCTCAAAACTTACATCACATTGAATACCTATTTCTACTCCTTAACTGATAATGACCTTCTTTTTTTCACTCTTTCCCCTTTACACTCTCACAGGCTTGCACACATAAGCAATGCATCCAAAACACCCTTTTGGATCAGTCTAGACCTCTTTGCTCATCCTCAATTTATAAACCTTCAAGTACACTATTATGACATAATTATTATTACCTAAAATTCATACACACAATCCTAAACCTACTTTGATATTCAATCCATTTACTAGGCACGCTCATTGTCCTCTTCCTTTGCATCTCAACTCTTCAATCTCTCTTAAAATAGTCTTTAGGGCTTACTCACTCAATCTGCCTCTTCTAGGCTTATTAGGTCCAATGACCTATGTGCTTACCTACATTAAATTGATAAAAAAGGTATGACTGATCCTCTTCACTCTCTAATGGTCCTCAATGACTTGTACCTTCTCTTTTAAAGGTTCACTCCTTCACTTGGCTCCTCACTCACATAACAAGAATGAATAGGCCAATTACCTTGTATTTATACCACACTTTTGGTCTAACCCATCTTGGTTAGCCAAGGTGCTTCACCTAATTAAATCACACTAAAAATAGGTTCATACACATGTTACATGTGATAACCACATACTTCATAGTTTGGCCATTATCTTATTATCCCCAACCTCCACTAGGCCTTAATGTGACCTAATGCAATTTAGGCATACATAAGCACATGTTACCACTTTAACTTCTTGTCCCATATTTAAACTTCCTAAAAACTTCAAAAAATTCATAACTACCACTAATATAACATTTATTACTCTCATAAATTTACATATCACCTAAAACACAAATTCACACCTTGAACCTAGAAATTAGGTCTCCTTAATCCTTAGACCTTCATATACAGAAATATTGTCTCATGAAACTAAAGGATATAGATGATTGTAAAAAATAATCACCTTAAAATTTTTCATTAGTAGGTCATCCATGACCTAAAAAAATCACCAAATTCAATTTATAACAACAAATAGGCCAACAGACCTTAAACCACCTCTCTCAAAATGACCACTCGTACTGGTCACATATAGTCAAAATACAACTCAAGACTTCTAATTCATTCTCATTCACCTTTTATATTTATATAAAATATTCAAACTCATTTTATCCTTTAATTGTACCATGAACACCTCTAACTCACTCCTTCAAAATGACCACTCAGACTACCTATAGAATCCAACCGTACTATCATGTAGATGTTCTTGTTTATAACTTGAAAGGATAATTTAATAACATATAATCCACATTACTATCTTATATATTAGATATATATGACTCTCAATTATATATTTTTCTTCTTATATCATTATTTATTGGTCTAAAAAATCAATTATTCAGGTCATTATCTCATAGTCTTGTACACAAGAACATCATGAATGAACAAATAGTAAACTTCTAAAAATTCATACATACCAAATATAAATTTTTAAAAGCTCAAAAATCCATACATATGGTCTTCATGGAGTCTAAAAAACTCTCCAATAGTCAATTTACCTTGAAACATTAGAACATCATTAATATAAACACAGACATCCTTCTCAGGTCACTTGTAGAAGATGGTCAAACCCATAGTTAACTTTTGATCTAAATAAATTAAATTTTATAGATATTCAAACCTTCTAATCAATTTTAATAGATTCCTCTTGGGGTTATTTACAATTTTCCTTTTTAATCCATCAATAAATTCTAGCATATGCTCAATATATGAATCAAATAATATAGACTAGTTTTCCTTTGTTAATTTGAATTTTCAAATTCCAACAACCACTGTTTAATATAAAATATTTATACATTTGGCTTCATCTTGTGCCCCCTATTAACTTAATCAAATTTTCTTTTTCCATCTCCTCATGAGTCTCCTAGCCTTGACTTTTAACACTGGCTATTTATCTTTGATTTGGGCTTTTCATTATGACACTTGGTAGCCTTACATGCCTTATATGTACTCTAATGTTAGTCTCCATTCAGTTAATGCTCTTACACCATTTGGTATTTCCACATGCAATCTAGGATTATTGACTTATTGACTTAATTTGCATCGTTGATATCTATCTACAATGTTAAATATGTACCATTGATCTTTGATCATCATCAAACACACGTCATTGATCTACTAAATATATGATCAAATGTAGGCCATTAATTTGTTTCCAATTCATTGTGTTTGTGACACATGTCACCATCACATGCAATCTTAGGAACCTTTGACTTATTAACCTCATGTTCACTGTTAGATATACATATGCATGATTGAATACTTTCCATTATATCTTATATCTGATTGAACACGGTTTTATCACTTGGTAGCCCTACATTAACCATTGATACTTGATCTTATCGAGTGAGTTTTTGACACTTGGAAGCCCTATATAATGGTCATTGGATATTGAAAATTTTACTAAGTATGGAAACTAGTGAAATCTACCTAGGAGACTAACTTAACACCATTATATATTTTGATACACATAACATCATGACCTACAACTTAGATCATAAAAAGTAGGCTCAAACTTCAACACCACCATGTGACCACTTCCTTCTGACACTACCACACATGAAAATGCTGACATCACCAATCTGCTTACTCAACTTGATCTACTAAAATGACTAGGATAACCTATACATTCATATGACTAATTTTATGAATCCTTTTCACTTACACAAGCATTCCAATCACTCATAACACCCCATAGGGTCTCTTTAGCATGACCACACCATCAATAACATCCATCAATTGCCTCACTAAGTCAAATACTAAAGAACCATTCAAGAACACTGAAGAACATTGAAAACACATTGTCATTATCATTATAACACACATGAACCCTCATCATCACCCTTTTCTACCTTGGGATCAATACGTGGCTTGGTATTGGGGCCTACCCCCTCACTTCACACACCGTAGTGTAAGGGTGTTGGGTGTTTAACCATAAAATATCAAAAGACTAGGGTTTATACTTATCTAGAGTACTAAGTTGGTTCTCCCCTTGGTGATGAAATCCAAGTGGGATTTCCAAGAATAAGGTTACCAATAGGTGATTAAATCCCAATTAGTTCCCTTATGTCAATGTTTAATGATTTTTTTATGAACATGGTTTGGTCTGTGTGTGAAAGATGTGATGACTATGATAAATTAACTCCCTAGATTATTATATATGAATCAAATAATCAAGAAAAATGGATTCATATTATTTTTAACTTTAAAAAATGGAAAAAAACAATTTTAAATTTTATTTGAATGAATACAAAAAATAAAATAAGGGAGAGAAAGATAAATTTATAACGAATTTTAATAAGAAAAGTGAGACCTTAGGGGTCGCATCAGGCATTCCAAAATGTTTAAGTAGTCTTTCATTTTATTTTTAATTTAAGTATTACTTACTAAAAACTCAAATTAAAATAGGATTTATGGTGAATACGTATGGATTAGAAGATGTTGTGCACCACTTTGAATCTAGTGACTATGAGATATTTTTTTGGCTGGGAAGAATAACTACACACATATAAACACTTGAAAAAAACAGATTAATAATAGAGATGGGTGGATTTATTGATACAAGATTAGTTCTAGGAAATGGTAAACTTCCTTAGAGGGATGTTAGTCCACTATTTATGAAATTAAGCAAATAAAAAACATATGAAATTAAAATAGATAAAAGATATGATAACAATGTTAATTAAGATTCAGTCTTCGATTAAGCTATCAATATAAATGAAATATTCCTCCCAGTAAGTTAAATTAAATTCTATATCATCCTATATAATAGTTATTTGGTCTTTAGTGGCTTTGAGAGAAGGTGAATAAATGATTACATAGAGAGCTAGCTCTAAATTTGTCACTCTCATCATAAAACAAGGGCTGGAAAACTATGGGGAGATCAGTGATACTGATAATGTCATTTATTAAGTCTAGTAGAGTCATCTACAAATAAATTCCATAATAAAATGATAGGAAATTAGCAAAGATTGAAGACAAGGATCTAGGATTAAGCTCTCATTTTAAAAAAATTAAACATAGTAGATTGATGCTAATCCTAATAGGATTAATGTTGATCTATATAATCAATGCCAATTTAGAATGAATCAACATATATTCTTCTATGACTAAGTTTAATAAAAATAGAGAACATATGAGATATATTGGCTAATAGATACTAATAAAAGGATATAGAGGGATATAAATTATATTCTAGAAACTAGATAAATAGGTAATAGTAGAATAATTGATAGAAAATTATATAAATAAAACATGATGACTTACCTTTGATCTATTTTCAAGTAAAATGACACTACTCCACAAATGCAAGAAATTTATTGGGATTAATGGAAGATATGGATTGAATGTATTGAAATTATAGTAGAGTTTTATTAAATAAATCACTAAGTATCCAAGAAATCCTTTAGCAATTTGAGGCTCTAGATTTTTGGCTTCCAAATGTGAAGGCTAGCTAGGTATTTAAGGATCAACATTGATTTGAAGAATCAAAACCAATCATGGGTGAATTGATGCTTCTTCACCTAACTTGTTTTGTTTATTTCAAATATGGGTAAAATTGGTTTTGATATGGGTGTATTTGTTGGTAATAACTCCATAAAAGGGTGAAGTGGTTAGGGGATAGATTTCTAGGGTTATAAATGGATTTAGGAGGTTGAGGTGGGGAAGGGTAAAAAGGTAATAGTAAATTCAAGTTACCAAATTATAAATGGTAAATATAATAAAACTTATTATAGGTATTATTTAGGAGATTAAATAAAAATAAAGATCTAAAACACCTAATTAATCATCCATAGGATATAAAATTATAATGTCTACACTAACCTTGCCTTAACAGTCCTAATTTACTAATTTTCCTAAGTCCCTCATACATTTGTCTCTACTAACTCATTTTTAAAATTGTAAAAAATTATGGAATCGTGATGCCTTAAAAAATATTTGCCATTACTATATGCCTATATTCCAAAAAAAAAAGTTTTTTAAATATTTTTTATACTAATCTCTATAGGTTCACCTAATCTTCCTCACAGTGGATGCCTTCATATCTATCATAATATCCTTCTTTATCTATAATACTAAGGTGAGTAAAGTATATGTTTTTCAATTTTTTCCTTTCATTTATCTTATTTTCTCCTTAATGCATTTTACTTAGCATTAGCATTATGTGTCATCATGTTCTATTCCCAAAGCACCATCCCATGTTAAATTTACATGACACATGATGAGATTTGAATGGGGAATATGTATACATAATATTTTCAAAATTTTATCAATTATTGATGTTAGTTATCTTGAATGAACCCATTGAGTCTCAATCTCTCTGAGTTCATGCCCTAATGGGTACACCAAGAAAGGGGTGGACAGACCATTAGTGCTTCAAAATATTTTCATCCATTTTTGCACTTGTTATCTACACATTTATCTCCTAAAAACCATTCCCATAAGCTTTTTATTATCTCTTATACAGTCCTCTAGTCATTTCCCACCTTCTATCCCCCTTTTCCTAACCTAAAATCCCTTTCAATAGTTTAAATTACTAGGTCAACTAGGTTGACCTTATAATCTTATTGGAGGAATTCATTTAGGGTCTAAGTCAATTCTTGGCTGACCTAGCCCATGACATAGTGATTTTTTGTCAATATCAGTACTAGGTTGACTAGGTCAACATTATCAGCCAAAAACTTTAGAAGGGATTAGGGTTAAATCTACCTATATATACAATATCATTTCCCCATTATTTAGAGAAGATAATAATAAGTAAGAGTTATTATGCATCTACTTATCCTTCATTATACTTGAGGAGTAAGCTTAGGGTTTCATACTTTTATTTGAGATATAGATATTGTCTTATAGAGAAGTCTTTTGGATACATTGATAGGTTATTTATCCTAGCACTGATTTATCCTTGTCATCCTTACATACCACAACAAAATCTTATGAATCACCTTGGCCAAGGGAGAGATTGAGTCTCGATGGGTTCATTTTCAAAGGTAAGTATTCCTAAATTTTTTCCTCCTTTTTAAGAGTAGATAGATATACATTTAAATTAATCTTCCATGCATTAGGATTCTATATACATTGACATGAGCATATGTATTCTATGCATGTTTAATTTTGTTATTTATTAACCCCCCCCCAAAAAATTTATGCCATAAGATTTTTTGTGCACTAGATTAGACTTTACTTTACTTTTTATTAGTTTAGAAAATATGAAAACATAGGGCTTAGTTAGGGTTATTACATAGTCTTGCTTGACTGGAGACTTTAGAACCCTCCCTAGTATTATTATTGTGATAATAAATCCCATAAATGGGTCTAATAGATCACATGCTAGTCATGTTCTTGATTATCTAATGTATTCCGAATTGGAAGTGTAAGTATGATCTATCTTCTTTGAGTTAGGATTGATTTATAGACATGATAAATTTTTGATTACATATATTAGGTGTTATTTATTTCGATGTTATTTCTTGTTGACATTGGTTTTAGTCCTTGAGTATGTTTTAATGTTTTAATTTTTTTGATAGTCCAAATAAAAATGGCCATCCAATTCATATTGTCACCTTAGTTGGATCATGACAATCATGGAGATTTAGTGGTTTCCCTTGACTAGCAGGCTGGTCAACCCCTGTGAGTCAACAAAGATGATGAAAATTTGGCCTCCCAGGCTAAATGTCAACCCCTAAAATCAATTAAATTTAAATGAAACCACTCAATATATTTTACATGGTGGTCTAAATCTTGTCATGGTATTTTATTTGTTTATTTTAAACCTTTTTATCATGGTTTAAGGTTTTAGTATGTACTAAACATTACTTGAAAAGATCATCATATGTCATAGCCTTTTAGGGGTTCCTTAGGGGATGTGATAGCTTTCATAGTGGTCCTTGAATGAGGGAAATAGTGTTAAATTTATTTTTAAGTCTAGGGAGTGTTTAAAGCTCTGTTTGACAAGATTAAGGTTTACTAGTAGAAGTTAAGGTAATTTGATAAAGTTAAGGTTTCTAGTTCTCATTATATTTAGGCATATTTGAAGGTCTTTATTATGAGAGAGAAATTTATAGACATTATTAGTGTGTCTAAACCATGTTTGGGTACTAATTTAAGTATTAATGATGTGTTCAAGGTCATTCTTCATGGTTTGATTATTCAAATCTATCCCAAGTCTTGATTAGCCTTTCAAGTTATCAAATGGTCCTCAAACTTTCATATGAGTTGATTTCATGTTATAAAAGTTATAAAATTGGTTTTTTAATGTTAATTTTATTATTAATGGCCTCAAAATGTCCAAATATCCATCATAAAGCCATCATAGGACAATTTTATATGCATAAAGGTATCCTTTTTAAAATCAAAACCCATTGTTTATTCATCAATTTGGGCCCCACATTTGAGAAACATGTCCTTTCATATTACCCACATTCCTAATTTCAAAACATGTATGACACCTACTTTCCCTCCTTATACCCTCTAATGGCTTATTAAGGCTTCAGACTTCAAAAATACAAAAACCAAAGGTATTACAGGTGTTTCCAGCCCTTATACAGATCTGTACAACCATGTTAGAGTTGGAAAGTTAGGTACTTCATGGAATGTATCTTTTAGGTATGATAGAGATTTTTCATGTTCAAGGGATGCAAAACAATCCAATAACTAAACCATTTCTTCCATTGAGCTCTTTGGCAACCATGGATAATACTTTAGGTTTATGCCTAGTTTGTATAAGAAAGAGAAGATGAGGTTCTAAAATTTTGAGTAGAGGAAGGGACACTATATTTCTTACATTTTTGGGCATTTTTCTTATATTTACTCTCCCTTATTTATGAATAATCACTAAGAAGGTAAGGCATTCAATGTGTTGTCTTTATCCAAGTAGGGTATTAGATTACCTCATCTTTTCCATTTTTGATCATGATGATAGAACGATGGAAATTTACGTGGCTTCTCAAGGGTCTACACAACCTTATACACCATCCTAAATACCCACTTCACACTTATGTGACCTCAAATAGAAAGGAGAATTTTTGTGGAGCTATCCATAGGTTGGTAATAATGGTCTCTTGATAATTCAATATCTTCAGTGGATGCTAAGTGCTAATGACGTCTCAAAAAACTATTTCAACCCCCTTAAATCTCTATAATAGTGATTCTTTAGTGATGTCATAGATATAAGACAATAAAATAATCATTACTCAGAGTCCACATATAATCAAATGGCCTAAATCAATCAATGAGTGTGTAAACATGCCTGAAGGCCTTCAAAATGGTGTTTCTAGGGTTTTACAAAGTTTAGAGAGGTCCTTCATGAGGTTATAGGCTTTTATCCTGAATAATTTCTAAAAATGTTTTAAGGGGTGGATCTTAAGAAGAGGATCCATGTTAATTGTCAACATTAGCATCTCCTAAAGTTTCATTTATGTAGACACCTAAATCTGACCGCCGATAACCTCCAATCAAGATTTTGGCCGATTTCCATCCAAAATGCACAATTTGGCCTAAAAACACTAAAACATGCTAAATAATGTGAAACTGACATATTCAAGTGTCGATTTTGTCTAGGGTATCCCTAAATGGGGCAATGAAATTTATGGGCCAACTAACTTTGATCAAATTAGTTCGAGTCAAAATGCCAATTTTATACCTATGTGCTCTGGATTGCTCTTTCCTATCAAATTTTATCACAAGACTTGAGCCTTTATTATTTTTTTTGACAACATCCTAAATGGGAATATGGTTTCAATACATCTGACATTGATTTCTAATTCTAATCTAGTCAAAATTTAGAACAATAATAGGGCATTCTAATCAATTTGAGTAATTTGTGCACAAAGTACTTAATCATGATTAAGAGATAATAAACCCAAATCAAGGCCTAATCAAAAATTTCATGAAAACTTGTTTAATACTTATTTTTGGAAACAAATATGGACTATCTTCATCATCAAGTGACCTCATTTCTTGGGAAGACATCCCTAGCCCATAAATGCCATAAATATCAAGATTCATGCCCTCCATACCTCTTAATTACCCTTTCTTCCAATGTCATGATGAAGACAATTGCAAACTTGATTCCAAAAATTTAATTAATCCTCAACCACACATCTCAATATTGAGATGGATGAATGAGGTTGATTCTAATCAAATCCAGAAAAATTCTAATTTATTTTAGTGCAAATTTATTATGTTCAAATATCTTCAAAGGACTTGATAAGGCAAATTTATAATGCCAAATTGATTCCAAGCCAACCCAAATCCACAAGGTGCCAAGGAGAGATAGAGGTATCCAAGCTTCCATTTCTAAGGACTTCATGAGCACAAGACAAATAAACCACTACTACAAAGACATTTGGAGCATCCAAGGAAGTTGAAGGAATTCTTGTGTTTTATTCCTTGCTTTTTAGTTGTGTTTGTCATTTGCTTTTGTTAACTACGCTCTCCCTAGTGTCTAGGCCTAGATATGTTATTATATTAGTGTGTTTATTTCATTTTGTTTTCATTTTAGAACTAACACCATACTAACCATCCTCTCTTTAACAACTTCCTATATCACATAATGGCATGCCCAGTGGGACCAAACACATTTTACACATGAAAGAGATCAGTTTGTAACTCTAAAATATTTATTTGAGCCTTTAAAACTCTTGAAAATTGATTTTCTAACTTTATTTTCCCATTTTTATTTGCCATGGTTTTACACAGTAACTGACATCAGTAAGCTATACTAACATCAGTTACCTATCTTAACCAACATTAGTTAGCAAAAATGATATCAGTTAGATCTCGGTTAGCCATAGTAACTAATGTTGGTAGTAATAACTGATGTCAATCACTGTGTTTTTCTAAAAACATAGACCCAAGACATACCTTTTCAAAGTTCATTATTTCAATCTAAAAAGAGATTCAAAGCTAATGGACTTGCTAACAATTTTGTTGTAGGACCAAGCTTGATATTTGTTCAAAACATGTTTAAATCACTTTTGTATACTTAAAAATCAATTAGGAACCTTATTTTGGTATTTTACAAAGAATTTAGGTGTTTTTGGTGAATTTTTTTTCAAATTTTACAACTAAGACCAAGGGGTCAAATGAACACCACCAAATATTTTATTTTGGGCTTAAAATTAAACACACTTATCAATTTTTGTTTGCAATAGTTGTTTAATTAAAAAAAATTGGAAAAAAGAGGAATGTTGCATGTATGTTCTTCCATTTGTCCCCTATAGGGAACCCTTCGAATCAAAATTTCCATTCCTATTGCAAATAGCCTAGTCCAAGTCTTAGAAAGAAAGTCATCTAAAGCACTCCCAAAAACTTGTCAAAGTTTGGGTGATCTTAAAAATAACCCTAACATATTTCTATTAGTCTTTTATTTCTTTAAAACTTGGATTGCAAGGTGGACATCATTACCTCCCATGAGTTATTTAAGTAAGCTTTGACCTGGTGTTTCATCTCCCAACATTGACTTCATATGGCTCCTTTCGAGCTACACACAAGACATAGTGGCACTTTGGACATCACATTACACTGAGCAAACAATAGGATGTAGTGGTTGAAAAAGGACTAGATGTTTTTGTAATAATCCAAGTGATATGAACCCAAAATTCATGCTTTTATTTTGCATTATTTAAAGACATTTTTCAATTGATTCCCCTAGATCATTTAGAAACTTGTTAGATATTAAACAAATCCCCACTTGCCATGAAAGTATTGTTGGTGTAAGGTACACCTCAAGTTCCATGTCATAGTGGTGTCATTTGAGAGAAGGGGGTGTAAAACCCCTACTATATAATGCATATTTAATTTTGGATGAACACTTAAAATCCTCTCAAATGATGTATATTGATAGATTCCAACAATACCAAGCAACCTTGTCAGTTTAGGGTCTAAGGGTGATTAATTAGTTGGTCTTATCCTAGATTAAAGTCTTGTTTAGAGTCAAAAACTTGGTGTAAACAAATAATACAAACCAAACACATAGTCAAAAAATTCCTTTGAACAAAGAGGCATTATGCTATCTACATGAGATCATCAATTTGTCTTATTCAAAAGTTCATCAAAAGCTTGAGAGTCATATCATCCACTTTGGTGCAGTTATGTTGCCCAATTGATTCTAGACCTTTACCAAAGTTTTTTAATTCCTTCACTTATGATCTAAAATTTGAATTACACCTTTACAAATTCATAGGGTTAATATTTTAAGTGGTTCACCATTTGAACTAAACTTGAGGGAAATTAGGTTTAATTTCTAATTTAGGTTGAAGGTTGTTTAAGACTCATAATCATTATCATCACTTGATAGACTTAAGCCATTTTGTGCTAAACACTTTCACTTTGAGTCTATGCACCACAACATGTTGAGTCAAGGAAGGTACTGTTATGTTGTCAAAATTATAGGAAAGCATCTTTGCCGTAGAGAGTTTTTGAAACAAACATTTTTATCATACCTTTTGGGTAGTATAGAGTCATTATTCTACCCAAATCATTTTGAATATTAATTCATAGATTCTCTTGCATAGAGTTCCAGATTTGTTCCTACAATTTTAGACTAATCCAAGTGTACTTTTGTGATCCTTTGTCTAAAACATAGTTATATTATTCACCTTTGTCTAGATTGTTTGTCAAAAAGAACCAAGTTTTATACCATTTTTTGTGAGAAATATAAACTATTCCTAAAGTGCCTTTTGTTTCATACCTTATACCTATTTTATCAAGTTCATGTCCAAGAATAAAATTCCTAACATTTGTTAGAAGTGTTTTAGATCCATTAGATTAAAACTTTAATCTATTTTCAAAGTCTAGCTTTTGACACCGTTTGGCAAAGAGTACTAGCACATGCCTTGTTTGAGCCTTTATTTTGATGCCACATTTAACCAAAAGACCTAAAAACTTTTTAATTCTTAGATTAGATTTATTTGAAAAATTTTGACCTTAGAGTTTGGCATTTTTATTTTTGGTCCATTTACTTGCAAACCACACAATACCTAGTTGCAATACCCATAGTGGATGAGCTAGTTCCTCAATAGTCATATTCTACTAATACGGCTTGCACATATGATCCATTTTTGATTGAGTGACATTTGTTAGAGAATAAATACAAAATTTTGGTTAGATCCATCAAGGTAGGGGCAAAGTTTATAGCATACTTCCCCCATAAAAATTTACTAAGTCTAGTAAGAGTGCCCCATAATATCATTTATGATCAATAGGATTCTTCTAAAAATCCTATGGCTCTAGTCCAAAAAACATATCAAAACCCTAATATATCTAATCGAGGAGAAAACATCATGGAATATCACTTTAACCAAATGTAAATAGCATACCAAACCTACCTAAACTTAGCATGTGATTTAAATCAAATGAACATGGTGATTAAGCCTCTTATTGACCTAGTACCTTTGACAAGAGTGTTGATAAATTTAACTAGACAAGAGAATTTGAATTATGGCCCATTCATACAAACTACTTTAATAGATAACTTGATGCATATGCCTATTATTGAAGAAGTGTCTTCAACCTCTAAATGAATAGTGAGCCAAACTAGTAGATAATATGCAAATAACATCCAATCTTGATCAAAGTGGTACTAATTTGCAAACAACTAGCCAACAACATGTGCCTATAGTTAATCCCATGAGTAAATCATCATACCAAGGAATATGAGTTTCTACACCCCATCCTCAATCAACTACTTCCTCAAATGTACAACCTACAATATTAGGTAATCAAATAATGCCCAATGTCATTCCTCAATGATAGACTGTAATAAACCCTACTCCTCCTCAACATGTAATGAGTAGTATTCCATAACAACAAACACAAACTAGTGTATCAATGTAATAAATGACAAATATATTTCCACCTCAATTAGGGGCAAAAAATGTTCCACCTCACCAAGTAACAATGAAGATACCTCTTCAGTCATAGACTAATATGCCATTCAATAACCAAGAAATGACTAGTCAACAATGTACAAATATTGGTTAATAATAGATGCTGAATCTAAAACTTGATTTCACTTCCTCACAAGGAATCATGCAACAAGGAGGTCCCCATATTTCTTAGGTACCTACTAGACAAACATTAGTTTAAAATGTGCCACAAATCTAGAGATAGGGTCTTGGTCCATAAGTTCCCACTCAAAAACAAGGTTTGATTAGTTGGTATCATGTCCCTTTTCAACCATAACAGGCATAGTATAGTTATATCCCTCCATCCCAACCACAAAATCCCCCAAGTCAAACATTTATCGTCAACCCAAACCATAACATTCCACAACCAAATGTACAATTTCATGTACATCCTAATCCATGTATGCATATTCCTAGTCCATTCCCCAACCCAACCAATATACCCCAACAAGTATCTCCATCATACCTTAGTCAAAGTGTTCCACTTGTGACCTCCCAACCATCTATCCAAACCCAAATTCTCCATCAAACCAATATTCCATCCAATTTCCTATCCCAAGAATTGCAATAGATGAAATATGTAATTGCTACCATTTAAGCTGGTAAATAAACTAAAAAGTTCAAATTGAATGATGTGTGTTCTTATCCATTCAACATGGATTATTTCTAAATACCATTTCCTCTAGGATACGAACCACCAAAATTTAACAAGTACAAAGGGAAAGGTGACCCTAAGGCTCATTTAACTAAATTATTTTTTACATGTCAACCAATGGCATATAACAACATATACCTTTTACTCTTATTTCTAAGGAGCTTGATTGGATAAGCCTTGGAGTGGTTTGTGAAGTTGCCCAAGAATTTAGTAATGGACTTTGATGATCTTTTTGGTAAATTTGTGTAGTACTTTTCCTATAATCTTGAGCATGAGATTTCATTAGTGTACTTGACACAAGCAAAGAAAAAAGTTGGGGAGGGTTTTGAAAGTTGTTTATAGTGATGGAGAGCCCTTGTAAGCCATTTCACCCATAGTTTACTAGATAAACAATTAGCCATTGTGTTTACCAAAAAATTTCATAATGAGATAGCCTATCATCTGGAACTATAATGTGCACATACATTCAAAGAGATCATTGATAAAGGTTTGTTGATCAAGTGAGTGCTCATCAATAAAGGAGTCATCAAACTTAATTATACCAATTAGGGAAATAGAAAATAAAAACATCCTAATCAAATGTAAACATCACAACTAGCATAGGCCAATAACCATGAAAGACTGAAGCAATTCAATCACAATAGGAATGTTATGGGAAATGGAGTAACTAAATCCCATCATGTGCAAATGATGCAGACATCATATGCACCACCTTTTTAGCTTACTCCTACCCAACAACCTCTCCAACCAATGCCACAAGCACAATATCCAAAACCTACACAACAAGTACCATAGCATTTACCATTACAAACCCCTCCTCTTAAGAGAACCATGCCTACATGACATGTCTTTAGTGACCTAGGAGAACTAATTGAATATATATTTTCAAGCTTGTTTCCACTAATCTAATTAATTGGCCTATACCAAATCATTTTTTGTAAGGTATTCCTTATCCTGATTGGTACCATGAAAATGAATTTTATGACTATCATTAGGTCAATAGGCATAATCTACAAAGATGTGTCTAAATTAAGAATTTAATTGAGAATATGTTGGAGAATGGGGAGATAAAATTGGATAATGGTGATTCCACTTATAATCAAGCTCTTGGGATCTATAAAAACCCCTTTCCTTGACATAACAATAAACATCAATAGAATAATCAACAACAACAATAATAATAGCTTATGTAGTAGTAAAATAAATGGATGAACCAATAGAATCAACAAAATTAGTAGCAAAAGCCATAATGATAGAAAATAGACAAAACCAAGGTCAGAATGGTAATAACCAACAAACCTACCATGCAGCTGCACATGACTACAATAGGGTTGTAGGTCATATTATAGGGGTAGCATTAATACCATCTCCATTAATCCTAGACCAAACACTAACCAATCTAGACCATTGCTAAACAACAACATTCAACCAAATCACATGGATAATCCTTCTTTGACCTAGGAGTGTATACAAGTAAACTAGCAAATTAGGATTTCCCCTTTTGGATTTTATAGTGATGACTCATTATTTCCATGTGACCACATGCAAGTGCACTGATAACTAAGACTTTTTCTATCTGGTCCCACACCATTTGCAACATCGGTTAGCAATAATGGTCCATTATTTAATCTTGATTATGAAATCATAAATTAGAGGTTAAAGATTGCTATCCTAGGCCCATAACCATATGCCACTTGCCTATCATCTAACCAACCATTTAGCCTCAAAATAAACCATTTACTATTGACCAAGACAAGAAGTTTGATATTGTGGAATAATTGCAAAAGACACCAACATAAATTTCTATTTTAGATTTGCTATGAATGTCAATAATCAATAAAAATATATTGAATGATTTTTTGACCCAATCCAATGTTGCTAGTGACATATCTCCCAATAACTTCCAAGCTTTGGTTGGACACCTAGCTCCAGCCCAACAAGTCACATTCAACCAAAGCGATACATCTTCACTTGGCCTGCTCCATAATAACCCATTATACATACAATTTTTTTTTATCAAATAGCATAAAGTGAAATGTGTCCTTATTAATAATGGATCTATCCTCAACATAATATCTCTAAAGTTGACTAAGCGTCTTGGGTACATAATGGTAGATCAACAACCAGAAATAATAACTATAAAAGCTTATGATAATTAGGATAGAGAATCATAGGGCACCATTAGTTTGCTATTTATCATTGGGCCTTTAACCCATGATACACTTTACCATGTGCTCAATCTTGAGTTATCAGACAACATGCTTTTAGGTAGGCCTTCGTTACATGAGATTTGTGAATCCTGTTAACACTGCACCAATGTATCAATTTTTCCTACTCAAGGATGGAAGTGAATATTCTAGGAGATTTACACCCATATGAATATTACAAGAATCTTGAGGCTAAATTTCAAAGTTATAATTATCAGTACAGTATGAATCCTAGTTCCAAGTAGGATAAAAGAAAATCTATACTTATTGATCCTTCACCAGATAATTACATAGATCCTAATACCTTGAATTCCCTTTCCCACTTGACACCTCTTGAAGCTTCTAATCATTTCACCATTTCAGCTAATGGACCAAGAGAGTATGTGACTAATGATACATTTCATATTGCCAATATTCCTTAGAATTTGAAAATCTTTGGTTGCCTAAAGTCATCCCACATATTCATTAGCAATAAAAGAACAAAGATAAGAGACCTATCACATTTGTACCAACATTTGGCCTAGGACTTGATCCTCTTGAAGGGGATGAATCATTATTGTTATAAAAATTCCAAGTATCCTATTCTTAATAAGATCATGAAGCATCACAATTATGAAGGAAGAGGCCTCAGACTAAATCAACAAGGAATCATTGAGCCAATTTCCATGACTAAGTATGAAAGACCTTATAGAATTGGATTTAAACCATCTGGGGGTGACCCCACATATCTTATTCAAACTCCATCACTAGAAACTAGTGATGATGATGTCAACAGTGAAGTAGATTCTGATCATAGCTTCAACTTTGATGACCTGGCTAAAACTAACCTATTTGAAAATAATTCCATTTATACCCTTACCTTGGTCATTCATCACAACCCTTTGCCATTATACTATCCCCAACTAATATATTAGGACCAACAAGAATCCAATCTACTAATTGATGAGTTTTAGAATGATTAGGCATTCTATGAATTTTTAGGCCTTAGAGACAATACTCCATTGGGATATCACAAATCAGGATTCTCAATCACATTAGATCCTATAGCCTATTTTGGAGAGTGAGTGAACACCTTTAGCCAAAAATAAATAAGTAAAACATTGAGGTCCCAAAGTGAAAACCTCTTTGAGGTACTTTTTGACTAGGGAAAAAGTAAAGATAAAGGCTAGTCTAATGGTGAAAACCTATTTCAAGCACCATTAGATGGGGGTGTTCATTCTTCTTTGAATTTAGACCAGGAGACCACTAATGATGAACTTGCCTATGGATCTGAGTTCAATTTTAAGCAACAAAAAGTATTTGATTAAATTTTTCAATAATTATTAATTGTTTTTATCACATGGCTAGATCTCCTATTAGGGGATTCATATTCATCATGCCTAGGAGAAGTTAAAGAGCAAGTCCTAATAGAGGACCTTGACATAATCCAACAGTTCAATTCATTACCTACTCTCCTAGAAGATGGTTTAACCCTTCTATTTGAAGCTACAATAGAGGTAAATATCAAGACTTCATAAGACCTAAAATGGATAAAATTAGGTGCATCCCTCACTGAGGAATACATGATGTATTTGCATCTCTATTGAGAGAGTTTGTTGATATTTTTGCATGGGCCTATTCTAACATGCCAGGTTTAGACCCCACCTTGGTTGTGCACCACCTTGTGGTTAATCATGATGCCAAATTGATAAAATAAAAGCTATGTAAGATGCATCCTCACATTATTGTATTGGTAAAGAAAGAGTTGGAAAAACTCTTATAAGCAAGATGTATCTGATCCATTGACTACTCTAAATGGATCTCTAATATTGTACTTATTAGTAAAAATCTTGAACGGATCAAAATTTATATTTAAATTTGAGACATCAACAAAATTTGTCCTAAAGATGATTTCCCCTTGCCTAATATTAACATGATCATCGACTCCATGACAGGTTATGAAATACTTTCACTCATGGATGAATTTTTAGGATATAACCAGATCAAAATAACACCAAAAGACCAACATAAAATAGTGTTCACCACTCCATGGAGAACATTTTGTTATCAGGTAATACCATTTGGCCTTAAGAATGCTACAGATACATATCAAAGGGCTATGACTGTCATATTCCATGATATTGTTGAAGACTATGTCGATGACATATTGAGAAAATCCAAAACTAGGGTTGAACATCTAGTAGTGATGCATAAGATATTTGAAAGACTATAAGAGTACAAATTTAGACTAAATCCAAAGAAATGATTTTTTAGTGTAACTTTAGGTGAATTACTTAGCTTTATTATGTCTCATAGAGGTATTGAATTTGATCTAGCTAAAGTCCATGCTATAACCAAAATGCTACCACTAACCAATTTAAAGCAAATCCATAGTTTTTAGGGCAAGATCTAGTCAATCTAATGTTTCATCTCTCAATTAGAAGATAAGTGCCTATTTACACACCTTTTGAGAAAGGGAATTGCATTTCACTAGGATGATCACTACCAAATAGCTTCTCAATAGCTCAAAGATTATCTTGTCAATTTGCCTATTTTATTACCTCTTATGCCAAGAAAGACATTTTTGTTATATCTATTAGCTACCAACCATGCTCTGGGGGCACTCTTGGCTCAACATGATGATAATGGAAAGGAGCATGCTATATACTACCTAAGTCATATATTGGTTTCATATGAAAATAACTATGTACTTATTGAAAAATATTATCTAGCCATGGTTTTTACAGCTCAAAAACTCTGTCATTACATGCTGAATAATAAAACCATGATCATTTCAAAACTAGATCTGCTCAAGTATCTACTATCTAAAACAACTTTGTAAGGAAGAATGGGTAAATGGGTCATGTTTCTTAGTGAGTTTGACATAGAGTATGTCAATAAAAAGTCAATCAAAGGACAAGTTCTTATATACCAACTTTTTAAAGCACCTCTCATAGACACACAACCACTTACATTTCAATTTCTTGATGAATCTATCATGACCATCATTGACACACCCCTTGAAAAGCAGCCCTAGAAACTATATTTTGATGGTTCATTCATTACACATGGATTGGGGTTAGGCCTATTATTTATTGCACCACAGGGGGATCTAATCCCTAAATCATTCAAAATCAACTTTCCCTGTACAAACAACATGGTTGAGTATGAAGCACTTGTTATAGGACTTTGACAAGTAGTGCATTGGAATATATCTCATCTTTAAGTTTATGGTGATTCTTATTTAATCATCAATTAGGGCACAAATCATTTTTAGACCAAAGATGATAAGTTGGTTCCATATAAATCCATGGTCAACACTCTTAAACAATAAATTGTCAATATTTATTTTGAGCACATACCAACAACTAGTAATAGAATTGTAGATAAATTGTTAATATTAGCTCTCTAATTTGACAAATAGAGAAATCTAGAGAGTATCAGTTCCTCATTGAGAATTTGTTAGCACCAACTCATGAACCTTCAACCATTACCATGATTTGTGATATTGTTGGTCATAATTCTATTCGGTATTTAGACCTTTACAACTACCTTCATGACCAAATTATACCACCTAACTTCTCTCAAAAACAAACCAAAGCCTTCACTCATCATATTTCTTGTTATAATCTACTTGGATCCACCCTTTACCATCATAGTTTTGATGGAACTCTACTTCATTGTTTAACTTTGATAGAGTCTACATTAACATTAAGAAAAGTTAATGGAGTATGTGGAGCCCATTATAGTGGGGTAGTCTAATCCAAAAATATCTTGCGTACTAGTTCTTATTGGCCCATAATGGATGCATTGCCAATGCATATGTGAAAAAATGTGACAAATTTTAATTACATGCTAATCTGATTCATGGCCCAGCAAAAACTCTAAACTAATGTTGAAACCATGGCAATTTTCTACATGGGGATTGGACCTCATTAGGAAGATCAACCCCACTTCATTTGATGGCCATAAACATATCCTTACTACCACCAAATTTTTCACTAAGTGGGTTGAAGCTATACCCCTCACTTATGTGATTGGAAAGAAAATTTATAAATTCATCTTCAACCACCTCATTTACCACTATGGTATCCCCTCTAACATATATCTGATAATGAAGGATCATTCAAAAATAAAGATGTAGACCAGTTGTGTACTAAATATAACATCATACAACATTTTTCTACAACATATTACCTCTAAACTAATGATCAAGTTGAGGCATCCAACAAAACCCTTGTCAATATTCTCAAAAATATTATCAATGATTTCGGTCATGATTGGCACCTCCAGATATTCCCCAGCCTTTGGGCATACCATACCAATCAGCATACCCCCATAAGAGGCACTTAATACTCACTATTTTATGGTACTAAAGCCATCCTTCCTATTGAGGTTAAATTTCCTTCACTATGCATCTCTTTCAAGCATGTCCTAGATGATCATGACTATCGAGTAGCTCACCAAGAAGAGTTGAATCTACTTGATGAAAACTGCATAGCCATGCTCATCAATATTTAAGAATATCAGAACTAACTCAAAGGGCAATATAATCAGTGTGTTAAGTATAGAACATTTGAACTTGGTGATCTTGTTCTTAAAGAAAACCAAAATAATACCATGGTTAAGAAGAAACATTAAGGTAAATTCAAACCAAACTAGATAGGGCATTTCATCATCACTACAAATTATGGATCAAGAGCATACATGCTTTCCACACTAGATGGAAATAAAATTTTAGAGCCAATGAATATTATTCATTTCAAGTGGTACTATGCTTGAATGCTAAGATGTATTGTCTGTAAGGAACATTTTAGGTATGCTATTTTATCACTATTCTTTTTTATGCCAATATCATCATTATTCATCCTCTTTCTCATATCCACTTTCTATTTATGACCTACCAACCCAATGTGTTCTAAATCCAAGCCTATTTGACCTTAATTTTTGCCATTCATTACATAGTTTCAACATTGAGGTATCTGATTAGTTAGTTCAAGTACTTGAGATAGAGAGTGTATTTTTGGATAGTGTGACAAAAGTTTTGATAGTTTCATCCTTCATTTGTTAATGTTTCTTACCACTAGTCTTGCTACTAATTATAACCACCCTTGGGAAAATTAGTACCCTTGATCTATGCCATTATGTCTTCGGTATAACCACCTATGGGCAAACTAGGGGTAATACTAAGACTTGATGTACCAACTTACCACTTCCTATGCCACCCCTAGTGTATATTGAGATAGCTTAGCCACCCCCTTTCTTTTCTTCTATTCCCCCATTTTATTCATTTGTTATGTTGTCGCCTATTTTTTAGGGGCAATGTTTATAGGATTTTTTATTGCATTATTTGTTTATTTATTTATGCTTATTTTATTTGTTTGTTTGATTTCAAAATTATTTCCTTGATTAATTTTATGTGTGTTCATTAGTTGATTCCTTTCCCACACTTACACTTGAATCCATCCATATTCATATGTTTACATTATCATCATGGTTTCTATCATTGGTGCATTGTTTTCTATTGATTATTAGATTATGAAAGTTAGTATTCATGCATATTTCAACCAAGTCCTCATGATTTTATACAATGATGCCTACTAACATGTGCTATAATAAACCTTAGCTTCAAGAAGTTTATTCTACAATGGTGGCATCTCTTCGATACTAACATCCCGATTCCATCCTAATCATATCCCAAATAAATTAATTAACCATGAAAGAATTTCAACCTTTATTAGTTTAGATGAGCATCTCCCTACTAGTAGGTTATTCCAATTCATCATTAACCTCTATGTTAAGTTATCATCATCCTCGACCAACTTTATCATGTTTTCCATAATCAAGGTCTAATGATTATAACCACCTATGGGAAAATCATGGCACATCATCCCACTTGTATTTCTTAATGATTATAATTGCCTTTGGGAAAATCATTATGTTGTCACCACTTTATTTTTTTTGCCCATACAGGGGCATGTTATTACCTTATTTATCTATCCTAACTGGGGTTGTCCATCTTCTCAATGATTATAATCTCCTTTGGGCAAATCATTATGTTATCATACCATGTTGCCACTATCAGAGTACAATGATTATAACCACCTTTGGTAAACCATTATACACCATACCACTTTCATTATCAATTATTTTGATTACTTTTTCAATATCATAGTGTTTTTACCCCATCATCTTTCCTTTCTATGGTCCCCTCATTTCACTTCTTTCTTTTTGAGGGACCGTTTGCCGACCTACTTGTGCTAACCATTCCCTCGAGGGGTAATCATAAAGTTAGTTTATCATCATTGTAGTTGTAGGTATACATGACCTTTTCATTATTTGAGAATATGTTACTAGTTTTATATCTTGCAATGCCTTCCCAAATAGGGGCAAACTATAAACACCTAAATCTGGCCATTGATAACCTTCAATCAAGCTTTTGGCTAATTTCCATTCAAAATGCACAATTTGGCCTAAAAACATTAAAATACACTAAATAATGTGAAACTAACATATTAAAGTGCCAATTTTGGCTAGGGTGTCCCTAAATGGGACAATGTAATTTATGGGCTAGTTAACTTTGATCAAATCAGTTTGAGTCAAAATGCCAATTTTGCATCCATGTGCTCTGGATTGCTCTTTCCTATCAATATTCTACACAAGACTTAAGCCTTTGTTATTTTTTTTTGAAAACATCCTAAATGGGAATATGGTTCCAATGCATCTAACATCACCTTTTAATTCTAATCTAGTCAAATTTTGGACCAATAATAGGGCATTCTGATCAATTTGAGTAATTTGTGCACAAATTTCTTGATCATGCTTAAGAGCTAATTAACCTAAATCAAGGCCTATTCAAAAATTACATGGAAACTTGTCGAAAACTTATTTTTGGAAATGAATATGGAATATCTGCATCAAGTGACATCATTTCTAGGGCAGACATCCCTAGGCCATAAATGCCAAAAATATCAAGATTCATGCCCTCCATGTCTCTTAATTTCCCCTTCTTCCAATGTCATGATGAGGATAATTTTAAACTTAATTTCAAAAATTTAATTAATCCTCAACCACACATCTCAATCTTGAGATGGATGGTTGAGGTTGATTCTGATCAAATCTAAAAAACTATAAATAGGATGCCTCTTAACATCATTTCTAAGTTATTATGCTCAATTATAATCAAAGGACTTGATAATGCAAAGTTATAATTCCAAATTGATTCCAAGATAAGCTAAGACAAAGCCAAAAGGTACCAAGGAGAGATGGAGGTATCCAAGCTTCCATTTCCAAGGACTTTATGAGCACAAGATAAGCAAGACACTACTACAAAGGCATTTCGAAAATCCAAGGAAGGTGAAGGAATTCTTGTGTTTTATTACTTGATTTTTAGTTGTGTTTGTCATTTACTTTTGTTAACTAATCTCTCCCTAGTGTCTATGCCTAGAGATGTTATGCTATTAGTGTGTTTATTTCATTTTGAAACTAACATCATACTAACCATCTTCTCTTGAGTCAAATTCCTAGATCATAATTTATAATTAGCCAAAACCTATTAGGAGGTTCAAGATGTACTTTGTTAAGTGCAAAAAATCCCTGAGAGTGTTTCCCTATATTCATGACATGAAAATACTGATGTGAGGGGTAAATAGGGTATGTATACCTATGATTAGGTTGAGAACATTGAGGTGACATGGAATGTCAAAAGAGGCATCAAGGCAAGTTCAATATGCCTATCATGCAGATTAAGAAGATGAAATGTTGACTATCAGGATGGGGTATGGAAATTCTTGAGGACATTGAATATTTTTCAAGAATCATGGGATCCTATAAGAGAGTTATGGAAATGAATAAAATAGTTTCAAGAAAGTATTAACACTTTTAACTCAGTCCTAAAATCATAAGCTCAATCAAGTCTCTTATTGAGTATACATAAGATTGTAGCTCCCATGTTGGAGGAATATTGAAGGTATAGTGAGGTCAAGAAGATTTAGGTGGATAATAAGATATAATTATATGTCATCTATATATTTATGACCCAAATAAATAATTTATCATCATGCCCACCATCCAAATTTATATTCATAGTCAAAGGCTTAAGATCACCACTTACAGGCCTGATTGTAGGTGGAGAACAAGTTGAACATAAAACCACTCTAAGGAACCTTCAAGTTGTGAGTATTTATTTGACATTTATAAAGTTTTATAAAGGATAATCCATGTTAATAAATAGAGAAAATATTTTTATGAAGAAAAAATCTAACTTACACACAATCAAGAGCCATGGCTTCCACCTTCAGGCATGGTCTTTATAAAAGAGGGTGAAATGAAAAGAACCCTACATAATGGTAAAATTATAAGATGGTAAATAATTCTCATATTTTTTTGGTCTAATAATCCTCATTCAATTGGAATGATTAGGACCTCTTAAGTAGAGTAAGGAACCTTGACAAGCTAGTAAGCTTAAATAAGCAGTCATAATCCAATCATGAAGAAGTAGGGTGGTTGAGTAGAAAGGTCCTTGATAAGAGATTCAAAAATACATGATAGTTAAGGTACACCCTAAATTATTTTACCTTTGGTCATGTGAACTCAAGGTACTAAGAAGGAAGATACTCGCAACTACATAGTCTAGGCAAACCTCATTTTCCACCTATAGTAAGAGTTATGAGAATAAGAGCTAAGTGTATTACACTATACATAAGAAGTGATTGTGAGTAAAATATTTAATTATTACTTGTTCCCTCTAATCCATTAGTATACATTCAATAATTTTATCCTCCAATATATAAACAAAATTTTAAGGCCTAACTATGCCTATTAGGACTAAAATAAGCATACACAAGTCTATATATAGAAATCAAAGACAATTTCACCTCTTAGATTCATGATGAGAATTAAATATTAGATAAACTAAGTGATAATGGTAGTGATGGTTAGTGAGGACCAAACTTAAATAATTGAAAATAAAACCCAAGAATTAGCTCTGTAGGGTCAGACTGCCAAGATTATTCACAACCCCTAGGACTGACTATATGAGGGGTTTACAAAGGGTAGGGTTGAAAGAGAGCCTTAACCATAAATATGCTAATATAAAATTAGGCAATTTTTCATAATTATTTAAACTCCATAATCACTACTGAAGAGGAGAAAATGATACTCAGGTCACCAACACAGTTGGTTCAAGCACCTAGACTGGATAGTCATAAGAATGACAGGCTTACAAGGGAAGGAGGTGGAAATGGTGATCTAAACAACTGAAGGTAAGAAAAAAATATTTAAAATATGTGGGATAATATTATATAGTAACATTATAGACACTAATTGACCTACATGTGACACAAATCCCTAAATAATTAGTTTAGGCCTTTTAGACCTAAAGTCATCTTCAAACCTCAAACCCCACCTCCATATTAGTGACATACCAAACCCTCCCAAGTAGAATTAACGTCAAGATAAGGCGTGTAATGATGGTACAGGTCCTAAAGAGTATGTTTTGGGTAGATTAGATAAAGGAAAATATTAAATTAGTTTCATCACCCATCTCGAGTTGCACTACACCTAGTCTACTATCTCAAACTACTAGTTCAAACACTCATATATTTAATAGAAAAAGGATTCAAAGATAGTAATATTAAGTGGATTTCGGGACAATTATACACTCACCATCCATGGAGGAAATATTTAAATTGAATATCTCATATTGAATAAATAGTGAGGTCAAGAAGATTCAAGTGGATAATAAGAGACAATGATAGGTCATAAATATATTGATGACCCAAGGAAATAATGGATCTTAATGCCCACCTTATAAATTCATAATCATAATAAAAATTCTATAATCACCACCTACATGCCTAATTTTAGGTGGAGATCAAGTTGAACATTAACCTACTCTAAGGAGCCTTCAAGGTAAGAGGAGTGATTTGAGATTGAGGAACTAGTAGATGATGAGTATTTTGTATAGCTCATTATATCTAATACAAAATATCCATAAGTGATGCCTTTTGGTTATATACATCATTGCATTTAATGGTTAAGGTATTATCTAAGTAATAAAATGAATGTAATTTAACCTTTTTTTGTATTTTATATATTGTTGATTTTTTTATCTTATTATTATGTCTAACTTGGATGAAATGAGCACAATTTTATGTACATAAACACATCCCTATGGCAAGATAATTTTTGGAAGACACAATAATAATATAATATTTCCAAATAATTCTAAAATATTTTTGGCTATTGTTTTGAGGATTCAACAAATTAACTCCAAAGATCAGATTCCTCGAAGGTGCTCTGAAGATGCCTAGGCATGCTCCAAAGATGTCCAGTTAGATCCTACTAATCAAGATAGTTATTATAAAGATATATATTATATATAAATAGACTTTCCATATTTATATATCTTATTTTTAGACATTATTATTCATATTAATGGCCTAAAATGATATATATATATATATATATATATATATATATATATATATATATTTACTTCTATTTTTTAAAACTAGATAAATCTCTTCAGATTTATGTTAGTTATTTTCTGTCTATTGTTAGTTGATTCAATTTCAATGCCTTCTTATAAGCATGCAATTTGATTCTTATATCATCTATATTTTGAATAAGTAAATTTGGCCATTTAGATCTCCATATTTTTTATTCTATGAATAGATATTGAGATGTGATTTAAATACATATCTCCTTCTCATTCTAGATAGAGTGAAGAGTTAAAAAGTTGTTGAAGTTAATTAATAAAAAATTAGAAGAAACATTCTAGTGTAGTTTTATGTATCTATAAATGATAATGAAATAAAGTTCAGAATTCCTTTTCATTACAAAGTAAAGTAGTTCCTATTCTAAGGAAGGACTAAGGGCCCACTTCTCTCGAAATATTAGGACAAATCAATATGCTAGTGCCCAAAATTGCACTAGACCAATTAGGCCCTTGTCAGTAAAATGCCTAAGTCCAAATTGGGATGAGTATCAATGTTTAAGTCACTAACCCCAATCTTGGATATATGTTTTCCTTTAGAAAGTAAATTTTATTTTTATAATGTGCCAAGTCATTTGTTTTGTTTTTTCCTAGTGAAAATATTCCTTCCTTTAGATATTTTTGGGCCTTTTTGCATGAACACAATGCCTGATGAAAATATGTCTTCAAGATTTTTGTCTTGACAAAAAATTTAAAGACTTATTTTCATCAAACATTTTGTCTACTTAAAAATATTTGAAAGAATTCCATACCTTGTCTTTTAGTCTTAAGTATTTTAGGATCATTTGTCTCAGACTTTTTGTCCATGACAAAAAGTCTAAAGGGCACTTGATTTTTAGATGATTTTACCACACAAAAAGCCTAAAGGATTTGTAAGGTCATCTCGCCCCTGTAAAAGCTTTGAAGGAATTTTTCCTTTAGGAATTTTTCCTTTACAAGATGCCTTAAGGGCACCTTTGAAGTGTCATTTTTCCTCTGCAAAATGTCAGAAGGATTATTTCTTTTGGGAACTTTTCTCTTGAAAAAATCTTGAAGGATATCTACAAAATGTTCAAAGGGTACTTTTTGAAGATGAAGGACAATTTCTATAGTTATAAAGGAATTTCATGGTTTGACCAATGGTTTCATGGTGGGATGATTCAAAATGAGAAGATATAAATGTATCCAAGTCTCCTTGTATATACTAATTTTTTGCATTATGCTTGAAGAAGAAGTGTTTTGGGGCCCCGAATGAAATTTCTATGTTGCACCTTCAACGTGTTTTAGTGACTGAGGTGAGGAATTGCCTAATAAACCAAATGAAAGATACATGGCTATCTTAGGGGGATACTAAGACTATTTATGGGGGTTAAAATAATCTCATATCTTTCATCATGTCAAGAAGGATGGTTCAAAGGTAAAAAGTGGTTGAGATTTTGAGCTTACATCAATGATGGACACGTGGTAGGTTCTCAAGTCCTTATGAATTTTTGACCCTTTATAAATATTGCCACACTTACCTTTTGGTGGGTAAGGTGAATAAAGTCTCCAAAGCCCAAATGCTTAGGTTTGTGAAATAAAGTGATCCCATGTGGTAGCTCTTTGGGTCTTTCAAATTTTGGGCCCTATTTGAAGATTGCCTCACTTACTTCTTGGTAGACAAGGTTCAAAAGGTCCTTGAAGGACCAAATGCCTAGATTTGTAAAGGTAAATGATGACATGTGGCATTCTTACATCCCATGAGGAGCTTGGGGCACATTATACCATTTCACCAAAGGAAATAATGAGTGAAATAGTGTAAAATTCCTTGAAGGCCTAAAAACACACCATAATGTAATTTACACATATATGTGTCCATGTGTTGCAAGGAGAATTATTTAACATGAAGGAAATATTTTCACCTTCTCTCTCTTTTTTGAAGAGCAACATTATCTCTATCTTGGATGGATTTAAAGATACAGATGTTCAAGGGTTAAATTTTATAGCCCTATTGAATGTTTTGTAGTAGCTAGACCTTATTCTAGTAGTTTCCAGCCTTGGCATGAGTTATATTACCCCTATGGTAGTATTCCCCTTGGCTACCCCATACCCAAAATTAGTTATTACATGTGCTCAAGTATATCAACTAGACACTAGGACCATCATTGATGTTATCTAGTCAATTGTTTGCTCTTTCACTCTTATGGCCCTCAACACCATATTTAGGATTCCTACCTAGATTTAAAGTATTACACTCTCCCTAAAGGAATGCCAAGAATATGTAAAGAAGAATGAAAAAGCAATTTGGGACATCATCAACTTTTTTTGGCTAACCAAGAAAAGGCAAAATGTCTCCAAAATTTCCAAAACTCTAAAATTGGTAGAAATCAATGAATTTCCTCAATATGTCATTACTAAGGCAACAAGAGTTTATGGGATGCCCACTATGGAAAAATTTGAGCCTTGGATGTTCTTCATCTTAATCTGCATATTGGAGTGATAGAATAAGTTGGACTAGGCCACCATCTAAAGTGACAATTTGCATAGGTAGATGATGTAGATCTAGGCTACAATCCATTCAAAAGAGGCCTTCACAGGTATTTTTATATGTCTTTATACCTTATGTATATCCTAGTTTACAATAGAACATTTGAGGGGCTCACCAAAAAATCCTAGTGGGATGAGAATTTATGAGATTTATCCAAAAATCTCTCTAGATGGTATCAAAAAGAATATTTTCAAGGTCTACAATTATTTATTTAATATCATGATGAGTGTCTTCTTTCCTCTAAGGAGATTCAATAGAATGTCCCAGGTAGATAAAGAAACAATTGACAAGTATGATGCCTCTTATATTCAATTCAAGACATTTACCTACATCAAAATAAGTGGTTACTTAGGGTCTCCACACAAATTGAAAAGATACCTAAATGATAAGTTGGCAGTGATGGAGTTAAGACGGTAGATGGTGCCCCTACATGAGATGATAACTGCAAAGAAGGTGAATAATTCCTTCAAATTTTTAGTTTAGATTGGTACTATTCATGCTCTTCAATTACTAAGACTAAGGGATTAGAGCTAAAAATGGGCCAGTACGTGATCACCCAGGCCAAAATTTGATATCAAATGGCTAATAAACACACCAACCAATGTGATTCTTAATCAATCACATTATGAAGACATATGGTCAGATTAGACTATAAAGGAGGCTATTAGAAAACTAGATTATATAAGGATGATAGTGTAAGAGGTTATTGCATTAAACATTTCTCCCATCCCCAAGTACATGGTAGATGATAAAATGACACTATCTATAGTATACAATGAATCCATTGTTGAAGCCCAAGCCATCTCTCAACTAAAACTCACTATTAAGGAAAATGATTTATTTTATGGAGAGCCATAACTATTATGAGGAGAACCTTTAGGTGGTTAAAGGAACATGGGGTTGACCTTAGTTATTATGATACTCTTGCCATCTAAGAGTTCAAATAGGTTCAGGAGCCAAAAGGTTTCCTCATAGAGTATAGTGGTGATCCTTCTACTCTATCACTAGTAGCAAAAAAATAAAATAAAGTGTAAGATTGGTGATGTTGACTTCACTAATCCAATTAATATAAAATTGATAATAGCATCACAGTTTAAGGTTGAACTATCCTTCACAAAGATAACAAGTTTGGATAAAAATTGAGATAAGATTGTTATTAGGGAGGTTACATTAGCCAATGTGATCCCCATATCCATCTCGATAAAGGGAGCCCTAGCAATGCTAGCCATTAAAGAAACCATCCCAATAACCAATCCAACTAATGTTCCACTTGCTTTACTAGCACAACAACCAATATTTTCCCCTCCCCCAAATATATATTCAAGGAAGAGAGGATGTGAGGATGAAGGAGATCAACCCAAATAAAAAGTAATTAAGAGGGATCTGTAACCTCCAAGAGTATTTCCTATAAAGAAGGATGTTATGTTTGAAGACCTATCTTCCAAGGAATTTCGTATAAAAAGGAAAGAGGATCAATCCTCATATGCCCAAAATTTAAGGGATATGAGTGATGATGAAGACTTAGATGAAAGAAGGCCCATTATCAAGGTGATGAATAAGTAGCATGCATTAAATCCTCCACAAGTGAGAACTAGGCAAAGAACTCTAAGGAAAATTCCCCAAACCCTAGTGAACATCTTGATGATGGGTTTATTTGTAGAAGAAGGTCCCACAAAATTAGAAAGTAAAGGTAATGAGGAAGACATTCTAACCTCAAATGATCCTTTATCTTTTGATGATGGTGTACAAGTTGGAGTTGAGGTAGCCACACAAGCTCAGGCTACTCAGGAGAAGGAAGCGGTCTCATTAGATATAGAGATATTTGTTGAAAATGTCATCACCCAATCACTAGGCCAAGGTGATCAAGGTGGAGTTGAAGAGTTGAACAATTTTGATGAAAACACTAAAATGGATCTAAAGCAGGATGTTCAAGTTACCACCAATTTTAAAGTGGTGTTTGAATAGGGAGGATTATAAGTAGCTCTAGAGGTATCCTACTATGTCCCTTCCCCTCCAAATGAGTTAAGTTTAGTACCAAAGGAGAAGGTGAGTGTAGAGGAAGGTGGGGGAGTAAACTTTAAAATGGGTACCCCCATCCATACAAAAAATAAATAAGGAATTGCATCACTCAAATAAAGATGTTTAGGAGGGTACTTATAGAAGTGTTGCTTCAATTGAAGTACCATAAATTTTCCTTCCTCACATCAAGGTCCATGATCCAACCCATAGTAAAGGTCTTGAGGCTATGATTGGTGAAGAGTTGCTTAAAGGCAACAAGGAAACCACCATATCCTCTTCCATACCTAAATCTCAAGAAAATAAAGAAGGTGAAGTGGCTGCATAGCCTTCTGGTCAGTTAGTAGAACATGAGAGATCCATTGAAAGGCTTCTCAAGGATCCTCATTATCTTAGGTTATTATTTGAAGTTTTAGAGTAGATAGAGCCAAATCTAGAATCGGAACATGGAGCAAACAAAGGTGGTAAGGATATGAAGAGTGATGAAGATGTTAAATAGTTTATGCTAAGTCCACAACCCACTCTTTTGGCACTTCCCACATCAAGCACTCTAGTGACACCACCTTTTACTATCTCAAGGCCAACATCAATGCCCACCATGTTAATGGGATTCAAGACTAGACCCCTTCTCTGGGTTGAATAATAGGTCAAGGAGACAAAGGACATTATGAGAAAAATTGGGGAGATAGACATAATGAAGATCACTTAGATTCATAAGACCAAACCCCCCAAGAAGGCTAGAATGCATTCTAGGACCACATTCACCACCAGAGGAGAAAGGAATGTTGAGATAGCTATTCCCCTACTAAATGCTTTGAATAAGGATTCTCCCCTTGAGATTTACACTATATATAGCTATAATCTAAGGGAGTCATCAAGGAATGAGATAAAACACAGCTCATAGATTTTGGCAAGCATGGTGGGCCATAGAATGGATAATGACAAAACCATCATAGATGAATTGAAGGCAAAAAACTAGGCTATGATCTAGTACTTGTAAAAGTTACTGAGTGAGTTTAAGGTAATAACTCCAATTACTAGTGTTTCTCCTAGTTCTCTCCATCTCTCATTTGTATCATTTGACTCCAACTAGATTGATTATTTGAAGATATGAGGATGAGAAACAAAAAATGGAAAGAATACTTGGGCACTAGGGTTGAATAATTAATTAATTCAAGATTTAAATTCTTGAAAAGTATAGTGGACAATAAAAGGGAGTGTGATGCACAAATGTTTTTCTATGAGGCATATATCAAGAAGTGAGAAGAAGTCTAGTGAAAGATGGATGAGGTCTATAAGATGGGCACATACACTTTGATCACAAAAAATATCATTACTCCAAATGATCACAAAAGTCCCAAGGAATGTCAATTGGCAATCAAGCATCATCTGATGATGCTCAAAGATGACATCTTTGATTTGAAAGGAAAAGAGTAGTCCCTTAAGATTGAAATAAAGGAAATAGATGCCATAGTTAGGAAAATGGTAAGCTTTGATGGTGAAAATGATTTGGAGGAAGAAGCATTACTCAATATTATAAAAAACCCCATTGATACACCATAAGAGTCCTTTGATGTTGCAAAAATAAAGTAGTTAGTGTCACTTGAGAAGTATTATGACCAATTAAAAGAACTCATCATATGGAATCAAACCATGGTTTATAATATTACTACCTAGCTTGAGGACTATCGAGTGAAGTTTAAATACCAAGGAGGCCTAGACCAAGGGAATCTCACCCCCATACTCGATGTTATCTAGATCAACTCTAGAGTCTAACTAGATATTTTAGTTTCTTTTGAGATGGCACCACTTCTCTCTTCCCTTCTCTCCCTTCTCCCTTTTTTTTGATTTCCCATTGGGAAACTATTTTACTTCACCCATTAGTGGCATGCCCCTTTCAAAGTTAGTTTTTGTATAATCATGTGCATAAGAAAGGGACATTTTTATTTGTTATGAAAGAGGACAAAGGTTTGTTTTATTCCTTGTAGAATCATCCTCCACATAGATAATTGAAAATATTCTACCATAGTGGAGGATCAAGCTTGCCATCATCACAGGAGCATGAACATAATTTTAGGAATCATGTTTTTACAAGGTATACTAGAATCCAGGCCCATGAAGGAATATTTTAGTTGGAGCATCTTTAGGAATGTGGTAGGCTTAGCTCAATTGTATAAGTAAAGGGGGTATGCACCTTTAAAATGGTTAGTTAAATTTTTGAGTAAAGAGCTATAGCCTTGATTAATTCTCTATGTGTGATCTTATAGTGCCAAATTGGTTTCATCTGTAAAACCATTGGCAAGCTTTAAGAGCATAATGCTTGTCTCCCTTATCATAGAACTATATTATACATTTTATCATGTTATGTTGTTTAAAATGCATTGTATTCATTTCATATTCAATTGATAAATGAAATCTATTCATGGTTTCTATTCCCTTTCTATTTTTCAAGTATGGTGCTCTATTTAGCATGCTTAGTTGATTGGTAATATGATGTCTTCATCTTCATGGTAGTCATTTAAATTGTACATCTAGATTATAAAATCCTTTTTGCTTTGATATTTGGGAATAGGGCATTGATATTATTTTTAAGAGTAGTCTTGGCCTTACTAATTTAGTTTGAGAGGGTTATTAAATTATATCATTTGTGCATGGTTTCAATTTCATTTGTTTCAGATGTAGGGTACATTTATAGGTAAAGGTGACATAGTAGTCTAATTGAATTTTTTTATGCTCATTCATTTGACTTCCACTTTTGATTCCATTAACTAATAATTTTGTCCTACCCTATTTCACCCTACATATAACATGCCCTTTGCATATCCAAAGTGATATTTGCTTATGAATGCATAATTATTGTATACCTAGCATGTGTTTTCATTTTATGCATTAAATATTGGCATTGAAATATCTTATTCAACCCTCTATTGTTGAATATTATTTAAGATAAAAGTTTTAATCATATTCATATATGTCTTTATCAGCTTGTGTCTAGCTTAGAACATTTTCTCATTCTATGTGACAACCCCTCCTAGGTAGATTAAGCAAGTTTGGTTGTGTTTTGGTAAAATTTGTATTTTATTGTGCCAATAATCCCCATGGAGATTAAATTGTATAATCTATCCATGTGAGTGAGCTACCCATAGTTTCTCTAACCTTAGTTCTGGTAGAGCCAAAAGTAGCAAGGAATTGACCATACCCTTTGTAAGTGCCTCATAATCATTTTCTCCATTTGGTCCAGTCTTGATGTCAAACACTTCCCCAACTACAATGACATATTAATTAGGTTTTCTATCCTTACTTTCCATTTATATCAAGTGTGCAAGGGTGAGCGATATAGGTGTACAACTAGGAACCATCATATTTATGGTGCCATTATTGGGGAGAGTTCTTGTCACCCATGCTTCTGGGAATACTTGTAGAGAGCTTTTAGTTTTTTTTATTTCATTCTCTATTATTACTACACTAAGTTCTTGATTTTTGATTCATCAACATCTTTATATAATTTCTTAGTGACTCCATTGTGGATGTTTATCTATGTGTTATAAGAAGCTTTACAATGTTCTTAGATTTATCTTTAGTGTTTGAAAGTTTCACTCTGTTAAGTGTTGTTCGTATTTATTTTTGTTCTATTCTAGAAGTTTTTGCTTCTAGTTAAGACTCTGTTATTTTCAAGTTTTAAATATTAATGCCTACTATATTTAATTTGCTCCATCTTGAAGAGTTTTCTTTAGATCTACAAATCTGGAGGGTACTAGGTATTCCTTTCAAAAAGATCCATCTAAAGAGCTTATCCCTAAGTTAAAAGCTCCATCCAAAAAGACACAAGTGTGGAATCTTGTTGTAGAAAAAAAATCAAGCAATCAATTAAGACCTAATCAGTTTATCCCCCACTATATTTACCCCCTTTTCTCAAATATCCCTTTGGTTGAAGGATATTAGAGTACTTTAGAGAAATTTGAGCTCTCCTAAAGTCAAGCTCCTTCACCCCAAAGAATCCTTTCTCCTCTTGCTTGGCCATTAAGGATTCATTATATTTCTCCTCCTTCAATCCCTCCTCATAGTATTCATTCTGAGTCATCTCCTAGTTCATATTCATCTTTAGATTTAGAGATGGGGACCATGATTTGAGAAGGAGGATGTTTAATGTAGGCAATGATAATGATGGATAAGAATATCAAGGTCTGGATAATACATGTAGACCATTTGTGATCCCAAGGTTTAGACCTATCAACTTTAATGGTATACCTGGTTTCCCTAATGAGGTTCCCATCAAATTAAGAAAAATATTTCCTAAAATTCAAGGGCACAATGTCATGTTTGTGGATCAACATTTGAAATCCGTCTTCAATGTTATAAAATATTATGAAATAGACCTAGAATATGTGTGCATAAAATTATTTATGAACACACTTGAGGAAGAGGCCTAGGAGTGGTTCAAATCCCTCCCTGATGGATCCATAGACACATGAAAAACTATGATTGATTCATTTAAGATGCAATTCAGTGATAACATTGATCTTAAATTCTTACTTGCCAAATTTGAGAGCCTTAAGAAAAATCCTAATGAATGTGTCAAGAATTTTAATTCTAGATTCAGTAAAGTGTTAGGAAGGCTACCAGAGGACATTAGACCTAATGGTGTTGCTTATTTGATTAAATACTATGATGAATTTGACAAGAAAGTGGCCTATTATCTCAAAGATAAGGTTCCCACAAATCTGAGGATGGATTTAAATTTGGCTATCCAAATAGAGAATAACATCAAAGTTGTGGGTAAGCCTTTGAATAAGATGGATGATGTCAAATTAGTGAATCCTAAAAAGCCTCAAGCCTCCCATATGAGTTTAAATCTAGAGGAAATTGTGAAGACTCTATCCACTACTATGAAATAAATTTATTACAAGTTGGATAAAGCAAAAAGGGGGTTGTCTCAGGGTTCTTCTAACCATGATGATATGAAGGACCACAAGAGGGAGAAAATAAATCATCCCAAAGATCAAGGTCAAGGTAGGCCAAATTTCCAAGGTAGGAATAATGATAAGGGAAAGGGGCTTGCAAGGGATTAAAATCATGATATAAACCAAAACCAAGGAAGTGGAATTGAAGTATCATATCTTTTAGCTACAAAGGTTAATGCAATTGATTTTGATATCGAATGGTGTGATAAGTGCTTCCTCCCTCATCCCCCATGTATCAAAACTAATACTTATGGTCAAGGTGTAAAAGGTTTTGAGTCTGCATCTGACAAAAATGATATTTACATTATTGATTTCCAACAAATGGAAAATTACACCTTCTAAGAGGAAGCTGTGAATGCTTTAACTATTCCTGACTATGAAGACAGTATGGCCTATGAATGTTTTACTTTACAACTTAGTGAACTATATGTTGTAGACACCTAAATATGGCTATTGATAACCTCCAACTGGACTTTTGACCATTTTTTATCAAAATGCACAATTTGGTCTAAAAACACTAAGGCACATTAAAAGCTTTGAAACTCTCTTTTTTTAATTTTTCTAGTATAAATAGTTAGAACAGAGTTAATAAAAAAAATTATATTAACTTTATAGACCTAAACTTTTTCATATAAGTGCACCCTAAATTTATTGACAACCTCTCAAAAATTAGTGGTAAAATGATCTATACTTTAAAAGTTGTGTAAAAAATACTAACTACAAGTTTTTATGTGTTATGTGCAGGCTTTTATGTGTCGTGTTATGTTTTATTTTTAGTCTTATAATTTATTGTTTGCAGGTGTTCATATATTTAAGATTATTGTTTTTAATATTTTATTGAGATTTTTTCTATCCAAGTCTAATCTAACAGATTTTCTTTCTTGAGGTTTTGACTTTGGGTTGATAGATTTTGCCCTTCAAGGTTACTTGCCTCATTTGATAAATGTGCTTCAAGGCTAAACAAAGTGATAACCTTTTTATTGTAAGATATACCTTAAAAAGTTCCAAAAAAAACTTAAATTATTATTTTCACACTTAATTTGGATGTCTAAAATGAATTATAAACCTTCATTTTGGTGTTTAAAGAAAATCTTTAGGGTGCTTTATTTGTATGTTTTGTGATTATCTTTCAAAGTTACAACTTAAGACCAAGGGGTCAAAAGAACACCACCTAATATTTCATTTAGGGCTTAAAATTGAACACACTTGTCAAATTTTGTCTTTAATATTCATTCAAACTTTGATTTTAATTTAGAAAGAGGAGGACATTGCATGTATGCTCTTCCATCTGTCCCCTTTATGGAACTTTTAGAATAAAAAACATCATCCTTGTTACAAACATACATAGTCCAAGGCATACAAATAATGTCATCTAAAGCACTCCCTAGAAACTTGCAATAGTTTGGGTGACCTTAAAATGACTCTAAATTATTTCTATCATATCTTTTATTTCATTGCATTTTGGCTTGTGAGGGGGATTTCATCACTTCCCATGAGTTCTATAGGGTTAAAGCCCATGGGATGTATCTACACTTTGGATATCACACTACACCGAGAAAGTGATGGATGTATTGGTTAAAAAAAGGACAAGACCTTTTTGTAAAAATCTAAGTTCCATGGACACCCAATTTAGGTGCATTTCTTTTACATTGCTTGGTGTGAAATTCATTGTGCAATTGATCCATCTAGATGTTTGAAAACTTGTATATCTTAAACAATTCCCCATTTTCCATGGAGGTATTGTTGGTGCAAGCTACACCTCAAGGTCCACATCATAGTACTATCATTTGAGAGAAGGGGGATGTAAAAAACCTACTATATAATGTGAATTTTACTTTTTGAATGAACACTAAAAGCCTCTCAAATGATGTATATTGATGGATTCCAATACTACCAATCAACCTTGTCAGTTTAGGATCTAAGAGAGATCAATTATTTTGTTTTATCCTAGATTAAAGTCTTCTTTGGAGTCAAAAATTGGTGTGAACAAATGATACAAACAAAAATACATAGTCCTCATTTTTCTTTGAATAAAGAGGTGTTATGTTTCCCATGTGAATCATCAATTTTCCTTGTTCAAAGTTCATCAAAACTTATAGTCATATTATCCACTTTGGCATAGTTATGTTGCCTAATTGAGTCTAGACCTTTACCAAAGGTTGTTCAAAGTATTTCATTTATAATTCACATTCAAACTTGAACCTTTCTAAGTTCATAGGGTTGATGTGTTAAGTGGGTTTTCCATTTGCACTAGACTTGAGGGAACTTAGGTTCAAATATCCAATTTGGGTTGAAGGCCATTTAAGACTCATAATAATTATCACCATTTGATAGAATTAAGTCACCATGTGCTAAATGCTTGCACTTTGAGTCTATGCACCAAGAATTTTGTGTTACCATCCTAGTTTCATTCAGATCATTTGAAGCATACCTTTTTACCTTAGAGATATTGTCAAAACTTTGGAGGTATATATGTCATTTGAGTTGAGAAAGGTAGTGTTATGCTGTCAAATTTTTATGAAACTATCTTTGCCTTAGAGAATTTTTAAAACAAATTTTTTTTGTCACATCTTTTGGGTAGTCTAGAATTGATACGCTACCCAAAGCATTTAAAACCTTGTTTCATAGACCCTTTTGCATAGAGTTCAAGTTGTGCACATTTTTCAAGACAATCTAATTATACCTTTTGTGAATCTTTATCTAGCACAATTATGTTGTTCATATTTATCTAGCCTATTTTTTAACAGAACCAAGCTTTATAGCATTATTTACAAGAAAACAAATTGTCTCTAAAGTGTCTTTTATTTCATACCTTATACCTAGTTGATTGAGTTCATATCTAAGAGTCAAATGCCTAGTTTTTGTTAGAAGTGTTTCAAGTCCATTAGATTAAAATCTCACCTATTTCAAAGTCTAGTTTTTGGCACCATTTAGCCAAGAGTCCTAGCACATGCCTTTTTTGAGCCTAGCTTTTGACACTATGTTTGGCTAAAAGACCTAGTAATTATTTGTTTCCTAGATTAGACTAATTTGAAACACTTCAACCTTAGAGTTTGGCATTTTGATTTTTAGTCCATTTAATTAATCTCTTTTATATAATATGTGTAACTTTAGATACTTAACATTAGCTTGATTTAGCATAAATATTTTCATAAACCTTTCTATTTTTTTGATGAATATAGAAAAAAATTAAACATCTTTTTAAACAATATCTTTATAGAGTTTGTAGAACTCTCTATCTCAAAATATTCACTATGGATTCTAGCATGTATTCTTACACTCGTAGTGGACTCATGTACAATATGGGGATTAGTAATTTAGTTGTGCAGGATGACATGGTGCAAGACCCCTACATAGATAATATTGCTTATAAGATGGATTTTTATCCATATTATAATACTCAAATGGGGGCACAAATCCAAAATCCATTGGCTAAATATTTGGTTAATACACCACCTTATTCAAAATAATACCAAGAATAAACTACATAATACCAAACTATATTACCCACAACTGATGAGCTAGTTCTTCAACAATCATACTCTACTAATACGTCTTCCATGTATGATCCATTTTTATTTGAACATCATTTTTTGGAGAACAAAGATGATATTTTGGTTCAGGCCATAGAAGTAGGGGGCTAAGTTTTTAGTGGATTTCCCTTATGAAAGTTTATCAAGCCTAGTAAGAAGGCCTCATAGCATATTATACAGTCAACAAGCTTTTTTAGGCAATTTTTTGACTCTAGTCCAAACACTATATTAGGATATTAATATGCCTAACAAAGGATAGAGATTCATGGAAGACCACTTTAACCAAATGTAGATATCATATCAAACCTACTTGAATCTAGCATGCAATTTCAATTAGATGACCATGGTTAATAAACCTCTTACTGACTTGGTTCCTTCAATAGGATTTTTGATAGAGTTAACTAGTCAAGATAATCAGATTTCAATCTTATTCATGTAAAACACTTCAGTAGACAACTTATTACATATGATAATTATTGAAGAAGTGTCTTCTACTTCTACATAGAATAATGATGAAAATATAGTGGATAATTTGCAAGCAACATCCAATCCAAATTAAAGTGTTACTAATGCATAAATAACTAGTCAACAACATGTGCCTATAGTTAATACCATTAGTGGATCAACATACCAAAGAATAGGACCTTTTGTACCTCAACCTTCACTATATACTTCCTATCTTCAATTAGATACTTCATCAAGCATGTAACTAAAAAGATCAGGTAGTTAGACAACAACCATTGTAATGCCTTAACAAAAGAATGTGATGAATCCTATTCCTCCTCAATAGGTGGTGAGTATAATTCCACAACAATAGGTACAAATGAGTGTAATAACATAGTAGATGCCAAGCATATTATCACCTCAATAAGGGGAAACTCATGTTCCACCTCATTAGGTAGTAGCAAACATACCTCTTTAGTCACAAGCTAGTGTGTCAATTCAAAACCAAGCAATGCCTAACCAAAAATGTATAAATATTGGTCAGTAATAGATAATGAATCTCCAAAATGCATCCACTTCCCAAAAGGGATTTGTGTAACTAGGAGGTTCTAATGTTTCTTGAATACCTATCAGGCAATAATTGCCTTTTGTGTAGGGCATAACACAAGTTTAGAGATAGGGTCTTGGATCACAAGTTTCCACTCAATAGTAAGGTTTGAGTAGTCAATAATAGGTCCATATTCAATGAAAATAGTCACAATATCATTATATCACTCCATCTTAACCTCAAAATCCTCCAATTCAAAACTTCATCACTAACCCAAACCAAAATATTACACAACCAACTGTGCAATTTCAACAAGTACATCCTAATCCACGTATGCATATTCTTAGTTCATTTCCTAACCAATCTAATGTATACCAAATACCCCCATCATACCTAGTCAAAATACTCCACTTGTGATCACTCAACCATCTACCCAGACCAATTTTCTCCCTTAAACCAATTTTCGCTCTAGTTTCCTATCCTAAGAATTGTATTAAATGAAGGATGCAATTATGGCCATCCAAGCAGGAAAATAGGTTAAAAAGTTTAAATTATATGATGTGTGTTCCAATCCTTTAAATATAGAATACTTACGTATTCCATTCCCTCTGGGATATGAACCACCAAAGTTTGATAAATACAAGGAGAAAGGTGACCCTAAATATCATTTAATCATGTTCTTGTCACATGTCATCCAGTGGCATATAGTGATATATATCTTTTGATTTTGTTTCTAAGGAGCTTAGCTGGACAAGCCTTGGAGTGGGTTTTAAAGTTTCCTAAGAATTCAGTAACTAATTTTGATGACATTTCATATAAGTTTGTGCAGCATTTTTCCTATAATCTCAAGCATGAGATTTCATTGGTTGATTTGACACAATCTAAACAAAAAGCCAATGAGATTTTTGTAAGTTATCTACAACAATGGAGACCAATTGTAAGCCAATTCACTCATAGTTTACCAGATAAATAATTAGACATTGTATTCACTAAAAACATGCATAGTGAGATACGTTATCATCTAGAACTGTAGTGTGCACATACATTTAAAGAAATAATTGATAAAGGTTTGTTGATTGAGTAAGTGCTCATTAATAAAGGAGTCATCAAGATTAATTTAAATAATCAAAACCAAGGTACCAATCAAGGAATTGACCAAACCCACCATCCTGTCCAAACACAAGAATCACAACTAGCATAGGCCAATAACCAAGAAAGACCAAAGAAATTCAAATATAATAGGAATGTTGTGGGAAATGGAGTAACTAAGTCACATCATGTCCAAATAGTACAAACATCATCTACTCAACCCACACCACCTTTTCAATTTACTCCTACCTGACAACCTCTTTAACCAATGCTGCAATCACAATAACTAAGACCTGCACAATAAATGCCACAACCCTTGCCATTGCAAAACCCTCCTCCAAGGAGAACTATGCCTACACATTATGTTTTTAGTGACCTTGGAGAGCTTATTGAGTATGTATTCTAAAAACTTACCACCTCTAATTTGATTAGTTGGCCTATACCAAATAATTATCCTCAAGGCATCCCTTATCATGATTGGTACCATAAAAATGAATTCAATGAATATCATTGAGTCAATGGGCATAATTTATGAAGATGTGTGCAAATCAAGCATTTAATTAAAAATATGTTGGAGAATGGGGAGATCACATTAGATGGTATTGATTCCACCTTCAATCAGACTCTTGGTATTTATCAAAACACTTTTTCACAACATAATTAGCAACAACAACAATAACCATGGCCAATGCAATAATAAAATCAACAATACCAAAATCAAAGGATGAATTAGCAGCACCAATAGAACCATCTGAATCAATATCAAAACTAACAACATAAGAATAATAAACAAAACCAAGGTCAGAATGGTAACAACCAATAAAACTACCATGTAGTTTCACATGACTACAACTAGGTTATAGATCATATTTTAGGGGGTAACTTTAATACCATCTCCATTAATTTCATATCAAGCATAAATCAATATAGACCATTGATAAACAATGGAACTTACCTAAATTACATGGATAATCTTTCTTTAACCTAGGACCATACATAGGCAAACCAAAAAACAAGGTTTTCCACTTTTGAACCTTATACCAATGACACATCCTTGCCTCGTGACCACATACAAGTGCAATAGAAACTGAGACTTGTCCTATCTAGTCCCACACCATTCTCACCATTTGTTAGTAATCATAGTCTGGCATCTAATCTTGATTGTGAAATCACAACTTGGAGGTCAAGGATTACCATCCTAGACTCACAACCATTTGCCACTTCACCCATTATCCAACCAACCATTCAGCCTTAGAACAAATCATTCACCATTGACCAAGACAAGAAGTTTTATATTGTGGAACAATTACAGAAGACATCAACACAAATTTATATTTAAGATTTGTTACAAAATTTGATAATCTATAAGAAAATTTTGAATGAGTTCTTAACCTAATCCATTATTTCTAGTGACATATTCTTTGATAAATTTTAAGCTTTGATTGGACACCTAGCTCCATCCCAACAAGTCACATGTAACCAAAGCGATATATCTTCCCTTGGCCTGCTTTGTAATAATCCATTATACATAAAATTTTATATAAAGTAGCATAAAGTGAAATATGTCCTTATAGACAATGGATCAAACCTCAATATAGTGTCTCTAAATCTCATCAAGATTCTTGGGTACACATGTTAAACACAGGATATACTAAGAGGGGGGTGAATCCATATATCATATATTTTATAAAATTTCCATTAATCAAATTCCACTTTAACATAAATTCAAGATATGCAATAAAACTACAATAATAAACACCATACAAGATAGAGAGAGACACCATATTTAATGTGGAAACCTAATGTGGGAAAAACCATGGAGAATAATCTCAAGTATATGAATGAGCACCAACTCAAAACACAATATTCACAAGCACCAACTTGTAGGAGCACCAACCCCTTTGTTGAGTACTAAAATAGAAACTATTCATGAGCACCAACCCATAAGAGCATCAACCCCTTTTTTGAGCTCCAACATAGCAACATTTCATGAGCACCAACCCATATGATCACCAAGCACCAACACAACAACAATTCATGAGCACCAACCCACAGGAGCACCAACCCCTTTTGTGTATACCACACAACTATCTCTCAATGTTGTTATCTCAACAAATGATATTTCATTACAATATCTCTTTCCTCTCTCACTTTTTCTCTTCTAAGCTAGATATAACAAATACAAATCATTCTCTCGTCTCACATTTTCTCTTCTAAGCTAGATATAACAAATGCAAATCATACTATCTCTTCCATTGCTTTTTTAAGCTAGATATTACTATATCATATCAATATCTATCACACACATTACAAATGGCTTCTCAAGCCTTTATTTATAGCTTTCCAAATGACCTTTGGCCTTCCCCCTTTATGACCCTTCAATCCTCATGGAAAATGGTACCAAACTTGCATGACCCTTCGTATCTTTGGATTTGAAAAGTCATATGGTGACCCTTCATAAGTAAAAATGTCCATTCCTCTTTTGTCCTTATCTTGGTGAATTTTTGTATTCCTCAAAGTGTCCCTTCATGAGAAATTATGCCCTTCCTCTTTTGTCTTCACTTGGTGAATCTTGGAATTCCCCAAGATGTCTCTTCATGGGAGAATGCATCCCATTCTTCTTTTGTCTTTACCCTGTGACTCTTTGACTTCTCCATGGGCCCCTCTTTTGTCTTATATGCAACCAAAAATATATTCATTAATATTAAATAAATATTAACACACATTATCCAAGATATAACTATTACAAATATCATTAAATGCAATGGGGTGTTTATCATCAATAATGTTAGACCTTTGACATCAATGACAATATTTACAACAATCTCCCCCTTTGTCATTGATGGCAACCTCAATCCTGAAACTGCCACATCCTAAATCTTGCACATACTATCACCTAAAAAACATACAGTAACTCCCCCTTACTGTAGCAACCTTTACCTATTCCCTATACCTATTTCTACACCTAGACCTGTATTTGTACCTATTATTCTCCCCCTTTGACATCAATGGCAAAGGGCCTACCTAGAGATAACACTTATCTCCCCCTCTACTAATGCTGAACTTTAATGGTAGGAAGTAAGAGAAATTACTCCCAACTCCTCTTGCAAATCTTTGAATGTGTCCTTTGATTATGCTTTTGAGAAGATATTTGATAATACATATAAATCATTGCCTATCCTTTGAGCATCTACAATCAACTCATTTAAATTTTATTCTAATCTCACAACCTTTTGCATAAAATTTTAATGTATATACCTGATCACATATTTGACTTACACTCAATAGATTATGCTTAAGACCTTTTACATATAAAACATTCTTAGTCTTGGTTCTACCATTATCTAAACTCAAAGTACCTTTTTTGGCTATCTTAGCAGTGGTTTTATCTCCAAATTTCACTATGCCACTATTGCTCTTCTTTAGAGTTTTTAACTTACTCTTATCTCCTATCATATGCCTTGAACATCCACTATCAATGAACCATGTATTTTCTTCATTTCTTGCATGCAACGTTGTTTATACCAAAATAGAATCTTTAGGTTGTTTCTTTTGTCATGAACATGTCTAAACCTTCTTCTTAATGAATGGAGCCTTGAAAATTTGGTCCTTCTTGACTAACTCAAACATGCTTCTATAGTACTGAGATATGTGTCTAAAGTTGTTACACTTGTAACATATTATTGCCTCTTCATCAAAGCAAGATAGAGGAGCAAAAGAGTTGTAGCTTCTACTTGACTCTAAATGATTTTCCTTCTTATTTTTGAAACTATTAGCTCTTTTTTTGATATTCTAATTTCTTATAACCATATCTATTACAATAAAAATAGTAACCATAAAAATAAGACCTGTCTATGTATCTCTGACCTGATTACCTTTTGTAGCTTTGTTCCCTCCAACCTTTTTTGTTTGAAATGTCCTCTATATTCTTCACTTCTTCACTTTTTGTTTCTTCTTTTGTAAGAGCTTCAACATAGCTATTTTTCTTTTTAAATCTGATACCTATCTTATCTACATTTTCCTTTTGTCTTTCTAATATCTTATTCATCATGTTAGTGCTATCCTCAAATTTTGAATCACTAACTACTTTATCATTGATTGCTTTCTCAATATCTTCTTTTAAAGAGGCAATTTCAATAACATACCTTTCACATTCTTTTCTTACTTTTTACAACTATGCTGTTAGATATTTTTCATTCCTTTTAGCTAATTCAACATGTGCTGTTAGAACATCAATTATTTCCTGACTCCTTTTCATTTTTCTTGATTTGACACTTCAATCTTTGATTCTTCTTCTCAACAGCTTCTAAATATTCTAGGGTACAAATGAGTTCTCCTTCCAGATTCACTTTGGCTTCATCCTCTTTTTCTTCTTGATCATTTGTACTTTTTATCAAAGAGGCATCTTCATGTATGGCCATGAATAAAATCTCTTCTTATTCTAAATCACTGACTCCACTATCTTCAGCTGAGCTAGGATCTTTAGAATATAGGCTCTTCTTCTTGAATCCCTTCTTGAATTTACCTTTGAAATTATTCTTGTATGTAGAATTTTATTCTTCATCATTATTACCCTTATTTGAGCATTTAGATAAAAAAATGTCTAATATTTCCATAATTAAAACATTTAAAAGGTAATTTTCCTTGATATTTACCCGTTCCCCTTTTCAGCTTGCGAATGAAAAGAGCTCCATTGTCATCTTCATCATCACTAAAACTATCACTTGATTCTTGAATCTTAGCTTTCTCTTTCTTTGATGTCTTGAAATCCACTTCTCTCTTTGAGGTTTTATCTTGTTTAGTCCACATCTCATATGTTGTGAGTATACCATGAAGCTCATCCATCTTTAGCTTGGATAAATTCTTCATCTCCTTGATTGATGAAACATTTTCATCATATCTCATTGGTAGAGATATCAAAACCTTTTGTACCACTATTGAGTCTTCCAACATTCTCTAAGACCATGAATCGAATTTACTATTTTATCAACTCATAAAAGATAACTTGCTATATCTTCTTCTTCTTTCATCTTCAAACTTTCAAACTATCTTTTAAAAGTGTGAAGCTTAGCTTGCTGAACCTTTCCATTACCTTTGTAAATATTCTCAATTTTTACCCAAGTTTCATGAGAAAATTTACATTTCATAACTTTAACAAATTTAGATTCACATAAACCACATAAAATAGCATTTAAATCTTTAGCATTACATTCACTTGCCTTCTTTTCTACTGGAGTAATTACAAGTGTCTATGGCTCTTCATATTCCTCTACCACTACTTGCCATATGTTGAAACCAAGGGCCATCAAATAAGCCATCATTATTATGCCCCAAAAATCATAATTCATCCCATCAAATAAAGGTGCCTTATTTATATAAAATCCTTCATGTGATCTATCCATCATGCTTTCTTAATCTACCTTTAAGCTGCAAAACTTTTTCAAAAGGAAACTACTCTGATACCAATTGTTAATCATGGGATATACTAAGAGGGTGGGTGAATTATTATGTCATATATCTTATAAACTTTCCCTTAATCAAATTCCACTTTAACATATATCATACATTCAAGATATGCAATAAAATTGAAATAATAAACACCACACAAGATAGAGAGAGAGACCATATTGAACGTGGAAACCCAATGTGGGAAAAACCATGGAGAATAATCTCAAGTATATGAATGATCACCAACTCAAAACAAAATATTTGCAAGCACCAACTTGCAGGAGCACCAACCCCCTTACTGAGCACCAACACATCAACTATTCATGAGCACCAACCCACAGGAACACCAAGCCCTTTCTTGAGCACCAACATAGAAACAATTCATGAACACCAACCCATAAGAGCACCAACCCCTTTGTTGAGCATCAACATAGCAACAATTTTTTAGCACCAACCCATAGGAGCACCAACCGCTTTTGTGTATACCACACAATTATCTCTCAATGTTGTTATCTCAATGAATGATAGTTCATTACAATATCTATTTCCTCTCTCACCTTTGCTCTTTTAAGCTAGATATAACAAATATAAATCATTCTCTCCTCTCACATTTTCTCTTTTAAGCTAGATATAACAAATACAAATCATACTCTCTCTTCCATTGCTCTTATAAGCTAGATATTACTATATCAAATCAAACTCTATCACACACATTCCAAATGGCTTCTCAAGCCTTTATTTATAGCTTTCCAAATGACCTTTGGCCTTCCCCCTTTGTGACCCTTAAATCCTCATGGAAAATTGTGCCAAACTTGCATGACCCTTCATATCCTTGCATTTGAAAAGTCATATGGTGACCCTTCATAAGAAAAAACATCCTTTCCTCTTTTGTCCTTATCTTGGTGACTTTTCATATTTCTCAAAGTGTCCCTTCATGAGAAATTGTACCCTTCCTCTTTTGTATTCACTTGGTGACTCTTGGAATTCCCCAAGATAACTCTTCATGGGAAAATGTGTTCCATTCTTCTTTTGTCTTTACCCCATGACTCTTTGACTTCTCTATGGGCCCTTCTTTTGTCTTATATGCAACCAAAAATATATTCATTAATATTAAATAAATATTAACACACATTAGCCAAGATATAACAATTACAAATATCATTAAATGTAATGGGGCCTTTATCATCAATAATTCTAGACCTTTGACATCAATGAAAATATTTCCAACAACACAATGACATATCTCTAACCAAAAATGATAACTATCAAGGCCTATGATAATCAGGAAAGAGAATCACAAGGCACCATTAGTCTACCATTTATCATTGGGCCTTTGACCCATGATATAATTTTAAATGTGTTTGATTTTGAGTTGCCATATAATATGCTTCTAGGTAGGCCTTGGTTACATGAGATTAATGTAGTCCCATCAACATTGCACCAATTTATCAATTTCTCCCACTCAGGGATGGAAGTAAATATTCCAATAGATTTTCACCCATATGAGCATTGTAAATATCTTGAGGCTGAGTTTCAAATATACAATTACCAATATGACATGAATCCAAGTTCCAAGCAGGACAAAGGAAAGGCCATACTCATTGATTCTCTAGAGGATAATTGTATAGATCCTAATACTTTAGATTCCCTTTCCCACATGCTACTTCCTAAAGCTTCCAATAATTTTACCATTTTAGCTAATGGTTGAAGGGAATATGTGATCCGTGATACCTTCCACATTACCAATCTCCCTTAAAATCCAAATATCTTTAGAATACCTAAAGTTATCCCACACATGAATTGGAAACAAAAGAGAAAAAATAAAGGACCTGTTATGTTTGTACCAGCATCTAGCCTAAAACCAAACCCTCTCAAGGGAGATGAATCATGGTTATATAATGAAAACCAAGTTAATTGTTATAAGAGTGTAAAGTATCCTATTCCCAATAGGATCATGGAGAATCATGACTATGAAAGAAGAGGCCTTAGACTGAGTCAACAAGGAACATTGAAACCAATTTCCATGACCAATTATAAAAGGCCCTATGGACTTGGATTTAAACTGTTTGGGGTTGACCCCACATATCTTATTTATATTCCATCACTGGCAACTAGTGATGATGATGTTGACAATGAAGTAGAGTTTGATCATAGACTCACCTTTGATGACCTAGATGATACTAACCTATTTGATAATAACACCATATGTACCCTTAGCCTAATCATTAGTAATAACCCATTTCCATTATACTATCCCCAATTAATAGATTGGGACCAACAAGAATCTATTCTGTCGATTGATGAGTTTCAAAATGATGAGGCATTTTATGAATTTTTAGGCCTTAGAGACAATGTTCCATTGGGAGATCATAAATCAAGGTTCTTAATCACACTAGATCTTGAAGCCTATTTTGGAAATTGGGTGAACACCCTTAGGCAAAAACAAATAAATAAAACCTTGAGGTCTAAAAGTGAAAACATCTTTGAGGTGCTTTTTGACCAGGGAAAAAGTAAAGATAAAGGCTAGTCTACTAGTGAAAACCTATTTCAAGTGTCATTATATGGGGGTGTTCATCCTTATTTGAATTTGGACCAAGAGACCACCAATGATGAACTTGCCTATGGATTAGAGTTTAGTTTTAAGAAACAATAAGTGTTTGATCATATCCTTTAAAAAAATTTGATTGTTTTTGTCACATGGCCAGATCTACCATTATTGGACTCTGATTCATCAAGCCTAAGAAAATTTGAAGAGTAAGTCCTAACAGAGGACCCTAATATAGTCTAATAGTTTAAGTCTTTACCTACTATCCTAAAAGACATCTCAACCCTTCTAGTCAAGAATACAATATAAGTAAACATTAGGACTCCATCAAACTCAAAATAGATAAAATTACTCATTCCCCTTACTCAAATGGAATGTGAAGTCTTTATAGCTCTATTGAGATAATTTATAGATATCTTTGCATGGGCTTATTTTGACATGATAGGTTTAGACCCCACCTTGGTTTTAAATCACCTTATGGTAAAACTTGATGCCAAACTAGTTAAGCAAAATTTATGTAAGATACATCCTTGCATTTTTTTATTAGTAAATAAAGAGTTACAAAAACTCTTAGAAGCAAGATGTATTCGATCCATTGATGACTCATAATGGATAACTAATGTTGTACCTAATAGAAAAAGCTAGAAGGAATCAAAATTTGTACTAATTTATATGATATCAACAAAGCTTTCCCTAAGGATGACTTTTCATTTCCAAATATTAACATGATCATTGACTCCATAGTGGGTTATTAAATTCTTTCACTCATGGATGGGTTTTCAGGATACAACCAGATTAGAATAACACCAGAAGACCAACATAAAAAACATTCACCACTCCATAGGGAACATTTTATTATCAGGTAAATCCATTTGATCTTAATAAATCTAGAGCCACATATTAAATATCCATGACCATCATATTCCATGATATTGTTGAATACTACATTGATGGCATACTAGGCAAATCAAAAATTAGGGTGGACCATTCAACAATGCTACATAAAATATTTGAAAGACTACATGAGTACAAATTTTGATTGAATCTAAATAAATGTGTGTTTGGATTAACCTTAATAAATTTAATTGGCTTCATTATGTCTCTTTGGGGCATTAAATTTGATCTAGCAAAGGTCCAAGCTATAATAGAGATGCCACCACCAACCAATTTGAAGCAACTCCATAGTTTACAGGGCAATATCTAGTCAATCTGATTTTTCATATCATAGTTAGCAGACAAGTGTCACCCATTTACAAATATTTTTAATAAAGGAGTTGCATTCCACTAGGCTAATCACTACCAAGTAGCTTTCTAGTAGCTAAAAGATTACCTAGAAAATCCACCTATTTTATTACCCCCTATGTTAGGAAAACCATTTTTGTTGTACCTATTAGCTATAGATAGTGCCTTGGGGGAACTTCTAGCTCAACATGATGACAAAGTAAAAGAGCATGCATTATAATACTTAAGATATGCATTGGTCATGTATGAACAAAACTATATGCCTATTGAAAAATCCTATTTAACCATGGTATTCATAGTTCAGAAATTATGACACTACATGTTGAACAATAAGACCATGGTCATTTCAAAAGTAGATCCACTTAAGTATATACTATCTAAAATAACCTTAAAAGGTATAATGTCTAAGTGGATCATGCTTATTAATCAATTTGACATAGATTATGTCAATCAAAAGGAAATTAAGGGATAGGTCCTTACAGATCAGCTTACTGAAGCACCCCTTATAGACATAACATCACTCACATTCCAATTTCCTAATGAATCCATAATGACCATTGTTGACATACCTCTTGAATAATACCATTATAATCTATATTTTTATGGATCATTTACTACACATGGATCAAGATCAGGTCTCTTATTTATTACACCACAAGGGATCTAATTCTTGAGTCTTTTAGAATTAGTTTTCCTTGTACCAACAACAGGGTTGAATATGAAAAACTTGTTGCAAGGATTTGATAGGTAGTATAATACAACATATCTCATATCAAGGTTTATGGTGATTCTTAATTAATCATCAATCAGGTCACAAACCATTTCTACACCAAATATGACAAACTGGTTCCATGTAAGTCCATGGTCAACACTCTCAAACAACAAATTATAGATATCTAGTTTGAGCATATACCAAGGGCAAGTAACAAAACTATAGATGCCATGGCTAATATTGGATCTTTTATTCAAAAAATGGACAAAGCTAAAGAGTATCAATTTCTCATCAATATTTTGGTCACACCAACTTATGAACCTTCAACCATTGCCATGATTTGTGATATTGTTGGTCCTAATTCTATTTGGTATTCTAACCTTTATAACTATCTTCATGACTAGTTTTTACCACCCAACCTATCCTAAAAAAAACCAAAGCCTTTATCTATCACTCCACTAATTATACCCTATATGGATCAACCCTCTACTACCATAGTTTTGATGGAACTCTACTTCATTGTTTAACTTTGATAGAATCTACACTAACATATGGGAAGTACAAAAATAAGTATGTGGAGCCCACTCTAGTAAGGCATTCCTATCCAAAAATATTTTGCATACTGGCTATTAGTGGCCCATGATGGATGTAGATGTAACTACATATGTAAAGAAATGTGACAAATATCAATGAAATGCTAGTTTGATTCATGCCCCACAAAAACTCTAAAACTAATGTTGAGACCATGGTCATTTTCTATATGGGGACTCAACCTCATTGGGAAAATCAATCCTACATCTTTAGATAGCCATAAACATTCCTTACCACCACTAAATATTTCACTAAGTGGGTCAAAGCTATACCCCTCACTTACATGACTGGAAATAAAATTTCTAGATTCATCTTCAACCATCTTATTTTCCACTATGGTATCCCTTCCAACATTATATCTAATAATATAGGATCATTCAAGAACAAAGATGTCAACAAGCTATGTGCTAAATACAACATCACAAAAAAAAAATTATGACATATTAACCTCAAGGTAATGGTTAGGCTAAGGCATCCAACAAAATAATTGTTAACATTCTCAAAAATATTTTTAATGATGCTGGTCATGATTGGCACCTTTAGATATTTGGTACCCTTTGGGAATATAGTACCAATCACCATACCCCCATAGGAGTCACTCCATATTCACTTGTTTATGATGTAGAAGCCATCCTTCCCATTGAGGTCAAGTTACCTTCACTATGCATATCTTTCAAGCATGTCCTAGATGATCATGACAATCGAGTAGCTCATCTACACCTATTTGACAAAAAATGCATAGCTACATTTAAAAATATTTAGGCATATCAGAACCAACTCAAAGGCCACTACAATTAGCATGTCAAGAATAAAACTTTTGAGATTGGTGATCTCATTTTTAAATAAAACCAAAAGAATACCATAATCAAGAAGAAGCATACCGTTAAATTCAAACCAAACTGGATAGGGCCTTTCATCATTATTATAAACTATGGATCAAGAGCATACAATATTACCACACCAGATGGAGATGAACTTCTTGAGCTGATGAATATTGTTCACCTCAAGCAGTACTATGCTTGAGCACTATGGTGTATTTTATATAAGGAAAATTTTATTTGTGCCACTTTATCACTATTATTCTTTATGTCAATGCCATTCTTATCATTCCTATTAATCCTATTACTTATCCATTTTACCATTCCATTTTATTGAACAACCATATTTTAAATCCTATCTACCTAGCCTATTTGACCTTGGTTTTGCCATTGGCTACACCTTTTAGCACCAATGAGCCTAATCAATTTTAGTAGTTATTTCAAGAATTCCAGAAAGAGACAATATTTTGGGGTAGTATGACAAAAAATTTGGTAGTTGCAACCTTTGATTGTTGTTATTTTATTATCATTGATCTTGCTACTAATTATAACCACCTATGGGCAGATTAATATCATTGATCTAGGTTGGTGTGTCCTATTTATAACCACCTATGAGAAAACTAGGGGCAATATTTGTTTATGGAACCTTGACATAAACAAATTACTATTTATTATGTCGTACTATGAATTTATACCAACTATGTCTATTTTGTTTAAATTGACTACTACACTGCTCAAATTACTCCACTATAAGGTAAAACTATAGTGACTTGAGGTCCTACTCTAAGATTATGTAGACAATGCTTGATACTTATTGAGTTCAACTTAGTCACCCTTTCCAGCCATGCTCTCACCATTTTATGAGCAACCTAAGCCACACTCTTGACATTTTGTGAGAAACCTAAGTAACACTCTCACCTTTTTATGAGCTTGAACCATTTGAGTGTCTAGTCATTCTCAATTGAGTTAAGATACCTCAAAAATTCCAAAAACATTTATAAAAACATTTATAAAATACCAAAAATATTGACCACTTCTTTGCCTTAAGGATTCTGGGAACCCTTACTAAGTTATAAGTAAATCACTTGTTCCTTAGTTTTTGTATCCTTTTTGGCCTTTTCTCCCATGCACTTGCCATTTTACAAGACCATTCTTATTCTTATATCATGTCCATTCAATTTGTTTTCACTAGTTATCATTTTCTTCCCATTTTTTGGGAGAACTACATTTGGCCTAAAGTTTTTGATGTATATTACATCCATAAAACTATGTAGGTAGCATCCACTTTCCTAGCACATATGGAGATAACTCAGATATCCCCTTCTTTTTCTTCTATTCCCCCATTTTGTTAATTTGTTAAGTTTTTGCCTATTTTCTAGGGGTAATGTTCATATGGTTTATATTGAGTTATTTATTTATTTTTATTGTTTTGTTTGTGTGCTTATTTGTTTGCTTTTAGTACTATTTCATTGATTCAATTTATTTATGTTCATTAGGTGATTCCTTACCCACACTTACACTTGAATCTATCCATATTCATTTTTTATTATTATTATCATGGTTTGTATCATTGGTGCATTATTTTCTATTGAGTATTGGATTATGGGAGTCAATCTTTATGCATATTTTGGCCAAGTACACATGATGTTATACCATGATGCATACTAACACATGATACAACAAACCCTAGATTCAAGAAGTCTATTCAACAATGGTGGTATCAACATCTCTTCAGCACTAACATAGCAATTCAATCCCAATCATATCCCAAATAAAGTAATTAACCATGAAAGAATTTCAACTTTTGTTAGTTCAGATGAGCATTTCCCTACTAGTAGGTTGTTATAATTCATCATTACCCTCTATTTTAAGTTACCATAATCAATCATATAATCAATCATGTTATCCATAATCAAGTTCTAATGATTATAACTGCCTATGGACAAATCATTTCACACCATCCCACCTACATTTCTCAATAATTATAACCACCTTTGGGAAAATCATTGTGTTATCACCTCTTTACTTTTTTTGCCCATGTAAGGGCATTTTTCTATCTTGTTTGTCTATCCTAACCGTGATAGATGCATCTTCTCAATGATTATATCTAACTTGGGGTAAATCATTGTGTTTTTATGCCATGTTGTCACTATTAGGGTATAATGCTATTAACTACCTTTGGGAAAACCATTGTACACCATCCCATTTACATTTTCAATTATTTTGACTACTTTTTCAAACTCATTATGTTCTCACCCCATAATTTTCCTTTCTTTGGTCTCCTCATTTTGCTTTTTTTTTTTAGGGACCATTTGCTGACCTACTTGTGCCAACCATGCCCTCGAGGGGGCATCATGTAGTTAGTTTATCATCATTGTAGTTGTAGACATACATGAAATTTTAATTCTTTGATAAGATGTTACTATTCCTATAGCTTTCAATTCCTTTCCAAATAGGGGTAAACTATAGAAACTTAAATCTAGCCATCGATAACCTCCAACCAAGCTTTTGACCAATTTCTATCAAAATGTACAATGTGGCCTAAAAACACAAAAGAAAATTAAAAGATTTGAAACTAACATATTTAAGTGATGATTTTGGACAAAGTATCCCTAAATGGGGCAATGCAATTTATGTGCCAGCTAACTTTGATCAAATCATTTTGATCAAAATAGCAATTTTGCATTTGGGTGCACTGGATTGCTCTTTTCTATCAAATCTCTTACATGAGACATGTGCCTTTGTTATTTTGTGTTGGTAACATCCTAATGGGAATATGGTTCCAATGCATCTAAAATAGAATTTTGATTCCAATCTAGTCAAATTTCAAGCCAATAACAAGACATTTTGACCAATTTGATTAATTTTTACACCAAGGGCCAAAATTTGCACCAAAGTTGACTAATCATGTTTTAAGCTAATTAAACCAAATTAGGGCCTTAAGTTAATTTTCCATGGAACTTGTTGAATAAATATTTATTGGAAATTAATTTATATTAACTACATTAGGTGACATCATCATATGGGGTGGCATCCATAAGCCATAAATGCATATAATATCAAGATTATAGGTCTCCCATGTCTCATTAAGACCTTACATGCCTATTAAATGCCCCTCTATCCTATATATAAATGGGGATATTTGTATAATGAATTTCATATCTGGATTTATCCATGGCCACATATCTCAATCTTGAGATGGATGGTCATGGTTGATCCTCAAACCATTCCAAAAATCTATAAATAGGAGGCCTTGCCTATCAAATTTTAAGCTCTCATATGCCAAAGTTTTACTTCTAAATTGATTTTAAAGCTTCATGGAAATTAGTTTTATAATGCTAAAATATTGAGCTAAGCCAAGCCAATCCAAGACAAAGCCACACAAGGTGCCAAGGAGAGATGGAGGTAGCCAAGCTTCCATTGATGCAAACTTCATGAGCACAAACCAAGAAAGCCACTACACCAAGCACTTTGGAGCATCCAAGGAAGGTAAAAGAAAGTTTATTTTGCATTTTAGTTGTGTTTTCTATTCATGTTTTGTTAACTAAGCTACCCATAGTGACTAGGCATAGAGATGTTATGCTATTTAGTGTGTTTTTGTCAATTTATTTTCATTTTGGAACTAACACAATACTAACCATCCTCTCTTAAGTCAAATTCCTAGTCTACAGATGTGATGGTTGCCTCTCCATCTACATAGCTGATGATCACTAATAATACTCAAGCATTCTGGAAAGTATGTGAAAAGGTATGGGTCCCAACCCAGACTTTATCTGTGAGATAAACATGATGCACGAATATGAATTATGTATTCATGATTTTAAGTTCCTAAGATCAATGATGAAAGAAAAGTATGGAGATTCACCGCTATTGGTTGAGGACCAAGAATTTATGATCAACATAAAATTACCCAAGAGGATTACAATCTAAGAATTAAAGATCAAAATGCTCCTCCAAAAGATAAAGACTGTGTTGCCCCTAAAGCAGAGACTAAAAGGAAACAAACCAAAGGGAGTAAGAAGGCCCAACATTCCACCAATCCTAGTTCTGCAACCTATAATGCTAAGCCAAAAGTTACCCAAGCTAAGAATAGAACTCACTTATTATTTGGTATTCCTAAGAAGGATGAACCTAAGAAGTCTCCCTTGAAAAGTGAAGTTAAGAATGTAGGTCCACCTACTTCTCTCCCCTAACTCTTGAGGGGTGTATCCCAAATGAAAGTGTCTCTAGTCTACCTACTAATAATCCTTTGCCTCAATATTATGTTTGTGACATGGCCCATGTATTGAGTCAATTAAAGGTCATAGTAACCTTTTTGGAATTGTTTAGAATTTTAGAGCATAGGAAAATAGATTTTAAGTATTTGGGATTCATTAAGAAATTTACTACCATTGAGATTGTTGAAACTAAATATTATCTCACTTTCCTTATGAAAAGTGAGAGCACCTCAGAATATTTCAAAGATCACCTAAAGGTATATTTGGGAAAAAAATTGGTAGAGGTTAGATGGATGTCAACCCATTATATACCACCCTACTGATTAATAGATTAATTTTCCATAACCACATGTTTGACTCTAGTGCATCTTGTAATATTATGCCACTAGAAATGCTATATTAACTTTGTATAAGAATGACTATAGTATATGGATGATGCCTCACCTTGGATTTTAGATAAGTACCTATTATTGGTATAGTTAAAGGGCTCACATTGTAGCTTGCATGATACCCCAGTAAGTTCATGAGTATGGATGTTGTTATTATAGATTGTCTATCAAAATGGGGTATGTTGCTATCTAAAAAGTGCATTGCTAGTATTGGTGGTAGTGTTCAGTTGGACTTGTCCTATGCCACTATACCTCTAGATGGGAAGATGGTTCACATAAATAGGGAGAAAAAATGGTTCATGTCCTGAAATATCCCAAATATCAACTAAATGAAGTGTTGTATGTAGATACTGACATTGTAAATTTTGTGGGAAGTGTTGAGTACTAGGAACTACCTCCTAAATTTGGTGCTATAGATGAAGACTCCATCTAGACCATGCATTTTTATGGAGCACGTTCAAGTATTGGAAATGGATTAAGGGTTGTCTTCTATTCCCCTAATGTCCAAGTTTACAAATACTCTTTCTAATTATCTTTTGAGTGTACTAATAATATTATAAAATATGAAGCAGTCCTGATTGGTTTACAAATTGCCTATGAATATAGACTAAAAGGGTTTCTAATTAAGGCTGATTTATAATTAGTGGTGAAGTAGGTCCAATTTTTTTACACCATAAAACATAAAATACTAAAGTAGTACCAAAATGCTATATGGGACTACTTAGAATGGTTTGATGCTTGCAACATCAAATATCATGCCCATGATTTTAATTAGGTGGTAAATATGCTTGCAAAGAGGGATATAGAGTTTAATGTCTAACATATAAATCCCTCTTGTGAGTATGAGGTGGAAGTGCTAGTAAGGCATTCTATCCCGAACAACATTGAACATTGGCAAGTCTTTGATGATGATCAAATAAAAAGGTTTATGTGTTGTTTATATGAGTTCAAAGGAACCATCATAGACCGCTTTCACTACCCCATGGGGAACCTATGTGTATGTCTGAATGCCTTTTGGCTTAATAAATTAGGTGCCACCTTCTAAAGAGTAATGGATGTAGCCTTCACTAGGTTAATCAACTAGTTCATTGTAGTCTATCAAGATGATGTTACAGTGTACTCTAAGAAAAAAGATGACCACTTGGGGTACTTGGAATAAATGCTTATCAGATGTAGGGAGTTTGGGATCTCCTTCAACCCTAGGAAGTGTCATTTTGGAGTACACAAGGTAAATCTATTGGGACACATTATGTCTCAACAAGGTGTGATGATAGATCTTGAAAGGGTAGAGGCCATTGACGAGGTACCCATTCCACATACTAAAAAAGGTATTCAATCTTTCTTTGGCCAAATTAACTTTCTTAGGAGGTTTGTTTCCAATTTTTTATAGATTACTCTACCATCACTTCAATGTTGAAAAAGGATCAAACTATAAAGTGGGAAGAGAAGGCTACCCAATCATTTTAGGATATCAACTAAACTTTGAAAACTATCCCAGTGCTTGCCAGTCCTAACTATAGAAAAGTTTTCTAGATCTATTTGTTTAACTCCAAACATAATATTATTATAGTACTACTAAAAAAGAATGATTAAGGTAATTATCAACTAATTACATTTTTTAATAAGGCATTGCAAGGATTTAAACTGAACTATACCCTAATGGAAAAACAAGACATTGCTCTCTTAAAGCCTATCAAATAGTTCAAATCCTACATTTTGAGTTCCAAAATTGTAGCCTATGTTCCTCACATTATGGTGAAGGACATACTAACTCAAAATGAAACTATTGATAAAAGATGTTGATGGGTTAACAAATTTCAATAATATGACCTAGAAATATAAACTACTAAGTTGTTTAAAGGCATAGGTCTCACTAAGTTGATGACTGAAACCAACTTATAGGTTGTGGAAGTGAATAATTTGTAAGGGGTTGTTGATATCCCTAAATAAAAGTACAACCAATCTCCATGGTATGAAAATATAGTCTATTATTTGAAGACCCTAAACTATCCTCCCCATTTAGACAAAAATCAAAGGAGAAACTTAAAGATAGTATCCCAAAAATATCTTCTATTACAATATGATCTAGCTTGGAGAAACCCAGATGGTGTCTTCTTGGGGTGCTTAGTGAAAAGTGAGATTTCTAAACTAGTTACTGAATTCCATAGTTGTGTGTGTGGTGGTCACTTTGCTCTTAAACTCATTAAACACAAGATTATAAGTTTTGGTTATTGGTGGTGCACACTATTTAAATATGTTGCTAGTATGGTAAGAATATGAAAAGAATGCCAATGATTCATTAAGAGAATGAAAGCATCCAAATCACTTCCCATGCAGTTAGTTTCTATTGAGGGACATTTCAAGTAGTGGGAAATGGACTTCATGGGTGAAATATTAGATGCTTCAAGTGTTGGTCACAAGTGGATCTTAGTGGCCATTGATTATTTCACAAAATGGGTTGAAGCAATCCCTACCAAAAAACTCAACCCACTAGGTAGTCATTAATTTCTTTTTGAATAATGTAATTTGTTGATTTGGAGTACCAGTTTAAATTATCTATGGGAATGCCTTGTGCTTTAGGTCCAAATAATTATTTACATCATGTGAATATTATGGGATTGATCTAGCATATTCCTCTAATCACAATTCATAAGGAAATGAGTAGGTCAAGTCTAGTAACTTGAACCTATTGAATATTATTAAAAGGACTCTAGATGCCAATAAAAGGAAATGGGGTGAGTAGTTAAAGTTTACTATTAGGATGATAGATTGACTCCTAAAATGTCTACTATAAGAAGTCCCCTTGAACTTGTTTATGGAGCTCAAGATGTTTCACCCCTTATCCTTCAGTTACCCACTTACCAATTCATGCAACAGATAGTTGAGGATGAAGAAGAAATAAACCATTATGAGCAAAGAATCAACTATATCATAAAGCTTGATTAATATCATAGACAATCTCACAAAAATCATTTGAATTTCAAGGAGAGGCTCAAAAATATTTTTGACAAGGTCACCCTGAGAGCCTTTAAAATTGGTGATTTGGTCCTACTATGGGATAACAAACATGAAAAAAAAGGAAAACATGGTAAATTTAATTCCCTATGGATGGGTCCCTAAATCATTGATTATTAAAGAGGGAACCATACATTTTATCTCAAAGATATTTTTGGAGAAATATCAGAACTACCAGTTAATGATAGACACCTCAAACATTTTCTTGATTGAGTCCATGCTAGTTTTTGTAAAAATGTACATGTTGTATAGTCCCTTTATGTTTTATTTCCCTACTTAGGGTTGTGTTTGTGTAGTTTTTTTCTTTTCATTTCCTTATTTTTTGTGTTTGGATGCCTCTTTATAACTCTATTCATTTAGTAGACACTAGAAAACTATATTAAATGTCAAAATGCCTTAGGATACCTTAGGGACCACTTAGCCCTTCTTGACCCACTGACCAGCTTATCAAACCTTGTGTCTAGTTAGTTAATTATCTAACTAAACTCAAAAAATTACTAACAAACCTTAACCCACTCCTTTTAACTCACCTTGACCCTTTGCCTCTAGACACTCGACCATCAACAATTAGCTTAACCATCGATGGTTAACTTGACCATCGATGGTAAATTTCTCACCCTTGTAACTCATCACTAACTATGTGTGAGCTAACAAGGAATAATTAAATATGTTCACCTTATGCATTTCTAAAAAACTCCCAAACATTGAAATCAATAAGCGAAACTACTAGGGAGCCTTCTATCCTTGATCTCTCTTTACCTATAAAAGGAGGGGAGTAAGATGTGAAATAGATCATCATAAGCATTACTTCACACAGGTATTCAAGCTCTACATCCACCTAGTCTTCTTCCAGTGATTTAGAAACAAAAATAGAGACCCGAACCTCTACCAAAATTAATCTAATGGTAAAAATTTCTATTACGCTACCAAAATTTCTCTAGCCACCAACTATCAACCACTTAGCAAGCAACAAATATATTTATACTTTAGCATTGTTATTTTGGTTTCTCACCTTTCTACCCCATTAGACCTTTCTACACCTACCTTCTAAACTTCCATTTTTCAGCAAACCCTTAACAGACCATTATAATACCTTTGACCTAGCCTACAACCCCTTTTTCTTAATACTTTTAGAATCCACAGAGATCTATCGACAGTTAGCACAACCACTGATAATTACCCACAACCATCAATGATTACCCCACTGTCAATGGTCGTCTTAACCACCGATAGTCAATCCAACCAATGATTTTCAATATGGAATGAAATAAAATCAAGTTAGTTCTAACCCCTTACCCCTAACTAAATCTAACTTTCAATATTCTTAACTATTCATAGACCCCTGCCTTATTTTTTGAACCTAACTTGATCTATCTTAATAATAGTATCGACCCTCTTTTGCTATATTTAGTAATTTTATCTATCAAGCATTCATCTAATTCTTGTATTTAATTTTAATTATTTTCATTTATTTAATGCAAACATCTTTATTTTATCATTTTTAACTTAATTATTATCAAAGAGTAGATTGATATCCTCTTAGAAAGCTCACACTTCTTGGATATAGATCACATTCATTTGGATCACGTGATCATTAATGACCAGGTATTTCTACCATACCCTTACTCTTCCAAAATTAAGGAATGATAAAAAATTAAGAGAAATATTTTGGCACACCTAGTGGGCCCTAATATCATCTAGGTTCCCCTTTCTTACTTTATTATTTTCTCATACAATAAAATTTTAAATTTATTTTGGGCTTAAAATAAAACTTTCATACATTAATTGCTTGTTTGTTTTAGTTCATTTAATAACTTAAAAGCAAATTAATTAATCATAGTTTCACTCTTGTTAGCAAACACTTTACCAAACCACATAATCAATAAACATATCAAAACAAGCTTAAGACAAGGCCCGACTAGGATTTCATCACTTAGAAGTAACCTCACCTTTTTCCAACAATCCTACTTAGAGGTCATTACCAATGGGATAACCAACTCAGCTCTCTAGTTGATTATAAACTTTAAAATTCAATATATTTTGGCTAAGGACCCATCACCCTTATCATTATGGTGTGTAAAGTGAGGGGGTATGCCTTAATATCAAGCCATGTACTAACATTCAATATAGATTATTGTTTAGCACCTAAAACCAACCTTAGATTTCCTCTTTAGTGTGATATAGGTATTTGACCAAGAGAGGATAGTTAGTATAGTGTTAGTTATAAAATGAAAACAAAATGAAATAAACACACTAATAACATAACATCTCTAGGCCTAGACACTAGGGAGAGCTTAGTTAACAAAATCAAATTATAAGCACAACTAAAAAGAAAGGGATCAAATACAATAGTTCCTTTACCTTCCTTGGATGATCCAAATGCCTTTGTAGTGGTGGCTTGCTCAGCTTGTGCTCTTGAAGTCCTTGGTAATGGAAGCTTGAAAACCTCCATTTCTCCATGGAACCTTTGGCTTGTGGCTTGGCTTGGCTTAGAATCAATCTGACATGGTAACACTAGTTTCTTGAAGTTTTTGGAACCAATCCTGCATTATAACTTTGCACAAATAAAGTTTACAAATGATGTTGTGAGGCCTCCTATTTATAGATTTTTGGATTTGATCAGAATCAACCTCAACCATCCATATCAAGATTGAGATGTGTGGTTGAGGATTAATTCAATTTTTGGAATTAAGTTTGTAATTATTCTCATCATGGCACTTGAAGAAGGGGTAATTAAGAGACATGGAGGGCATCATGGAAGGCATTGATGAGGCATGAATATTGATATTTATGGCATTTATGGCCTAGGGTGTCTTCTCAAGAGATGAGATCACTTGATGATGCAAATATTCCATATTCATTTACAAAAATAAGTATTCAACAAGTTTCCATGGAATTATTGATTATGCCTTGATTTGGGTTAATTAACTCTTAAGCATGATTAATGCACAAATTACCCAAATTGATTAGAATGTCTTGTTATTAGTCCTAAATTTGATTGGATTGGAATTAGAAGGTGCTATCAGATGTGTTGGAACTATATTCATATTTAGGATGTTGCCAACAACAAATAACAAAGGCACAAGTCTTGTCAAAATATTTGATAGGAAAGAGCAATTCAGAGCACCGAGGTGCAAATTTGGCATTTTGACTAAAAATGAAATGATTAAAGTTAGCTAGCCCATAAATTCCATTACCCCATTTAGGGATACCTTGGCCAAAATTGGTACTTAAATATATCAGTTTTACATCATTTAGCATGTTTTAGTGTTTTTAGGTCAAATTGTGCATTTTAGGTAGAAACTAGCCAAAAACCTAATTGAAGGTTATCGATGGCCAGTTTTAGGTGTCTACAATTTTACCCTATTTGGGAAGGCATTACAAGATATAATAATAGTAACATCTTCTCAAAGAATTAAAATATCCTATATGCCTACAACTACAATGATGATAAACTAGTTGTATGATGCCCCCTTAAGGGAATGGTTGGCAGAAGGAGGTCCACAAATAATCCCTCAAAAAGAAAGAAGCAAAATGAAGGGACCAAAGAAAGGAAAGATGATGGGGTGAAAACAAAATGATATTGAAAAAATAGTCAAAATCATTGAGAATGCAAGTGGGATGGTGTATAATGCTTTGACCAAAGGTAGTTATAAGCATTATACCCTGATAGTGACAACGTGGTATGATAACACAATAATTTACCTAAAGGTGGTTATAATCATTAAGAAGATGGAGTTTCCCTAGTTAGGATAGATAAACAAGAGAATAACATGCCCCTATATGGGTAGAAAAATTAAAATGGTGACAACATAATGATTTACCCAAAGGTAGTTATAATCATTGAGAAATGTAGGTGGGACAGTATGCAATGATTTTTCCATAGGTGGTTATAATCATTGGACCTTAATTATGGAAAACATGATAAAATTGGCTAAGGATGATGATAACTTAACACAGAGGGTAATGATGAATTGGAATAACTTACTAGTAGGGAGAATGTTGTTTGAACTAATAAAGGTTGAAATTCTTTCATGGTTAATTACTCTATTTGGGATATGATTGGGAGTGAATCGAGATGTCAGTGTTGAAGATATGCCACCATTGTTGAATAAACCTCTTGAAGTTGAGGTTTGTTGTATCATGTGATGGTAGGATTCATACTAAAACACCATAAAGACTTGGCCAAAATATGCATGAGGACTGACTCCTATAATCCAATACTCAATAGAAAAAAATGCAACAATGATAGAAAACATGGTGACAATGTAAAAATATGAATATAGATGGATTCAATTGGACATGTGGACAAGGAATCACCCAATAAACACACATAAATTGAATCAAGGCAATAGTGCTGAAAACAAACAAATAGGCAGATAAATAAACAAAAATAAGCAAAAATAGACAAACAAAAAAACAATAGAAACCCTATGAACATTAGCCCTAAAAATATAAGTGAAAACTTTACAAAAAAAGATAGGGGAATAGAAGAAAAGGAAGGGAGTGCTGAGCTATCTCCATATTCACTAGGCAAGTGGATGCTACCTACATAGTTCTTTGGATGTAATATTCAAGAAAAAACTTTAGGCCAAATGTGGTTCTCCTAGGGAATGGGAAGAATGTGATAACTGAGTAAAATAAATAGAATAGATGTAATAGAATAATAGGAATGGTCTTGAAAAATGGCAAGTGTGTGAGAGAAAAGGATAAAAAGGATGGGGAAACTAAATGACAAGTGATTTTCTTCTAACATAGTAATGGTTCCTAGAATCCTTAAGGCAAAGAAGTGGTCAATGTTTTTGTTCATTTCTAATGATTTTTAAAATGTTTTTGGAAGTGTTTTGGAATGTTGTAACTCAATCGAGAATGATGAGACACTAAATGGTTCAAGCTCACAAAATGGTGAGAGTTTTCATACTTAGGTTACTCATAAAATGATGAGAGAATTTAAATGAAGGTTGCTCATAAAATGACAAGAACGTGGCTTAGGTTGCTCACAAAAAGGTGAGAGAATTTAAACTAAGGTTACTCACAAAATGGTGAGAGTGTGGCTTAGGAAGGGTGACTGAGCTGACCTTAATAAGTATTGAGCATTGCCTACATAGTCCTAAAGTAGGACCTTAAGTCATTGTAGTTCCACCATTACAGTGAAGGAACTTGACCAATGTAGTAGTCAATTCAAACAAAATAGGCATAGTTAGTATAAAGGCACATTATGGTATAAGAAGTGGAAAGTTGGTATGTCAAGGCTTAATGTTTTCCCTAGTTTGCCCATAAGTGGTTATAACCATGACATAACAACATAGATCAAATATACTAATTTTCCCAAAGGTAGTTATAATTAGCAGCAAGATTAGTGGTAAGAAAGAATAACAAATGAAGGATGAAACTACCAAAAATTCTATCACACTATCCTAAAATATGATCTCTATCTAAACTTATTGAACCAATTGATGAAACTGATCAGATAACTTAATGCTAAAATTATGGAATGGATGAAAAAAACCAAGGTCAAATGGGATAGATTTTTTTTAGGACATATCAAGTTAATAGGTCAAAAGTAGAAAGTGGATATGCCAACGTGTATGGATAAGAATGGTATGTGTACAAAGATAATAGTGACAAAAAGGCATAACTAAAATGGTCCTTATAGATAATAAACCTTATCATTCAAGCATAGTACCACTTGAGATGAATAATATTCATCAGCTCTGGAAGTTCCTCTTTATCTACTATGGTAAGCTTGTATGCTCCTTATTTATAATATACAGTGATGATGAAAGGCCCTATCTAGTTGGGTTTGAATTTCCCTTTATGTTTCTTCTCAGTCATGGTATTATTTTGGATTTATTTAAAAATAAGATCACTAAGTTCAATTGTTCAATACTTAACACAACGAATATAGTGGCCTTTGATTTGATTTTGATATGCTTGAATATTATTGAGAAAAGTTATGCATTTTTCATCCAATAGATCCATCTCTTATAGGTGAGCTACTCGATAGTCATGATCATCCAAGATATGCTTGAAAGAAATGCATAGTGAAGGCAAATTGACCTCAATGGGAAGGATGGATTTAGTACCATAAACAAGTGAGTATGGAATGGCTCATGTGGGGGTACAATGATTGGTATAGTATGCCTAAAGGGTAGGGAATATCTATAAGTGCCAATCATAACTGGCATCATTGATAATATTTTTAAGAATATTGAGAATGGTTTTGTTGGATGCTTTGTCCTAAACATTACCTTGAGGGTAATATGTTGTAGAAAAATATTGGGTGATGTTGTATTCAGTACATAACTAGTCTACATCTTTGTTCTTCAATGATCCTCTATTATCAGATATAATGTCAAAGGGGATATTGTAGTGGCAGATGAGGTGGTTGAAGATAAATTTTCAAATTTGATTTTTAGTCACATAATTGAGGGGTATAGCTTCAACCCACTTAGTGAAATATGCAGTGGTAGTAAGGATATGTTTATGGCCATGAAATGAAGTGGGGTTAATCTTCCTAATGAGGTCAAATATCCATGTATAAAATGGCCATGGTGTCAACATCAGTTTCAGATTTTTTGTTGGGGCATGAATCAAAGTAGCATCCCATTGACATTTGTCACATTTTTTTTACATATGCAATGGCATCTATGTTAATTTTAGACCAATAATAACTAATATGCAAGAGATTTTTGGATAGGACTACCTTTCTAGAATGGGCTCCACATACTCCTTCATGAACTTCTCTTAATGCTAATATAGACTATGTTGAAGTTAAATAATGAAGTAGAGTTCCATCAAAACTATGATGGTAGAAGGTGTATCTAAGTAGATTTTAATGAGTGGAATGATGAATGAAGGCTTTGGTTTGTTTTTGAGAGAGGTTAGGTGGTAGAATTTGGTCATGAAGGTAGTTGTAAGGGTCTAAGTACTAGATAGAATTAGGACCAAAAATATTACAAATCATGGAAATGATTGAAGGTTCATGAGCTGGTGCTAACAAATTTTTGATGAGGAACTGATACTCTCTAGCTTTATCTATTTTTCAAATCTAATAGTAGCCATGGCATCTACAATTCTGTTACTAGCCTTGGGTATATGTTGGCAATTTATTGTTTAAGAGTGTCAACCATGTATTTATATGGAATTAGCTTGTCATCTTTGGTCTGAAAATGATTCATAACATGATTGATGATTAACTAAAAATCACCATAAACTTGGAGATGAGATATATTCTATTGCATTACTTATCGAAGGCCTGTAATAAGTGCTTCATACTTGGCCATGTTGTTTGTACAAGTAAAGATGATTCTAAAGGATTTAGGGATTAGATATCCCTATGGTGTAATAAATAATAGGCCTGACCCTAATCCATGTGTAGTCAATGAACCATAAAAGTACATCTTTTAGGGATACTCATCAAGGGATGTATCAATAATGGTCATGATGGATTCATCAAGAAATCAAAACTTGAGTGGTTGTGTGTCTATGAGGGGTGCTTCAACAAGTTGATCTATAAGAACTTGTCCCTTGATTACTTTCTGATTGATATACTCTATGTCAAACTCATTAAGAAGCATGATCCATTTAGCCATTCTACCTTACAAAGCTATTTTAGATAGTAGATACTTGAGCGGATCTACCTTTGAAATAACCATGGTTTTATTATTCAACGTGTAATGACATAGTTTTTGAGCTATGAAAATCATGGTTAGACAAGATTTTTTAATCGGCACATAGTTATGTTTATATGTAACCAAGGTATGGCTTAATTAGTATACAACATGCTCCTTTCCATTACCATCATGTTAAGCCAAGAGTGCCCCCAGGGCATGGTTAGTAGCTAATAAGTATACAAAAAATGGCTTTCCTAACATAAGAGGTAATAAAATAGGTAGATTGATAAGATAGTCTTTGAGTTGTTGAAAATCTATTTGGTAGTGACCATCCTAGTGAAATGGAACTCCTTTCTTTAAAAGGTGTATAAATGGATGGAAATTGTCTACTAACTAATATATGAAGCACCAAATTGATTGGATCTTACCCTGCAAACTATGGAGTTTATTTAAATTAGTTGGTGGTGGAATCTTAGTTATAGTATGAACTTTAGTTGGATTGACTTCAATACCTCTACGAGACATGATGAATCCAAATAATTTGCCTGAAGTCACACTAAACTCACATTTCTTCAAATTGAGTCTTACTTTGTACTCTCATAGTCTTTCAAATATCTTGCACAACATTACAGGATGGTCGGCCCTAGTTTTGGATTTTCCTAATATGTCATTAACATAGTCTTCAGCAATGTCATGCATCATATCATGGAATATGATAGTCATGGCCCTTTGATATGTATCTCCTACATTCTTAAGGCCAAATGGCATCACTTAATAGTAAAATATTCCCCATGGAGTGGTAAACACTATTTTATGTTGATCTTTTAGCACTATTCTAATCTAATTATATCTTGAAAATCCATACATAAGTGAGCATTTCATAACTTGTTGTGGAGTCAATGATCATGCCAATATTAGGCAAATTAAAATCATCTTTAGGACAAGCTTTGTTGATGTCTCAAAAATTAGTACTAAATTTTCTTTCCTTCAAGCTTTTACTAATAGGTAAAACATTAGAGATCTATTCAGAGTAGTCAATAAATTAGATGCATCCTGCTTCTAAGATTTTTTCCAACTCTTTCTTTACCAATACAAGAATGTGAGGATGCATCTTACGTAAATTTAGTTTTACCAATTTGGCATCAGGATTAACCATAAGGTGGTGAATAACTAAGGTGGGGTTTAAACCTGGCATGTTAGAGTAGGCCCATGCAAAAATATCTACAAACTCTTTCGACAGAGCTATAAAGACATCATGTTCCTCCTTATTGAGGGACACTCCCAATTTTATCCATTTTAGGTCTGATGAAGTCCCAATGTTTACCTCTATGGTATCTTTGACTAGAAGGGTTGAATAATCTTTTAGGATAGTAGGTAATGACTTAAACTATTGGATTATGTTAGGGTCCTCTGTTAGGACTTGCTCTTCAACTTCTCCTAGGCATGATGAATTTGAATCCCCTAATGGGAGATCTGGCCATGTAACAAAAAATAGTAAAAAATTCTTGGATAATTTGGTCATATACTTGTTGTTTCTCAAAGTTAAACTTAGATCCATAGGCAAGTTCATCATTAGTGTTCTCTTGATCTAAATTCGAAGAAGAATGAACACCCTCATCTAATGGCACTTGAGACAGGTTTTCACCACTAGACTAGCCTTTATCTTTACTTTTTCCTTGGTAAAAAAGCACCTCAAAGAGGTTTTCACTTTGGGACCTCAATGTTTTATTTATTTATTTTTAGTTAAGAGTGTTCACTCACTCTCTAAAATAATCTACAATATCTAATGTGATTGAGAATCCTAATTTGTGATCTCCCAATGGAACGTTGTCTCTAAGGCCTAAAAAGTCATAAAATGCCTCATCATTTTGGAACTCATCAATCAACAGACTAGATTCTTGTTGGTAACAATCTATCAATTGGGGATAATTTAATGATAATGGATTTTGATAAATAGCTTGGGTAAGGGTACAAATGGCATTGTTATCAAACATGTTGGTTTTAGCTAGGTTATCAAAGGTAAGGCTATGATCAGACTCTATTTCACTAGCAACATCATCATCAATAGTCACTGGTGATGGAGTTTGAATAAGATATGTGGGGTCACCCCTAGGTGGTTTAAATCCAAGTCCATAAGGTCTTTCATACTTAGTCACAGAAATTGGCTCAATGGTTCCTTGTTGATTTAGTTTGAGGCCTCTTCCTTCATAATTGTGATGCTCCATGATCCTATTGGGAATAGGATACTTTGAATTTTTATATCAATCAACTTGGTCATCATTGTATAACCATGATACATCCCCTACAAGAGGGTTGAGTCCTAGGCTAGATGCTGGTAAAAATATGATAGGTCCAATATCTTTGTTCTTTTATTGCTAATGCATATGTGGGATGACTTTAGGTCACCCAAATTTTTTTAGATTCTGAGGAAGATTGGTGATGTGAAATTTATCATGAGTCACATACTCTCCTAGTCCATTATCTAAAATGGTGAAATGATTATAAGCTTTAGGAGGTGGCATGTGGGAAAGGGAATCCAAAGGTATTGGGATCTATGTAATTATTTGGTGAAGGATCAATAAGTATATCCTTTCTTTTATCCTACTTGGAACTTGGATTCATGTTATACTAAAAATTATTTATTTGAAACTCATCCTCAAGATGCTTGTAGTGTTCATATGGTTGTAAATCTCCTAGTATATTCACCTCCATCCCTGAGTAAGAAAACTTGATACATTGGTATAGTGTTGATGGAACTACATGAATCTCATGTAACCAAGTCCTACCTAGAAGTATATTATATGATAACTCAAGATTAAGCACATGGAAAAGTGTATCATGGGTTGAAGGCCTAATGATAATTGGTAAACTAATGGTGCCTTGGGATTCTCTTTCTTGATTATCATAGGCTTTGATAGTTATTTTTTCTAGCTAGAGATCTATCATTATGTACCCAACAAGCTTGATGAAATTAAAAGACACTATGTTGAGGCCAGATCCATTATCTATAAGGACACATTTCACTTTATGTTGTATTATATAAACTTATATGTATAATGTATTGTTATGGACTAGACCAAAGGGAAGACATATCTCTTTGGTTAAATGTGACTTGTTGGGCTAGATCTAGGTGTCCAACCAAATCTTGAAAGTTATCAGGGGATATGTCACTAGAAATAGTGGATTAGGTCAAGAACTCATTCAAGATGTTATTATGGATTATTGACATTCACAAAAAATCTAAGATATAAATTTGTGTTGGTGTCTTCTGCAATTACTCCATAATATCAAACTTCTTGTCTTGGTCAATAGTAAATGGTTTATTCTGAGGTTGAATGGTTGGTTGATTGATAGGCAAAATGGCAAATGGTTATGGACATGAGATAGTAATCTTCAACCTCCAAGTTGTGATTACATAATCAAGATTAAATACTAGACCATTATTACTAATTGATACTGGGAATGGTGTGGGACTAGACAAGATGAGTCTTAGTTGCCAATGCACTTGCATGTGGTCACGTGGCAAGGACAAGTTGTCATTATAATATTCAAAAGGGGAAGTCATAGTTTGTTGGTTTTCATGTATGCATACCTAGGTTAAAGAAGGATTATCCATGTGATTTGGCTAAATATTATTGTTTAGCAATGGTCTATGTTGATTTGTGTTCAATTTGGGATTAATAGAGATGGTATTAATGATACCCTCTACAATATGACCTACAACCCTATTGTATTCATGCAAAATTGCATGGTAGGTTTATTGGTTATTACCATTCTAACCTTGGTTTTGTCTATTGTTTTGTCATTATGGATTTTACTACTAATTTTGTTGATTCTACTGGTTCAACCTTTGATTCTAATACTATTGATTTTGCTACTACATTGGTCATTGTTGTTGTTATTGATTGTTTTGCTATTTTTTATTGTTATGTAAGGGAAAGGGGTTTTGATAGATCCCAACATTTTGATTAGAAGTAGAGCACCATTATCCAATTTTATCTCCCCATTATCCAATATATTCTCAATTAAATGCTTGATTTGGACACATCTTTGTAGATTAATTCCATTGACCCAATGTTAGTCACAAAATTAATTTTCATAGTACCAATTAGGATAAGGAATGCCTTGCAGATAATGCTTTGGTATAGGCCAACTAATCATATTAGCAGTAATAATCTTGAAAAATATAGACTCAATAGGTTCTCCTAGGCCACTAAAGACATGAGGTGTAAGGACAGTTCTTTTAGGAGGAGGGGTTTACAATGGTAAAGGCTACTATATTTTTTTGTGTAGGTCTTAGTTGTTGTGATTATGGCATTGGTTGGAGAGGTTTCTAGGTAGGATTAAGCTAAAAAGGTGGTGCATATGATGTCTACACAATTTGGACATGATGAGATTTGGTTACTCTATTTCTCATAACATTCCTATTGCTTTTGAATTGCTTTGGTCTTTCTTGATTATTGGCCTGTGTCAGTTATGATACTTGTATTTGATTGGGGTGTTCATCATTTCCATGATTGGTACCTTGACTTTGATAATTTGAAATAAGATTGATGACTCCTTTATTTATAAGTTCCCTTTTGATCAACAAACCTTTATCAATGATCTCCTTGAATGTATGTGCACATTGTAGTTCCAGATGGTAAGCTATCTCACTATGAAAATTTTTGGTAAACATAGTGGCTAATTGTTTATCTGGTAAACTATGGGTGAAATGGCTTACAAGGGCTCTCCATCACTATAAATAACTTGTAAAACTCTCCCCATCTTTCTACTTTGATTATGTCAGATCCACTAATGAAATCTCATGCTTGAGATTATAGGAAAATTGTTCCACAAATTTTTCAGAAAGATCATCAAAGTTCATTACTATATTCTTAGGAAACTTAAAAAACCACTCCAAGGCTTGTCCATCCAATCTCCTTGGAAACAATAATAAAAGTTATATGTCACTATATGCCACTAGTTGATATACGACAAATAATTCAGTCAAATGAGCACCCTTCCCTTTGTAATTATCAAATTTTGGTGGTTCATATCCTAGAGTAAATGGTATCTACAAATACTCCATGTTGAATAGATAGTAACATATGTCATCTAATTTGAAATTTTTAGTTTACTTCCCCACCTAAATAGCAACAATTGCATACTTCATTTGTTGCAATTCTTGGGAGAAGAAACTAGAAGGGATATTGTTTTGAGGGAGAATGTTGGTTTGGGTAAATCACTAAGAGGTCACAAGTGGTACACTTTGATCAGGGTATGATGGAGACACTTATTAAGGTATATTTTCTTGGTTAGGGAATGGACCAAGAATATGCATACATGGATTAAGATGTACTATAAATTGCACATTTGGTTACATAATATTCTAGTTTGGGTTGGTGATAAAGGTTTAAGCTAAGGGATTTTATGTTTGGGATGGTCTACTATGGTTGAAAAGGGACATACTTCTGACTAATCAAACCTTGTTATTGAGTAGGAACTTATGGACCAAGACCTTGTCTCTAGATTTGTAGCATATTTTGAACCAATGGTTGTCTAGTAGGTACTTGAGAAACATGGGGACCTCCTTGTGAGGAAGTGAAAGTAGGTTCCAGATTCAACATCTATCATTGACTTATATTTACACATTATTGACTAGTCATTACTTGGTTTTGAATTGGCGTATTAGTATGCAACTTAAGAGGTATGTTTATCATTACTTGGTGAGGTAGAACATTAGTTTTCCCTAATTGAGGTGGCAATATATTCATCCTTTATTGGGTTGATACACTAGACTATGGCTTCTATTATGGAATACTACTCGCTACCTGTTGAGGAGTAGGATTCATCACATTTTATCATTGAGGTATAATATTGGTTGTTATTTGATTACCTAACCCCATAAGTTGTATACTTAAGGAAGTAGTTGGCTGAGGCTAGGGTGTATAAACTCCTATTACTTGGTATGATGATTTGCTCATGTGATTAACTATAGGCACATGTTGTTGGCTAGTTGCTTGTGTATTAGTACCACTTTGATTGGGATTGAACATTATTTGCACATTATCTACTATGTTTGGCTCACTATTCATTGTAGAGGCTGAAGACATTTCTTCAATAATGGGCATATGCATCAAGTTATTTATCAAAGTGTTTTGTACAAATGGGTCAGAACTCAGATTTTCTTATCCATTTAATTGCATAAACACTCCTATTGAAGGTATTAGGTTAATGAGGGGCTTACTCACCATGTTCATCTAATTGAAATCACATGCTAAATTTAGGTAAGTTTGCTATGCTATTTGCATTTGGTTAAAGTGATCTTTCATGATGTTTTTTCCTTGATTGGATATATTGGGGTCTTGATATGTTGTTTGAACTAGAGCCATAAGATTTCTAGAAGAAGCGTGTTGATTGTAAATGATATTGTGGGGCACTTTTACTAGACTTGGTAAATTTTCATGGGGGAAGTCTTCTATAAACTTGGCCCCTACCTCTATGGCTCTAACCAAAATTTCATCTTTACTCTCTAAAAAATGTTACTAAAAAAATGGATCATACATGGAAGACTTATTAGTAGAATATGACTATTGAGGAACTAGCTCATCCACTGTAGGTATTATAGTTAGGTATTACACAATTTATTATTGGTCTTATTCTGTGTAAGGTGGTGTGTTAACCAAATATTTATCTAATGGATATTGGTTTTGTGCCACTGATTGAGTATTATAAGAGGGATAAGAATCCATCTCATAAGCAATATTATCCACATAGGGGTCTTGCACCATTTATTCTTGTATAACTATATTACTAATCCTTAGATTGTACATGACTCCACTACAAGTGTAGGAATACAAGTTGGGATCCATAGTTAATGCTTCGCAATAAAAGTTCAAAGAGTTATACAAAATCTAGAAAGGACAAAGTCTAAAATGGATGATGCTTCAACTTGGTCTAAATTTGCCAAAAGGATCAATGGGTTTATATAAAGGTTTGTGGGGAAACAAGCTAGAGTGAAATATCTAACATTTCACTAATCACATAAATGTAAGCAAGTAAATGGACCAAAAATCAAAATGTTAAACTCTAAGGTCGAAGTTTTTATAATCATTCTAATCTAGGAATTTAAAAGTTTCTAGGTCTTTTGGCCAAATATGGAATCAAAATCTAGGCTCAAACAAGATATGTGTTGGGACTCTTGGCCAAACGACGTCAAAATCTATACTTTGAAAAATAGATGAAATTTTTAATCTAATGGATTTAAAATACTTCTAACAAACACTAAGCATTCGATTCTTGGTCATGAACTTGATCAACTAGGTATAAGGTATGAAATAAAATGCACTTTAGTAATAGTTTATTTTCTCATAAATAATGTTATAAAACTTGGTTCTTTTAACAAATAGGCTAGACAAAGGTGAATGGTATAACCATTTTAGACAAAATATCATAAAAGTACACTTGAATTGGTCTAATTTTTTAGGAACAAATTTGGAATTCTATGTAAGAGGTTCCATGAAAACAAGTTTGAAATGATTTGGGTAGCATAACAATGCTAGACTACCTAAAAGGTGTGACAAAAATGTTTACTTCAAAAACTTTCTAAGGCAAAGATGTTTTCCTACAATTCTGATAGCATAAAACTACTTTTCTTAACTCAAAATGTGGTGGTGTATAGACTTAAAGTGTAAGTGTTTAGCAAAAAATGGCTTAAGTCTATCAAGTAATGATAATGATTATGAGTCTTAAATGACCTTCAACCCAAATTGGAAATTAAACCTAAGTTCCCTCAAGTTTAATGAAAATAGTGAACCCACTTAACACATCAAACCCTAAGAAATTTTAAAGGTGTAATTTCTAATTTAAATTATAAGTGAAGGATGTAAACAACGTTGGTAAAGGTCTAGACTATTGGGCAGCATAATTATGCCAAAGTGGATGATATGACTCTCAAGCTTTTGATAAACCTTTGAACAAGGAAAATGGATGATTTTAAACAAGTAACATAATGCCTCTTTATTCCAAGGAAAATTTGGACTATGTGTTTGGTTTAGGATTGTTTGTTTACACCAAACTTTGACTCCACACAAGACTTTAAACTAGGACAAAAATAACTAATTAATCATTCTTAGATCCTAAACTGACAAGGTTGCTAGTATTGTTGAAATCCATCAATATACGTCATTTGAGAGGAATTTAAGTGTTCATCCAAAAGTAAGTACACATTATATAGTAGGTTTTTTACACCCCCCTTCTCTCAAATGATAGTACTGCAACATGGACCTTAAGGTGCACCTTGCACCGATAATACTTCTGCAGCAAGTAGGGATTTTTCTAAGATCTAACAAGTTTCTAAACAATCTAGGGGAATCAATTACATAATGAATTTCATGCCAAACAATGCAAAATAAAAGCATGGATTTTGGGTCTATATCATTTGGATTTTTTCAAAAAGGTATAGTCCTTTTTATAACCACTACATCCTGTTGTTTGCTCAGTGTAGTGCGATGTCTAAAGTGCCACTACGTCCCATGTGCAACTCCAAAGGAGCCAAATGAAGTCAATGTTGGGAGGTCAAACCCCAAGTTAAAGCTTCCCTAAAGAACTTGTGGGAGGTGATGAAGTCCCCCTCGTAAGCCAAGATGCATAAAAAATAGAAAGACTTTAGGGTCATTTTCAAGGTCACCCAAACTTTGAAGAGTTTTTGGGGAGTGATGTAGATGACTTTCTTTCTAAGCCTTAAACTAGGCTACTTTGTAATAGGAATGGTGATTTTGATTCTAAGGGTTCCCTATAGGGGAAAAATGGAAGAGCATACATGCAACACCCCTCTTTTTCCCAAACAAAATCTACATAAACAATTATTGCAAGCAAAAATTGACAAGTGTGTTCAATTTTAAACCCAAATTAAATGTTTAGTGGTGTTCATTTGACCCCCTAGTCTTAGTTGTAAACTTTGAAAAACATTAACCAAAAACATCTAAAAAATCTTTGTTAAACACTAAAACAAAGTCCCTAATCAAATTTTAAGCATGCAAAAGTGATTTATACATGTTTTGAGAAAATATCTCACTTGGTCCTACAGTAAAATTGTTAGCATGTCCTTTAGATTTGAAGCTCTTTTGAGTTTGAAACAAAAAACTTTGAAAACATATCTCTCAAGTCTATGTTTTTGGAAAAAACATAGTGACCAAAGTCGATTAATACCACCAACATTGGTTACAGGTAACCAAGATGTGGCTGATGTCAGTTCTGCTGACCAACGTCAATTAAGTCAGTAACTGATGTCAGTATTTCTATTGGCATCAACTACTGTGTAAAAATTATGGTAACCAAAAATGGAAAAATAAAGTTAGAAAATAAATTTTTAAGAGTTTTAAGAGCTCAAATAAATATTTTAAAGTTACAAAAGGATCTCCTTCAGGTTTAGGATGTGTTTAGTCCCACTAGGTGTACCATTATGTGATCTAGGAATTTGACTCAAGAGAGGATGGTTAGTATGGTGTTATTTACAAAATGAAAACAAAATGAAATAAATAAACTAATAGCATAACATCTCTAGGCCTAGACACTAGGGAGAGCTTAGTTAACAAAATCAAATGACAAGCACAACTAAAAAGCAAGCGATCAAATACAAGAGTTCCTTCACCTTCCTTGGATGCTCCAAATGCATTTATAGTGGTGGCTTGTTCTCCTTGTACTTATGAAGTCCTTAGTAATGGAAGCTTGACAACCTCCATTTCTCCTTGGCACCTTTGGCTTATGGCTTGGCTTGGCTTGGAATCAATTTGGCATGGTAACACTAGTTTCTTGAATCTTTTGGAACCAATCTTGCATTATAATTTAGAACAAATTGAGCTTAGAAATTATGCTGTGAGGCCTCCTATTTATAGATTTTTGGATTTGATAATAATCAACCTCAACCATCCATCTCAATATTGAGATGTGTGGTTGAGGATTAATTCAAGTTTTGGGATTAAGTTTATAATTATCCTCATCATGGAATTGGAATAAGGGTCAATTAAGAGGCATGGAAGGCACTGATGAGGCATGGGAGGCATGAATCCTGATATTTGTGGCATTTATGGCCTACATATGTCTTCCCAAAAAATGAGGTCACTTTATGATGTAGATATTCCATATTCATTTCCAAAAATAAGTATTCAACAAGTTTCCATGGAATTATTGATTATACCTTGATTTGGGTTAATTAGATCTTAAGCATGATTAAGCACATTGTGCACAAATTATCCAAATTGATAAGAATGTCTTATTATTGGTCCTAAATTTGATTGGATTAGAATTGGAATGCATTGTTAGATGCATTGGAAATGTATTCCTGTTTAGGATGTTTCCAACAACAAATAACAAAGGCACAAGTCTTGCACAAAATATTTGATAAGAAAGAGCAATTCAGAGCACCTAAGTGCAAATTTGGCATTTTGACTCAAAATAAACTAATGAAAGTTAGCTGTCCCATAAATTACATTACCCCATTTAGGGATACCCTGGCTAAAATCAATACTTGAATATGTCAGTTTCACATCATTTAGCATGTTTTAGTGTTTTTAGGATAAATTGTTCATTTTAGGTGGAAACTAGCCAAAACCCTAATTAGAGGTTATCAATGGTCAGTTTTAGGTGTCTACATTTAGTACATGATCTACAAACCAAATTTATTCTTAAAAATTTCCAAGGCATAAGCCAAAATCAAACTAAAAATAATCATAAGTTTTAAATTCTCTTTAATGTGTGTTTTTATTGCCTTGAGATTCTCTTTCTTTTGCTTTCTTTGTGTTTGAGTTGTGAGCTTTTCATCATTTATTTTATATTCCTCACATGGTCTTTACTAGACAATAATTAATGAATCAAACCAAACAAGAACCACTATCTTCCTCCTCCTCTTCTTCCATGTATACTTTAGATCTTGAGATTTCTCCTTATATTTCTCCTCCTCCTACCATACCTTGGATAGTTGTTGAGGGTGATGCATATTTCACTACCTTATTTGATAACAACCCCATGGCCCTCCAATATTACTTTAACACCTTAGATAACTACACCCCTATTGCTTTAGTTCCTCCCATAGATCCACCTTATGTTATGCCACCCCCTCTTATGGTTGGTGCTACCTTTGCCCAATCTATGATCATCCAAACATCTTCTTCCATCAATATCCCATCCACTACCACTACAAAACCCAAATCTAATAGCCAAACATCCCCTACACCAACCAATATCTCCAATATAGGAGCAACCTCACCTCTTATTACCCATACCTCATCCACCATGTGGGTATATTTTACCCCTATTTCCACCATTCCTATTATAACTACCAATCCATCAATTTTTGCCCCACTTCAAAATTTGGTGCTTTCCATACTTCATACCCTTCCACCTATTAACACAAGAGTTACCACTCAACCCAAACCATCTACCAACCCATCCATATATCTAAATTAACCCATATAAATCCCACAACAAATATTCATGACATCCTACCAATATGTTCATAATCTACAAGGATACATAGCACCTTTTACCCAATTGTTTGTGCCCATCAACCCTTATGTGGCACCACCCCAACCTCCAATGACCATATACCAATATATGGTATCTTCTCAAACTTCTACCACTTATCCATAAATTTATACCACCCAACCTCAACCAAAATTACCATCCAATTATGGAGCTTCACAACCTCAAATGGATTTGTTCAAAATGTTAATGAACAAAGTAACCAACCTAGAGTCATCTATTTCTAGGGCTCATAACCTTTTATCTTATGATCAAATCTAAAATGCACCAATCTATCCATCCATCCATATCTAATCTTATCTTCCTCAATGGGAACTACCCAAATTTTCCAAGTTCTAAAGCAAGGAGGATGCCCAACAACACCTAAGAGCATTTCTCCATTCTTGTTGTTTGATTGCATATGAAAATGCTCTTCTCCTTCGTACCTTCCCCATGTCTTTATCAGGACCAGCCCTAGATTGGTATAGTCCTCTCACCAAGCACTCCATCTTTTCCTTTTCTCAAATTTCCCAAGTCTTTTTATATAAATTCTTATTCAACATATCTGAAAATGTCTCTATTACCAACCTATATTCCATTACACAATTTGATGATGAATAAATTACTTATTTCATAGCTAGATGGAGAGGTCTTATCAACCAAATTTATTTCTCCTTAGCCCAACCTGAGTTGATTGAACTCTTCTCTCAAGTTTTTGTCAAACATATTTACCCTACTCTTAAATTTCAAAATTTTAGGACTTTTGATGAGGCTTTCACCATGGTAGGAAAATTAGAAATCTGAGCCACTAATGAGGGAAAATTGAAACTACAGAATATAAATTCTATCTTTAAATCCAATGACCCTTCCTCAACCAAAACCACCAATCAACCTAACCATCCTAATAAAAAACCAAAGGCATCCACCAACTTGGTTATCCTTAAAACCGCTCTACTACAAAACTATCAACTATCCCAACCCAACCAATTTCTCTAATTCTTCTAGCCAACAAAACCAAAAACAAAATTGAGTTACCCCAAAAAAATATACTATGATAGGGGAGTCATATGCTTCAATTTTGGATAAATTACTCAAATCAAACATCATATAGCTTACTCTAATAAAACCTCCCCAATAATTTGATGCTTCTCACCCTACAACTTGTTGGTACAATGAGAATGATCTATGTGCTTTCCACCGCATCAATGGACATGATGTTAGTAGGTGCAATACCTTTAAGACCATTATCCAAAACATGATTAATAAAGGAGAACTTGTATTTGATAATCCCAATACACCCCAAAATTAGTCCCTTGACATCCTTTCTAAACCTTTTCCCAACCATGCCCCTTCTACCAACTATGATGATAATAAACTAGGATCATCTCACGCTCATGAGGTCCATATAGTTAATGTCATTATTAGTGAAACTATCATTAAGGATACCATTACCTCATATACCCCTTCCTTAATTCCACTCATTTAATTGCTGGACTCACCCTTTATTCCTTTGGACACCTAAACAGAGGAAGAAACCACCCCTCTTTCCTTACTTGAGGAGACCATGAACCTATCTACATATCTTTTGATAGAAATAATAAAGGAGGCAACCATTGCTACAACCACCTCCTCACCCACTCCATCTATTGAGGTGGTTGAATTAACTTCCATTCCTTTGAACACATAAATAAAGGAAACAACCATCTCCATCCCTTCACTTGAGGATATTACATGTTCTTCTCCTATCCTAAAACCACCCATTATCTCTTTGGGAACCATCTCAAAAGAAGAGATCACCTTACCTACACCTTCCATGGAGAAGACATCCTCTCAAACCTTAGAACCTTACACCAACATCATAGGTGAAGAAGCCTTTTCCTGACCTCCACCCATAGGCTTAACTTTTGAAACCAAAGACCAAGGAATCAAACCCATTTACAAACCTTTTTCTAGATTAGTTCAAATTCTAGAGTTCACTTCTAAACCCATCCTAGATAGAGCCACCTTTTGGAAACGTCTTGGGCTCCCTTAAAAAAACAAACCTAAACATTCAACCTCACTTTCATCCACCATAAAACCTATCATTACCTCAAACCCTTCTCCTTCCAAAACCATAGGAGAACCATCCAACCCCCCTCCATATAAAAATTTCAAATCACCTTATGTCTCTCTAACAAAACCCATCAAGAATATAGTAATACTTCCTACACCTATCCTTTCTCACCCATATTTAAATTTGGACTTAACCATTTCTAGTCCACCAAAGAAAACCAAACCCAAACCAACTAAGAAGGTGGATCCAACCAAACTCCCACCTTGAACTAGAGCTATACCACTTCCTTCACACTTATCTTCTAACTTAGGACCCCATGCTTCTACCATCCCATGAGCTAATCCTTATACCAAGAAGTTGATTCCTCCTACAATTACATACTATTCATCAAGTAAACCTTCTCCTTTTCCTCTACCTACACCTAAATCCACCATATCATCAAACTCTCCATCATTCTTAACTAACCTATCTACCTTTACCTTCTCACCTATCACCAAACCCTCATCATCCAACTATAAATATTTTACCTCCAAACCAACTAAGAAATCCCAACCAAAATCATATACCAAAACCCTTATAACACCTACAATTTCCATGGTGAAGCCTACTTCTAAGAAGGCTCCCACTCCTAAAACCAAGAACCCAACACCCTCACTACCTTTGATCGAATCTTAATTGACCATTCTAAAAAGGTTTTTGTAAACCTCCTCTTTAACCTTACCACCTATCAAACCTTTCAACCCCTCACATCTTAAACCATCATGGTTCAATGACAATTTGATTTGCTCATATCATAGAACTCTTGGACACAATATGGAGAATTGAAAATATCTTCAAACACTTGTCCATAGCTTATAGGATGAGGATGATCTATTATTAGATGAACCTCCCTTGAGCCCATTACTAACATAGCCACAAAATCAACCCATCCAACATTTACCTACTCCTTCACTCTCATTTGAAAGTGAGGAGGAACCAAAGTAATCATTTAGCCCAACACCTCCTTTAATCCACACTATCCATATGGTTACCTGATCTAGGGCCCAATTTAAGGATATGGGAAAAGCAAAAGTGTCCATACCATGGGCATACCCTTCTATCCCTCAACCTTCTAACTAAACCCAAGCACCCTCACCTTTACCTTCACCTTCCCCAAAACCCAAAATATCCATTTTGTATGCCTCTCCCTCCAACCCTTCTGAATCCATCTAATGAGTGGTGTTAAAACAAATTCACCAGACACTGGTGAAGATTATCCTTTATGAACAAATCAATACCTTGCCTCATCATCACCAAGAATTCATAAATGCCCTACAATAGATAAAGGATTAACTAAAAGACCCTTAACTTATTGCATCCTTTTTTAGAGCCCTTCAACTTTTTACCTTCATCACCTTTCAGGATTTAGAAATACCATTTATTCATTTTGAAGATTCTTATCCTCTCCCTCTTTCTAAGGGAATACATAAATCAAACCAACATCAAAATGGTTATTATTTATGGAGGAGATAGTATTAACATTTTCTAATCCCATGTTTATGACCAACTCTAATTGCCTCAGAATATCATGTCAAAAATTACAACAGTCCTCCACTCTTTTAATGACACTATGGCCACTACCTTGGGGACAATCATCCTCCATATTCACTTGGGTCCTCACATAATTCCAAAAATATTTTATGTTGTAGAGGGTGAGTTATAATAAATCTTACTTGGATGCCCTAGGATCCATGCCATGAGTTATGTCCCTTAAACCTTACACCGATGTGTCAAATTTGAACAATAAGGTCAAGTTATTACCATAAGAGCTAACCCTAATCCTTTTGCATCATGCAATATGACATACCGACCCAATGACATTATTCTTCCTAATTCATCCACCTCACCACCAACCAAAAACAACACCACCTTACCAACCAAAACCAACAACATTTATACCCCTACCATCGATGAAGCTTCCACTATCTTATCTATCCCTTCTTCTCAGATCCTTGTAGGGGACCCTTTAGAATCCATGTTTTAATGCATCTCACTAGGGGAATATCATATTTTATCCTTATATGATTTTCATACTCTTTAAGAGTATGGGAACCTCACCCATGATCTTAGTTATGACCCTAACATCAAAACCATCATCTTGTTTTGGCCTCCCAACCATCAAACCAACATGATCATCCACTTATTGCTTCCGCCAATACCTCTATCACCTAACCATTTACCTCTAACTTCTCCTATCTTGAAAAACTAGAATTTACCAAATTATACCTTCATAGGTGTGCCTAGAATGGATTTACAATACATCATTATGAGCATGGACCTATGAGTTGCCTTCCATAAAAAAATAGAAACCTCAAGATCTATTTGGCCTTGGGTTTGTACCACCAGAAGAACTAACCAATTCACTAAAACCCATCACCACCATCAAGGAAAATATCCCATCCTTACCAAACACATCTTATTTACAGTCTAAGGATTTTGATATCATCCCACATAATTTTTTTATCAATACCATTATTTTATTCCCCTTGACTTATCAAAAGGATGGTTGAGCTAAAAACCTTCTTCTCATCCATCCTAAAATGGTAAAAAATAATTATCCTACCATCAACACCTTTCAACATTAAGATGATGATTTCATTCTCACCTACCTTGATGTGAAAGATTATTCTATCCATAAACCTTTTCCTCCTAAGAACCAAACCATGTTGAATGAAAAAACTATCGATGACAACTTGGGTACTTAGGATAACTTTGCATTGTCAAGATTAGTCAATCCTTAGATTATGTGGAGAAACAAGATTACCCTTCTTTCCTTCATGATCAAAGCATAAAATTTTCTTGGTCCTATCATGATATGCCAAAAATTGATCCTTTTATATCCCTCTATAACATTATCACCCATCTTTATGCTAAGCTTGTTCAACAAAACCTTCATAAGATGTACCCTTGCATTACCCTTCTAGTCAAATAAGAGCTTCAACATCTCTTGTCTATCAATTTCATCAAACCCATAAATTATCCTCAATGGGTTTCTAACATCATTCCCATTACCAAATTCACAAGGGTACTTCACTTCTATATCAAATTTTGTGACCTCAACCTTGATTTCTCAAAGTATGACTTCTCTTTGCCTAACATCGGCCAAATTTTTGATCTTACAGCTAGCCATGAGATGTTATCTCTCATGGATAATTTCTTGAGATATAATCAAATCTTGATTTCCCCCAAATATTAGTATAAAAATTCTTTCATCACCCCATGGGGAACCTTTTGCTACAGGGTCATGCCATTTGGTCTAAATAATGTTAGATCAACCTACTAGCATGTGATAACCAAAATATTTCATGATCTCATACATAAAATCATATAGGACTATGTAGATGATATCCTAGGGAAATATAAACATCACAGGGATCACCTAGATGTTCTCACAATCATCTTTGAATGCCTAATCCATTTCCATGTTAGAATTAACTGTAAAAAATATATTTTTTGGGTCCTCTCTAGAAAATTTTTGGGCTTTATAATCTCTCTTTGAGGAATAGAATTAGATCTTGCCAAAGTTAGAGAAATTTTGGAGATTCCACCTTTAACCCACCTTAAGAAACTCCACAGCCTGAAGGGGAAGCTCCAATCTATCTATCACTTCATCTCTCAATTATCAGATAGATGTCAACCCTTTCACCATCTTCTCAAGAAAGATACATCTTATAAGTAGACCAAGGACTACAAACAAGCCTTTGATTCACTCAAATAATACCTTATTTCTCCACCTATTCTTACCCCTCCTAAAGATGACCAACCCTTATACCTTTATATATCTTCCACTGACTATTATTTAGGGGCAATGCTTGCTCACAATGATGAACAAAATAAATAGAAAGTTATCTATAACATAAGTTAAACACTTATAGAGTATGAGACTTAATATACCCATTCTGAGTGACTTTTCCTTGCCTTAGTCTTTGTGGCTTTCAAACTTCATCATTACCTTCTTAATCATAAAACTTTTGTCATCACTAACATTGACCCACTCAAGTATATGCACTCTAAACCATACCAAAAATAACGTATGACTAAGTGGCTCATGCTCGTAATTGAGTTTGACCTTGAGTTCCTCCATTATAAGTTGACTAAAGGGAAATTAATTGTTGACCAATTGGTTTAATCTCCTTTACCAGATAACCAACTGCTTCATCTTACATTTTTGGATGAGTCCATTGTTACTCTTTCATAAGAGGACCCCACCTACCAAATGACCATGTTCTTTGATGGCTTCAAATACCAATGTGGTGAGGGTGCTGAATTTATTCTCATTCCCCTTGATGTTAAACCTCTTCCCCTTTCCTTCAAACTTGAATTTAAATGCACCAACAATGTGGTTGAGTATGAAGCCCTAGTTATAAGTTTCCAAACCACTTTAGCCTTAGGAATTAAGATTATTAGTGTCTTTAGAGATTTACAACTTGTGGTCAACCAAGTCAATGGATCTTACCAATGTAAAAATGATGTCTTGAAAAAGTACAAGTAACTCATAGATGTACTCTTAACATCATTCGACCATTACCGTATCTAGTCTGTTCCATGATCTACCAATAAGTTTGTGGATACCATGGCTTCCCTTGCTTCCCAAATCCCATCTTAGCCTATTGAGTCTAAAATCTTATCACCATCCACCATTTTACCATACCCTCTTATATCCATTTCACCCTTCCTACCATTTATAGTGTGGAATCATCTCCATCTGACATATGGTATGAGAAAACCTTCAACTATCTCAACCTCAACATCATTCCTCCCAAGCTCTCTAGGAATGCTTGGAGAGCCTTTATTCAGATTACCTTTCATTATACCATACTAGGGGGAAACATTTTACAAGAGTGGCTTTCACAACCTCCTTATCCATTGTCTACATAGCCATGAAGCTTCCCATGCTATCAAGTAAATATATGATGGAATCTATGGGGGATACTTTAGTGGTTTATCTGTCTCTAAATGTATCCTTTTCCTTGGCTACTATTGACTCACCCTCAACCAGGACTATTTTGATTATGTAAATAAGTGTTTTAAAGTCAATAACATGCTTATTTACATCATGCACTTACCCATGACCTTCAAGTATCCAAAGACTATTGGCCCTTCTCATAATGGGGACTCAATCTCATTGGGAAAATCAATCCTCATTATTCACAATGACACCAATACATCATTATCACCACTGAGTATTTCACCAAGTGGGTGGAAGTTATTCCTCTTATCTCAACCAAAGCTGACAAAATAGTCAACTTCATCAACCATCATATCATCTATCACTTCAGTGTTCCCTATAAGATCATCACCAATAATGAAAAATATTTAAAAAATAAGCACATCCAAGGTCTTTATGATGCATTTGACATCAGGTTAATATTTTCCTCATCTTAACATCCATAATCAAATGGGTAGGTGGAAGCTTATAGCAAAACCCTTAACAAAATGTTGACCAAAATAGTAAGTATTTTAGGTTGAGATTTGAATTTGAACATCCCTTTCACCTTATGGGCATATCACACTAGAATTTAAACCTCTATAGGTGCTACCACTTTCTCTCTAGTCTTCAGAGTAGAGAAAATATTCCTTTCAAAGTCCAGATTCCTTTTCTTTATATATCCTTGAAAGACATCATCTCTAAGAGTGACTATTGTCAAGAACTTCTTACACAACTTGAGCTACTTGATGAGCATCACCTTGCAACACTTATCCATTTTTGTGTCTATTAGGAATGAATCAAGCATGCCTATTAAAAAAACTTAAAAGAATGAAAATTCAATATCAGAGACCTCATCCTAAAGGAAAACCAACATGTGACCAATATGGAGAAAATCAAAATAGGAAAGTTTGATTTTAATTGGCTTGGACCCTAAATCATAACCTATATGTATAGATCAAGGGCTTACCATTTATCCTCTCTTGAATGCAAACTAGAACTTGATGCTCTTAATGCTTTGCATATGCATCATTTCTTTTGTTAAACAAGAATATAAATCACCTTTTTGTCTACCCTAATATCATCCCTTGATTTAACCTATTTTTACCTTCACCTACCTATCTCTCTCCCTTTGAGGAAAACTAATTACAATATAGAACCATGTGATTAACCATCATAGTCATGGCCTAATAATAAATATGAGTACCATGGCTCTACCCATGGCATGGTTCTCATAGATACTTTTTATTTCTAACAAGATGGAATCCCATGGTCATTTGTCTCTCAAAACCACCCTTTCACCTATCATTAATATTTTTGTGCTAAAGTTTTTACCTCATAAAGGTAAACCTATACGCCTAATTAAACTCATCCATGTTTGAAACCTCACCTCAAAATAATTTGGGATACCATAATATTGCTTGGTCACATGTCTCTAGCATATTAGATTACTCTCTTGAAGGATAGCTACATCAAAACTAAAATTGCTTAAAAGATAGCTACCAAATATACAAACCCAAACTTAGACCACTCCCTTGAAGGATGGCTAAGTCCAAATGGGCCAAAAGCAATCATTTGAAGCTTTCTGCATCGATCATATTCAAAAACTTATCAAAATAAAATTAATAAATGACCCTATATCAAAATTAGAACAAGTTATCACAATAAAGTTACAATAATCTTTCATATCTAGCATTAGTAGACTTCCTACATCGATTATTCTATACCTTGCATGAAGACATGGACTTGTCTAATTTGGTTCTCAGGTCACCTATAGAAAGGTGAAAACTAACCCACATAAGGTTACCTTACCTATCAACCCATTTACCATTCACCTATCACCTACCCACCTTATATCAGATATAAATCAAGGGATTATGAGCTTACATGACACAATGTGATCAAGACACCTATTTATCAACCAAATCATGCTAATGTGAATCATTTAAAAGGCTTATGTTTCCTAGTGCATTCTAACTTTAGTTTTTTTGGGTCCTTAATAATGAAAAGCCATCATGTTTTTTCCTTACCCTCCTATCATTGGTTCATGTGGAATCATATCTCATGATTCTCATTTATTTTTCCCTACATTTAGTTCTTTTTCTAACTTACTTTATGTGTTTTCATTACATCCCTAACTATAACCACATCACATCTCCATGATCATGCACAATAAACATCAATAATAAGCATAACATCATGAACCAAATCCTATCTAAAATCAAAACATCATGAACCACATCATATATCTATCTATAAATCATAAGTATCATCCTATCCACTTACCATCAAAATCATATAACATCATATCATAAACCACATCAATAACCATAATCAAACCTAAAGTTATTGAGTCCACATCTCATAAGCATAAGGCATAAAACATAAAATCATATAAACCATGAACCATGAACATAAATCATATATCTATCATCATGAGCATCATAAACATCATCATATACATCATGTCATCAAATAAATAATATGTGTAATAATGTATAATCCTCTCTCTCAAAGCATGTACATCTTATTGCATCAACATGTAGATTAGTATTAAAATCATGTACGTCTACATCTACACCTACATAACATATCACATATCATGCCCTTGGGGCACCACTACCATTGGCCCTTCTTGCTCTTGCACTACCACTACCATTTGATGTCAATCCTTTTAGGATGACTATTTTTACACTAACTAACATGACTCACTAACTTGGAGTCACCATGACTACCCCACATTTTAAAATAGATATGTACTCACCCCATCAAGGCTCTAGTGGACATTTTGCCAAGACTATAGCCTTGTAATACCTCAACTCCTCCATTATGGCTAAGTACCATGCCATAGGGATAGTACTTGGTGGTCTTATTGGTGGTTTTACTACTCCTACCCTCTATCTCATGGTGTCCCTCTCCTAGATCACCAAATTAAGTGAGGTCCTTACCTAATCTCTTTATGTTATAACAATGGTAACCTAGCCCTATAAAGTCATAATTTGGCCCTAAAGTGTGGCTACCTATCCCTATAACCCTATAATTTATGCCTATGTGGTAGCCATTTCTAGCTTTGCCTATCCATCAAGGTCACCACCCTATACCTTTACCTCAGTTGGATCTACATCTATGGCTTATATGCCCACATCATCCCATCCAAAATTGACCATTGCATATCAAGCTTGGTATCATCTTGCATAGTTGTCAACAAAATTGACATCATCTATCCCTACTCTTATAAGTAACTCCTTATGAACTAACACCACCTCCTTTAGTTTTGGGCCAAGTAAAAAAAACTTGACATCCTCTCCTTATACCTTAATAAAGGACCTAGAATCCCTACACTAGTCCATACTACCTCTAAACTATATCAAATGAGATGAGCTTAGTCTCACCCTCTATCCTCCCATAGATCCACCTCTAGATCTATAAAGATAAAGTGTGATAGATATAGAGGGACCACTTAGGAAAGTCCACATATGGCCTTTAGACCACATCACCCACAACCAAACCCTCCAATGCATCTCTAAACCAATCAATATCTCTAGTCCCTCCACTAACCCATGTCAAATCATAATCTCTCCTCCATCATAGGAAACCCACTCTGTAGTCTACCTAGGCATAGCCATCTCATGGTAGCCACAATGATATTAGAACCCAAAAATGATCATATGCCCAATAATGGAACACAAACCCCACACTGATCCCATATCATATATGAGCTTGAAATGCCTAGAGGTCCTTATATATCTAAACTATCAAGACTAGTGCCCACCTAAACATTATCCTCTCAAATAACATCTCTACTAACACTCCCAATAGTAGATAAAGAAATTTTCCGCTATTAAAATCAAGTAATGTGAAACATGACACTGCCATCATCATCATAGTCATCAAGCACCTCTCATCTAGAGACCTTTGGTATAATGGCTCATAACTAAAACCACATAAATATCACCTAGTATGGACCTGATCCTCACCATACAAGAGCTCCATCTGCTCATCCCTCTCCTCACTCTCAATATGGTAAATATGGTCCCCTTAAATAGGCAACTATTTAATCTTATGAACATCATTTAAAAAGATGGTCATCTCTCCTATCAATAATAGGAAGGTATTCATGGTTAGATCCCATCTCTTGATGAGGGCCATGATCATCACCATATCTCATAGTAACCATTGATAATTTCCCATGGCTCTTAGACTAACCTCCTCTATATTTGTTCAATCATCCTAAGTCATCCCTCCATAGATCTGTGTAAAGATCCTCAAAACTTGATCCCTCATCTAGATTTGATCTCATGCCTACAAATAAATAAAGTTAGCACACACACTTAGTTTTCCATTGTCATTACTCATTTTCATTCATTCTACCTACATCAACCTCTTTACCAACATAAAATCACTTACATTGACCTATTCTGACTATTACCTTTACAACATTACCTTTATCACTTAAAAGTGACCCCCACCCATAAAAAATTTAACATCTACCATAACCTATCACACCAATACCTAATGCTTCTATCAAAAACATCTACCCTAACCAAAAAAACTTTTATCATCCTACCTTAACTTATAAACATCTTCCCTAGACCTATCAAACCAACACCTAACTCTACCCAACAACCATCTCCACACAAAATTCCTACTTGACACTTTCCCTAACCCATCTCAACCCATCACTCAACACATCACCTATCTTAACCCAAATTTGACATTTTAACTCACCTAAACCCTTTAAAAACATTTTCAAACACTTTTACTATATCTTTTTACTAAACCATCCCTTCCCCAAATAATCAACCACTGATGGTCATTATGATCATCAAAGGTCAAGTGCACATGGTCAGGTCTAACCATCAAAGGTCACTTTGTGTGACTACTAATAGTAAAATACCTAACCCACATTCCCAAAAACTAACCAAAACACAAAAATTCAACCCTTAAATTACCTAAATCTATAATACAACCTACCCTAAACCCAAAACCTCCTTTAGAATTTAACTTCACCCTCTAATTTTCCAAAATTTACCCAAAACCTAAACTAGGGAAAACCCCCCCAAAACCATATCCAAACAACCAAAAAAATCAAATTCAATTAATAGATGACCTAATCAATTAGTATATCAATTTAAAAGCATCACTACCTCATTACTGAATCACTGTTGAGGATGAAGTCCATGTCTAGCTACTTGATCTTATCCTTGTCTACACTACATCTCGGTCCCAACTAAATCAAATCAAACACAAGTCTCCACCCAATCAATAATAACCACATCAAAAAACACTCTGTTGCACTGCTCAGTAAAATGCCAAAACAACTTGATAGACCACACAAAAAGCTCAGAATCAACATATTAAAAGTAAAAATTAAATTTTATTTTCACTATTTTTCCTCAACTTTTTAGGGTTCCCCTTGACTATCAATGGTCAAATTGACCATTGATGATTGACCTTGAGACCTTTGACCATTGACAATCAGGATAATCCACATTTAAAACATTTTAAGGCACTTAACTTAAGTGCCTTTTTTTTTGGATATTAACCTTTCTCCACCAAACCAAAAAAAATTAGAGATTACCCTTCTCTAACCAACTATTAGACCACATCCACCTTGACATTGGCCATTTTTTGACCTAGACAATCGCATATTTTGTGACAACCTTGCTTGGTCTTTTTGACTACATCAACCAACCTTGCCATGGTAAACATTTGAATTTACACCACCTCATGTGAAACTATACCATTTATGTTTTTTAAGGGAAAACTTCCTACCTCAGATACTTGAAAAATCAAAGACCCTATCTAGAAGCCTTGAATGGAATAACCCAATTAGCTATGACTAATGTTTTGGACCGATTACGCTATCACTAGTACTTCTAAAACCAACCTTATTTTTACCAAATTAGAAACCTAGCTTTATGTGATCTTAGATATCAAACTTAGTCACATTTTGTGTGCATATTTGCATTTCAAATACCCAACCACCTTTGTCACCAACTTTATGACTCACCATATACTGCTTATCAAACTCTAAATTGATTTTGGTTTCACATCATCGACTCCTAGTTTGAGGGGGAACACCTCCTCCTATAATCAAGGTAAATAGACCTTTAACTAAGTAATAAATTTTTGTTTTTTAGCTTGTTGATTCAAAGTCACATAAAAAAGAGGTGAAATGCAGACACTAGAAAACTTTGCTAGATGTTTAAATGCCTCAAGATACCTTAGGGACCATGTAACCCTTATTAAACTACTTACTAACTTATCAAACCTTAGGTCTAGTTAGTTACTTAGCTAACTAAACTCAATAACTTATTAATAAACCTTAACCCACCCCTTTTAACTAACCTTTACCCTTTGCCTCTAGACACTCGACTGCCAATAGCCAACTTAACCATCAATGGTTATCTTGATCATCAACAGTCAAGTTCTCACCATTCTAACACATCACCAACTATATATGAGCTAATGAGGTATAATTAAATATGTTCACCATATATAGTGATAACAAACTCCCAAGCATCATAATAAGTAATAAAACCTACTAGGGAACCTTTTATCCTCCATCTCTCTTTACCTATAAAAAGAGGGGAGTAAGTGGTGAAATAGATCATTACAAGCATTATTGAATATAGGTATTCAAACTCTCCAACCACCTAATCTTATTATAATGATTTAACAGTAGCAATAGAGACCCAAAACTCTACCTGAATTGGTCTTGAGGTAAAAATTATTGTTACTCTACCAAAATTTCTCTAGCCATCAACCATCAACCATTTAAAAGGAAATAGGTATATTTATACTTCAACATTATTATTTTGGTTTCTCACCTTTCTACCACATTAGACATTTCTATACCTACATTATAAAATCCCATTTCTAACCAAACCCTTAATAGAAAATTTTTAGACCTTTGACCTATCCTACAACCTCTTTTTTTAAATACTTTCAGAATCTATAGAGAACCATTGATAGTTAGCACAACTACCAATGGTTACCCCCAACCATCGATAGTTACCCAACCACTGATAGTCAGCTTAACCACTGATGATTAACCCACCCAAAAATGGTCACTAGGGTATGAAATAATATCAAGTTCTTTATAACCCCTTACCCCTAACCAAATCTAACTTTTTGTGTTCTTTCTTATTCATAGACCCTTACCTTATTTTTTGAACCTGACCTGATCTATCTTAACACTATTATTGACCTAATTTCACTATATTTAGTCATTTTATCTATCAATAATTAATCTAATTCTTATATTTCATTTGAGTTACTTTCATTTATTTACTGTAAACATATTTCTTTTATCATTTTCAACTTAATTATTATCAAAGAGTGGATTGATAGCCTCCTAGTAAGCTCACACTTTTTGGATCTAGTTCATGCTAGGTAGTCCACTTAATTATCTTACTAAAAACACCTTTTTTTAGTAATTTATTATTAATAGGTTATTAATTCTAAGCTAAAGAGGATACATCTACATTTATTTGGATCATGCACACATCAATGACCAAGTATTTCTACCACACCCTTATTACTAGTTTCTTATCTTCTTCTAAAATTAATAAATGAGAAAAAATTAAGAGAAACACACCCATGGTATGTTTTTCCTTGCCTCTTTTATAAAATCCTTTGACTACATGGCCCAATGGATAGACATCTAATCTAGTGTTCTCTATGTACCTATTGGGGGTACCCGTCCCTGAGAAAGAGCTTGTGTTAGTGCACAAAATGGCACAGAGTAATTGGGCCCTTGTTAGTAAAATACCTAAGTCTATAATATTTTGAGAATCAATGTTTAAGTCACTAGCCCCAATCTGGTCTCTATGTTTTCCTTCAAAAATTCAAGTTCATGTCTATAATGTGCCACGTCCTTTATCGTATTTTTAACTAGTGAAAATGTTCCTTCCCTTAGATCTTTTTGGCCTTTTTTTCATGAACACAATGCCCAATAGAGATATGTCTTCAGTATTTTTTTCTTGATAAAAATTCCAAAGAATTATTTTCATCAAACATTTTTTCTACTTCAAAATCTTTGAAAGAATTTCATACCTTATATTTTAGTCTTAAGTATTTCTAGTTCATTTATCTCAGACTTTTTGTCTACAAGAAGTATGAAGGGAACTTGTTTTCTGGATGATTTACTTGCATAAAAATCACAAAGGATTTTTATGGTATTCTTTCCCTTATAAAATCTCTAAAGGAATTTTTCCTTTGGGCATTTTGCCTTTGCAAGATTCTCGAAGGGCACCTTTGAAGGGTCATTTTGCCTCTACAAAATGTCAAAAGGATTATTTCCTTTGGGAAAATTTCCCTTGAAAAATTATTGAAGGATGTCTACAAAAGATCCAAAGTGGACTTTATAAAGATAAAGGACATTTTCTATAGTTCTAAAGTAATTGCATGGTTTAATCTATGGTTTCATGGTGGGACAATTCATAATGAGAAGATAGAAATGTATCCAAGTCTCCCTGTATACATTGATTTGTTGCCTTGTACTTGAAGAAGTGTTTTGGAGTCCTAGATGAAATTTTCATGTTGTACCTTCAACTATTTGTTGATTGAGGTGAGGATTTCCTTGATAAACTAAATAAAAGACACATGTTTGTCTTAATGGGCTACTAAGACCATTTTCAGGGGCCAAAAGGATCTAATACCTTTCTTTATGTCAAGAAGGATGGTGAAAAGGTAAAAAGTGGCTAAGAGGATAAGATTACATCTATTGTGGACACATGGTAAGTTCTTAGGGCCTTATGAGTTTTGGGCCCTTTCTGAAGATTGGCCCACTTACCTTTTGGTGGGCAAGGTGTAGAAAGTCTCTAAGGCCCAAATACTCAAGTTTGTGAAATAAAGCGATGTCACATGGCATGTTCTTAAGGTATTTTAGATTTTATGCCCTTTTTGGAGATTTCCTCACTTAATTCTTTATGGATAAGGTTCAAAATGTTCCCACAGGCTTGAATGCCTATATTTGTAAAGTTAAATGATAACATGTGGTGTTCTTCCATCCCATGAGGATCTCAGGGCATATTGTACCACTACACTAAATGAAATAATAAGTGAAAAAGTGCAAAAGTCCTCAAAGGCCTAAAAATATACCATAATGTAATGTTCACATAATTTTTATTCACATGTTTCAAGGAGAATTGTTCAACGTGAAGGAAATATTTGTAACTTTTCTCTCCTTTTTGAAAGAAGCTCAATTGACTTAAAGAGGGTAGTTGGTAATTAGTTGTTATACTTCAAAGAATTAATGGTAACCCTAATTTAAAAATGTAAAGGATTATAACTAAGGCATTTTCCTTCATTTTCATTTACCTTTTACATTCATAGCTTCTATTTGTGCATTTGAGCTATTTGTGTGCCCTAGCTACATGCATCATGAAAGAGTGATTACGATGAATTATTCATAGATTTTTAGCTTCAACTATACGCACCCCTCTAGATTACCAATAATTTTTCTTTTTTCTCTTTGTGTTGTATTCTTTAGGAAGATTTTGAAGGTATTTATATGGTTGTTCATTCAAATTCAAAAGTATTACACTAGAAAGTTAAGGAAAAATGGTAGCATATTCAACATATATGAAGACAAACATTGTCTCCATCTTGGATGGAATCAAAAATATAGATGTTTAGGGGTTAAATTTTGTATCCCTATTGAATGTATTATAGTAGCTAGACCCTATTCCAGTAGTTTCCAGCCTTGGCATGAGTTACATTGCCCCTACAATAATATTCCCCTTGGTTACCCTATACCTAGAATTATTTATTATATGTGCTTGAGTATATCAACCAAACACTAGAACTATCATCCATGGTATCTAGTCAGCTATTTTCTATTTCACTTGTATGGCCCTCAACACCATGCTTGGGAGTCCTTTTTAGCCTAAAATTAGTACAATCTCCCTAGAAGAATGCTAGGAATATGCAGATAAGAATGACAAAGCAATTTGGAAATTTTCAACTCCTATTGGCTAGCTAATAAAAGGTAAAAGGTTTCTAGAATGTCCAAAACTCTAAAACTATAAAAATTCAATGAATTTCCCTAGTATGTCATTTCTATGATAGTAAGAGTTTATGGGATTCCCACAATGGATAAATTCAAGCCTTGGATGTTCTTAATCTTAATCTATGTATTAGAGTGATAGAAGAAGCTAGACTAGGCCACCATCTTGAGTGATAATCTACACAGGCAGATGATGTAGCTCTATGCTATAATCTATTCAAAAGAGGTATTCACAAGTAGTTTTTATATATCTTCATACCTTATGTATATCTTGGTTAATAATATAAAATTTAAGGGTCTCACCATAAATCTTAGTGGGATGAGAATTTATGAGATTTATCCAAAAATCACTATAGATGGTATCAAAAAGAATATTTACAAGGTATACAATTGATTCTTTAATACCATGATGAGTGTCTTCTTTCCTCTAAGGACCCTCAATAGAATGTCCTAGGTAGCCATAGAAATAATTGACAAGTATGGTTCTTCTCATATTCAATTTAGGACATTTATTTACATAAAAATAAGTGGTTACTCAAGATCTCCACATAAATTACCAAGATACCTAGATGATAAGTTGGTAGTGATGGAGTTGAGTTGACAGATAGCTCCCCTAAATGAGATGATAGTTGCAAAGAAGGTGAACAATCCCTTCAAATTTCCTATTGAAATTAGGTACTATTCATGCCCTTAAATTACTAAGGTTAAGGGCTTAGAGCAAGAAATGGGTCAGTATATGATCAACAAGATACCACCCAAGCCCAAATACACTATCAGATGGCTAATAAACATAGTAACCAATGTGATTCTCCATTAATCAAAATATTAATACATCTTATTAGATTTTACTACAGAGGAGGCTATCAAAAAATTGGATTATATGAGGATGATAGTGAAAGAAGTTATTGTCTACAACATTGCTTCCATCCCTAAAGACATGGTAGATGATAAAAGGACACTATCTATAGTATTTAATGAATCTAATGTTGAATCCCAATCCATCTCTCAGCTAAACCTCACTATTAAGGAAAATGATTCTATTCTATGGAGAGCCATAGCTATTATGAGGAGATCCTTTAGTTGGTTGAATGAACATGGGATTGACCTCAGTTCTTCTGATACCCATACCCTATGAGAGCTAAAACAAGTTTGGGAGACAAAAGTTTTCCTCCTAGAGTATAGCGGTAATAATTTTACTCCAACACCAATAGTAAATGGTAAAGGAAAGTACAAACTTGGTTATGTTGACTTCACCAAGCTAATTGATTTGGAGTTGATAACAACATCATAGTCTAAGGTTGGACTATCCTTCTTAAAGATAACAAGTCTAGCTAACAATTGGGAAATGATTGTTACTAGTGAGGTTATATTGGCTAGTGCCACCCCCATATCCATCCTGACAGAGGGAGCCCCAATAATGCCACCCATTTTAGCAACCATCCCAATGGTCAATATAACTAATGGTCTATCTTCTCTACCAGCACAACAACTAGTAATTTCCCATCCCCTAAAGATATATTCAAGGAAGAGAAAAGGTGAGGATGAAGGAGATTATCCCAATAAAAAAATAATTAAGAGGGCTCTGCAACCTTTAAGTGGATTTCCTATGAAGAAGAAGTAGGTTGTGTTTAAGGACTTACCTTCCAAGGAACTCCCTGTAAAAATGAAAGAGGATTAATCCTCATATGCCAAAAATTTAAGGGATATGAGTGATGATTAACACTCATATGAAGGAAGGCCCATTACTAAGGTGATTAAGAATTAATTTCCATTCACTCCTCTATAAGTGAGAACTAGGAAAAGAACTCTGAAATAAAGGACCTAGACCCTAGTGAAGCTCCTAGTGATGGGTTTATTTATATAATAAGGTCCCTTGGTAGTAGAAAATAAAGGTAATAAATAAGATGTTCTAACCTCAAATTATCCTTTATTTTTTGATGACATTATACAAGTTAGAGTTGAGGTGGCCACACAAGCTCAGGCCCCTTAGGAAAAGGAATTAGTTTCATCACATATAGAGACATTTGTTGAAAATGTCATCACATAATAACAAAGCCAAGGTGATTAAGGTGGATCTAAAGAGATAAAAAAATATGATGAAATTTTTTAAACAAAGCCAAAGTAGGATGTTTAAGTTACCATCAACTTTGAAGTGGTGGTTGAATAGGGAGGATTACAGGCAGCTCTAAAGGTATCACAAGATGTGGATTCCCCTCTAAAGGTGTCAAGTTGAACACTAGAGTGGAATGTAAGTATGGATAAAGGTGGGGGAGAAAACTTGTAAATGGGTACCCCCACCCATATAAAAATAAATAAAGAATTAGATCACTCAAATAAAGATGTTGAGGAGGGTACTTCTATAAGTGTTGCTTTAATTAAAGTACCATGAGGTCTCCTTATTCACATCAAGGTACATGATCCAAACCATAATAAGTGTCTTGAGGCCATGATTGGTGAATATTTACTTGAAGTTAATAAGGAAACCACCATAGCCTCATCCATACCTAAAGCTCAAGTAAATAAAGAAGGTGAAGTGGCTATGTAGCCTTCCAGTCAGTTAGCAAAATAGGAGATCTCCATTGAAAGGTTTCTCTAGGAGACTCATCAACTATGGTTGGAATTTGAAGTTTTGGAGCATATAGATCCAAACATAGAAGGGGAACATGGAGCAAACAAAGGTGGTGAAGAGCTGAAGAGTGATGAAGAGATTGAATAGTTTGTGCTAAGTCTACATCCCACTCCTATGGCACCTTCCACATCAAGCACTCTAATGACACCACCTTTAAATATCTTGAGGTTAACATCAATGTCCAACATTATAATGGGATTATATACTAGACTCCTTCTCTGGGTTAAAGAATAGGTCAAGGATAAAAAAGACATTATGAGTAAAATTGGGGAGATCAATGTAATGAAGATCACTCAAGAGCATAAGGCCAAACTTCCCAAGAAATCTAGAACACATTCTGGGACCACATTTACCACCATAAGAGAAAGGAATGAGGAGATAACTATTCCCCTACTATATGATTTGAATAAGGATACTCCCCTTAAGAGTTACACTATCTATAGTTATAATCTAGGGGAGCCATCAAAGAATGAGATAAAACATAGATCATAGGTTTTAGTGAGCATGGTGGCCCATATAATGGACAAAGACAAAGCCACCATGGAGGAATTGAAGGGAAAAAAATAGGATATGATCTAGTACTTTCAAAATTTATTGGGAGAGCCTAAGGCAATAACTCCAACTACCAGTATTGCTACTAGTTCTCTCCATCTCTCATTCAAATCATTTGACTCTAGTTAGATTGATGATTTGAAGACTAGAGGATGAAAATAAAAACTAGAAATAATACTTGGGTACTATGGAAAAATAAATATTTAACTTGATATTTAAATGATTGAAAAACATAGTGGACAATAAAAGGGAGTGTGATACACATTTTTTTTCTATGAGACAGATATCAAGAAGTGGGAAGAAGTCTAATGAAAGATGGATGAGGTTTGTAAGATGGGCACAAACACTTTGATAATGGAAAATATAATTTCTCCAAATGATCACAAAAGGCCCAAATAATGTCAACTAACAATCAAGCATTGTCTGATGGTGCTCAAAGATGGCATCTTTGGTTTTACTGGAGAAGAGTACTCCCTCAAGACTACAACAAAGGAAATAGATGCCTTAGTCAAGAAAATGGTAATATTTGATGGTGAAAATGATTTGGAGGAAGAAGAAATACTCAATTCTCTTAAAAAACTCATTGGTGCTCTATAAGAGTCCTTCAATGTTGATAAAATAAAGTAGTTAGTGTCGCTTGAGAAGTCTTCTGACCAGCTCAAAGAACTCATTAGATAGACTCAAACCATGATTCAAAATATTTCCACCTAGATTGAGGAATATAAATTGAAGTTAAAATACTAAGTAGGACCAAACCAAGGGAATATTTCCCCCATACTCAGAATCTACCAAGTATAATAATAGGTTGGTGAAGGATTCCATTATCTAGATCGACTCTAGAGCGTAACTAGAAATTTCAAATTTTTTTTGAGTTGGTACCACTTCTCTCTTTTTTCCTCTCCCTTATAATTTTTTTAATTTCCCACTTTCAAACCATTATAATTCACCCGTTAGTGGCATGTCCCTTTAAAAGTTAGTTTTTATGTAATAATGTGCATAATAAAGGGACATTTTTGTTTGTTATATAAGAGGACAAAGGTTTGTTTTGCCCCTTGCAGGATCATCCTCCACGTAGATAATTTAAAATATTCTATCATATTAGAGTATCAAGATTAAAATCATCATAAGATCACAAGTATAATCTAAAGAATCATGTTTGTTACAAGGTCTAACAAACTCCAAGCTTGCAAAGGAATCTTCTAGATGGAGCATCATTAAGAATTTGCTAGGCTTAAATCAATTGTATAAGTAAAGGGGGTATGTCCCTTTACAATGATTGGTTAAATTTTTTAGTCAATAGATATAGACTAAAATAATTCTCTACATGTGATCCTTTTGGTGCTAAATTGGTTTCATATTTAAAACCATTGCCAGGATTTGAGAGCATAATACATGCCCCCCTTGTCACAAAACTATATTTCACATTGTTAGCATGTTATGTTCTTTAAAACACATTGTATTCATTTCATATTCAATTGATAAATGAAATATATTTGTGGTTTCCATTCCCTTTCTATTGTTGAAGTACAATGTTCTATTTTACATGGTTAGTTGATTGGTAATCTAATGTGTTTATCTTCATGGTAGTCATTTAAAGTGTATATCTAGATTATAAAATCTTTTTTTGCTTTGATATTTATGGACATGGCATTGATAGCAATTCTAAGGGTAGTCATGGGATTAATGATTAAGTTGGAGAGCTTTCTTGAAGGATATCATTCATGCATGGTTTTAATTTTGTTTGTTTCAAATCTATGGTACATTTGTGGGTAAAGGTAACATAGTAGTCTAACTGAATTCCTTTGTGCTCATTTATTTGCCTTATAATTTTGTTTTCATTAAATAGTAATTTTGTTCTAACCTATTTCACCCTACATATAGCATGTCCTTTTCATATCCAAAATGTTATTTGCTTGTGAAGGCATAAGTATTGTATACCTAACATGTGTTTGCATTTTGTGCATTAAATATTAGCATTGCAATATCTTGTTCAATCCTCTGTTGTTGAAGATTATTTAGAATGAAAGTTGTAATCATATTCATATGTGTCTTTAGTAGCTTGTGTTTGGTCTATAAAATTTTGTCATTCTATGTGACAACCCCTCCTAGGTGGGTTGAATAAGTTTGGTTATGTTCTAGTTAGATTTGTATTTCATTGTGCCAATAATCCCCATGGAAATTGAATTGTATAATCTCTCCATGTGAGAGAGCTACCCCTTATGTCCTCTCACCTTGGTTTAATTCAAGCCAAAAGTAGTAAGGAAATCACCATACCCTTTATAGGTGCCTCCTAGTCATTTTCTCCATTTAGTGAAGTCTTGATGTCAAACCCTTCCCCAGCTATAATGACATCTTCATCAGATTTTCCATCTTTTCTTGCCATTTCTATCGAGTGTGCAACGCCAAGTGATAGAGGTGTAAAACTAGGAACCAACTCACTACTTTTTAATTTATAGTTTAGAAGTATTTAGTTAATTCAAGTATAATTAATTTACTATAAAGTGTAATTTTATTTTAAAATGTAAGAGTGATTTATTTTAAATGCAAGAGTGATTTAATTTTCAAATACAACTTTGATTTCCTTTTCAAAATTAAAGTGTGAATTTACTTTAATGCAAGTGTGTTTCCATTACACGTTGAGTCTATTTCAATTCAATGCAAGAGTGTATCTTTCAATTAATTAAAGTTTGTTAACCTATCTCAATTTTATATTTTTTTCAAAAGTCATTTAAGTGATAATATATATCATTCTCATATTTTAAAATATCATAATGTCCCACCAAGCTGGGCAACTCAAGTGAGGACACCATAATGTCTTATCCTAGATGTTTAAGTTATAGATGTTGATGGTGTGAATGTCATAGGAGATATTCAATTAGAAAACCTTTTAGATTTAATTTTCTACAATTTAGAGTTAGAATATTATTTAATATTTTTAGGATTTAGATATCACATCAAAAGTAAACCCCCCAAATAATGAACCTTAAACTCAAATATCCAAAAGTCTCATTGCATATAGCCTTGGACACTGTAATATCCCTTCGAATATCAAAACAAAGCTCCAAATTGCTTATCTAAATTTCTGCAAAATATCTTTAAATAGATGAATAAATCACAGTATAATTTCTTATTTATTTCCTCATAAGCTTACAATAGAGATCCTCTGTCAAGAATACAAAGAATATTGAAAGTTTGGCCTTATAGCCTGAATATTCTACAACTGGGCTAAATCTAGCACGTCTCGGCCTGCTGTGTAAAAAAACACAGTCATCGACGTCGGTTATACTGCCATCGTCGGTCGACCTGTAGTGTTCCCCTTGCCGACGTTGGTGATGAGTTGACCGATGTTGGTCTCTGTAAGTCTCTATTCGCCGATGTCGGTACCTGAACTTTCTGTAGATGCGTACGGATTTTCACAGATCTATACGGAAGTCGTACGGCCGCTGATATCACTCAACCTATATGCTTGATCCTGATCTGTAGAATTATGGGCTAATATAAAAGATCTATATCTGTATAATTCTAGAATCAAAACCCAAATAATGAAAATACCTGTAAACCCTCGTGATAGCTTCTGTGTGAAGTTATCTCTCAAACTTGTAAGTACATGTGATAGCTTATGGATGAAGTTATCTCCCAATATCGGTAATAGATCAATTGATCTTTCACAACCTCTGAATCGCTCACATTGAAGAGTTGACATTCTTCAATGCAGTTTGGCAATAGATCAGCTGATCTTTCACAGCCTCTGAATCGCGCACAATGAAGAGTTGATGTTCTCCACTGCAGATGGAATACTGGAACCCTTGGCTCAGTCTTCACAGAAGAATTTCTTAACAAGAATCAATATCAATAATCATGAATACAAACTCTCTCCCATGAGAGATTCTTATACACCTCCAAAAGGTGTCCTTGCTAAAATTAGACTCCCTTAAATTAGACTTAGGGCTTCCTTAAATTAGAACTAGGGTCTTAAAATTAGACCAAGTCTTAAATTAGAATTAGGATCCTAAAATTAGACCCAATCATTAATAATTAATAATTAATTAATAATTAATTAATAATTAATAATTAATTAATAATTAATTAAAATTAGATCAAATAATTAATATTTGATTAAATCAATCAAATATTAATATCTCCCTTAATTCATGCCCGAAAGAGCCCGAACGAATTCCAACCCATCTCTATCAAGACCCTCTATCCATCCCATCAGCCTACGAGGGTCGCATAATAGGCTAATCTTCATCTCTGGACATGTCAACTAAAAAAGGGGACATGACAATCCGCCCCTCCTAAAATTGCTTGCCCTCAAGCAATCGCTGAATGATAACCCAATCAATTTTCCTCCTGGATCCCAAATGTAGTCTTGATCTCTGTCGTTGTCAATCAACATGAACTCCAGGCCCTGAATAATATCTGAATCTAGAATGTGAATGCTAGACATACTCGTATCATCATCATGTGACCCGCCTGTAACAAAAAGTTGAGTCCCTACCACATGTGCTAACTCTTGAACTGAACTCACCTCAAGACAAAGCTCGTCCTCATATATCTCCTGTGTTGGTGCCAATGTGCACTCGTCATCGCACTCTATCATGTCATGCAGTATAGGCATCTCTATCTGATGAAAAAACATATGTTTGAAGCTACTGCCTCGTATTGCCTTAAGAATATGTGTTTTCCCATCAACTTCAAAATGAACCTCCATGTCTTTGAGATGAAGAGTAACTTCCTCAAATGAATGAAGCCACTTCATACTCAAAACTAATTCTATGTCCCCCATGTTCACTACATAATAATTAGCCTTGAACTCATAGTTGTTCAAGCACAATGGGAGGTCTCTAATCATGCGCTCACACCTCAGAGTGTGACCATCGGCTACCTTAACTCTAATTCCCTCAAAATCTTTAGTAGTGAGTACACGCTTCTCCACAAATCTAGCATCCATGAAATTATGTGTGGCTCCTGTATCAAGAAGGGTGGTAACCTTCTGCCCTGCCAAAACTCCACGGAGTCTAAATGACTCATCCGACTAAATGTTGGATAGGCGTGCCTCCTGTATATGAAGCTCTAAATCTGCCTCTGCCTTAGGCTCTGAAGCCTCTGCCTCCTCAGAACTATCCTGCTGTTTGGAATCTTCTGATTCTGCATCCTCATAATACGCCCACATCACACGATTTGCTTTGCCCTTAGGTCTCAAAGGGCAATCGTGATGGATATCATATGGACCTTTGCAGTAAAAGTAAAGCTTCTTCCTGTGTAGATCATTAAGAGTCTCACGATCCAAAGGTGGTGCTGCTAGATTGGCCTTTGAATCATTTTTAACCCCAGATTTATCTATGTTAAAATCCGGTCTCTCTGTATCCCCGTTGGAGTGCTTATGGTCTCTAGATGAAGAAGTACCTCTGGAGTTAGATCTACTTGATGGGGCTACCATCTCCATACTGTGTGCCTTCTTCATAGCTTCCTGTAATGAAGGAGGATTAAAGCCTTTGATCCAACCTCTCAATGGTTCTGTCAAGCCCTCCATGAAGAGCACTACTAGTCGCCTCTCTGAAATGTCAGGAACCATGACTGATAACTTCTAGAAGTCACCAATGTAAGACTCTAGACTGCCACTTTAACGTAACTGTGCCAACTCTCAGAAATAGGACTCTGGATCCCTCCTATCAAAATGCTCTACTAGCCTGTCCACGAACTCCTGATAAGAGGTGATCTGATCATGATGGAGTGTCACCATCCCGTGGTGCCACCAATCATCAGCTACTCCCTCAAGATGTAGTGTTGCATATCTGATAGCATCTTCCTCGGCCATCAGACGTAGTGTGAGAAATGTATCCAGCTTACTAACCCATGCCTGTGCTATCACCTTACCACTTCCGTCGAACATCGCGAGTGTGAGCCTGCTGGTAGCATGCTTAAGATCATTGTTCTGGTGTCTAGGTCTCCTGTCCTTTCTAGCCAATCTGTAGTGCTCTCTCCTCAAATTAATAAAATGATCAAGGGTCATCCTCTCTCGTACATGAGGAGGTAATAAGTTCCACTCCTCATCTATAGCCATGTAAACATCTGTAAATGAGGGGTCTCCTGCTTCCTCCTCTGCTGGAACATCTAGTTCCTCTTGAATAAACGTAGGGTGTGTAGGTCTACCTACTATCCTGGAATGGGTCTACTGTGGTCTTTGATTAATAGTAGCACTCCTATTATCTCCTTATTCCCCATTCTGTCTATCGGTTGCGTTCATTCCCCTTATCATAGTAGTAAGTGCTTGTAGTGTCTGATTCATCTGTTGTTGGCCTGACATCATAGCACGGTGGAATTCTCTGGTGTCCTGAACAGCATCATACCTATGGCCCCTGGGTGGGCTACCCTCACGTCTGTCACTCATGGTAATCTGTTGTTGTTCTAATAGCTGGGTACCTTTAAGCAAAGCTCTACTGCATGTATAATACCCGTGTGGTCGCAACTCTTGTGGCTGCATAAAATTTCTAAACCCTCAGGATGGTAGGATTTAGCTCTGATACCACTGTAATATCCCTTTGAATATCAAAACAAAGCTCTAAATTGCTTATCTGAATTTCTAAAAAATATCTTCAAATAGATGAATAAATCACTGTATAATTTCTTATTTATTTGCTCATAAGCTTACAATAGAGATCCTCTGTCAAGAATACAAAGAATATCGAAAGTTCGGCCTTATAGCCTGAATATTTTGCAACTGGGCTGAATCTGGCACGTCTCGGCCTACTATGTAAAAAAACACAGTCACCGACGTTGGTTATACTATCATCGTCGATCGACCTATAGTGGTCCCCTTGCCGACGTCAGTGATGAGTCGATCGATGTCGGTCTCTGTAAGTCTCTGTTCGCCGATGTCGGTACCTGAACTTTCTGTAGATGTGTACAGATTTTCACAGATCTGTACAGAAGTCATACGGCCGCTGATACTGCTCAACCTATATGCTTGATCCTGATTTGTAGAACTATGGGCTAATACAAAAGATCTATATCTATATAATTCTGGAATCAAAACCCAAATAATGAAAATACCTGTAAACCCTCGTGATAGCTTCTATGTGAAGTTATCTCTCAAACTTGTAAGTACATGTGATAGCTTCTGGATGAAGTTATCTCCCAATATCGACAATAGATCAGTTGATCTTTCACAACCTCTGAATCGCTCACATTGAAGAGTTGACGTTCTTCAATGCAGTTTGGCAATAGATCAGCTGATCTTTCACAGCCTCTAAATCACACACAATGAAGAGTTGACGTTCTCCACTGCAGATGGAATACTGGAACCCTTGACTCAGTCTTCACAAAAGAATTTCTTAACAAGAATCAATATCAATAATCATGAATATAAACTCTCTCCCATGAGATATTCTTATACACCTCCAAAAGGTGTGCTTGCTAAAATTAGACTCCCTTAAATTAGACTTAGGGCTTCCTTAAATTAGAACTAGGGTCTTAAAATTAGACCAAGTCTTAAATTAGAATTAGGATCCTAAAATTAGACCCAATCATTAATAATTAATAATTAATTAATAATTAATAATTAATTAATAATTAATTAAAATTAGATCAAATAATTAATATTTGATTAAATCAATCAAATATTAATATCTCCCTTAATTCATGCCCGAAAGAGCCCGAATGAATTCCAACCCATCTCTATCAAGACCCTCTATCCATCCCATCAGCCTACGAGGGTCGCATAATAGGCTAATCATCATCTCTGGACATGTCAACTAAAAAAGGGGACATGACAGACACTAGCTCTAGTATACAATGACACCAATCCATTGATTGGTTAAATGAGAGGTATAATGTTATCCTATAAGTTTTGGTGTCATTGCCATGGATAATCATAAATAAGTGTTAGTGAGATCTTACATCAGATTTATATATGGAAATTCAAAAATATTCATGAAACTCAAAAACATAAAAACAATCCAAGAATATTTAGATTTAATAACCGCCCAAGAGATTCTCAAGGATGGTTTATGTCTAAGGGATCCAAAATAAATCAATAATAAGAGAGGATCCAATCCTTGTTGGACAAATCAAGAAGTGAAAAAATGTAATTGAAAGCCGTATACATACTTTTTATGATTCCTGTTCTAAACAAGGTTCATCCTCACAAATAGATCCTACAAGAAGAATCCTATTTAGGACATCTTCTCCTATAGGGATAATTGACCCTAAAAATACTCTTTTTTTAATAGTTGGATTTTATCCACAAGCTCTACAAGAAGATCTGATCACCAACAAAGATTCTCCTGCTTAGATAGACCATAGGTTGAGAACCCAATAAGATAATTTAGATTGGGTTGATAACCAAAGTTGGGAAGAAAATATGGGAGATGAACATGCACATGTAGAAAACCTTGATCAACATCCCCAACATGACATAAATTTTTCCTATTTGATCAACCTGGGTCCTGATGATAGAACTTCCATGAAAAACATTTCACCATTGATTTTACCTACCTTCAAAGGTAAATCCTTAGAGGATCCAAATTAATTCCTCTTTGAATACTAGATTCTCCACCAAACATATAATTATGTCATAGATAATAAAAATTTGAAGTTATTCCCATCTACATTCAAGGATGTAGCCATGAGATGGTTCATGGGCCTTGAGGGTAATTTCATAACCACTTGGGATGAAATAAAATCTACATTTATGGAAAAATATCAAGATTATTGTAGAGTTAGAGAATGGAAGGAATATTTTTTCAATATAAAATATGAAAAAAAAAAACATGGAACCTTAGATATTACCTTGATATGCTTATATTCACCCATAAAAGGAGTGTTTACCAACTCACTAAGGAGGTCATTAAGATAGTCTTTCTTAAAGGCCTAGATGATGATGCATGTGATGATTTGAACCTAATGGTAAAGGGTGAAATTTACAAGTTAACCTTTCATAAAATTTCAGAATTATGTACTAAATACTCTAGGACAAGACCTAACATAATAAAATCAAGGTTGGAAAAATCACCTGAAGTTGGCTAATGTTGACCATTTTTTACCGCAAGTCAAAATGATTCAACCCCCTATAGTAAAAAAATTGTATAGAGGTATATTAGGGTCCTATAGGGTATTTTATGGTGTTATTTGATGTCACTTAACATGTCATCACCTTGGTCATAGTCAATTTCTTTCCTACGTCATTCTATGTCACTTAAAGGGTCATACATGGGTCATAAATGAAGTGGTACATTTTATATGCAATACAAGTGTTATAAATTCCTTCTCAATATCATTTATGTCAATACCTATCATATTTCATGTCAGGAATGTTATCACTAATATAAACTTGTAGATTCCTAACTAAAAATCAAGAAAATAAGTGAGAAAGGAGGAGTTTTTGCAATTATATGGCCCATGAGGAGAGTGGAACATAGGAAGATATTTTGGGATGTATCTTAAGATCCTTTAGAGTCATTTACATGCTTTATGTTATTTTAAAATTTAAAAATTAGGCTAAAACCATTCTATCTCTCCATCACTCCACTAGGCAAGTAGAATTGGTCAGCAAGTTTCTTCTTAGTACGGCTAATAAGAAGACTTCTATGTCAAATGATATTGCTGATGGATATTAAACTTGGTAATATTCACATTCATGTTTTTATTTCAAGGATTTTATTCCTATACTTTATAAACCATACTTAACAAGTTGACTATCCATTTTTTCCTGTTGTTTCCCATAACCTACAGGTTTTGCTCATGTTTAAGAATGATTGTATAATCCAACTAATGAATTTTCATAAAAAGTATTTCTAATTACTTCTCTCATTTTTTTCTTTTTTCTTTCATTATTATAAGTGATTTTATGGTTCAAATAGTTCATGTTTCAAGTTAATGTTATCAGAGAAGTTATAGCTAGATTTAATCAATTGCATAAGGTTATTTTCTATAAAATGGATAAAAATCAATGTTATATGAGTTTACATACATATAAAATGTAATTAAAATATCCTTCTTCCAAAATTCAATCTCAAAATTTAGCATCATGTAAGTTGCAAACAAGAAAGACAGTCATAGTCAACTTCTTGCATGATTCTTATACACAATTAGCTAAATGGAATGTTTTAAGATTTGAGCATGTTAATGAGAGTTTAATTGAGATTTTAATGTGTCTATAACATCCTTGGAGCATGAAAAATCAATTTTTATCCTCCAAATAACACATAAAGAGTTGGGATAGTTTGTGTAAACTAGATACACATATGCCATTGGTATGCACCTATAGGTGCCTACAAAAGGATATCACATTGAAATGGGTGTTGAGTATTTTTTAAGTCATGTCAAGGTTATTAATATTTACTTGAATAACTTTTATAAGGTTGGGATCTTATTTAATTCTCATACACCATGCACATTGTGCATGTTTCCATTCATTACCTTGACTGCAACTATATCAACACTTACAGGAGACTGAGAAAATGGAGTTGAGATTATTGAAACTTGTTTAAAATCATTGAGATGGAAAGGATACATTTATAAAATTTGAGAAGTTAAAATCGTCATTAAATATTCACATATCATGCACATTTCCTAAACTCATAGTCAGTGCCTACATACAGGAGTGTACACCTATAGGTGGCCCCATAGAGATTTGAAAATGTTATTCAAAGGTGTGTATACATGTTTTGAAAACCATCATGAATTTTCTAGATGTTTTATTTAATTTTGAAACCATGTTAGATATAATAGGTTAGTAGGAAGGTTTTTAAAATTCATCTTCAAGTTGAAGGACTAAGCTTTAGGAACTATTTCCCTAAAACACCAAAACAAAGGCCTAAGCACTTTTGGAGATGACATATGATGATGTCACATAGAGTTTTTATCAATATAAGTTCATCTATCTTATATCCTTATCCTAGGGGAAGAGCCTTATAAAATTTAATGGGTGTGTGACTAAATGAAAGTGATGTTTGAAACCCTCCAAGTTGCACATTTATTTAGTAAAGTTTGGTAGTGCTTTCTACAGGTTTTGAGCTTCCAAAGTGATATCTACACCTAAGGATATAATATATAAGAATGCTTCAATTAATACCATTTCCATTGGATTTAAAGACACATTAATGATTCAAATTTTATCATGAAATGTTGAAATTCAATATTTATACCCCATCAACACCTACAAGTGTGCTTTGCACTGAGATAACTTAGTTACAATTGACTGTGGAGTCCTAAGAGTCCATGGTGTGATCTTAAGCATGAAAACATACAAAAATGAACAATTTCAAAGTTAAAAAATGATTCCAAGACCTATAAGGGGATAATATATCATGTGGCACTAAGTCTAAGGGTAATTTTCACCTATAGGACCCCTACTTTGTCAATTGTAGCTGACTTGGTATGATAGTGAGCGAGAACAAATGACTCGGAATATGTTATAGAATGAAAATGATGATAATAGTATAGATTAATTTCCAAATGAATTTTGGTACTTAATTGAGGTCTTTTTACAATTATATAATGCATAAACCATGCAAGACCACCTACAAACACCTCTTTCAAAACAAGAAAAACATAGTCAATGAACTTGTAGACTTGAACAATTAAGGTGAGAAAGAGAAATGGAAGGCTGGATAAATGTTGTGAGAATTGGGAATATTTTTAGTATGATGATGACCACCTAAATAGATCCCCATAGCATGAAAATATGACTTTAGGATGTTTCTAAAATTATAGTCTATAATAATAAATCTATACACAGTCAATGTTCTAAGGGTTTGTCTTGGGTTTTGAAGCAATTGGAGGGTCTAATTATGTGATCAAGATATGAAACATTTCATAGAGTATCTACATAACCTAGATAATCCCACAATTATTTTATTTGTATGGGACAATAGGGGAAGTGCCCTAAATTTTGTCTTAAAAAGAGGTCACTCCCCAAGGGTAAAAACCTACAAGCTTTGAAGAAAAGAGATAACAAGGTGAGCTGAGGGTTGATGGAACCTTTTATGTAGGTTAATAAAGTTATGTCACACATAAAAAACTTGTAAAATAATGCATATATGTTATAAATAAGTTAGGGTTTTCCAAATTTATAGATACATAGGTTAAGCCTAATAGGTCTTAGTTAGGCCTAAAGGTTAAAGGAGTGTTAAAATAATTTCTAAGGTCAGATGAACATTCTAATCCATTAAAACATGTTTTTAGGGAGTTATAAGGTGTGTTAAAGATATTTATATGAAAATAAAACCACATTAAATCCATTTCTTATCTCAAACCAATTCAAGGTGTGTAAAATGCATGAATAAATCTTGAGAGGGAAACTTTGAGAGCTCACACCTACATGGACACTTTGCATGAGAGCCTATAGAGGTAAGATATGCTAGATAAGGTACCTATCTTTCATTTTGACTAATATTTTTATGGTTTTAAAGTTAGACTTTTATGAAAAATCGTTGGAGGTCAAAACTACTCTAAACCCTCTCAAATCCTTCCCAAAGACCTTATTTGGAAAATGAGGAAGGAGATGCATCCATATGGACTATAATGGATTGGGAGATGATTGGAGGTTGAAGAGTAATCTCCAAGTATCCTTTCCATCAACTTGAGATATACCCTACTTGTATGGATAGGGAGAAAAATGGCTTTCTTTGATAAGTTTTGGTGTTTTACAAGCTTAAGGAAGATTCAAAGAATTTAGGCCATTTTGAGAGAGATATTGGGACTTAAAATAACCTATCATGTGAATTTATTTCCTTAGTTAAGCACATAATTGTCTCTTCAAGTGCCTTCATCTTAGCCAATCAAAGTCAACATAATGAACAAGCTAGTGAGAGATTAAATATTTCAAGTGGGAATCCTTTTAAGGTTTGCCTGAGGAATCTAAGGCCATGAGGTGTCCTAACATGTGCAATACACTAACCTTTATGGATTATATTAGAAAACTACACCCAAATTTGGTGTTAAATGTGAATAGTGATAGACTATAGGTAGTGATAACTTATGTACAGAAGAATCCTAATTATTAGGGATGTAACCAATGCATGTTAGAGCATGTCTAGAATCCCTCCCCCATAGTGAAATCATCACATCTATACCTAGTCTATTGTGGACATTCTAAGAAGGCCAAATGATGAAGGAAATTTTATGAGAAAGTAATGAGTAATTATATGCCACATTTTAAGAGTTTCATGTTCTGAGGGACATTTTTCCAAGTAGAATTGCATGGTTTGTTCCATATTCCTTTCTCCTATATGTGTAACTCCTTTTATGAGCATGACACATGTTCTAGTGACTATTTTACTTCATTCTCTTCTCCTCTCTCTCAAATTCTATAATTAGTATCCATTTTGGCTCTTGTAGAATAATACCAGACCATGTATGTCAATTCCCTACTATAATGGCATTGTATTTTGACCTTGAATAATAAATGAAAGTTTAGTTTTGAGTTCATGAACATTTTTATAAGTGTGAAAAGTGATGTTAGTGATAATATTCTATCCTTTCTTTCCTTATCCTGTCATGTTTATGAAAGAGTTCCTATTCTAGCAGGTCATATAGAGTTTATTCAAGTGTGTTAGGCTCCTTTAAAGTGTATAATTATTCTTGGATTATGAAATATATCATATGATTCACTTACCTTGTATTTCCTCATGCATATCACCTCTAAATTGAAACATTGATGTTAAAACCTTTTAGGACTTGGAAGTTAGTTTGTATGTCTTGTGAAAATTCTTCTGGCATATCACCCTCTTAGAGTAATTTATTTTATTGAAAAAAATCTATCCCTTTTCCCATAAGTAAAAAATTAGTTAGGTGATAATCACTTCAAGGCAGATTCAAAGAGTTAGCCCTTAAACCTAGAGGTTTACTTATACCTATAGGTAAACTCACATACCTAAAAGTATTCCCATGCTGTCCAAATTTGGAGGAGGCTTGAACACCCTCCTCTAGAGTGAAATATTTGGTGACAATAGCTAATTAATGGAAGAATTTGCTAATTTTATGATAGACATTATAGTACAATTATCATACACATTAGATGGACTCAAAGCAAAATCCAATGTTACCAACACTGAATAATTATCAATATATTCTCCTAGATGTAGACTCAAACATGTAGTAAAATATTGTCCCTTAGACAAAATAGAGGTATGTGGTATTTTTGAAGTAGAAAACAAAATCAATAATTACAAATGCCTTCTTAGCATGAGAAATCAAGTGAAACAAGCACATACAGTAGAAGAAGTAAAATTTATCCAAAGATAAGGAAACCAATACTCCCAGCCTCAAAATCAATTTTGTCCAAGATTTCCTTCCAATACATGAATGAGACCATGGGATGGACAAGTCACACCACCAATGTGGGTACCATCACAACCAAAACCATGGGATACTCAACAATGGATGCCAAAAATATGGGGAATGCCTCAAAATCAACCTTGGGCATAGTAACAAAACCAATAACCACATTAGGTACAATAGTCACCACCTCAATGGACAAATCAACAATATCAACCACAAAAAAAAATTCCTCCATAGTATGCCTTGATTCCTTCACAACCTCAGCCACCACAAATTGAGTAGTAGGTTAACCAACCATAGTTACCTACCCAACCAATGGAAAATCCAAAGAATAGGCAAAATACATCTATCTATGGATATAATCAAGATAATAATGTTGCAAGTAGCTCACCTAAATGTAATATTATTTAACTTAGATTAGGAAAGGTAGTAGGATATTCACCCATTATCATAACTAAAATTACCAATGATCAAAATACTCCTAAACCACTCGTATTCCAAGAATAAAATAAATAAAAGGTAGAAGCCACAACCACACCAACCATAATTTAAAATCCCCCCATTGTTCCATTTCTTAAGAGATCAAAGGAGGAGAAACTTAAGGAAGATTCCAAATTGATGCACATATTAAAAGATATGAAGATAAAAATTCCACTTTTAAGAAACATTAAGGATATTCCTAAGTTGAATCAAATCATTAAAATATTATGCATCAAAGCACTAGAAAGAAAGAAGTAGTATCCTAAAATAATTCAAGTAACACGAAAAACTACTGGTTTACTAGTAGGAAACATACATTTCCCCAAATATGGAGATCCTCATAATCCTATGATGACTGTGATAAATGGGAACAAATCTATTACAAATGTGCTTATAAATCTAGGTACTACCATAAAAATAATTACTGTCAACACAATAAATTCTTTTTCTCTTATAGGGCTTTAGTGTACCACTACTATATTTTAAATGGTAGATCAATCCAATGTTTCCCCTGAAGGAACCATAGAGAATATACTAGTCTCCATAGAATTATAGAAATATCCTATGGAATTCATGATCATTCAACCTAAACTAAAGAGGGTAGGATATCTAATCATTCTTGGTAGACCTTGGTTAGCTATAGTTACAACATGAATTAACTATAGATCTAGAAACATGACCATTTATAATATAATTCATGCTAAATAGATATATTTCTATCCACCTACTAGACCTTAAATGAGTCTTTCTCAATAAATATGAGTGGATCATCCTGAATAAAACTAGACTAGTGTGTCTTCCTTAGCCACGGTTACCATAAAAAAATATGTCCAAGAGTTTGAGAAATAAATAGCAAAATATTTAGACCAAAAAATCCTAACTCTGAAGTCCAACAGTTTTGCTCAAAATTCTAAAAGCATAGTTGTAAAGATTGATAGCTTAGCTCCAAAGACTAGTATCTTAGCTCTAAAGATTAGTGGATTAGATCTAAACACTAGTAGATATGTTCTGAAGATGAAAAATCATGAATGGGAAGAATCCACATCTATTATTAAAAATCAAGACAATGTCATAAGATCATCAAATATGTCATCTAGTCCTCAAGACATTCAACTAGCCCTAGTTGATTGGGCTCAAAATGGGTAGAATTAATTTTTACATGATTTTCATTTTCCATTGACTAATATGCTTTCTAAAAGTGAAACATTTTACAAAGATGTAGCTACACTTCACATATTACTACCACACACATGTCCATAGAATTCCCTAATGATTTAATATAAATAGTTAAATTCCATTGTTCCAGGCACTAAATAGATTGTAATCCAACCTAGTAAATTGTTAACTATCAAAAGTTGGTTAACTAAATATCAAGAAAAATAGTGTTTGATGTATTGGTAAAACACACAAAATATTTTACTTATAATTACAATAATATGAAAGGAATACATCCTAGTGTCTATACACATTACATCTACATTGAAGATGATAGACCAATCAGACAACCACAACAGAGGATTAACCCAACCTTAAAAGAAATTGTTAAAAAGGAGATAGAAAAAATGTTAGAAGTTGGTTTTATCTATCCCATATCTGACATCTAATGGGTTTCACTTTTTTTATTATTCCTATAAAGAATGGGAAATGGAGAGTTTTTTTAGACTACAGAGAACTGAATAAAGCCACTATGAGAGACTACTTTCCCTTGCCTTTAATTGCTCAAGTTTTGGATAATTTGGTAGGAAAATAGTAGTTTCCTTTATTAAATAGATTCAATGGATACAATCAAATTATAATATCCCTTGAATATCAAGATAAAACTACAATTACCTACCCTTTGGGAAAATATGCTTATATAATCCTTCCTTTTGGATTGTGCAATGCACCTGCTACCTTGCAAATAATAGTGTTAGCCATCTTTTATGATCTTAAAAATGACTATGTAGAAGTGTACATGGATGATTTCACTATATATAGAACTAAATTTGATGAAGCATTAAATAATTTGGATAAAGTACTTACTAAATGTGAGGAACATCAAGTATCTTTGAGTAATTAAAAATGCATCATAATGGATGATGAAGGGATATTCTTAAGACATCATATCTCTTCTCAAAGAATAGTAAATCCCAAAAAATATTGAGATAATTTATAATCTCCCCATTTAAAAATAAAAACTAATGTTAATTTTTTTCTCAATCATGCAAGATATTACAAAAGATTTATTGAAGACTTCAGAAAGATAGGTGTACCTATGTTTTCTTTGTTAACAAAAGATAGTGAATTTGTATGGAATGATAAGTGTCAAGAAGTTTTTAAAACATTAAATAAAAAACTCATGACTGCACCAGTTTTGAAAGTATCTAATTTAGAAAAGTCTTTTCATATCTATACTAATGCTTCTGATAATGCATTAGGATCAGATTTAGGACACAGAGATGAAGATGGAAAAATGTATGCCATTTATTATATCAAAAATAATCTTACTCCCATAGAGAATAATTACAATATCAAATAAAAATAAATTTTCATTATTGTTTATGCTATAATTAATTTTAGGAATTACATTATTGGTTATTAGATATTCATCTATATAGATCATTCAACAATTAAGTAATTAATGAATAAACTTGTAGTAGGTATGAGAATAATTAGATGTCTACTACTGTTGTAAGAATTTGAAATAACCATCATAGACAAACTAGGAAATTATAATGTTATTACTTATTTTTTGTCTATATTGATCACTACAGGTGAATATGAACATGTGGACTCTTTTCTAGATGACTAGTTATTTTTTACATCTACATACTCCCTATGGTTTGTAGACATGGAAAATTACTTAGAAATAGGGAAGTTTCCGCATTCCTTTACTTCTAAAAAGAGAACATTTGGTTAGAGCTAGTTCTCCTTTCAAATAGTTTAAAATCATGTTATTTAAAAATGGACCTAATCATGCACTTCATAAGTGTGTTAGAGAAGATGAAGTGTACGACATCATAAGATCATGCCATAGTGAACCAAGAGGAGAACATTATTCAATAAAAAAGACCATTCATAAGATCTTTAGTGTAGATTATTACTAACAATCTCTTTACAAGACTATCAAAAGGTTTGTATGGCAATGTGATACTTTCCAATGGATGGGTAAGCCTAATCTATCCTCTGAAATGCCTCTCCATCCTCAAATAAGTTTAGAACTATTTGAAAAATGGGATTTGTATTTTGTTGGACCAATCAACCCACCTTCTCAAGGAAAAGAATATTTATTAATATGTATTGATTATGTTACTAAGTGGGCTAAAGTGAAGGCACTCACCTTTGCGAGGGAAGAAATGGTTGTTGATTTCCTATGTCATAATATCATGCTGAGATTTAGATCTCCTAGATCTATTATTTCATATTAAGGGCCCCAATTCATGTCCAACATGATCAAGGCTTTCATATAATTATACTAGATCAATCACAATAAATCTTCACCATATCATCCCTAAGCTAATGTAAAAGTGGAGACCACCAACTGAGAATTGAAAAAACAATCTAACCAAAATAATGAATAGCAGTAGAAAATATTGGGTAGACAAAGTATTTGAAGTAGTTTGGGCATACAATACAACATGGAAGATAACTATAGGATTCTTTCCATATGAGACTGTGTATGGAAAGAAACCTTGGTTACCAATAGAATTTAAATCTTAGACAATAATTGATATGGGAATTGATCTTGATGAATCACAAAAAGAAATAATAATGCAATTAAATGGGCTAGATAAACTAAAAATGGATGCACTCAATTAAACCAACATGATTTATAGATAGAGAAAATACTGGCATGATACTCACATCAAAGAAAGATAGTTTTAATAGGGTGATTAGGCACTGATATTTGATTCTAAATTATGAAATTTCAAGGGTAGGCTTAGTGTACACACTGGAAAACTACACACTATAGTTCTAAGTGTGAAACACCCTTAAACCCCCTAGGGACCAACCCTGGTCTTTTAACCACAAACCAAACCTAAGTCAAACTAACCCACATTGACCAAAATTTACCTTTAACCCTCTATCACCTACGATCACCCTAACCATTGACAATTAGGCATGACCACTGATGGTCAAGTTTTCACTACCTAAATAGTCAATCTCTAGTCAACTCCATCTTGATTTTTTATATTTAGCTCATCTAATTCATGTGAAATATTGTGTATGAAAAATCTAAATTTAAACTATTTATTAAACCTCTTATCAATATATTGGTGCACCTCTCCTCCCTTATTATAAAGAGATAGGAGGAGAGAGTGAAGATGGAGATCGAGAATCGATCAATCATCTAGAGCTAGAGCCCCTTATATCAACACTTCCTTCTATATGTGTTCTTCCAGAAATTCAATGAACCAACAAGTACAATAGAGATCTAAAGTGTTGTCATCCATTAGAGAATAGACAATTACCATTATTATATCAAAATTTCCCCATACTCCATCAAACAAGTTTATCAACCAACTACCTCAACTGTTCATCAGATTAATAACCAGAAAGCTAAGTATCTATTTTTAATCATTTAGCTACTTTATTTCTATTTCATAGTCAACCTAACCCAAACCCATCTCTCATAATTTTGTTATGTGACCTCATCCAAATAGCCTTTTCTTGACTAGACCCAACCCATAGTAACCATTGATGGTCACTCTGACCATCGATGTTTGTCCCAACCACTGATAGTTACCCCAACCATAGATAGCTACCCTAACCATTGACAGTCACCCCAACTGTAAATGGTCACTATGTGATAAAATAATAAGCTATTTCACCCACCAGAGCTCAACCAAATCTGATTATCTTTCCCTATGCCTGATCACAGAGCCTTAACCTATCTTTTGAATCATACCTAACCTATTTATCATTATAATTGACCTAATTATTGTTATCATTAATCAATTTCATCTATTCTTTTATAAAGCACTTTTTATTTTTAATTTTAGTATCTTCTCTTATTTATGAAACTACTTTATCTTTTAGAACTTGATTTTTTAAAAGCATGGATTGACAACCTCCAAGGAAGCTCATGCTTCTTAGATCTAACTTGATAGGTAATCCACTTGGTTATCTAACTAATCAACCATTTCTTTGAGTACTTTCTTATCTATAGGTCATTCTTCCCAAGTCAAATAGTAGTATCTAAAATCATGTGGATCAACATATGCATAACATATCAAGTTTTTCTACCATACCCTTCTTGAGTTTCTTTTCTCTTCTTTTCAAGAAAATAAGAAAAATATCTCTAAAACATTTTGGCATGTCTAGTGGGACCCTTAGATCTTTCTTGGGTTCATAGTTACATCTAGGTGATCCTTCTTCTTATCTCTCTACTCATACAATGAAATCAAAATATTTTTTGGGCTTAAAATTTATTGCATCCATTGACTACTTGTTTATTTTAGCTCACATAGCTTAATTAAAGCAAAGTAATCAACTATATTTTCACTCTTATCACCACACAAGACTAAGCCACTTACATCTCAATAAGCATCAAAAATTGACATAAGGCCATACTAGGATTTCACTACCTATCACTCACCTTTCTCATCTATCCTACGCGTGCATGATCAACAAACAATAGCTTTTTTCTTTCTTTTATGCATAATAAAAACTACATGTGCAGTTACACAGTGTAGTCTTGTTCATAGTTTTATTTTTAATTATTTATTTTTAGCTTAAACACATAATATTTAATTTTATTTGTTTACACTCCATGCATTGATCACCAAACTAGTAGATCAACAAACTAGTAGTTAAGTCTAGTTTATTTTATATGTTAATTTTTTTTTAAACTTAGAACACATTTGCTATATACAATGCTTAATCTTGGAATACAAAATCGTCTTTCTTTGGATCTTGACTTCTTCTGAGTTCATTTATAATCTCTTACAATTAGTATATCTTAGCTAAGCACCCAACACCCTTATCACTACAGTGTGTGAAGTAAGGGGTTAGGCCCTGATATCAAACCATGTACTAATCTCTAATACAAATCCTTTTGAGAGCCTAAACACAACTTGAAACCAATTATAGACTTATTTTTTGGTACCCACTCTACAATCCAATTTGGATCACATATTTCTTAAAGTTTAAGGCATAAGCCACAAGAGAAACTAAAAATGATCTTAGGGATTAATGTGATTTAGTGTGTGTTTTGTTTCATTGACTTTTTTTGTCTTCTCTCTATTTGATTTGTGAGATTGTTTAAATCTTCATATTTTCCTTACGTGCATGGTTTTAACTTGGCAACAACTAAGAAACCAAGTAAATAAGGACCCACCTCCTAATAATACATCTTCCTCTTCTCCCTTATCTATGGAGTACATATTAGATGTAGAGAGTTCTCCTCATCCTTCTAAGATTCCTATCATCCCTCAAATGGTTACCCAAGGTGATGTAGACTTCACCACCTTTCTAGATAACAACCCCATATCCTTTCAACATTACCTTAACACCATATCCCACTGTACCCTTACTTTGGTTATAACTATTGACCTAACCTATGGCATGCCATCCCACCTTATGGGTGTCACTTATGTTGCCACCATCTTCACCCAACCTCTAATCACTTAGGCATCATCCTCTACTAGTAACCCCATTGATACTACCATTTAGAACTAACCCATACAACCAAAAAACACCCAAACACCCTCTTCCCTAACTAATAACCCTCCTAGTATAGGATCAACCTTACCTTTGGGAACCAGTACCTCCCTTACTATAGGAGTACCTTATTCAAGTGCCACCACCATTCCTCTCACTTCTAACCTACCTACCTCCACTCTATTTCATAGCTTGGTGGTTCTAATACCTTTTACCCTTCAACCCATTCGTACTAAAGTTACCACCTATTTTCTATCTACTAACCTAACCATACCTCCTACCTAACCTACATTAATCTCTAACACATACCCATCATGCCAAATTTAAAATACATCCCTAACACAAGGTTACATACATATACCTTCTACCCAACCACCTATCTCCACATATTCATATGTGGTATCATCTCAACCACCCATGACCACTTACTAGTATGTGGAAGCCTCTCAACCCCCTGTAAGCCAATCATATGTTGTACCTACCCAAACCTAACACAATCTACCTTATAACTATAGGGGTACATAACCCCAAACTGACCTTATCAAAATGTTAATGGATAAAATGACTACTTTGGAGTCATCCATTTTTGGAGTTTATAATATTTTATCATATGACCAAATTTGTAATGAACCAATTCACCCATCCATCCTCATTCGACCATACCCTCCTCAATGGGAACTTCTAATTTTTTTGAAGTTTTAGAATAAGGAGGACCCTTAATAACACCTAAGAGCATTTAGGTATTCATTTTATATGATTAAATACAATGATGCTCTCCTTATTCATACATTCCCCATGTCTCTATCAAGTCCATTACTAGATTGGTATAGTGTTATTATAAATCACCCCCTCTTTTATTTTACCCAACTAGCCCAAATTTTCTTAGATCACTTTCCCATAAATATCTCTAAGAAAGTCTCCATCATTTTTTTTTACTCTATTTGGAAATTTGATGATGAATCCATTGATGACTTTGTGGCCCATTGGATAAGTCTGATAAACCAACTCTCCTTATCTATACTCTAACCCAAGTTGATTGAACTCTTTACTCGGGCTTGTGACAAACACATCTCCTTTACCCTATGGGTTCAAAGCTTCAAAACCTTTGATGAATCTTTCACCATAGTACAAAAACTAGAGAATAGGGCCATTGAAGAGGGGAAGTTAAAACTAGGAAAAATAACTCTACCTTCAAATAAAATGAGGCTCCCTCCTCCAAACCCAAAAATCAAACCAATACTAATTACAATAACAAGGGGACCATGAATGCATTTGTCCTTAAGACCACCCCTCCACCCATTGTCAACTAATCCAACTCTTCCAACTCCTCCAATCAAAACAATAAGAACCCAAACTGCAACACCCAAAAATAATTTACTCCACTTGGGGAGTCATATGCTTTTGTCTTGGATAAATTATTAAAGGCCAATGTCATACATCTTCCCCCAATACAACCTCTATAGTAATTTGATTCTTCTCATCCTACACCTAGTTTGTATATAAGGAGAATTAATTGTGTGCCTTCCACTGAGTCATTGGACATGATGTTAGTAGGTGTAATACCTTCAAGAATATTATCCAAACTCTCATTGACAATGGATAACTTGTGTTGGATAACCCCAATTCACCCTTAAACCAATCACTTGACATCTTCAGATAATCATTCCCCAACCATGCTCAGTGTGATAACAATGAAAACAAAGCAGAATACTTTCATACCCACAATGCCCATACTATCAATATGGTTCTTGGTGAACACATTCCTAAGGAAACCATTGAATAAATCACCTCTTCCCCTACACCACTTATTGAGGTATTGGAGTCACCAACATATCCTTTGATATGCACATCAAAAGAGGAAACCCTTCCCACTTTATCATTTTCCTCAATCATATAACAATCCACTCTTCCTCTAGCAATCATGCCTAAAGAAAAAACTGCTTAGCCTATACCTCCCATTAAGGAGTTACCCTCCTAGATATTGAAACCTTTTAATTAGAAAATGATGAGGTAATTATTTCTTCCCCTCAACACATGGACCTATCCTTTGTGTCCACTACTGGGGGATTTAGACCCATTTATAAACCTTTCTCTAGACTAGTTAAAAACTTAGAATTCATATCCAATCCCAAATCAGATTAGGCCACCTTTTAGAAATAGCTTGGGCTCTACATAAAACTCAACAAGATATTTCTTTATTAGAAAAACCTACCCTTTCCCCTACCAAATACACTATCACCACAACCCAACCATCGAAAACCTCTAACCATCAAACTATGATAGCACCATCAGAACCAAACTTGCCCAAAGTCACCAAATCACCTTCTACCATTCTAACTAAACCCACCAAGAACCATGGCACATTTCTTACCCACAACATTATCACCTATCAGTAAAGTTAGATTTGATCCCACTAAACCTACCAAATAAACCCCAAGATAAGCCAATAAAGAGGGTAAAACCACCTACGATCCCAAAGATTAAAACTCTGCTACTCATTTCCACTTTGCCCTCTATTTTGAGACCCCATCCTTCTACCATAATTGGGAAACCAATTGTCCTAACCAAAACCTAACCACCACTTTTAGTTACACCATCTCTTTTACTTTCATCCACACCTATTTACATAGCCACCCATGCACATACCTCCTATCTCAGCTACAAACAAACCACTTATCTCTCAAGAACCTACACTAAAACTTTCTAACCCCAAACCTCAACTTCTCTCCCAAAACCCAAACCATCCACCAAGGGCACCCCTTCACCCAAGTATTTATCCATCAATATAACTCTTAAAAATGATTCCATCCCCAATACCAAACCTAAGTATTCCATGCCTCTTTTATGATTGTATGAGTTATACTCCACCATCTTATAGAGGTTCTTATAAACATAATTATTTACCTTACCACCTATCAGACCATTTGACCCACACAATCCTAAACCATCTTGTTATAATGAAAAATTCATATTTTCATACCATAGGACACCTAAGAATGATACTAAGAACTACAAGGCTCTCCAAACATTAACCCATCAACTATATCACAAGGATGAATTATTATCATAGGAGCCTCTACTGAGCTTGACATTGGTCCAAGAACCAATAGCCATCAACCAAAACCTACCTACCCTTACACTCTCACCTCAAATTGAAGACGAATTGATGTAATCATTTATCCTAACCTCTCCCATAATCCATACCATCCATGTAGTCACACAATCACAATCTCAACCAAAGGATAAGGGGAAGGTAAAGGTGTCCATTATATGGACATACCCTTTTCCTCCACCCAACCACCCGACTAACACCAAACACCTTTAACTTTAACCAAACCCAAAGTGTCCACCTTTGGACCCTCTCACTCCAATCCATCTGAATTAATCCAATGATTATTTTTAAAATATCTTCACTAGACGTTAAAAAAGATGAGTTTGTATCAACTAATCAATACCTCACCCCATTACCACTAAAAAATGATAGAAGCATTATAATTTATAGAGGTTCAAGTAGAAGACCCACAACCTTTAGTAGCCTTTGTCAAATCCATTCACATTTATAACCTTGTTACTATTGTCTCTAAATATTGAACCCTATAAGAGAGTGTTCAGGCATCTTCTATATTTGGGAAATGTTGGAACATTTCAAGGAATATGGGTATGTTTATAGAGGAAATAGACCTCTAGATTTAAATGGCTAGCTGCCTAAATGTATCTCTACAAAATAACCACTATCTAAACTAGTTTGATTTAAAGGAAAAGAGTTAGAAATTGCACAAAAATAAACCTACTCTAAGATTGGTGATGCATCAAGATTATCTTCCATGTGAATATCATATTTGAATGCATAATATAGAAAAATACACAGACCATTTTTAAGCTCTAAGGGGTTCTAACACAAGTATTTTAGTATAGAGGTGAGATGGATAAAATGACACAAGGAAAATGAATTGAAAGGCAAATTGCACATTCCAAGAACAAATATACACTTATAGTAACTCAACACACTTAAACATACTCTATATGACCTGTTAGACTAAGAAATTTTGCTCATGTATGAAAGATAAATGACAGAAGGATGGAAAATCATCACTTAGTGTCACTATATGTCACATAGATTCTCAAACAATTGTTTAAAACTAGAAAGAAAAGGATTTTACTAATGCTTAAAGGAAAAATATAACATCAATCCAATAGGTCTACACCATACACTATGTGTTTTATTTTTACACTAGCCTACGAGCTATATTTATAGTGGAAAGGAAGAGAGAGGAGGAGGAGGCCTTTGGAACTAAAAAGAGGAATCAATCTATTAGAAGTCTCCATCTTTAGTTGCAACCATCTTTACAAATGATGCTTATTCAGGCCATATGATTGATCCATGTCACCTTAATTGGTTAGATAGTTATCCTATGTAGATACTTAAAACTGGCCACCAATAACCTCCAACTAGGATTTTGACCAATTTCTACCCAAAATGCACAATTTGGCGTAAAAACACTAAAACACATAAAATGATGTGAAATTTATATATTCAAGTGCCAATTTTGGCCAAGGTATGCCTAAATAAGATAATTCAATTTATGGGCTAGCTACTTTGATTAGTTCATTTTGAGTTAAAATGCCAAATTTGCACCTACATGCTTTGGAATGCTCTTTCTTATCAAATAATTTACACAAGACTTATGCCTTTGTTATTTGTTATTGGTAACATCCTAATTGGGAATATGGGTCCAACGCATCTAATGTGAAATTACAATTCAAATCTAGTCAAATTTAGGACCAATAACAAGGCATTCTGAGTAATTTAGATAATTTGTGCATAATATGCTTAATTATGCCTAATATCTAATTAACCCAAATCAAGGCCTAATAAAACATTCCATGGAAACTTGTTGAATAATTTGTTTTAGAAATGAATGTTGAATATCTACATCATCAAGTGACCTCATTTATTGGGAAGACATCCCTAGGCCATAAATGCCACAAATATCAAGATTCATGCCCTCCATGCCTCATCAATGCCTTCCATGATGCCCTCCATACCTCTTAATTGCCCCTTCTTCCAATGCCATGCTGAGGATAATTACAAATTTTAATTTCAAAATTAAATTAATCCTCAACCACAAACTCAATCTTGAGATAGATGATTGAGGTTGATTATGATCAAATCCAAAAATCTATAAATAGGAGGCCTCACAACATCATTTATAATCTTAATTAGTGAAAAGTTATAATGCAAGATTGATTCTAAAAAGCTTCAAGAAAATAGTGTTATAATGCCAAATTGATTCCAAGCCAATCCAAGCCACAAGCCAAAGGTTCCAATGAGAGATGGAGGTTGTCAAGCTTCCATTTCCAAGGACTTCATAAGTACAAGCTGAGCAAGCCACCATTACAAAGGCATTTGGAGAATCCAAAGAAGGTGAAAGGAATTCTTGTGTTTTCAATCCCTGATTTTTAGTTGTGCTTGTCATTTGATTTTTTTAACTAAGCTCTCCCTAGTGTCTAGGCTTAGAGATGTTATGCTATTAGTGTGTTTATTTCATTTTGTTTTCATTTTAGAACTAACACCATACTAACCATCCTCTCTTGAGTCAAATTTCTAGATCACATAATGGTACACCCAGTGGGACTAGATGTATCCTACACCTAAAAGAGAGCCTTTTGCAACCTTAAAAAAACTTATTTGAGCTTTTAAAACTCTTGTAGATTGGTTTTCTAACTTTTTTTGCCATTTTTGGTTGCCACAATTTTTACATAGTAATCGATGTCAGTAGAAATACCAACATCGGTTACTTGGATTAAATGACATCGATCAATAGAATCAACATTGGTCAAATATTAGTTGGCCATAACTGACATTATTGGTATTGTCTGATGTTGGTCACTGTGTTTTTCTAAAAATATAGACCTGAGACCTACTTTTCCAAAGTTTCTTATTTCAAATTATAAAGGGCTTCAAAGCTAAAGGACATGCTAACAATTTTGCTATAGGACCAAGCTGGATATTTGATCAAAACATGTTTAAATCACTTTTGCATGCTTAAAGTTGGATTAGGAACTTTGTTTTGGTGCTTAACAAGGAATTTTTAGATGTTTTTGGTGAATATTTTTCAAATTTTGTAGCTAATACCAAGTGGTCAAAATAGCATCACCAAACATTTCATTTGGATTTAAAATTGAACACACTTGTCAATTTTTTCTTGCAATAGTTATTTAGATTAATCTTGTTTGGCAAAAAGAGGTATGTTATGTGTATGCTCTTCCATTTGTCCCCTATAGGTAACCCTTGGAATCAAAAGCACCATTCCTATTGAAAGTATCTTAGTCCAAGGCTTATAAAGAAAGTCATCTAAAGCACTCCACAAAAACTTGTCAAAGTTTGGGTAACCTTGAAAATGAACCTAAAGTCTTTTTATTTTCATAATTTATTTATTTATTTATTCATCTTAGCTTGTGAGGGGGACTTCATCACCTCCTACAAGTTCTTTAGGGAAGCTTTGACTTAGGGTTTCATCTCCCAGCATTGACTTCATTTGACTCTTTTAGAGTTTCACATGAGACGTAGTGGCACTTTGGACATCACACTACACTGAGTGAATAGTAGGATGTAGTGATTGAAAAGAAGACTAAACCTTTTTGCAACAAGTCAAGTGATATGGACCTAAAATCCATGCTTTTATTTTACATTATTTGGTGTGAAATTCATTGTGCAATTGATTCCCATAGAATGTTTGAAAATTGATAGTTTAGTCAACCCCACATGACATACCCTTGTTAGAAATTGGATGATTATACTTAGTGTATTTTGGTCATTTTCTCATTTATTATGTTTTGAGACTAAAAATTATTTTTTTGTTCATAAATCCATGTCAAAAGCAATTTGTCTATACGTCACTCATTTGTCTAAAGAGGTGTTATGCTAGCCATTTTACACCACACTTGTGCCTTGAATTTTTTTCTAAACTTGTTTGTGTGTGTGTCATTTGAGTTGTAAACGGTAGTGTTATGCTACCCAAATCATGTCAAACCATATTTACTTTGAGTCTTTGAAATGTAGTATTGACCACATCATTTGATCATGCTTGCATCTGTAGGCTACTCAATTTGTTTTAAGACTAGTTTACCTTGCACCAAAAACCATTATTTCAAACCATTTTATGTATACCATTTAGACCTCTATCTTGTGTCATCATGTTGTCCAATCTTGTCTAGCTTATTTGGTCAAATCTTAGTTTTTAACATTGAGTTTTTAATTAGCCTTATTAATTTTAGATCTAAACATTGATTTTTGTTTAGGCCTTAATTCATGGGGATGATACACAGATCTTTCTCTTTTGGGTTACATAACTTCAATTAATTGATTACCCAAATTTGAAAACTATTGATGGTTTGTTTGTTTAAAGCCTATCCTCATCATTATTTGTGCCTTTATTTGGGAGAACACAACCTTTCTCAAAGAACCTTTTGTCTTATGCCTTATGCCAACTGATCATGTTTATGTTTGATTCCATGTCCCAGGTCTATGTCAAAGTTATTTCCAAACTTGTTAGATTAAATCAAATCACATTATCCTTTGTTTCAAGTCTAGATTTTGATGCCATTTGCCCTAAAGTCCTAGCACATGCCTATTTGTTTGAGCCTAGCTTTTGACTCCATGTTTGGACAAAAGACTTAGTAACTCAACTTTTCCCTTTGTAGTTTAGACCTTGTTTGGAACACTTTGACCTAAAACTTTCACATGTCAGTTTTCATTCAGATGCTTGACCTTTTGTGCATTTGAAATTTGATGTTAGACCTTTGACGTTAGGTTTTTTTATGCCAAGTCTTAGTATAAACCATTTTGGGAGATACCACTCGACTTTCAGACCACATTAGAGATAAATCTCTACCCCTTTGACCAAGTTGGACCTAGTTTGAACCATTTTTCCTTTGGATATTTTTTTAGAGTTTGTAAAACCCCAAGCCTTTTTGTTTCAGAGCATTCATCATTTACTTAGATATGTCTCGCTACACTTATGGTGAAGTGACTTACAATCTAACTTATGATAGAATGGCCACATAAAATGACTTTTATGGTTTTTTTCAAGACCCTGATGATGCTAATATGGTTTGTGAGATAGATTTATATCCACCTCATAATAATAATTCATGGGAACAAAGTCACGAAGCAACTTACGATCCAACTCGAGACCTTGATTGGTATGAAGAGGCTTGTGAAGAGGCCATTGAAGATACAACTACAGATAATGTTTTTTGGGATATGAATCCATACCCTCTTTTCAAAAATTAGTACATAGAACATAGTTAAGAACTAGCTTATGATCCAACTCATGGTTGTGATGATATGGTTATGAGGAAGATTTGGATTCTTTTGCTTCTAAAAGCAATCAATTTTCATGACATCCTTTTGCTATCTAATCATCAACTACCCTTAACCCTCCTTTGGATTATATGAGCCATCAAGCTCAAAAATATCTAAGGAATACCATTACCATCGCAAGACCTAGTCCTTTAGCTTGTACAAGTAATTAGGCCCCACAATGCCCCATCATCATACTAGGACCTAGTCCTTTAGCTTGTGTGAGAAATCATGCTTCACAATGCTCCTTTTTTACCATCTTATGACTTTGTCTTTTGGCTCATGTGAGCAATTATGATCCCCAATGTCCTACCATTATCCAATCATAGGTCATTCCTCATCTAGTACCAATACCAACCAAAGCTCAACTGATCCAATCATTTGAAGACCAAGTTATGTTTAAAATTGGTATTTTCTAACTCATTAGAAACCAAGGCCAAAAGAACTAGCTAATCCAAGATGTTTCTATTAAATCAACCATTTGTGATAAGTCAACCTATGATAAATTGCCAATTAATCCTATACCAGTTGTCAAGGATTCTCATTCTAATGAGCCAGTCTTGGCTAAGTCAATTCTTAATGATTATAACCACCTTTGATAAAATCATTACCACAACCATGTTCCTATTTTTCAAGAGCCTCTTATTGATAAGTTAGTCTTTAAGGAGTTGTCTCTTGACCTTTTTCCCATCTTAGAGGAGTCTCACTTTGACAAACCAATATTTGTGGAACCCATCATGCCATTACAGGTTATTACTTATCCAAAACCAAATATTCAACAAGACATAATTATAATTGAGTACCCATCAGATGAAGAATTAGAGTTAGAATCAGGTTTTACTCTTGGACCAACATCAAATTTACAATCAGAATCTAAATCTGAATCAGCATCAGTCTCAACATCAGATTTAGAGTCCCTTGATTTAGAATTAGATTCAGGAGAATAATATGTTCATGATTGTTATAACATTGGTTACACATGCCTCGTAGATCAATTTGACTACATTTGTTATCCTTCTACAATTTTTGAGGATGATTACTTCAGCTTCAACACAAGTTCTCCTAGTATCTTCAATGAAGATTGTGTAGCCTCTCCCCATTCCATTACCATTCCATAATCCATTACCATCAACAAAAATAGCCATATTATTGACATTCCATCTCCCATAAGTGTCAATTTGGACTGACAAAATCACACTTTGTTAAACTGTATCCATGGTGACATAGTAGTTGAAGAAGAGCAAGGAGTCCAAGACAACATTCATGTAGTAGAAGCACACTCTCCTAGTGATACTTTTTTGGAAGTGCTAGAAGATAATCAAATTCAAAAGATAATTTTCATTAGTGAAACCTTCTTAGAGGTGATATGGGATGATCAAAACATATTCATTGGTGAAAACCTCTTTGAGGCACCAATAGCTAAGCATGAAATTTCTTCACTAGTTGATGAAGATAAAATCAAAGATCAAATCAAAATAGCTTCCTATCTATAGCCTAATTAGATGGTAGCTACTCTCAAGATCAAACAATAGAAAAATATAGTGTTCTTATTGAGAGAACAAGTCTTCAGCCTCACCACAATCAAAATTATGTCAAATCTAGCATCAACAACATTATGTGTGACTGAAAGTCCTAATCTTCATTTGTTTCCCCACCATTATACATTTTATTATCATCTACCATTCCATTTCATAGTTAAACCCACCATCCATTATTTATCCCTATTTACCATCCATGGTCACACTTTCCTTTGTAGAGGCTACAAAGATAACTTATCTTGATACATGAAGGAATCAGAATCAATGACCAATGAAGATCATGAAAGCATTCTTGGCAACCAAATATGTAGGCCATTTTTGATAGAGTAGTTATTCTGATGAGGTGTGGGCTAAAAATTAACAATAAGTATTCTATTTGTATCATTTGTTGATTAGGATGTGCATCTTCCCATCAATGAGAACAATAGAATCAAAAACCACACCCAAGCCAAAAACATGTACCACTACCATTACCATTATTACATATTACTATTTTCTATTATCACAGATCCTGACACTCACCCCATCACTTTGGGGTAACCCTCTTACCATTTTATCCAATTTATCAAACATCATTATCCTTAGCAAGACCATGCCATCCTATCATTCCATTCCTATTTAGACCAAAGCCTATTTTTAGTCATCATACCCAATCATATTTTGATCATGGTTCATTTGGTTCTTCCCACACTTTTTGTGAGGAGATTTCAATGACGTTTGAATAATCAATCAAGTTTGTATTTAAATGATAGTCTATAAAAGTCATCTGATTGTTGATTTGGCAAGATATCTTTCATCCTATCCATGTTTATTTTTATGAGCTTGATTATAACGACCTATGGGCAAATTGTGTCTCACTAGTCTTGATACTAATTATAACTACCTATGGGCAAATTAGTATTATTAACCTATGCCATTGTATCCTAGTTATAACTACTTATGGGAAAACTAGGGGCAACACTTGTTTATCATGCATTGCCACATCACCTTGCCATTACTATTTTCATTTGATTAGCCATTTACTATATTGGAGAACTTGTTGAGACCTAGTTGGTTTTTCCTTACCTTTTGTGTGGATAGAATTACTATGACTTGAGGTCATTTTAGGACTATAATGGGTCATGATTAATTCATGTTGAGGTTACCTCAGTCTCCCTTTTCATATGCTCTTACCATTTTGTGAGCAACCTAAGCCAAACTCTCTCACCATTTTGTGTGCAGGTATCTTGTCATTCTCTAACAAGTTAAGATATCCTAAAAATTATAAAAACATTCATAAAATTTCAAAAATCCAAAAATATTTGTCATGTTTAAGCCTAGTCAGTTATCCTTGATTTGCCTTATTGGGGCATTGTCATTGTTAAGATGCTTTTTTTTGCTTTCAAGATTTCGATTTGTTTATTTATTTTAGGTTGTTTGTTTGTTTGTTTTTCTATTTGTTTGTTTGTTTGTTTTTTCGCTTGCCTATTTTTTTATTTCAACACTATTGCCTTGACTCAATCTGTATGTATGCATTGGGTGATTCTTTGCACACATTATTCTTGATTCTATCCATATTCATACATCAACATTGCCATCATGGTTTTTATCATTGGTGCATTATTTTTAACTACTTATTAGATATTAAGAGTCAGTCCTTATGCATATTTTTGGGATAGTCTTCATGGTGTTCTATCATAAAGCTTACCATCACATGATATAGAAAAAATCATCTTCATGAAGGTCTATAATCAATGGAGCAATAGAAGTTTCTCCTTGGCACCTTGGCAAATCCTTCCATCCCACCCTTGATCAAATTGACCTAATGATCATTATAGTTGTATCATTTTTAATCAGGATGAGCATCTCCTCATTGGTAGCTATAATTAAATCATTCACACTGATCAATCTTATTATTTTATTCATTACTTTTCATCTTATCATCTTTAATCTATATTCTAGGTTATATCCTTAAGTTATGCTTGCTTATCAACCCTAACTAGGGCACAATCATCTTTAGCCAAATTAGGTCCTCTTGATGATTATAACCACCTATAGGCAAATCATTATTATGACTTTTATTCCTAAATATAACCACCTTTGGGTAAATTAGTATCATTTTTACATTAATGCATGCAAGCATTTTCTCATTTGCATTAATTTCAACCATAGGTTAATTCCACCTTGCTTCTTGATTCTTTTTTAGGGACTATCCATCAACATATGTGATGGCCACTCCCTCAAGGGGGCATCATCCTAAGCTTTTCAAAACACTATTTGGAGCTTTGTTCTTTAACCATCATCTTCTTTTTGGCATACAAGCCATTTCTCATTCTTTGAGAAGACATTGTTTTGCCTACAATTTGCAATGCCTTCCCAAATAGGGGTAAACTGTAGACACCTAAAACTAGCCACCAATAACCTCCAACTAGGCTTTTGACTAATTTCTACCCAAAATGCATAATTTGGCCTAAAAATACTAAAACGTGAAAAATGATGTGAAAATGATATATTCAAGTGCTAATTTTGGCTAGGGTATCCCTAAATAAGGTAATGCAATTTATGGGCTAAATAACTTTGATCAATTTATTTCGAGTTAAAATGCCAAATTTACACTTTCATGCTCTAGACTGCTTGATGAGCTCAGAATATGGCTCATTATTGACATGTTATTTCCCTCAATTCATCTCTTGAAGGATATTATCTTATGTAAATCTTAGATTGTTAGATAGCTATTACATGGAAAATAGATACTTGTCTTGTTTATATTGAATCAAAGACTAAACCTTTAATTTGTCATTAATGTCTAATACATAGCATGTTTTAGTGATTTTTGTTGTGAAGAATGTTTAGGAAGAAGACACAGGAAATGTATAGTGAATGTTCAATTTTGATCTCCATCCAGCAAAACTATGGACTCTGTAGGCTTGCTTTTATGGACTCTATAGGCTTGTTTCTATGGACTCTATAGGCTTGTTTCTACGGACTCCATAGGCTTTTTTCTACAAACTCTATAGGCTTGCTTTTATGGAATCTATAGGCTTATTTCTATGGACTCTGTAGGCTTATTTCTATCAAATCTATAGTCTTGTTTCTATGAACTCTGTAGGCTTGTTTCTATGGACTCTACAAGCTTGTTTCTATAGACTCCATATGCTTATTTCTATGAATTTTGTAGGCTCATTCCTACCAACTCTGTAGGGTCAATTTCATGGATTATATGGGGAAGCTGGCGGATAGATAGGATAAGAAAGAATCATTCCAATTGGAGTCAAATAGATAAAATACCCATCTGCTATTTTATAGGATTTGCTTTTGATAAAATTATATATAATTATATTTTAGGACTATTATAAGATAGTATATCTATTTCATCAAAATAATTGGATCTCTTGGAAATCCAATCTCCTATCTTTGGATGAATAGATCAACCAAGGAATCCTATTTCTTTGCATCCTATTTTCAGTTGATTGCCTTAGTATAAAATGTAAGACTTTCATCATTAAAAAATATTAGATAATAGATACGTACAAGCATATTACAGGTTTCAAATAGATTTTAATCATTTCAATTTTATGAATTATCACTTTGGTTTTTAGCATTGATTAATCTTTGTTCATAAGTCTGAGAGGAGCAAGGGCCCACTCTCCTTAGAACTAGGAATTGTGTACGGTATTTATGTTATATTATATTAACTCTTTGTTATAACTAATTATAATCTTGTCAATGTTTTCATTGATTCATAGAAACATCAAAACAAATTCATAGTTTAAAAGGCATTTTATTATTCCAAAATCATTTCCTTTCTAAGCAAAGTGTGTTTTATTTTACAACAAACGTGTGAAGCAAATTTATTTTTTCTAGTTAGGAGTGTGATTTTACTTTCCACACAAGCATAAATAGGAGTGTGATTTTATGTTCAAGCAATAGAGTTAATTGATTTGATTTCTTCTTTTTTAGTAAAAGAGTGAATCAAGTATTTTAGGACACATGTCTTTCTTTAGTCAAAGTTAGAATAAGATAATCAAACACCCCCATAATTAGACTTCTAGATCTACCATCATATACCTTACTATAGAAAGCTTTGGACACTGGCCCTAGTTGATAAGATGTCAATTAAACATTGATTAAATGAAGAGTTAAATGACACTCATCATTTTTGGCACCATTACTGGGGATTCAAGGTGTTAGTAAGGTAAGAATTATTGGTCTAGAGTAAAAACTATAAAATCTCAAAATAATTAAATAAATTGATGTACCATCCTAGAGATTCTAAAGGATGATTCATCTCAAAATTCTCACCAAAAACACAAGTTTAAACTCCTTCAACATCTATGAGTAGTGAACTAGAAGTTACAAGTAAAACATATCAGCAAGAATCTTTAGAAACTTAGATAGAAACTAGGCCATTGCTACAAGCAAGCCCTATAGGAAAAATTCCTCAGGATAAATCTCTTATAAGAAAACACTATTTAAAATTTTCCAAGGAATTAGAGGAAGTATTTCAAAAAACCATAGCTGAAGAAACTTTTGATAACTTTGAACAACCCATAATTGGTACCAAAAATATTTAGTGGGAAGATCATCCCAACTTTGAAACATTATCAGAAGAAGAAAATATGGCTCTCCAACAAAATCCACAACTTGCACAACTAGGAAGGACTTTTTCCTTTCCTATTATTGTAGATCTTAATGATCAAACTCCCATGAAAAATATTTCACTAGCTAATCTACCAAATATCTATGGAAGACCTATAGAAGATATTAATTAATTCATGTTTGAGTTTAAGGTGCTATGTCAAACTTATGATTACACAACAAATAACTAAAAATTAAAACTATTTCCCTCTACCCTTAAAGATGTAGCTATGAGATGGTTCATGTGTTTATCTGGTGATTTTATTAGAACATGGGATGACATGGAGATAGAATTCTTGAACAAGTAGCAATATTACTATCAAGTATGAGAAAGAAAAGAGTATTTCTTCAAAATCAAGCAGAATGAGGATGAATCTATAGAGGATTATTTGGATATATTCATATTCACTCATAAAAGAAGTAATTATTCACTCACTGAAGAAGTTCATAAATTGGTTTTCTTAAAAGGGTTGGATGAAGATACTAGAGATGACTTAAATCTGATGGGAGGTGAAGATATAAATAAGTTGGCCTTCAATCAGATTGTTGAGCTTTGTACCAACTAATCTTGAACAAAACATGGAATTAGGAGAGGAAGGATTGGAAAATCTAATGAAGTGGGTAAGCTAATGGAAGAATTTTCCAATCTAAAGATGGATATTATGGTCACACTAAACATTACTTTAGATGGTCTTCAAGATAAGGCAAATGCAACAAAACCCTTAGCAATTTACTATCCTAAGTGTAGACAGAAACACGCCCTTAGAGACTGCCCCTAGGTAAAACCAATGTTTCATAATGTGGGATCTATGATGTAATAGATCATGATACCAAACATTACACCCTTTTACTTATCTTAAAGAATAAAATGAAAACACAAGTCCAATCCACCAAAGAATTAAATTATATCTAGAGACAAAACTTTGCCCCCCAAAACTAGGCTCAAGGATAGTTTAATACAAGAAACCCAGTTAATCCATGGATGGCACCATGGAATGTTTCAGTTCCTTCACCTTTTTGGAATCAACCCTAAATTCTATCAATCCAAAATCCATGGGTAGGACAAGATTGGTTGTCAACACCCCAATGAATTGTGTCACAACGATAGCAACAATGGGTACCACATCAACAATGGAATTAGTAGTGGAACAATTCACCCAACTAAGAAGACCACTTCAATAGTAAACTATAATGCCACCCCCAGTTATTCAGCAATAAGGAAAAATCAATCAACCCTTATTGCCTACACAACCAATAGTAAATCCAAAAATACAACCAACACATGTTTATGTTAATGAACAGGAGAAGATAATGAATGTTGGAGCTATTGAGTGTTTAGACATATTTTTAAGATTAGGAAAAACTATACAAAAACCTCCAGTTCTCATTTTTGAGATACCTAATGAAAAAAATAGAATCATCTCAATTAAAAAGAAAAAATATCTGATGAAAAAGAAAAAATAGAATCATCTCAATTAAACACTAGAGAAGCCAAAATCAAAATGAGCCTTGAAGAAAATAAAGAAAACATTACTACACCAATAGTTTCTTTTCCTAAAAGATTAAAATAAATTGGTATTAAACCGGAATCAAACTTGGTCCATGAGTTGCAAAAGATCAATATTGAGGTAACCCTAATACAAGCTATTAGGGATATACCTGAATTGAAAAAGATCATCAAAAATCTTTGCATCAATACACTTGGGAGGAAATCAAAATATCTAATAACCATTCATGTTGATGAAAAAATTGTTGATTTATTAGCAGAAAAGCTATTAGTTCCAAAATATATATCTCTAGGAAGCCCAATGATCACAATTACAATTGAATGTAAAGAGATTCCTAATGTCTTGGTAGATTTTGGAGCAACAATCAATGTTATGACAATTGATACTCTCCATACATTATCTCTTATCAGAATGCAACCCACAACTACCATTCTTCAAATAGTGGACCAATCTATAACTAAACCAGAAGGGACTATAGAAAATGTTGAAGTACTAATAGAGCGTTGGGAGTATCCAGTCGAATTCATGGTAGTACAAATTAAAGAAAAGAATATAGGATATCCCATAATCCTAGGTAGACCATGGTTGGCTATAGCATCACTAATTGATTTCAAGTCAGGAGACATGACCATTTCTAATGGGTTAAAATCCAAATGCATCTCTTTGTATCCTCCTACAAAACCCTCAACAAATCACATACAATAACTTTGGGTGGATGAATCAGACAACACATCAAACAACATTTCCTCATTAGATATGATAATAGTTAAAAAACACTTGGAATAATTGAATGGAGACATATACCTAGAATCTATGAACTCTACTAGTCAAAAAGTTATGGACTCTGCCATTCTAAAAGCTATAGACTCTGCCAGTTTAGAATCTATGGACTACCTCAGTTTAGGATTCTTAGGTCAAAGAGAATATTATGAAACCTCCACTTTTACTTCTTCTAGTATTTCTTCACCATATGATCATGGATTGATTCAGGAAAGTGTGGAAATTGTCAGAACAATAGTAAACTCATTTCTTAGATGCATTTCATTATTCTTTAGTAAGACTGATTCCTCCTGAAAAAGAGTTTGTTGATAATGTAACCATGTTTCATAAGCTAATTCCTCATCCATGTCCTATGAACTCATTTATTAGTGAATTCAAGCAAATAAAATCTAACTACCCAAGCACAAAACCAATCATGGTGTCACCTAGAAAGATTTTGAATATCAATAGTTGGTTAACAAATGAAGAGGAAGATCAACTCTTTAAAGTACTGTAAAGACGTACCAATAATTTTGCTTGGGATTATATCGACATGAAGAGAATTCACCTTAGCATATGCACTCATCACATTTACATAGAATCTGTCAAATTGGTTAGACAACCACAAAGAAGAATAAATGCAACATTAAAGGAGAGTCAAAATAGAGATCCAAAAGTTGCTGAAAGTTGGGTTTATTTACCCCAATTCAAATAGCCAGTGGGTTTCACCTCTGGTAATTGTGCCCAAGAAAAATGGAAAATTAAGGGTATGTATATATTATAGAAAACTAAACAAAGCAACACTAAGAGATTATTTTTCTCTACCTTTCATTGATCAAGTTCTTGATAATTTGGCAAGAAAGAGATATTTTTCTTTCCTAGATGGGTTTAGTGGGTATAACTAGATAACGATAGTAGCTAAAGATTAAGATAAAACCACATTTACCTACCCTTGGGGAACTTTTGCTTACCGAGTATTCCTATTTGGACTCTATAATGCTCCAGCCACCTTCTAAAGAGTAGTTTTGGCAATATTCTCTAACCTTACAAATGATTGTGTTGTAGTATATATAGATGATTTCACCATTCATGGTGGAACTTATGAATAGGCTCTTACTAACTTGAAAAAATTATTGATCATATGTGAAGAACATCAATTATCTTTGAGCTATGAGAAATATTTGTTGATGATGGATGAAGGAATAGTGTTGGGACACCATATTTATACAAAAGGCATTCAAGTAGATCAAAAAAAGGTTGAAACAATCTCCAATTTACCCATGCCACAAACACAAACTAAAATTAAGATTTTTTTGGGACATGTTGGTTACTGCAGATGCTTTATAAATAATTTTAACCAAATAGTTTTCCCTATGTTTGCCTCACTTATAAAAGATAGTACATTCAAATGGAGAGATAGTTGTCAGCAGGCCTTTGAGACCATCAAAGTTAAACATGTTACTACTCCAGTATTGAGAGGACCAGATTGGACTCAGCCATTCCATATATACACAGATGCTTCCAATACAAAAATAAATTTAGTCCTTGGATAAAAGGATGAAGAGGGTAACATGTATGTTATATATTATATTAGTAAAAACATGACACCTACTGAAAGAAACTACACCACAATTGAGAGGGAATTCCTAGCTGTAGTCTATGTAATTAACAAATTCAAACACTACATAATAGGCTACAAGGTATTTGTCTATACAGACCATTTAGCTATTAGATATCTTACCAAAAAACTAATTTTGAGAGGTAGGATTATTAAATGGTTGTTTCTCTTACAAGAATTTGATGTTATTATTATAGGTAAACTAGGGAAGTCTAATGTGGTTATTGATTTTTGTTAAGAATGAACACTACAAGTGAAAAAGAACTAATGGAAGATGACTTTCCAAATGAATAACTATTTGCTATTTCATCAAAATCTCCATGGTTTCATGATATAGCCAATTACCTCTCCATAGGGAAGTTTCCTCTGCACTTTTCACAAAAATAAAAGAAACGTTTAATCAAAGAAAGTTCTTTTAAATGGATTAATGGAATATTATTCAAACTTATATCTAACCATGTATTTCATAAGTGTGTGACAAATGGTGAAGATTATGATATAATCAGAGCTTATCATGATGAACTAGGAGGAGGTCATTACTCATCTCAAAGAACCATACATAAAATCCTAGGAGTAGGATACTATTGGCCTCACCTTCATCAACAAGTAAAAAGATATGTTAGACACTATGATGCTTGTCAGAGAGTTGGATAGCCTACTCTTTCAATAGAGATGCCTCTGCACCCTCATCCTCAATTAGTTTTAAAACCATTTTAGAATGGGGAATTGATTTTATAGGTCTTTCAGATCCTCCTTTTAGAGGAAAAGAATATCTCCTAGTATGTATAGACTATGTGACCAAGTGGGTGGAAGTGGAAGTATTAACTCATGCAAGAGAAGAGATGGTATCTAATTTCTTATATTTCAAAATCATGCAAATATTTAGTGCTTCAAGGGAGATAGTCTTAGATCAAGGACTATAATTCATGCCAAACATGATAAAGTACTTCATGCAAGTATATCAAACTCAACACAGAAAAACATCTCCATACCATCTGCAGGCTAATGGGAAAGTTGAAGTCACCAATAGAGAATTGGAAACCATTTTAACCAAGGTTGTTAATTCCAATAGAAAACATTGGGTAGATAAGGTACCAAAAGCTATTTGGGCTTACAATACTACTTAGAAAATAACAACTAGATTTTCAACTTATGAAATGGTTTATGGTAAGAAGCCCTTATTCTTTGTTGAATTTGAATTGCAAACTTTGAAAATAGCTATAGAAGTAGGGATTGAATTAGAAGAAATATAGAAAGAAAGAATCCTATAGCTTAATCAACTTGATGAGATGAAGATGGAAGCACTACAAAGAACTTAATTGGTAAAACATCAAATAAAAGTTTGGCATGATTCACATATCAAACAACAGAAGTTTTAGAAAAGAGATTGGGCACTATTATTTTATTCCACATTTCAATAGTTTAAAAGAAAACTATAAATGAGGTGGTTGGGACCTTATCAGATTAAGGAGGTCTTTGAAAATAGTTCTATTAAGCTAATACCCATTGATGATAGTAGAAGAGATTTGTTATTTGATGGACATAGATTGAAGCTTTATCAGAAACCTCTCAATAAAGAAAAATTTATTAAAAAGATAAAAGATCAAGTAGCCTTTCTGAAGGACTCTGATTCTTCCAGAGAACCTGCACCTTGATGATCATACATATAATTTTTTATAAATATATATATATAGTGAAAATCCTTCTAGGGACACTATTGACAATGCATACCCAGAAAACCAGCTTATTGGCTGGCTATGCATTACAAAAAGGGTTTTGGCTAGAAAACCAGCAATGACTGGCCAAAGGGTAAAAACTATATATATATATATATATATATATATATATTATATATATATATATATATATATATATATATATATCTCATCATGTCATTATGATTGGACTTGTTGACTAATCCATGCAGACTTATTTGTGTAGGACAAATGGTGAGCAAAGGATACATCTAAGGTCAAAGTAAGTAAGACATATCTTCTATTTATCTATGTTTAGTTAACTAATTATCTTTGATATGACCCAAATTTGAACCTTCTAAAATGGAATGACAAGAAACACACCATAATGAAGAAGCATGCAAACAAGCTACCAAAGGTGTATGGATATGTGCAGTTGTGATACAATCAATTATGTCATCAATAATGATAATGATGGGATGTCATAAAAAGGGTTTCTAAATGAAGTGATAAATTGATGTCACCATCAAAGTGGCACATCATCATTTCACTCAATTTTTATTAATGTGACAAAATGGTTGGCACACTCCATAGAAACGTGTGGTACTTAACTGTATCCAGTCATCATATCAAACTATTAACTCATGAAGCTATGGATTTTCATACAAACCATTTCATTTTGATAGACTTTAACAAAACTTGGCTTATAGATCCTCAGTGATTGTTGCCTAAAAGTCCTTAGTGACTGTTATCTACTGACTTCAATAGAAGACTAGTCTAAACTCCAATCAGAGTTAAAAATATAGAGTTGTTTGTAAATTTGTAAATAAATGGGATATAAAATAAGATCAGAGCCAAAGAAAGTAATAAAGTTTCACAAATACAAAGCTTCTATGGTAGTATTTAGAGCCAATGGTTGGCTACCTTTCATTGAAAAGTTCTAGGGTTTTGATGAAATAATGGTAAGAGAATGCATCACTAATCTCACCCCTGAATTTTCAATTGTGAAAGGTGTTGATGATTTAAAATTGTGCTCGATTCTAATCAACAACAATGGGAAGTTTCAAGATGTGGGACTTGTGACTTGAAACAACCTCCAGATTTTTGAGAAGTTGGTTCTTCTTTATATTGAGTAGATACTAGGAAAAGGGATAGGAATTTTATTTAAGAACACAAATACAAGAAAAGCAAATCTAATCTATGGCGATGCACCTAAATGTAATTCAACCTTAATCCTAAGTATAGTGAGACTATATATAGGATTCATTTACATTTAAGAGCAAACAAGTGCATGATCAATGTAAAATATGGAAACAATAGAAACAGAGGCTCACAGCATAGACTACTTTTGTTGTGATACAAAAAATATCAACAAAGGCATAGGGTTCAATCTTCTTATTTGAATTTTATAGTCATATAAGAGGTGCAAAAACACGTACAGTTATATAAACCTTTCAACTCAAGAAAATGAGACAAAAGCAAATGACATACCTAATCACAATTCTAGAAAGTTTATAGCCTAGACTACTTTTGCAAATGACATAGAAAATATCAACGAAGGCATAGGGTTCAATATTCTTATTTGAATTTTCCAGTCATATAAGAGGTGTAGAAACACGTATAGTTATATAAACCTTTCAACTCAAGAAAACGAGAAAAAAGCAAATGATATTACTTAGTCACAGCTCTAGAAAGTCTAGACTCTTTACAATAATTCTCTCTCAAAAATTCTCTTTGATATTTGATCCTTCCCCTTTACTTCTCCTCTGCACCCTTATTTATAGCCTTGGGTTCACTCTAGATTGTCTACTTGTTCCCAATCTAATGGCCCAACTGAAATCTAATCGAACTGGAAGTGTCTAACAGAAAATATTTTATAGATTCTGAAATGCTTTATTTTTTGGTAGTTCATTGGCTGAAATATAATGTAGGATGCTCCCTTCTCTTAAACGCTAGGTAACACTTAGCCATTTTCTTTAAAACCTTCTTATTACTTTATGAGACATTGAAAGATGACACTCGGTGTGTTCCATAGCACCTATTGAAGACACGTGGCATTTTTTGCATAACTTACACTCTTTTGTGTTTTTGCTCAGGAGTGTTCCGCCTTTGACACTTGTCACAATCCACTTCCTCAAAACTTTAACAGTTTAAAAGAAAATAAGACCCAAAACATTTATTACCCAAGTAAATTTAAAAGGGATATAGGAATAGGTGTCAATCTCTGTTGCTTCATTAAAGGACACATGGTAATCTCCACTTTACTTATCTGGGGTTACGTGGTAGTCTCCACTTCTTTTAGCTACCTTTTTAGAAACTTGTAGAAGATGACACGTGGTGGTCTCTGGTTTACTCTATTTATACCATAGAAACAAATGGGTCTCATTTCATATTTACATGAACAACGATGCCTAGTGGCTTCTGCTTGCTTTAAAAACAACACGTAAGACCCACCATAGTCTTTGCTATATCAGTGAAGCAAAAATGAAGATAATTTAGATCTCAACACATGGTGGCTTCCACTCTCTTCTGCTGGGGTACGTGGCATCTTCCATTACTTTTATAAAAGCAAAATTAAGACCTTCTATGACTGCCACTTGGTGCTTTTTGCTTTATCCTGATACTTAGCTTGTTAAAACCTTTTGCTAAAAAGAGATGATACGCGGGTGCTGATATGAAACCGTGGATGATGACACTTGGTGCATTTCACTGAGTCACTACGAGATACATGGCACATTCTGATCAACTCATAGAAATTATAAAAGGTGCCTTGAATGATGACATTTGGTAGTTTCCATTTGAGAAAGGATGCCTCAGACGATGACACTTGTCAGCTTCTACTTGATCCCAACACTTAGACAAAAATGAATCAAAAAGGAAAATAGAGCCCGTGCTCTGTTTCAATACTTTGCCATCTTAGACCAAAGTATGTGAAGACAAAATTTAGTGGTGCATGATTGAAAAATAGAATGAAATGTAGAGTAAATTTTTACTCTACAGTTACTAATGACCCCAAGGACTTTTGAGCCTGCTCAAAAAGAAACCACAATTTCCCGCATATAAAAATGTGGCAACAATCACAACTTTAGTAAGGCTATCTGATAAACAGACCATTTAGCATCAAAATAGCCCCTAATTATTTTGAAAATCCTAGAAAGCTAAATCAAGTTTAATGATGTCCTTGTGCAAAAACTCTACAAACATGAACTATAACCTTTAATTGGAATTCAAGCTGGATCAAAATAGCTTCTACTTCTGGCACTAACGAATCAGACACATCTAGGGAATTATGGAGATTTGAGAGAGACTTAATGTGTTGAGAGTTTTGAAAAGATTCTGAGACATGACCACGTGCTCAAAGAACACTCATTTAAAAGAAAGAGCGGGAAAGAAAAAATGGGAAAACAAAGCAACAAAATTGAAAGCAAACTACTATATACAACTAATCAAGTATATTTGCCTCCCTCCTGGATCAAAAGGAAAAATTTTAAAGTTTCCTTCTTGGCAAGAAGATTTATGGTGCTAGATAAATGGCTGAATGGGATGGAGTTCTGGTGACTTGCTCTTCCTGCTTTCCACCTTGATTGGCCTGCATTTGAGTGAATCAGAGTCAAACATGCTTCCAATATATACATACTCTTCTTGTTCTTGAAATTTCTTCAAATGCTAGTTCTTCATACTATCGCGTCTCATCAAGAAATAGATAGTTGTTGGCTCATCACCATAAGCCCTTGGATATACTTTATTGATTGGCTTATCTCCTTCTGCCTCATTCTCAACTTACATTGCATGATCATTCTCCTTGATGACTTCAACCTCTTGAAAGGATAATTCTAAAAGCTTGCATCCCCTCTACATACTTATTTGAGTCTCAATGTTGTCTTTTCCACCTAAAGCTAGCTCACAACCTTCTTGAATAATAGTGTAACTTGCCCTAATGACTTCAAACAAGTCATTCAAAACATGATCAATTTCATTCTCAGGTTTTATTGCATGAGCATCCTCCTTGATGACTTCAACCTCTTGAAAGGATAAGTTTGAAAGCTTGCATCCCCTCTGCATACTTATCTGAGTCTCAATGCTATCTTTTCCACCTGAAGCCAGCTCCCAGCCTTCTTGAAGACTAGTGTAACCTACCCCACTGACTTCAAACAAGTCATTCAAAACATGATAAAAAATTATCTCTTTTTCATCAGAGATAGAGGCAAAAGCTTGTGACTTGTCCTCTGGTTCATCAAAGGGTGTACCTATGGTGATTTTTTCTTGATCTGCACTCATAAAATCTTCTTTACTAGCCATGAACTGAGTATACTTCTCTGCATACTTATTTACTTCCTCCAAAATATATTCCTCTTTGAAAAGGGATAAAGAAAAGACTGATGGTTATACATATGCAGAAGAGGAGATAATTCTTGAGCTAGAATCAAATGATTCTCTTCTTTCCATTTGTACATCACTTCAACTATATCAAATGTAGCTTGATAGCTCTCTTAGAGGTATGTAGATGGGGTGTGTTCAAATGTAGAATCTTCTGCTTGACTATCACCATGAGTAAGAGTAGCCTCAACTTCTTCAAGGCTTTGAGCAAAACCTTTCTCCTCCTTCTTTTTGCTCCATGATTCCATTGTTTGTTTCCAACTCATGACCTTGTGACTAGAACTTTTCCCTTGGGAAGAGGTATCAATTTTATCTTCTTCAAGATCCTTAGCTGGTTCATGATTTTCCCTCTTCCAACTTAGAATTTGGACATCATGTTGAGAGATCTGAGGATTGGTAGAGGAGGTATTTTTTGGCATAGGCTCCTCTCTAAGGTCTGAAAGCTCTATCTCTCTTTCTCTAAGAAATCTCATCTTTGCCTCTAATTCCTCAACTTGCTTAGCTAGATTTTCTTGAAAGAGTCTTTCTTGGAGTTCATAGGAATCATCATAGAAGTGGGGAGTGCATGAAGGCTGTGATGAAAAATAAGAAGATTCTTGAGGAAGGGTGGGAGGGAAGTGAGGGGGAAGTGAGGGTTTAGATTCCACTTCCTTTGCTACCAACATAGACTCGACATTATTGGGGAAAGGACCTTGATAGGTTTGACTTGGCTCATGAGCAGGGGCTGTGTATATCTGATATGAAACTTGTGGCAGTGGATATGCAGGTTGATAGATTTGGTAAGGCTGTCTCTCATGAATACTCAGTTGCTCTTCTAAAAATGCAATTAAGCCACTCACATCCAACATCTCATATGTAAGCCTTTGTCAATTTGCTCTTTTAATGGGAGCCCATTCAGTTTTAATCATATCTACTACATTTCTTACTTGATGGATGACATGATTAGGAATTTCTTAGCCACATCCCCTTCTATTTTCAAGCTCTAATACATATTTTTTATATCCCAGTAATGTTTTTTTGAAGGTGGAAATGAGATTAGGTTGAGCATGGGATGTAACATATTGGGAAGATTGGGCATAAGACTAATATAACTCGTGATAGGGCTGAGGCTAGTCATATTAGACCTGTGAAGGTTAGAACTTATAACCATATGCATATTTGTTGCTTGATTTGATTCTGCAAGCAACCTGATCTTGATTAAAAACATATGAAGGGGCATAAGACCCATAGCTCTGAGTAACAGAATTATACATACCAAATGGTGATTTCTCGATGATACCAAGACTGCTTAATTGGCTGATTTAACTCAGAGTCACCATTGGTGTTGATAAAATAAAAACCTCCAAACTCTGGTTGGCCGAAGAACACACCAAAAAAATATTCTTCAACTCCTTGAAAGATTCATCCCACCGGGCATGCCAAAAACTGTTGATGATTTAAAATTGTGCTTAATTCTAATCAACAATAATGGGAAGTTTCAAGATATGGGACTTGCAACTTGAAATAACCTCTATATTTTTGAGAAGCTAGTTCTTCTTTATATTGAGTAGATACTGGGAAAAGGGATAGGAATTTTAATCAAGAACACAAATACAAGAAAAGGAAATCTAATCTATGGCAATGCACCTGAATGTAATTCAACCTTAATCCTGAGCACAGTGAGACTATATTTAGGATTCATTTACATTTAAGAGCAAACAAGTGCATGATCAATGTAATAGATGGAAACAATAGAAACAGAGGCTCACAACATAGACTACTTTTGTTGTGATACAGAAAATGTCAACAAAGGCATAGGGTTCAATCTTCTTATTTGAATTTTCCAATCATATAAGAGGCATAGAAACATGTACAATTATATAAACCTTTCAACTCAAGAAAATGAGACAAAAGCAAATGACATTCCTAATCACAGTTATAGAAAGTCTATAGCCTAGACTACTTTTGCAAATGACAGAAAATAGCAACAAAGGCATAGGGTTCAATCTTCTTATTTAAATTTTCCACTCATATAAGAGGCGTAGAAACACGTACAATTATATAAACCTTTAAACTCAAGAAAATGAATCAAAAGCAAATGATATTACTTAGTCACAGCTCTAGAAAGTCTAGACTCTTTACAATAATTCTCTCTCAAAAATTCTCTCTGATATTTGATCCTTCCCCTTTACTTCTCCTCTGCACCCTTATTTATAGCCTTGGGTTCACTTCAAATTATTTGCTTGTTGCCAATATAATGGCCCAACTAAAATCTAACTGAACTGGAAGTGTCTAACAGAAGATATTTTATAGATTCTAAAATGCTTTATTTTCTGGCAGTTTATTGGCTGAAATAGATTACAGGACGTTCCCTTCTCTTAAATGCTAGTTAACACTTAGCCATTTTCTTGAAAACCTTCTTATTACTTTAGGAGACACCGAAATATGACACTTGGCATGTTTCATAGTTCCTATCAAAGACACGTGACACTTTCTACATAACTTATACTCTTTTGTGTTTTTGCTCAGGAGTGTTCTACCTTTGACACTTGTCACAATATGCTTCCTCAAAAATTTAATAGTTTAAAAGAAAATAAGACCCATAACATTTCTTACCTAAGTAACTTTAAAAGGGATATAGGAACAGGTGTCAATCTCTACTTCTTCATTAAAGGACACATGGTAATCTCTGCTTTACTTATCTGGGGTTACGTGGTAGTCTTCGCTTCTTTTAGCTACCTTTTTAGAAACCTACAGAAGATGACGCGTGGCAGTCTCCACTTTACTCTGTTTAAACCATAGAAACAAATTGGTCTCATTTCATATTTACATGGACAACAACACCTGGTGGTTTTCGCTTGCTTTAGAAACAACACTTAAGACCCACCACAGTCTTTGCTATATCAATGAAGCAAAAATGAAGATAATTTGGATCGCAACACGTGGTGGCTTCCACTCTCTTCTACTGGGGTATGTGGCATCTTCCATTGCTTTTAGAAAATCAAAAGTGAGACCTTTTGTGACTGCCACTTGGTGCTTTCTACTTTATCCTGATACTTAGCTTGTTAAAACCTTTTGCTGAAAAGAGATGATACATGGGTGCCGATATGAAACTGTGGATGATGACACTTGGTGCATTCCACTGAGTCACTATGAGATATGTGGCACATTCTAACCAACTCATAGAAAATATAAAATGTGCCTTAGATGATGACACTTGGCAGTTTCTATTTGAGAAAGGATGCCTCAAATGATGACACTTGTCAGCTTCTGCTTGATCCTGACACTTAGACAAAAATGAATCAAAAAGGAAAATAGAGCCCATGCTCTATTATAAAACTCCACCATCTCAGACCAAAGTATGTGAAGACAAAATTTTATGGTTCATGACTAAAATATAGAATGAAACATAGAGTAAATTTTTACTCTACAAAAGGCATTGTTATTCCTATTTCAACTCAAATTATAAGCTAGATCATACAAGTTCTAGAAGAGGGAATGAGAGCTACAGGAAAAATTTCATTTAGTGATTTAATTAGTCAGTTTAATGGTAATGAGTAAACTAGGACTTCATGTCTAATAGATTCTAAGGAAAAATCAAAAGGGATTAGTAGAAATTCACTTCATGAATATTGGAAATATATAGCTAAGTGAGTACTCAAGTATATCATTTGTGAGGGGAAACACAGTCTTTTAGGAGGAGACACCATGAAAATGTTAATATATCTTATCCATGAGAGATAAAACCCTCAACACAAGATCAACCTCCCTTCCTTCTTATATAGTGCTTTGTAAATTATGACTACAACTCCTAATGCTACTCTTAGGCATCATGGCCTTATTCATCTAATTATCCAACATCACTTCCTTTAGCAAGGACAATAGGTCTAGGAGGAATTTTAGAATAGTATAGCACAACAAATTCCAAATCTACCTGCATAAGAAAACCCAAATTTACCATAGAAGCATTCATCTCCACCTGTTACATCAGTTGAGAAAATAATGCTAAAGAAGAAATCATAGACTTTAGTCTCCACAGAAATCCCTTCTTTCTCTTCTTCAAGAAGAATCACAAGGTCTCAAACCCTTAAAGTTTCAAAGTCCCCACAAGAACCTCATGAATTTGTAGTGCAATTAATTCCCTTGTTAGGAAGAATAAAATTGAGACACAAGGTTGCTATAGAACTTGAGAACACTGAGGGTTTGATGGTTGAGAAGGAAAGCCAACCGAGTGTAGCTTAGAGAGTGACCAAAAGAAGGAGAAGGCTAATTATGATAGATGAAGATGAACAAGAGGTTACAAACATTTTGGGTAGTCTTAAAATAGTATCTCATTCCCCCATACATCAAATTATCTCTGCACTTATAGATGTTAAATAAAATCCTTTCGAAAGGAACTCTCCAATCACAATTTAGGAGCCAATTCTAGAAGAAGATCCAAATATGGTAGAGGAATCAAGTATGGTGGAACAACCACCTATTTCAGTTGAAATTGTAATAAATAAAAGGAAAACTATATGCACAAATGAGAAAAGTGATTCATCTAAATTAAATGATCTTGTTATGTTGTTAACCTTGTATCTTTCTCAAGCTCAAGCTCTAGAGCAACAACAAACAACTACCATTGCTGACTTGATCAGTCAATTACAAAACAAGGATCATCTTAACTCATTGTTGGTGTAGAAATTAGACACATCTACCAATCATGTAGCAGAAGTTCACAAATTAGATGAAACAATAAAGGAAAATGAAAGTGAACAAATAGATCTTTGAATATATGCAGAAAATTTGAAGAATGAAAATAGAAGATTGCATAGTTTGGTAAACTCTTCTAAAGCACCTTTTGATGTTACACCTTCTCCTCCTAAGGTATTTGTTGACCACAGTTGTCAAAAAAAATGTCTAGGTATTCCTCCCTTGCAAATACTACATCAAATTGAAGAAGAATATTCCATACTCAAACAAAAAAACAAAGATGAAACTTCTTCAAACAAACTCTTGGAAAATGAAAAGAAAGATTTAGAAGCTAAGGTCCAAAATTTAGAAGAAAATTTTCAAGATGCATGCAAATTATGGGAATCTCTTTTGGCATGTAGGAATCCTTCTCCTGCATATAGTTTTTTTTATTTGAACAATTTTATAGATGGTAGCTTCTAAGGATCTCTTGTCATCTTCTTTACAAGATTTTATAGCCAACAACATTTTTAAATTTTTTCTATAGTGCTAAACCTGATCAACAAAATTTGCTTTGTGAGTTTTATTTGCATGATTTGATCCTAGAAGACCATGAGCACAATAAATTATTGATAAACCTTCATGTAGGATAAGTTAAATTGAGGGCATTACATTCTACATTCAAAAATCAACTATCATGGAAAAGAAAATTTGAGGACTATAAAAATCATGCTAAGACTACGGGATTGTATGCCAGACTAGCCTTTCTTATTCCTAGATTGATCAAACAAAATTTTAACTATGCTTATTTAAGTGATAAGGTTAAAACACATTATTTACAGGTTTTATATGATTGTGATGTTTTTTTTGACTTGTTTTCAAGATAGATTTTTGATTTAGTGGTGACTATAAGTGTAGATAGATGGGACCAACTTTCAGTACCTCTTAACAGATGGAAGGTCATGTCTCCAAATAACTTAAGATGAAGTATGAGGAGATCTTCCTCAATTTTGAAAATATTAATAGAGATAATAAACTCTAGGGGAGAACAAAAATGGATTGGCATGAGATATAGACCCCCTTTGCTGATCATACCTATTCTAGGATGGCAAAGTTGGGCTCCATAATCAGAGGAGTAATTCAATATATGGAAACAAATGATTCAAGAGCATCAAGGGTTTACAATCAATTCAAACAAGCATATAACAAATGAATTTGATGAATATGATTTGAGTCAGAGTGTGGAAAATAGATGTCAGATTTATGAATGCCAATAAATGTTTGCATTGGAACTTGAAAAAGGTAAAGCCTGGGGGAGATGATGAGATCAGAATATGGCTCATTATTGACATGTTATTTCCCTCAATTCATCTCCTGAAGGATATTATCTTATGCAAATCTTAGATTGTTAGATAGCTATTACATAGAAAATAGATACCTGTCTTGTTTATATTAAACCATAGACTAAACCTTTACTTTGTCATTAATGTCTAATATATAACATGTTTTAATGATTTTCATTGTGAAGAATGCTCAGGAAGAAGACACAGGTGATGTATAGTAAATGTTTAATTTTGATCTCCATCTAACAGAACTATAGACTCCATAGGTTTGCTTTTATGGACTATGTAGGCTTGTTTCTATGGACTCTATAGGCTTGTTTCTATAGACTCTGTAGGCTTATTTCTATGAAATCTACAAGCTTGTTTTTATAGACTCTGTAGGCTTGTTTCTACAGACTCTATAAGCTTGTTTCTATAGACTCCATAGGCTTGTTTCTATGAACTCTATAGGCTTGTTTCTATGGACTCTGTAGGCTTGTTTCTATAGACTCTTCAAGCTTATTTATATGAAATCCATAGGCTCATTCCTACCAACTCTGGAGGGTCAATTCCATGGATTCTATAAGGATGAAGCTACAAATGAGGAAGCTGGTAGCTAGATAGGATAAGAATGAATCATTCCATCTAGAGTCAAATAATGAAAATACCCACCTGCTATTTTGTGGGATTTTATTTTAATAAAGTTATAAATAATTAGATCTTAGGACTATTATAGGATAGTATATCTATTTCATCAGAATAATTAGATCTCTTGGAAATCCAATCTCCTATCTTTGGATGAATAGATCAACCAAGGAATCCTATTTCTTTGCATCCTATGTTGAGTTGATTGTATTAGTATAAAATGTAAGACTTTCATCATTAAAAGATATTAGCTAATAGATATAGAAGATAGATATGTACAAGCATATTACATGTTTCAAACATATTGTAATCATTTTAGTTTTATGAATTATCACTTTGGTTTTTAGCATTAATTAATCTTTGTTCCTGAGTCTGAGAAGAGCAAGGGCCCACTCTCATTGAAACCACGAATTGTGTACGGTATTTATGTTTTATTATATTAACTCTTTGTTATAACTAATTAGAATCTTGTTAATGTTTGCATTTATTCATAGAACATCAAAACAAATTCATAGTTTAAAAGGCATTTTCTTATTCCAAAATCATTTCCTTTCGAAGTAAAGTGTGTTTTATTTTACATCAAACGTATGAAGCAAATTTCCTTTTGTTAGTTAGGAGTGTGATTTTACATTCCATGCAAGCCTAAATATGAGTGTGATTTTATGTTTAAGAAACATAGTGAATTGATTTGATTTCTTCTTTTTCAATAAAAGAATGAATCAAGTATTTTAGGGCACATGTCTTTCTTTAGTCAAAGTTAGAATAGGACAATCAAACACCCCCATAAGCAGACTTCTAGATCTACCATCATATACCTTACTATAGACAACTTTGGACACCAGCCCTGGTTGATAAGACATCAATTGAACATTGATTAAATGAAGAGTTAAATGACACTCGTCACTACTCTTTCCTATCAAATGTTTAGCACAAGACTTGTGCCTTTGTTATTTGTTGTTGGTAACACCCTAAATAGAAATACGGTTCCAATGCATCTAATGTGGACATCTAATTCAAATCAATTCAAATTTAGGACCAATAAAAAGCCATTCTGAGCAATTTGGATAATTTATGCATATTTTTCTTAATCATGCCTAAGAGCTAATTAACCCAAATCAAGGCCTAATAAAAAATTCTATGAAAACTTGTTGAATAATTTTTTTTGGAAATTAATTTTGAATATCTACATCATCAAGTGACCTCATTTCTTAGAAAGACATCTTTAGGCCATAAATGCCACAAATATCAAGATTCATGCCACCAATGCATCATCAATTCCTTCCATGATGCCATCCATGCCTCTTAATTGCCCCTTCTTTGAATGCCATGATGAGGATAATTACAAATTTTAATTGAAAAAATTAATTAATCCTCAACCACACATCTCAATCTTGAGATGGATGGTTGAGGTTGATTTTGATCAAATCCAAAAATCTATAAATAGGAGGCCTCACAACATCATTTCTAATCTTAATTAGTGCAAAGTTATAATGTCAGATTGATTCCAAAAAGCTTCAAGTAACTAGTGTTATAATTCTAAATTGATACCAAGCCAAGCCAAGCCACAAACCAATGTTGCCAAAGAGAGATGGAAGTTTTCAAGCTTATATTTCCAAGAACTTCATGAGAAAAATCCAAGTAAGCCACCATTGCAAAGGCATTTGGAGCATCCAAGGAAGGTGAAAGGAATTCTTGTGTTTTCATTTCTTACTTTTTAGTTGTGCTTATCATTTGGTTTTGTTAACTAAGCTCTCCCTAGTGTCTAGGCCTAGAGATGTAATGCTATTAGTGTTTTTATTTAATTTTGTTTTCATTTTGGAACTAACACTATAATAAACATCCTCTTATGAGTCAAATTCCTAGATCACATCCTGCTCTCTCAAAGATGCTTCCCTAATGGTTACACCAATAGAAGATATTTTGAAATGGCATCAATGCAATTATGATAAATGAGTCCACTTATTATGGATTTCTCTTAATAATAATAACTTCTCATTGGCTCGTTGAGGTGTGCAATAGTGTAGGGAAGATCCCTTTTCATTCTATTGGCCTTAGAGAGGAATCACATGGAGTTTACATGCATGCTTTCATGTCATTTATTATAATGTTGTCTTCATGTGTATGTCCACAAAAATCCGTTGAAAATTAACCCCATCTTGACCTTAGTTGAATGTTCAAATCCTACAAAGACCCTCAATCGGTTATTCCTTTGATTGGCCATCAAAAATAACTCAAATCTTGATTTGATTAATGGATAGAACCCTCTAATTTGCTTTGGTGGATGAAGAACATGAGCCCTTACATATTTGAGCATTTTAATGAGGACCATTGATCATATTAGGAACCACTACTTAAACACAAATGGATAGCTCATCACCTTGACATTGATGTGTATATAACCATCATTCTACTGGGACCATTCCTTCATGGCATTTTCTTGGACAATTTTCCTGCATACCCTTTTCTTCTTTCCCTTCAAAAACTTTGAACATGCCCTTCAATAATCTTGAAGTGTCCCTTTAAAAATATTGAATTGGACACTTTATTGAGAAAAGACCCTTCAAAATTTTTGCAAGTGTCCCTTCGGGATTCTTGCAAAGGACCTTTCACAAGAGAAAAGACCCTTTGAAAAATTTGAAAATGTCCCTTCAAAAATATTGTAAAGGATACTCCCATGAGAAAAATACAATTAATAAATATTGTCCTTCGTAAAAAATGTCAAATCCAATTCTTTCAAAAATATTATTTTGAACAAAATATTTGAAACAATTTTTTCGAAAAAAATGCAAAGGACCAATTCTCACAAAAATACCCTTCAAAAATATTGAAAATGCCCCTTCACAAGATAAATAAACATCCATTTTATAAATTATCCTTCAAAAAAATTTAAAATGTCCCTTCTTAAGAGAAAAGACCCTTTGGAAAATTTGAAAATGTCCCTTCGAAAAAGTTGAAAGAGCTAATTCCTTCAAAAAAGTTGAAAGAGCCAATTCCTTCAAAAAAGTTAAAAGGACCAATTCTTGAGAAAAGAACCTTCAAAAATATTGAAAATGTACCCTTTAGAATTTTTGAAAAGGACACTTCCATGAGAAAAAGACCCTTCTAAAAGATTGTAATGGACCAATTCCTTCATAATTTTTGTTTTGGACAAAATTTTTGAAACAATTCCCTTCAGACTTGAACAAAAAATCTAAAGCAAAACCTTGCTAAAATATATAGCACTTGAGCAAAAATATCAAAATAATACTTACAAAAAGAACAAACAAAGGATTTTGAAGGAAATAAAACTTAACACTTTGTTGTGGGGATAAATAAATTAAGAATGCTACACTTAGCCAAAATGAAAGATGCAAAACTTAGGTGTAAAATTGGCTAACGTTCTTGGTGATTCCTCAAGGTGGTATGCTTGCTATGCTTAAGAATATTTTCCTAAATCCTTCCATTGTGCATGGATTCATGCATATAGGCACCCAAAAAATGACTTTAATATACCCTTGGCTAAAAAAAACAAGTTTATTGATTACATGCATAGAGGCAAAGACACACACAAAATAAAAGGAAGGAAACAGACTTGTGCTACAAAGCACTTAGGGAACACAACAACAAACAAAAATAAAACTAGACCAAACACACACACCTAAGATACTATTTACAAAACATGTCCTATAAAGACTAATGGTATAACTTTAGATGTATCTCATTCATAGGGATAGACAATTCTTCTCCATACATCTTGGTCAGCTGAAAGGAGTTATTTTTATTGCACTTACTAATAATGTAAGGGCCACTCCACAAAGTGTCAAAATTTCCATGTTTGCCTAGCTTTGCTCTATCCTGATCCCATTTTAGGACCAAATCACATTCCTTGAACACTCTTTCACTTTCTCTTTTTTTAGAGGACTTCTTCATGAGTACTTGGTGGTGCTTTATGGCCTTGTGTGCATTTTCTCTTACTTCTTGCAGTTGCATTAGTTCTGTCAATCTAACTTCCATTAGATTATTTTCAAGTAGTTTCATCTATTGTGCAAGTTATAGAGTAGGGAGTTCTTGAGATATGGATAACCTATCCTCTCTCCCATAAACAAGCACAAAGGGAGAACCACCAATTGATCTTTTAGGAGTAATTCTGTCAGCCCATAAAGTTGTCTTTAACTTGTTGTGCCATGCTCTTTGATTGTTCTTCAATGTCCTATTAATGAACTTGATGATATTCTTGTTAGTAGATTCAACCAATCCATTAATTTTGGGGTATTATTTGGATGAGGTACTCATGTAAATTCCATTACTTTTTACCCAATCAAAAGTTTTACCACTTATGAAAGCAAGTACATTATCAAAAATGATAACATGGGGAACTCCAAACCTTGTTATAATTTTCTCATAGAACTCTAAGATAGCATTTTTAATTACCTCCTTTAATGTAATATCTTCTACCCACCTTTTTAAGTAGTCAATAGTAGTCAATATCCATTTGTGTCTAGCACTTGATGGAGGGTTGATCACACCAATGAAATCAAGGCCCCATTGCATGAAAGGCTAGACTACTTGGATAGGTTTCAATGGAAGGGATGAAAATTTATGTTTCCCTACAAATAAGGCACATTGAGGATACATCTTAGCTCAATGGTAACAATCCTTAAAAAGACTAGGCCAATAATAACCATCTCTCATTATCTTTATAGCTATCATCCTAGGAGAGAAATGACTTCCATTTGCACCATTGTGAAACCTTTCTAGCAGCATATCAAACTAATCACTGTTAACACACCTCAATATCACACTATTTGTGTCTTTCCTAAAGATAACACCATCTATAAGATAGTATGGAATGGTCTGCAATCTAAAATATCTCCTTTGAGACTTGTTCAAGCCATTGGGACACTCACCATTTTGAAGAAAATTAACTATGCCTTATGCCCAAATTTGAACTTGTATGTGATTAGATGGTTGGAGATGAACTTGGTTGATCAAGACTTCCTCTTTTGGCTCTTGAAAATTTAAAGCTAAATGTTCACATAACCCTTTTCCTCTTATCAAGTTCATCACCTTAATATCCACATCATACTCCATTACTTTGGTAATCCACCCAGCTCACTTTTCATTAAGCTCTTTGTTTAGGAGAAAATCCTTGGTGGTAGGATGAGAAACTATGACATGTATCTTGTTGTTTGTGTAGACACCTAAACCTAGCCACTAATAACCTCTAACCAAGCTTTTGACCAATTTCCACCTAAAGTGCACAATTCAGCCTAAAAACACTAAAGCACATTAAAATATTTGAAACTAGCATATTAAAATGCCAATTTTGGCTACGGTATCCCTAAATGGGGCAATGTAATTTATGGGCCAGCTAACTTTGATTAGATCATTTTAAGTCAAAATGTCAATTTTACACTTGGGTGCTCTGGATTACTCTTTCTTATCAAATCTCTTGCACAAGACACATGCATTTGTTATTTGATATTGATAATATCTTAAATGGGATAATGGATTGAACACATTTGAAATTTCCTTTCAATTCCAATCCAGTTAACTTTTGGACCAATAACAAGGCATTTTGATCGATTTGAGTAATTTATGCACAAAGTGCTTAAACATGTTTAAGAGATAATTAACCCAAATCAAGGCCTAATTAATAATTTCATGGAAACTTGTTGAATAATTTTTTTTATAAATGAATATTAAATATATACATCATTAAGTGACCTCATTTCTTGGGAAAAAATCCCTAGGCCATAAATGCCACAAATATCAAGATTCATGCCTCCCATGCCTCATCAAAGCCCTCCATACCTATTGATTGCTCCTCTATCCCAAATATTGATGAGCCTATTTATCAATTTTAGTTTAAAAATTAGATTTATTCCTTAACCACACATCTCAATCCTGGGATGGATGGTTCAGGTTGATTTTGATCAATCTCAAAAATCTATAAATCAAAGGCCTTACCACATCATTTCTAACACATGATTATGCAAATTTATAATGTAGAATTGATTAAAAAGCTTCATGTAAATATTTTTACCATACCAAATTGATTCCAATCCAATCCAAGACACAATCCAAAGGTTCTAAGGAGAGATGGAGGTAGCCAAGCTTCCCTTGCTAAGGACTTCATAAGCACAAAGCCGAGTAAGCCACTACTACAAAGGCATTTAGAGCATCCAAATAAGGTGAAATATTTTTTGTTGTCTTTCCTTAAATTTCAGTTGTGTTTTTCTTTTTTTTGGTTACTAATCTCATCCTAATAACTAGACATGAAGATGTTAGCTTAGTGTATTTTTCATTTGGTTTCATTCACTAACACCATACTAATCTCCTCTTCTTAGTCAAATTCCTAGTTCACATAATGGCACGTCCGGTGGGACCAAATGCATCACATACATGAAGAATATCATTATATAGCTTTGAAATCTTCATTTGGATCATTAAAATTTTTTCAATTTTATTTTGTAACTTTGTTTTGCCATTTTTATTTGTCATGAGTTTACACAATAACCATCATCAGTTAGTAAAACCATCATTGGTTGGCATAGCCATCATCAATCACTATTTGTATAACCATTGTCAGTTAGATAACCATAATTGGTTAGTAAGTGTAACCATCATTAGTTATAGAACCAACATTGGTTACCATGTTTTTTTTAAAACACAAATTCGAGAGCTAATAGGCCATTTTAAAATGTTTGGTTTGGGGTCATATAAACTCTATTTTGGATGATTTTTTTTAAACCACATGTTTTCTCCTAAATTTTTAGAATTTGACATTAGTTTAGCTTCAAGTTTCATATATTTTTCACAAAATTTTTAAAAATATATTTAAATTATTTCTAATCTAACATATTTGCTTTTGGGGTGGTGCCTTAAGGGTAGACATGTAACCGGGGGAATTGGAACTTGTTAAAACATGCTATTAAGACATATTTGGCATGATTTTAAAATGAATTAGGAATCTTATTTTTGGTGCTTAATGAAACATTTGGGTGTTTAAGTGAATGTTTTCAAAGTTTGTAATTAATAACAAGGGGTCAAAAGAACACCATCACACCTTTCCATTTGGACTTAAAAATGAACTCACCTTTCCAAGCTTTTTGTAATCACTTAGTTGTTTAAATTAGATTTTTGTTTGATAAAAAGAGGGGTGTTGCATGTATTCTCTTCCATTTGTCCCCTTTAGGGAACCCATAGAATCAAAATCACCATTCCTATTGAAAATAGCCTAGTCCAAGGCTTAGAAAGAAAGTCACACAAAGCATGCCCTAAAAACTTGTCAAAGTTTGGGTGACCTTAAAAATGACCCTAAAGTATTTCTATTTCATGCTTTATTTATTTTTATGTAAAATTGGCTTATGAGGGGTACTTCATCACCTCTCATGAGTTTTTTAGGGAAGATTTGACCCAGGGTTTCACCTCACAACATTGACTTCATTTGGCTCCTAATTGGAGTTATACACAAGATGTATCTGCATTTGGACATCACAATACAATAAGCAAACAATAAGATGTAGTGGTTGTAAAAAGGACTAGGCCTTTTTACAACTGATAATGTCATGGTCACCCAATTTTTATGCTTGTCTTTTGCATTGTTTGATGTGAAATTCATTGTGCAATTGACTCTCTTAAAAACATTCAAAAGCTTGCTAGTTTAGTCAACCCCACATTGCCATACTCTTTATAGAATTTGAACGATTATACTTAGTGTATTTAGGTCATTTTTGCTTAGTATGTTTTGAGACTAAAACTTATTTGTTTTTTAATAAGCCATGTCAAAAAATTTGTCTATACATCACTCTTTTGTCTAAAGAGGTGTTATGCTATCCATTTTACACCACACTTGTGCCTTGAAATTTTTGCTAAAACTTATTTGTGTGTGTGACATCTGAGCTGGGGAGGCTAGTATTATGCTACACAAAACACGTTAAAACCATTTTTACTTTGAGTCTTTTGAAGCATAACATATATCACATCATTTAAGCATGCTTACATCATTAGGCTGCTCAATTTGTTTCAAGACTTGTTTCACCTTGTGTCAAAAACCATTTGTTTCAAACCATGTCATGTATATCATTTGGACCTTTACCTTGTGTTGTCATGATATCCAATATCGTCTAGCTTGTTTGGTCAAATCCTAGTTTTCAATGTTGAGTTTGCAATTAGCCTTATCAAGTTTATATTTAAACATTGATTCATTTCTATTTAGGTCTTAATTCATGGGGTTGATACATAGATCTTTCTCTTTTGGGTTACATAACTTTGGTTAATCGATTACCCAAAATTGAAAACTATTGGTGGTTTATTTGTTCAATGCATATCCTCATCAATTTTTGTGACTTTATTTGGGATAACACAACCTTTCTTAAAAAATCCTTTTACCTCATGCCTTATGCCAACTGATCATGTTTATGTTTTATTTTGTGTGTCGGGTCTATGTCAAAGTTATTTCCAAACTTGTTAGATCAAATCAAATCACATCAAGCTTTATTTAAAGTCTAGATTTTGAAGTCATTTGGATAAAAGTATTAGCATTTGACTATTTTTTAAGCCTATATTTTGACTCTACATTTGGAAAAAAGACCTAGTAACTCAGTTTTTTCCTTTCCTAGTTTAGACCTTGTTTCGAACACTTTGACCTAGACCTTTGACATGTCATTTTTTATTCAGACACTTGACCTTTTATATGTATAACATTTGAAATTAGAAATTTGATGTTAGGTTGTTTCATGCCAAGTCTTATCAAAAATCATTTTAGAGATACAACTCCACTTTTAGACCACATTAGAGATACAGCTCCACCTTCGACCAAGTTAGACCAAAATTGAACCATTTGTCCTTTAGATAGTTTTTCAAAGTTTGTATAACTCTAAGACTTTTTATTTTAGAGATTTCATCATTTATGTGGATATTTATAGCTACACTTATGGTAGATTCACATACAATCCAACTTATGATCGAATGGTTGCACAAAATCCCACTAGGAACCCCTATAGAGAAAAAATTTCTAAGGATTTTTATTATTCTCCCTACAATAATTCATCTGGGGACCATAGTCAAAATATAAAAAATTCAAATTGGGACATTGATTGGAATGAAGAATCTTTTGAGGAGGACTTTAAAGACCCAACTATAGATAATGTTGTTTGGGATATAGATCCATACCCTCTTTATAATAATCAGTACATAGAACACAGTCAAGAATTAGCTTATAAGCCAACCCATGACTAGGATGATATGGTTTATGAGGAAGACTTGGATACTTTAGCTTTTGCAATTAATTAGGCTTGATCACATCATACCATTTCTATTTCAAGACTACAACATCGCACCATTTCCATTCCAAGACCTTGTCTTTTGGCTTGTGTGAGCAATCATGCTCCACACCACCCTATTGTTACCATCTCAAGACTTTATCCTTTAGATCATTAAAGAAATCATGATCCCTAAGTCCCTACCATTATCTAATCACAAGTTATTCCTCATCTAGTACCAATCCCAACCAAACCTTAATTGATCTAATCATTCAAAGAACAAGCTATATTCAAAAATGGTATTTTCAAACTCATTAGATACCAAAGCCAAGAAAACCAAACAATCTAAGATATTTTTTTTGAACCAACCAATTGTGATAAGTCAGCCTATGATGAATCACCTATTGATCCTATCCCAATTTTCAAGGAATCTCAATTGATGAGACAATATTTGTTGAGTCACTTCTTAATGATTATAACTACCTTTGGACAATTCATTACCTTGACCATGTGCCTATTTTTCAAGAGCCTCCTATTGACAAGCCAGTCTTTGAGAGTTATCTCTTAACTTTTTTCCCATCCTAGAGGATTCCCTGATCTGGAGAATAATTTAGATGACAATTTAGGTGATGGGTCTACCCCAATTGATGGCAGAACTTTTGAGAGCCATAACTTTTGCACCATAGCTCCAATTGACCCACCATTTGAACCATTGGAAAGATAATAATTAGAGGACCATCATGAGATGGCATGATATTTTATCAATGAATTTTGACCCCATAAAATCTAATGGAAGTGTCCTAAATTTTAATTTTAGTAGTGCAGTCTAAAAATAGTAAGTTTATAAAAATAGTAATTCCTCGAATTTTGTAATGTTGTAAATCATGGAAGTCAAACCAATTCATCTCCCTCAAGATTGGTGACCTTCCAAATCCTCCCCACACCTTAAAAAAATGTATAAATGAAGATGTAACCCAAAATGGAAATTAGACATCTCTTCTCAAAGATAAGCATATGTTTGGGTGTACAAATTTGATCAATAAAACATCTCTTATCAGAGTAACATTATTTGAATTGTTTTTTTATTAATTCTTGAATTATCTTTCAACTAAAGCTTTTGAGTTTTGGATCAGTGGTATCAGATTAGTTTGTATTTAGAGTGTATGATCTCGAGGATGAGGCTAGATTACAGGAAGCTTGGGTGGAAAATAAAACCAGCAGAATATCCACCTATCACTCTAAACGACTTCAAATGGCAGACAACACTGAGGCATCTAATATTTTCAAGGAAATGGTGAATGAAGCCCTCCAACAAAAACAATCATAGATGCTACAACAATTCACTCAAATTCTCTAAAAAATCTTGATGGGAAATTCTAGCTCCTCATCCGCACCCGCACATCCTTTCAGTGCCCCAACACCCTTCAAGGTATAGGTGAATATTGATATCCCTACGTTTGAAGGCAAAATCAATGTTGATGTAGTAGAAAATTGGTTAGATCAATTGTCATCTTATTTTTCTATAAATAAATTCATTGATAAAGAGAAGATTACTTTTGCTCTTCTGAAAGCATCATTCCTTGTCAAAAATTGGTGGGAAGTGGACAAAAAGAGATTCAATGCAGATGATATTGGCCTTGAGACCTAACCTACATGGGATGATTTCATAGATGCTGTAAAGGAAGAATATTACCCCATTAAAGCATATGACGATCTGTATATAGAGTGGCAATAACTTTGCCAAGGTAAGGAATAATCTATTCAAGATTACACTGACATTTTTCATTCTCTATTTGAGATATTGGGCATCCAAGAAAGTGAGAAAAACAAGGTTCTCAAATATCATGGTAGACTACAATGGTACATACTGGGAGAAATGGAACTCTTCAATTTGGAAACCATTGGTGAGGCATACAAGTTCATAGTGAAGATTAAGCAGAAGCATGGAAGAATGAATATAAAAAATTAGTCTTCAAAATGGAAAAGTGACAAAGAAGGTCAAACACGAGGCCAAAATTGGAAGCAAAAGGAAGGAAATACTAGGAAGTGGTGTGATTATCAAAAATCTAGAACTCACTCCAAAGAAGAATGTTAAGCTATCAAATCAATGCTTTCTGAGTCACAATTCTCTGCTCTACCTCATATAGACCTTGCAATCAAAGAGGTTGAAGAAGAAATTATAGATGTTGATCCTAAAGCCATTGTTGCTTCATCATAAACACATGACAAGATGCTAGATGACAAGGAAAGGTTGTTTCACTCTAAGTTATGGGTGAATGGTAAGCCTCTACATTTCATTCTTGATAGTGGAAGTCAAAATAATTTAATCTCTGCTAATGTTGTGAAAAACCTAAATCTATTCATGAAGCCTCACCCAAAACCATATAGTATTGAATGGTTGAGTCTAGGGAGAAACCTCAGTGTCACCCACCAATGTCTTCTCTCATATGCAATACAAGCTTTCCAAGATGAGGTCTTATGTGATGTGGTCAATCTAGATGTTTGTGATGTACTCTTTGGTCAAACATTCATGTATGATCGACATGATATATATGAATCAAGAACTAGAAGTATCACTCTCACTCTTGGAACATGACGCTACAGGGTACCAGAAGTACTACCTTCTACATCTATCTCTCTGATTAGTGCCAAGAAATTTGTTCTCATGGTGGTCAAGCCATAGGAATCCAAAATGGCTAATGTTACAGCCTTGACTACAAAAAAAACACAACAACAAAATCAAATAGATACCAAGCTAAAGAAGTTCATGGCCTTCCATCCATAGACTGATGGTCAGACAGAATTGGTGAACAATTGGGTTCTATACAGTTCCATAAATCACAGTCCCTTCCAAGTATGCATCGAGAATCAAATTGAAGTACAACTACCACACTTGATGAAAAATCTTAATGAAATGGGTACCATTGCTTCTCAAGGAGGGAGGAATGATCCAGACAACAATTTAGATGACAATTCGGGTGATGGGTCCACCCTAATTGATGGTGGAACTTCTAGGAGCCATAACTTTTGCACCGTAGCTCCAATTGACTCACCATTTGAACCATTGGAAAGATAATAATGAGGGGAACGTTGTGAGATGGCATGAGATTTTATTGATGAATTTTGACCCCATAAAACCCAATATAAGTGTCCTAAATTTCAATTTTAGTAGTGCAGTCTAAAAATAGTAAGTTTCTAAAAATAGTAATTCCTCAATTTTAGTATTGTTGTAAATCATAAAAGTCAAACCAATTCATCGACCTAAAGATTGGTGACCTTCCACATCCTCCCCACACCTTAAAAACATGTATAAATGAAGATGTAACCTGAAATGGAAATTAGACATCTCATCTCAGAGATAAGCATATGTTTGGGTCTACAAATTTGATCAATAAAACATCTCTTATCAAAGATAGCATTATTTGAATTATTTTGTTCTTATTTCTTGAATTATATTTCAACTAAAGCTTTCGAGTTTTGGATCATTTCCACTCTAACAAACTAGTTTTTATGGATCCCATTATACCATCACAAGCTATTACTTGTCTAAAACCAAATATTAAACAAGACATCATTGTAACAAAGTAACCATCAGATGAAGAATCAGAGTTAAAGTCAAGTTCTATTCTTGAATCAACATTAGATTTACCATCAAAATCTAAATTAACATTAGTCTCAACATTAGATTGAGAGTCCCTTTAGTTAGAATCAGATTCATAAGAAGAATATGTTTATGGATGTTATAACATTGGTTACACATGCCTCATAGATCAATTTGAATATATTTGTGATCCTTATATGGTTTTTGAGGATGAGTAATTTAGCTTTGACACAAGTTACCCTATTGTCTTCTACAAAGATTTTGTAGCATCTCTCCATCCCATTACCATTCCATAAGCCATTACCATCAACTAAAATAGCCATATCATTGACATTTCATCTCTCACAAGTGTCGATTGGGATCAATAAAATCACACTTTATTAAACTACATCCATGGTGACATAGCAATTGACAAAGAGTAAGGAGGCCAAGACCACATTCATATAGCATAAGAACACTCTCCTAGTGAAAAATTTTCAAAAGTAATAGAAGACAATCAAAGTCAAAAGTCAACATTCCTTAGTGAAACCTTCTTGAAGGCACTACGAGACAATAAAGACAACTTCATTGGTGAAAAAATCTTTAAATCACCAATAGCTAAGCATAAAAATTCTTCACTACTTGATGAAGACAAAATCAAATATCAAATCAAAATAGCTTCCAATCTACAACCTAATCAGATGGTAGCTACTCTCAAGATCAAACAAAAAAAAATCTGGTGGTCATATCAAGATAACAAGTCTTCAGCCCCATCATAACCAAAATTATGTTGAATCTAACATCAACAACATTATATGTGATTGAACATCTTGATCTTCATTTATTTCCCAACTATTCCACATTCCAATATCATCTATCATTCCATTTCACAATCAAAACTACCATATATTATTTGTCCCTATTTACCATCCATGGTCACACTTTCTTTTGTAGAGGCTACAAAGATACCTTGTCTTGATGTTTGAAGGAATCAAAATCAACAACCAATGAATATCACAAAAGAATTCTTGACAACCAAATCCACAAGCCATTCTTGATAGAGAAATTATTCAGATGAGGTATGGGATAGCAATTAACATGATAGCGTATTTTATTTATATCATTTATTGATTAGGATGTGTATCTATCCATCAACAGGACTAATAGAATCAAAAACCACACCCAAGCCAAAAACATGTATCATACCATTTCATTACCATGCCATTGCCATTGTTACATATGCCTATTTGCCATTTTCACATACCCAACCATTCACCCCATCACTTGGGGGAAACCCTGTTACCTTTTATCTAATCTATCAAAAACCATCATTATCCTTAGCAAGACCATACCATCCTATCATTCCATTCCTGTTTATACCAAAGCCTATTTTTAGTCATTCTACCCAATCCTATTTTGATCTTAGTTCCTTTGGTTCTTCTCACACTTTTTATGAGAGGATTCTGATCAAGTTTCAACAATCAATCCAATCCATATTTATAATGAAAATCTATGAAATTAGTGTGACTATTGATCTGGTAAGACATCTTTCATTCTATATCCACATTTGTTTATGTGAGATTGATTATAACCACTTATGGGCAAATCAATGTCTCACTAGTCTTGTTACTAATTATAACCACCTATGGGTAAATTAGTATCATTGACCTATGTCATTGTATCCTAGTTATAACTACCTATGGGAAAACTAGGGGCAACACTTTTTTATCATGCATTACTGCATCACCTTGCCATTATTATTTTCAATTGACTAGCTATTTGCCATATTTGAGAACTTGTTGGGACCTAGTTGGTTTTTCCCTAACTTTTGTGTGGATGGAATTAATATCACTTGAGATCATTTTAGGACTATGTGGGTCATGCTCGATTCATGTTGAGGTCACCTCAATCACCCTTTCCATATGCTCTTCATGTTTTGCAAGCAACCTAAGCCAAATGATCTCACCATTTTGAGATTAGGTATCTTGTCATTCTCTAAATGCTAAAATATCTCATAACATTTCAAAAATCCAAAAACATTTATCCTATCTAAGCCTAGTTAGTTATCCTCAATCTACCTTACTGGGGCATGGTCATTGTTAGGATGCTTTCTTTTGCTTTTATTTTCAATCTTTCTATTTGTTTGTTTATTTCAAGTTCTTTTTTTATTTATTTGTTTTTTAGTTTGTTTATTTGTTCGCTTGCCTATTAGTTTGATTTTTATACTTTTGCCTTGACTCAGTCTATATGTGTTTATTGGGTGATTCTTTGAAAACATTACTCTTGAGTTCATCCATAATCATATGTTAGCATTGTCATCATGGGTTTTATCATTGGTGTTTTATTTTTGAGTGTTTATTGGATATTGGGAATTAGTCCTTATGCATATTTTGGATAATTCTTCATGGTGTTCTCTCATGATGTCTACCATCACATGCTACAATAAAAATTAACTTTAATAAGGTCTATAATCAATGGAGATGATAAAGTTTCTCCTTGGCACCTTGGCAAATCCCTCCATCCCACCCTTGATCAAATTAACCCATTGGCCATTCTAGTTGTATCATTGCTAACAAGGATGTGCATCTCTTCATTGGTAAGTATAACTGAATCATTCACACTTATCAATCTTATTCTTCTATTCATATATTTCATCACTTTGCACCCACTCATATTTAATCTATATTCTAGGTTATATCCTTGATTTATGCTTGCTAATTAGCCCCAACTCAGGCACAATCATCTTTAGCCAATCTAGGTCCTCTTAATGATTATAACCACCTATGGGCAAATCATTATTTTTATTTTTAATCTTGATTATAACAACCTTTAGGAAAATTAGTATCCTTTTTACATCAATGCATGCAAGCATTTTCTCATTTGGATTAATCTCAACCATGGGTTAATTCCACCTTTCTTCTTGTTTCTTTTTGAGGGACCATCCATCAACAAATGTGATGGCCACTCCCTCAAGGGGGCATCATCCAAGGCTTCCCAAACACCATTTGGTGCTTTTTTCCTCAACCACAATCTTCTTTTTGGCATACAGGCCATCTCTCATTATTTAAAAAGACATTTCTTTGCCTATGATTTTCAACATCTTCCCAAATAGGGGAAAACTATATACACCTAAATCTAGGCACTAATAACCTCCAACTAGGCTTTTGACCAATTTCCACTTAAAGTTCACAATTTTCCCTAAAAACATTATAGCACATTAAAGGATTTGAAACTGACATATTCAAATGCCAATTTTGGCTAGGGTATCCCTAAATGGGGCAATGTAATTTATGGAGCTAACTTTGATCATATCATTTCAAGTTAATATGCCAATTTTTCACTCAGGTGCTTTGGATTGCTCTTTCCTATCAAATATCTTGCACAAGACATGTGCCTTTGTTATTTGTTGTTGATAATATCCTAAATGGGATAATGGATCCAACACATTTGCCATTGCCTTTCAATTCCAATCCAATCAACTTTTGGACCAATAACAAGGCATTCTGATCAATTTGAGTACACAAAGTGCTTAAACATGTTTAAGAGATAATTAACCTAAATCAAGGACTAATTAATAATTCCATAGAAACTTGTTGAATAATTTGTTTTAGAAATAAATATTGAATATCTACATCATCAGGTGACCTCATTTCTTGGGAAGACATTTCTAGGCCATAAATGCCATAAATATTAGGATTCATACCTCCCATGCCTCATCAAATCCCTCCATGCCTCTTAATTTCTCCTCTATCCCAAAAATTGATGAGCTTATTTATCAATTTTAACTATAAATTTGGATTAATTTCTAGCCACACATCTCAAACTTGAGATGGATATTCATGTTGATTCTGATGAATCTCAAAAATCTATAAATAGGAGGCCTGACCACATCATTTTTAGCACATGATTATGCAAATTTATAATGCAAAATTGATTACAAAGCTTCATGCAACTAGTGTTACCATGCCAAATTGATTCCAAGATAAGCCAAACCACAAGCCAAAGGTGCCAAGGAGAGATGGAGGTAGCCAAGCTTCCATTGTCATAGACTTCATGAGTACAAAGCTGAGCAAGCCACTACTACAAAAGAATTTAGAACATCCAAATAAGGTGAAGGAATTATTGTTATTTTTCCTTACTTTTAAGTTGTGTTTGTCATTTGTTTTTGTTACTAATTTCACCCTAGTAACTAGGCATGATGATGTTATATTATTGTGTTTTTTATTTGGTTTCATTCACTAACACCATACTAATCTCCTCTTCTTAATCAAATTCCTTAGTTCACAATTTGAAACCATGTGTTTGAATTTTCTCAATCATCTTATCACTGTTAGAGATTGATTCTCAACAAATGTATACTTGACCTCATAATATTCCAATCCTTGGCTGAAGAATGAAATTAGTTGCTCTACCCCTTCATCATTCTTTTGCATAAGCATAGCTAAGATTTTATCAAGGTTGACAAAGGTATAGAGTATGAAATCTTTGGCAAAGTTTGGGTTTAAGAGAGTAGGATATTTTCCAATTGCTTGCTTGATTGCCTCAAAATTACTCTTACCTTCCTTATTCCAAGCAAAATCTTGGTTCTTCTTGAGTATGGATATGATAGGCTTTACCACAATTACAAATTTTGAAATAAACCTTAAAAAGTTTATTTTCCTCAAGAAGTTTTGAATTCCTTTCTTGTGTTGAGGAAATGACAATCCTAGAATAACCTCAATCCTCTTGGGGTCAATAGACAAGCCTTATTTTGAAACAATATGACCCAATAACTTACCTTCATGGACAACAAAGATGTAGTTTTTTGGATTAATGGATATTCCATACTCCCTACAATTCTTAAACACCTACCTTAGATGTTCCATATGATTAGTAGCATCCTTTGAAAAAATAGTTATATCATCAAGGTACACAAGTATAAACTTATTGATCAAACCTTTAAAAGACATGTCCATTTGCCTATGAAATATAGCTCTAGCATTTGATAAACCAAAAGGCATATTCTTATAGGCAAAGGTCCCCCATTTTATAGTGAAGGCTATCCTGAACTAATCCTCTTTATTCACTAGTCTTTGATTGTAAGTTGAATAACCATCAAGAAATGAGAAGCGTTGAGAACCTAAAACAACTTGCAAAATTTGTTTCATAGAAGGTAGTGGATAATCATCCTTGAGAGACACTTTATTAAGGTCTCAAAAATTCACACAAAGTCTGATCTCTCCATTCTTATTTTGGATAGGTATAATATTAGCCACCCAAGTTGAGTGTTTTATAGGAAAGATAATATTAGACTCAATCAACTTGGTCAGCTCTTTCTTCATGAGTTTCTCTATCTTGAGATTGATAGGCCTTTATTTTTGCCTAACTAGTTTAGATCGAGGCTCTAAATCAATGGTATGATGATCTATACTTGGATCAAACCCTTTCAAATCTTTATATTCCTAAGAAAAGATGTCATGAAACTCTTTGTATAATTCAATAAAGGCTAGTATCTCAGATAGAGAACATAGCTTACCAATTTTCAGAAGCTTGTCCTTATAAACCATGACTCTCTCATAGTTTTCTTATTTTTCTTACATGCTCACTCTTTATTTCTTATTTTGATCATCTTCATTAAAAACACTCTCCTAATCAATCATCCCCTTAGGTATCTTATTTGTCTTTAGCTGAATAACTTGTTCTTCATATTGATCATGCAGTCTCTTTTGGTTACTCAAGGAGAATCCTGCCTTCATTTTTAAATAAGTGTGCAATGTGTTCATCACTTTTAAACACCTCCCATGACACTTTATTATCTATAATATAAGGCCTCATAATGACCTTGTTATGAGACTAATCTTTCTCCTTTCCTACATCAATAACTGCATCAAACTATGCTCCTATGGTAGCCAATCTATGAGCATGTTTATTTGAATCCCTTAGTATGGGTTATATGTTTAAGGCCTCAATGTCTTCAAGTAGGTCCCATAAACTATGATTGTAGGATTTAAGCAAGGGATTCTTGGCTATAGCTTGATTTCTCACTTGATGGATGACCAACTCACTATCCCTATAAACCTTCAAATTTTTGATCCCTCTCTTCTTTGCCCATTGGAGGTCATGAACTAGGATTTCATATTCTTCCACATTGCAAGTGTAGCTAAAGTGGAATATAAATGAGTAGTATTATTGGTTATTTGATGGAGAAACTAAAATAATTCCAACCCTTGCACCTAATTTTCTTCTTGAGCCATAAAAAAACATTTCCCAAATCCCTTCAAGTTCATGATCTTCATTAGTGAGTGAAGGGATTGAAACATCCTTTTCACACATATAATAAACATCGAAATGATTCTCTTATATGAATGTATATGGATCAATTCCATGTTTTTTAGTGTTTTACTTATCAATTAAAAGATCATAAATACCTTCAAGGGGGGAGGATGCTTCACCATCCATGACACCTTCTTCTTTACTAATTAAACAATTCTGATTTGAACTTGTCTCCATATATGGCTCAATATGAAACCTATCTAAGGGATATATCCTTATAGTCACCTTGGTTATATATATATATATATATATATATATATATAGAAAATACCAATTAGTATAACTGTACCCTCTTATCTTAGCAATGAAGTCCATTAACAAACATATAGCAAAATGAGCTAGAAGGTCTACCACCACAATGTCTTGTATAATAGGGAAACATGGTCAATCATGTAGAAATACTTTTAGACCTCTAATTGATCCCACTATCTTGGTTGGATTCCCATATATTTGTAACACACCTTTACTATGTGGTTCATATTTCAATCCCAATTTATCAGCCACCACCTTAGGCATGATAGTGGTACAAGCTCCACTATCTACAATACAATTATGAACCAACTTCTCTCCCACAATGAGTGTGAGGTAAAAGGGTGGAGGATTTTCAAATTTGGTTGAGGGATATAAGACATGAATTGGAGAATTGGTAAGGGATATACTATTGTGTTTTGAATTTTTTGGGGCTACATGAATGCTCATGAGTTGTTCTTGTAAGAGCTCCTTTTGACTAGGCATATGCAAGACTTACCAAAGACATATGCTTGTCTTGGTATTCTTCAAAGAATAAATAATGTTTAGAGGGGAAGTTTTCACATTTTATTGCATTATTGAAGGTAGTGAGGGAGTCTAAACCTATTACATTGTAGACTTGATAACCCTACTTGTATTCTAACTTTGTTGAGGAGCATGACTGGTAGTAGATATTGAACTAAGATTCACACTTTGTGACCTTGGAGAGGCATAACTTGTAGTAACATGTACTCCTAGAACATCTCCCAGATATTTTTTCTTCACTCTTGTGTTGGTTGTAATTGATTTGATTTGATTCAACACATAATCATAATTCAATTGAAATTTCATCATACCTACACTCTGGTTGCTACCTTCTCTATGAATATCCCTTTGCATGAGATTCGCTTCTTCTGGTGTCACATAAGGACTAGATTCTTCTTATATAACCAAAGCTTGGCCATCTTCTCCACCATCATGCATAAACTAACCTTTAGGTTGTCCTCATTGGTCCAAATAATCCTTCCCTTGGACCAAGTTATCATGCACTAGAACAAAAACATTCATGGAAGGAGTGGAATTATGATTATAGGCATTGGGATTCTTGTTGAAACCTTTTTGACCTTGTCTTCTTGCTTGGTAGTTGTATTAGGGTGGATCTCTATATCCTTGTTGAGGATATTATTAAGGGTTAGGTGGAGCACTTTATTGGAACTAAGTTTTCTTGAGTTAAGAACATAATGATCAGATTTCCTCATCTTTATCCATAGCATTGTCTACCTTCTTGGGAAAGTTTCTCAGCTTGACATTGGCATTAGGAAATTGTGTTATGCTTGGAGCTTCAACCAAACTATGAGACATCAAAGGCATAAAAACTATTAGAGGTAGCTTTCTAGCTTATATCAAGTTATTCTCAACTTCAATAGTTATCTCATATACATTTGGTAGAGCACATCCTCCCATTGAATGAAACATTACTGCCACATTAGTACTGATAACATTGAGATAAGTTGGAAACACAAAGCTAGGAGGAGGTCTCATGATAGGTGACAACCTATGCCATGTCCTTTGAAATATTTCATTAAAATATCCCATATATTTATAAGGAACTCTCTTTATCACATTCATTTGGTGGATTAGTGAAGTATGGTTACTCTTATTCTCAAATCTAGTTACCAAAAATTCCCCAAAGCCATCCCAACTTGTAATGTAACCACATTCCAAAGTCCTATACCAGTCAAGTACCTCACCTCTTAGAGACATGGTAAGTAATCTAATGGATATGTTGGCCCAGGTGACATTATGGAAGTTATATAAATTTGAAATGTGCCTAATATGCTAAGATGGGGAATAGAACCCTCTCCATTAAAATTGGGGAAATTCTTGGTAGCATTGGGAGGAATAGGGTCGTATGTAGGAAGGTCAATTAAATTTTGGGTGTTAAAGGATGGGAAAGGTTTATACCTATCCATTTCTCTTATTTCCTCTTGATCTCCTATCTCTTCAACTTCTTCTTCTTCACAACCTCCTTGTCCAGGATCTCTAACTGTTAAGAATGTTTCAAGGTGTTTCTCTTCAAGAATGGTTTCAGCTAGAGGGTTTTGATGAAAAATCCTAAATGACCTAGTGAGGACCATAAAGTATAACTTGGGAAAGTTGATCTACAACCATATATTCTCACCTTTTGGATTCACCAAATTCTAGATTAAGAATATTTCTATAACATTAGGCTTTTCAAGACCAACATTCACCTTAACATGTAAATAATTAGGACTAGTTGTCCCACCAAGAATGTTATAACTATTGTATCCAAATCTTACACCCTAGAAGAGAGTTTTCAAGCCTCTTCCAAATTTGGGTAATGTTGAAACATTTACAGGCATGTGGGTATGCTTATAGAGGAAATGGACCTCTGTATTTAAAGGGATAGCTCTCTGAATGTATCTCTACAAAACATCTATCTAAACCAATTTGGTTTAAAATAAAAGAGTTAGAAATTACACAAAAGGAAACCTAATCTAAGATTGGTGATACACTAAGATTATCTTCCATGTGAATATCATATTATAATGCACAATACAATAACATGCATAGATCATTTTCAATCTCTAAGGGGTTTAAACACAAGTATTTTATTATAGAGGTGAGATGTATTAAATGACACAAGGAAAATTAACTAAAAGGCAAATTACACATTCCAAGAATAGTTATACACTTATATCAATTCAACACACTTGAACACACTCTATATGACCTATTAGACCAAGAGCTTTTACTCGGGCATGAAGGATAAAGGATAGAAGGATGGAGAATCATCACTTACTATCACTATACATCATTTACATCTCAAAAAATTGTTCAAAACTAGAAATAAAAGTCTTGTACTAATTCTTAAAGGAAAAATATAACATCAATCTAGTAGGGCTTCACCATACTATATGTGGTTGTTTTTACACTATCCAAGGGTTGTATTTATATTAAAAAGGAAGATAAAGGAGGAGGCCTTTGGCACCAAAAAGAGGAATCAATTTGTTAGGAGTCTCCATCTTTACCTACAACTATATTTTTAAATGATGTTCATTCAAGCCATATGATTAATCCATGTCACCTCTAGTGGTTAAGCAGTTAGCCTACTCTCTCAAAGATGCTTCCCCAATGTTTGCACCAACAAAAGATATTTTGAAATGGAATCAATATGGTTATGATAAATGAGTCCACTTGTGTATTTTTCTTAATACTAATAACTTCTCACCAGCTCACTAAGGTGTGCAACGGTGTGGGGAAGAGCCCTTTTCATTTTGTTGGACTTGGAGAGGCATCACTTGGAGTCTACATTCATGATTTCATGGAATTTATCAGAATGTTTGATCCATGTGTATGTCCATAAACACCCCTTGAAAGCTTTCCCTAGCTCAACCTTAGTCAAATGTTGACTTCCTATAAATCCCCTCAATTAATTGTTCCTTTGATTGGACATCAAAAAATGACTCAAATCTTGATTTGATCAATGGTGAGATGAACCCTCTAATCTGATTTGGTGGATGAAGAATGTGAGCCCTTAGTATTTGAGCATTTGAGTGAGGACCATCGATCTGCCTGTGACCCACTATTTAAACACCAACGGCTAGTTCATCACCTTAAATTTGATGTCCATATAACCATCATTCTACTGGGACCATTCCTTCATGGCATTTTACCAAACAATTTTCACATAGACCCTTTTATTCTTTCCCTTTAGAAAGCTTGATCATGCCCTTCAGAAATCTTGAAGTGTTCCTTTAAAAATATTAAACTAGACACTTTCTCGAGAAAAGACCCTTCAGACTTTTTGTAAGTGTCCCTTTGTGCTTTTCACAAAGGACCTTTAGCAAGAGAAAAGACTCTTCAACAAAATTGAAAATGTCCCTTTGAAAATATTGAAAAGGATACTTCCATGAGAAAAATACCATTCATAATATTATCCTTCAAAAAAAATGTAAGAGCTAATTCTTTTGAAAAGATTATTTCAAATAAAATTTCTGAAACAATTCTTTCAAAAAAAATGTAAAGGACCAATTCTTGTGAAAAGACCTTTAGGAAATATTGAAAGTGCCCCTTTGCAAGATAAATAAGCATCCCTTTTCTTGATAAATAATCCTTTGGACTTTTTGAAAATGTCCCTTCACAAGAGAAAAGACCGTTCGACAAAATTTAAAATGTCCCTTTGCAAGATAAAGAAGCATCCCTTTTCTTGATAAATAATCTTTTGGAATTTTTGAAAATGTCCCTTCACAAGAGAAAAGACCATTTGGCAAAATTTAAAATGTGCCTTCAAAAAATTTGAAAGAGCCAATTCCTTCAAAAAATTTGAAAGAGCCAATTGGTACAGAAAAGTTGAAAAGGACCAATTCCCAAGAAAAGACCCTTCAAAAATATTGAAAATGTACCCTTTAAAATTTTTGCAAAGGACACTTCCATGAGAAAAATACCCTTCTAAAAGATTGTAATGGACCAATTCCTTCAGACTTTTTATTTCGGACAAAATTTTTGAAACAATTCCATTGAGACTTGAACAAAAAACCCAAAGTAAAACCTTGCCAAAAGAAATAACACTTGAGAAAAAAGACTAAAATAACACTTGAAAAAATATCAAATAAAGGCTTTCAAAGGAAATAATACTTAACACTTTGCTATGGGATAAATAAATTAAGAATGCTACACTTAGCCAAAATGAAAGATGCAAAACTTGGGTATAAAAATTAGCTAACAATTACCTTTAAGGATTCATAAATACCCTCTATCCATCTAGATGACCTAGATCCTCCTCTCTTCATTAACACCTATATCAACCAAACTCATATCAAGAGATTATGATTTATGGGGGAATTAGTACCAACATTATCTCCTCCCATGCCTATAACCAACTCAAATTACCTGAGAACATCATATCAAAAACCTCAGAAGTACTCTAATTAATCAATGATACCATGGCCATAACTCTAGGAAATATTATCCTTCACATTCACCTAGGGCCTCACACACTTCCTGAGCTTTTATATGTAGTGTAAGGAGAGTTCTAGTACAACATCTTATTTGGAGATCCTTGGATTCATTCCATAGGTTGTGTGTCATCCATTCTACATTAGTGCATCAAATTTGAGTATGAAGGTCAATTTGTTACCATATAAGCTGACCCCAGTACCTTTACATCATGTAATGTGACATACCGACCCAATGATGTTTTATTTCCTCCATACAACAAGACTTCACCAGTTAATGGCAAAACCCCACCTTCTTCTACCAATGAAACTTCCACTAGTTCTTCCATCCCTTCCACCCAAATCCTCATAATAGACCATTTGGAATCAACTTTCCAACATCTTTTATTGTGGGAGTATCACCTTTTGACCCTTGATGCTTTTCCTACTTCTCAAGAGTATGGGAATATTGACCACCAATCTAGTTATGACCCTAATATCAGAACCATTATTCCTTTCAAACCCTCAATTCATCAGACCAATTTCATCTATGAGGGACTCAAAAAGCCCCTTAGCACTTCTACCACCTCTTCCTCACTGCAACCATTCACCTCTAGTTTTTACTATCTGGATAAACAAGAATTTACCAAAATTTACCTCTATTAATGTACATGTAAGGGATTTGGCCTAGGTTGGTATGAATACAGTCTACATGAGTTAATTCTAATTAAAACTTGAAAAATTCATGAAAATCATGGACTCAATTTCATACCACCTAAACAACAAACCAACCTATCTCCCATTATCATCATTGATGAGGAAAGCCCATCCTCACAATCCACTTAACCATCAACAGATAATAATTTTGACATCATTCCCTATAACTTTTTTCATCAACATGATCAGTATCAGACCTCTAACTTATCAAAATTAAGGGGCAATTGTATCCATCCCTTTTACCCATCCTAAGATGATAAGAGATGACTCTCCTACCAATAATTCTATTTATTGTCAAGATGATGATTCCATTTTCACCTATCTTGGTGCACAAGATTCTTCTATCCACAAATCTCTTCCTCCTAAGACTTTGACCATGTTGAATGAATCCACCATGGATATCAATTTGGGAACTCCAAACAACCCCTACATTTTCAAAATTATCAATTTGCTAAAATCTAAAGATCCTCAAGACTTCCCCTCCTTCCTGCAAGACCATAACATAACATTTACTTGGTCTTCCAGTGAGATGTTAGGCATCAACCCTTCCATCACTACCCATAACATAGTCACCAACCATGATGCCAAACCTAAAAATTTGATGAATACACCCTCACATATCCTTTCTTATCAAATAATAGCTTCAACATCTCCTATCCATCAATTTCATTCAACCTATTGACTACCCTCATTGAGTCTCAAACATCGTGCCTATTACCAAAGCCACAAGAGGACTACACATTTATGTAGAGTTTCATGAAGTCAACCTTGCTTTCCCAAAATATGACTTTCCTCTACCAAGCATTGACTAGCTAGTTGATCTTACAGTCAACCTTGAGATGTTATCTCTCATGGATGGATTTTTGGGTTATAATTAGATCATAATTGCCATCAAAGATAAACACAAAACTACCTTTATCACCCCATGGGTAACCTTCCACTATAGGGTCATGACTTTTGGACTAAATAACACTATTAAAACCTATCAATGTACTTGACCTACATCTTATATGACCTTATCTAAAAATAGTCAAATACTATGTTGATGGCCTTCTTGGAAAATCCAAATATCGTAAGGATCCTTTGGCCATTTTTAAGATTATCTTTGAGCAACTCATCCATTACCATGTCCACCTTAACCCCAAGAAGTGAATTTTTTAGGTCTTGTCAATAAATATCCTTAGATTCATCGTATCCCTTTGGGGAATTGAAGTTGATTTGGCCAAAATCAAAGTAATCCTCGACATGCCTCCTCTTATCCACCTCAAGCAACTATGCATCTTGGAGGGGAAGCTTCAATCCATTCATCACTTTATCTCCCAACTCTCAATCTGATGCCTACCTTTCAATCACCTTATTAATAAGGATGTATATTTTAAGTGAAATAATGACTATCAAAAGGCCTTTGATTCACTTAAATAGTACCTTTTATCTCCACCTATCCTCATTCCTTCTAAAGATGATCAACCTTTACACCTTTATATCTTTATCACTAACCACTCTTTAGGGGCCGTGCTCACTTATTGGGATGAACAATACAAAGAGCAATCCATCTACTACAACATCCACATGTTTCTAGAATATAAAACTTGATACACCCATACCAAGAAGCTTTGCCAAGACATGGTCTTCATGGCCACCAAACTTTGCCACTACCTTTTCAACCATAAGACCTATGTCATAACCAACACTAACCCACTCAAGTATATGAACTCCAAGCCATATCAAAACCAATGTATGGCTAGGTGGCTCATGCCTTTAGCTAAGTTTGACCTTGATTTTATTTAGTATAATTCAATTAAAGGGAAATTCATTGCTATCTAATTGGATGACACACCCTTAGTAGATGATCAACCTCCTCCTCTTGAATTTTTTAGTGAGTCCATCATGACCATGTCTCAAGTAGACTTCACCTATCAATTGACCATGTTATTTGATGGATCAAAGTATTAACATAGTAGGGTAGCTAGCATTATCCTTATCCCCCTTCATGCTGAACCATTTCCTTTATCCTTCAAGCTAAACTTTGAATGTACCAATAATATGGATGAGTAAAAAGCCCTAGTAATAGGCCTCCCAACTATGTTATCTTTGGGAGTCAAAATGATCAACATATTTGGTGACTCTCAAATCATGGTTAATAAAATTAATGGATCTTCCCAATGTAAGAATGATGATTTACAATAGTACAAATAATTAGCTAATGTATTCTTAGCATCATTTAAACTCTACCATATCCAAACCATCCCATGATCTACAAATAAGTTTGATGATACCATGTCTTCCTTAACCTCTTAGATCTTATCTACATCCTCTGACTTTAAGCTATCTTTCATTATCCATAGAATCATCCAACCCTCTTATGTCCAATCAGAATTTCCTACCATATTCAATGTGGAGGAGACCTAGCCTGACCTTTGACTATCTTAACCTTACCATCATTCCTTTTGGTCTTTTCAAGAATGCTCAAAGATCATTTATTCAGAGTACCTTATGTTATACCATACTAGGGGGAATTATTTATAAATGTGGATTTGATGGCCTCCTCTTTCGCTGCCTACATCATCATGAGGCTTCTCATGATATCAGGGAAATGCATGATGGGATCTATGGGGGACACTTTAGTGTCTTATCTCTCATTAAATGCATCCTTTGCCTTGGCTATTACTGACCTACCCTTAACCAAGATTGTTATGATTATGTGAAAAAGTGTGCTAAGTGTCAACAACATGCTAATTTGCATCATGCACTTAACCATAGTCTTCACGTATCCATAGATTTCTAGCCCTTCTCATAATGAGGTCTAGACCTTATTAGTGAAATTAACCCCCATTCCTCATAGTGACATAATTCTATCATCACTGTGACTGAATACTTTCCCAAATGGGTAGAGGCCATTCCTCTTGTCTCAACTAAAGAATAAAAGATTGTTGACTTTATCAATCATCACATTATTTGTTGTTTTGGTGTTCCTCACAAAATCATCACTAATAATGGCAAATTTTTCAAAAACAAACAAGTCCAAGGTATTTGTAATACATTCAAAATCAAGTTAAGGTTCTCTTAACCTTATCATCCTTAAGCAAATAGACATGTAGAATCTTATAAAAAAATTGTCAACAACATGCTAACTAAAATGGTTAGTGCATCTGGTCGAGATTGTCACTTACATATCCCCTTTGCCTTATGGGCATATCACACTAGCATTCAAACCCTTATAGGTCTTACCCCTTTCTCTTTAGTTTTTGGAGTAGAGGTTTTCTTACCTCATGAAGTTCAAATTCCCTTTCTCTTTAGTTTTTGGAATAGAGGTTTTCTTACCTCATGAAGTCCAAATTCCCTTTCTTTAAATATCCTTGAAATATCTCATTTCTAAAATTAATTACCATCAAGAACATTTATCCCAACTTGAGCTACTTATTGAACATCATCTATTATAACTCACCCATATTTGTGTCTATGAAGAATGAATCAAACATGCTTATAAAATACACCTTAAATTATGATAATTCAATATCAAAGACCTCCTCCTAAAGTAAAACCAACATGTGACCAACATGGAGAAAATCAAGTGAGGCAAATTTGCTTTCAATTAACTTGGACCTTATATCATAATGCATAAGTATAAATCAAGAGCTTACCAATTATCTTATCTTGAGGGAAACCTAGGCCTGATCCCCTCAATGCTTTACATCTATGTCATTTATTTTGTTAAAAAGGATCAAACTCACCTCTTTTCTAACTTAAGCCCATCCCTTAGTTTCAAACCACATTCACCTCCATATTTTAGGGGCAGCTAATTAAAACTGAATCATATGATTGTCCATCATAATCATAGTCTAATCTTGAAAAATGGGTACTATAACTCTACCCATAGCATGATTCTCATGGTACTTTCCACCCCTTTCTTAGAATGGATTCCCATGGTCATTTTCACCTAAACCTCTCTCACACCTACTCAATCTTCTCGTTCTTTTAGTTTTTCCTTCATAAAAGGGATATCTTTTAAGCCTATATAAGCAAGTCTATGTCAATCAAAATCAAAGTCATAAAAAAATCATGGTTCATTCCTAGCATTTGTAGACTTCTCCCTTGAAGGACAACTGCCACATACATATCAAAAATTTATCACTATCAGGTAGAGTGCTCCCTTAGAGGACATCTATCAAAATTCTTGAATAAAGCACACAAAACTAAGACCACTCCCTTGAAAGATGGTTGAATAAATCATTTTTCAAAGCATAGTAATTTATTTGAAGCTTTTCATATCAATTAGCTTCCTAAAAACAACAAAATATCAAAATACCTATTATTAAACATCATAAAAAGCAAAAAAAAATTTAAAAGCCACAATTGGCTCTCATGAGTAGACTACCCACATTGATCAATATACACCTTAAATGACATGGAATTTTTTATACTGAGACTTTGGTAACCTCCAGAAGAGGCATGCTAGTCTCACAAAAAATTTCCATTTTCATCCATCTCCCCTTTATGCATTATAAGCAACGGATTTTTGAGCTCACTTGACATAATGTGATCAAGACACCTTTTTTAACCAATTAAAAAATTCTCATGTGAAGCATTCAAATGGATTATGTTCCTTAAACCAGTCCAACTTCAGTTTATTTTAGTCCTTGCCAAAAAAGAAACATCATGCCCTCTTCTTAGCCTCTCATACTGGTTTATATATTCACATAGATGTTTGTTTATTGATTATATTCTCTTTATCACATCTATTTTTTTAATTCAACTTAATTTATGTGTTTCACTTTAAACAACACGACCATAATCATAACCACATCATATAAATCATCATCATCTCTAGAACGAAAATAGACATTGTTAGCATAAACCATATCCATGAACGTAATCATAACCATCAACATCATAACATCCATGAATAAAAAATGATAAATCATTTCTTACCACATGTCTAAATCTAAATTAGGAAGCATATACTCATTACATTTAAGCATGAACACCGTAACCATATCAATATCGTAAACATGATCATCTCAAACATGAAATTAAATCAACACATCCACACACAACATCATCAAGAACCATAATCATAATGCCATAAACTTAATCCTAGTCATCAATAATATCACATCCTCATCATAATCACATTAGATACCATCAAATTCATAACCAAACATTATAATAAACATGAATAAATAGACATATCACCACATGCATAGCTAGATGAGTCCATATTCACATCATCATGAGATAACCATAATAAAAAATACTCAACATGAACATCATAAACATCAACCACAATCCATATGCAAAGATTATATATATAAATCATGAATCCATAATCATATAATCATCATCATATATACAACAAATATACATAACTATCTCAAATTATACATGAACTTATAGGCTAGTATCAAAAATCATATACATAATACATATAATATCTCCTAACCAAACTAAGAACCTAAGGCATCACTACTTCTTAGTGCACCAATGCCCCCTGGTGCTCATCCTCTTATACCTACCTAGCCACCTGAAGATGTGGCCCATTGACTTGGTATCATTGTAGCTACACCACTTGCAATCCTAGCCCTATACTCACCCCATTGGAGCTTATATGGGTAATGCCTAAAGACTATGTACTTCATAATACCATAACTCTTGCATAGTCGCTATCTATCTATATATATGGATAGTCCCTACTAGTGCCACCACTACTTATATTATATCTTCTACCTATCAGAGATAATATTTCTCCTATGTCAACAGAGCTATCATATCTCTAGCATGATCTCTCTCACACATGATATTAGCTAACTAATGCTATGTTACTATTAGTGATGTGTATAATGCTATCATAGAAGCTTATGCCATATCTAGTGCTACTCATTCCTAGTCCCTCTAACTAATAATTACCTACATATCTAGGGTGACCCCTTGTACTAACACCTATTAACCACCTACACTAGTTGGGTCAGCATCCATAGCCTATTGATCACCATCATCACCACCAATATTAGTTGTAGCATATAGTACCTAGTACCATGTAGGGTAACCATCCAAAATACCTACATCATCTATTTCTAGCCTTATTAGGAGATCCTCATGATTAATAAAAATATGTAGTAGATATGGGGCAGGTTGTAGTAACTCTACACCTTCCTTATTATACCTTAGGAATACCCTAGGATACCCTATACCAATGCAAATTGTCACTGCACCCTATCAAAAGGTATTAGATTTATCTCACTGTCCCTCTTGCCATAGATCCATTGATAAATCTATATGGATAATATGTGCTAGGCATAGTGCACCCATCCTATAAACCTAATGTATGGTCTCCAAATCACATCTCCAATAACTAAGGCATATAGTAAACCCTAAACCAGTCAATATCATGAACCCCTCCACCTAGTCTTGAGAGGGTCAAATCATCTCTGTACCTCATAAATTCTACTCAAAATCCCATCTGGGCATACCCCTCCCATGGCATCCCCATCGATCATAGCACCTAGATGTGCTCATATGTCCAACAATGTAGAATAAGCCGTACACTGATACCATACCTCTTATGGGCTCAAAATCCCCACAACTCCTTATAAATTTGAACCAATGGAATAAGTTCCCATGTAAACACTATGTACCCCAAAAACATCTCCACTAGTACCCCCAAAAACAAATAATGGAACCTCCTACTACTCAAGTTAGGCAACACATAAGATGTCATCATCATCATCAGTAGTCACTTATCATCTCTAGCCCTCTAATATAGTAGAGTATAGCTAAATCCTCTTGCATGCCACCTCATTAAATTGAGGTCATCTTCATACAACACCTCCATGAAATCATCCCACTCCTCCCTCTCAACATGGTAAATTAGCTTACCCCATATGGGTAGCCATGTAAACTTATGGATATCCTTAAGTAAGATAGTCATCTCACCTATAGGTAGTAGGAAGGTGTTAGTGATAAGATCCCATCTCTCAATGAGAAACACTATCATCACCACATCCCATGGCACATGCTAGTAATGCATTATACCACCAAGGCCCACCTCCTCCATATGGGCTCAATCATCTATAGTCATCCCTCGATGAATCTTGGTAAATATCTAGGGTACCCAATCTCACATTTGGATCCTCTCTCGTGCCTGTAAGTTTTGATAACAAAAACCTTAGTTCACTAACACACTTTACCTATCAATCTATATCATTTGACCATCAAACAAATAATGACCCTTAACCATGACATACTACCCTTAACCCTTACCATTAACTATTACTTGACTATTAGCCTTATGGCATTTACCTAGGGCATCCAACCTCTCTACCTTAAACCAAAACCTATTACCACTCATACACTTACCCTGACATTTGACCTTAACATTCAAACTTAACCAATAACACTCAACCCTATCACCTATTACCCATCAATCATCTCAACTAGCAAATACTTAACCTTCACTTTCAAAATATTCTAAACAAACCAACTCAAATGTTGATGGACAACTATTCGTATAGTCAAACACCAATGGTCAGGTACCCTCAATAGTCACTTATCTACCATTGATGGTTGATGGTAACCATTGATGGGAACTATGGGTGACCATTGATAGAACCCCCAAACCCTACCTCCCCAAGACCATTATCACACAAATGAACTCTACCTATACCTACCCTAACCTACCCTCACCAATTTCAAATTCAACCTCCAATTTAACCACCAAATTACCAAAACCTAAACCTAGGTTAACCGTTACCGATAAACCAAATCTACCAAAAATAACAAACTAAAATATGATTACATTTACCAAAATCAATATACCATATACCAATTCAAAAATCTACCTACCTCATTCCTCAACCATCATCAAGGAGGAAATCTAAGACCCATGGTCTAGCCATGTGCCCTACCTTGCCCATCATGTATCCTTATCAATCTAACCTCTAGCCCACACAATCAACCTTACCTAATCACACACTCATAAATTTTATCAAAATTATCTCACTAAATGCTAATTTTCTATACCCAAAAGTCAAAATTCTCAAATGATCTATCCAAATTTGTGGCAACACTTTTTATCCCTGCCCTTTTAGGGCTAATGTCTGATTGTTGATAATCAAGGTGATTATTGATGGTTAACCCTAAGGATCAACCCTAACCATCGACAATCAACTTATTAGGGTTTTATCTCTAATGAACAAATTTTTATACAAAATTTTCACCCAAAACCAAATATATTTCCCACCAAAAGAGATTAACTTCTTTGACAAACATAGCTAAATCAATGACAACCTCACCATTGGCCATTTTGGCATAATTTTTTTCATGTTTTGTGATGACCTTACTTTGGTCCTTTAGATCACACCAACTAAATTACCAATTTGAAATTTTTTAAATTGAACTACCTTTCACACACTTGAATAATTTTTGTCTATTCAAGAGCACTTCCTACCTTGGATACCCATGAAAACATGAACCTTGTCTAGGAGACTTGCGTTTATGAGTGTAGCCTAACTGTCACATATGGTTACATGGTCTAATTTTCACTTGTCCTTCTAGTAATAACCTTAATTTTTACCAAATATGGAAACTTAGTCATTTCATGATCATGGTTTTCATACTTCATCGCACTTTATATGCATGTTTGCATTTTAGTTCCCAACCTATCACCCATCAACTCAACACCAACTTAACCACTTATAAACATGTACCTAATTTTGTTTCACCTCATCAAATCCCAATTTGAGGGGTAACACCTCCCATCATTCTTAGGGAAACCAAACCTTCTATTTTCACTCCATTTTTGTTTCATCATTTATTGATACAAACTACATAACAAAAAGGGGTAAAATGTAGACACTAAAAAACTGCACACTACGATTCCAAGTTACAAAACACCCATAGACCCCCTAAAGACCAACCCTGACCTTTCAAATACAAACCAAACCCAAGTCAAACTAGACAAACTTAACCAAACTTTACCTTTGACCCTCAATCACTGATGGTCACCATAAATATCAATGGTTAGCCTTGACCATTGATGGTCAAGTTGCTACTGTCTAAATAGTCAAACTATAGTCAACTCTAGCTTGTTTTTTTATATTTATCTCTTTTAATTTATATATGATCCTGTGCATGTGAAAGTTAAATTTAAACTCCTTGTTGAACCTCTTGTCAATATATTGTTACACCTCTCCTCCTTTACTATAAAGAGAGAGGAGGAGAGAGTGAAGAGGGAGATCTAGAATTGATCAATCATCCAAAGACAAATCCCCTTACATCAACACTTCCTTTTGTAGGTGTTATTCCAATGATCCAACAAACTAATAAGTGTGATAGAGATCTGAAATGCTACCATCCATTAGCCAATATCCAAGTATCATTACTCTATCAAAATATCCACAGACTCCATCAAATGAGTTTATCAACCAACTACCTCAACTTTTTATTAGATTAATAACTAATAAGATAAGTATCTATTTTCAATCATTTAGTTGCTTTTTTATAATTTTTAGTCAACCTAACCCAAACCCATCTCTTAGAATTCTATTATATGACCTCATCTAAACAACCTTTTCTTGACTAGACCCAACCCATAATAACCATTGATGGTCAGTCTAACTATCGATGGTCTATCCCAACCACTGATGGTTACCCCAACCATCAATGGTTACCCTAATCATTGATGATCACCCTAACCACTGATGGTCACTATGTGATAAAAGAACAAGCTATTTTTACCCACTAGACCTCAACCAAATCCAATTTTCTTTCCCCTACCTAATCAAATATCCTTAACCTATTTTTTGAACCATACCCAACCTATTTAGCATTAGTATTGACCCATTTATTTCTATAATTAGTCAATTTCATCTATTCTTTTATCAGGCACTTATCGTATTTGATTTTAATATATTATATTTTTTTATATAAGTACTTTATCTTTCAGAACTTGATTGTTAAAAGTGTGGATTGATAGCCTCCAAGAAAGCTCATGCTTCTTAGATCTAGCTTGTTAGGCAATCCACCTAGATATCTAACTAATAAAACATTTATTTGAGTGATTTTTTATCTATAGGTCATTCCTCCCAAGCCAAAGAGTATCTACAATCATCTGGATTGATGCACGCATAACATACTAATTTTTTCTACCATACCCTTTTCAAGTTTATTTTCTCTTCCTTTCAAGAACATAAGTGAAATTTCTCTAAAACACTTAGGACAAGATGTTTGGGACCATACCTAATTAAAACCATTTTTAGCAATGGCTCTATCTAGCTTCAACTAATTGATGGTAATAAAAAGACACTTTTGGTCAATGGTCACAAGATTAAGGTGTATAGAATATCTCTCAATAAGGAAGAGTTGATTGATAAAATGAAGACCAATTTGACCTTGTGGAAGAACTTGGTTCTTCCATTAATTTCAAATGATCTTTGTAATAGAAATCTAGTAAAGGAGGAGTGCTAAAAACTAGCAAATGGTGATTCTCCTCCCTTCAAAATTATAAAATATAAAAAATGAGAAAATAAAAATCATATATAAAATTAAAAATTAAGAAATTAAAAATATTGAAAGCTGAAAATGAACAACTAACACTTTTTAGAAGAAACTTTATATAATAAAATATGAATTGTTGTCAACTAATCTATCTTCTCATATTTGTTTATTCTTGTAAGACACATGGTAACCCTAGTAGATATGCATGGATTCATATGACAAAGGTACAATTGTATTTAATTTTCCCAAAAGATTAGGCATTTTCTATTTCATGTCATTCATGTGTATCATTACGTATTCAACACTTTTTCAAATGGACAATTTTTGGTGATGCCACATGAATATGATGAAATTAAGAACATCATCTCCACATTCAAAGATTTGACATGAAGTTGTTTTAAAAAAGACTTTTTCAAAAATAGATGATGTGATGTGAAAATCATTACAGATATTGCTTCAAGTGTTGCCAATTATGATCTTTACACCACATCACTGATAATGATTGAAAAAGTGTCTTCCCATTAAATCTCACATGTTGTGAAGTGATCTCCATAATTATTTCCATAATTTTTATCATAATTCCATGATATATCTTTATTTTCTATTCATTGTCACCATATCCCTAATTTCTTTCCTTTCTTTGTATCATGTGTAATTTTGAGATCCATTTTTCATAGTATAATCAAGTTTTTAATGAATTATTGATAGCTCCAAAGATGGGAGGTAGGAAGAAGAAAAGTGAACCAAAATCATTAGACACATTGTTTCAAGATGAATCAACTAGAGATATTTTTGAGTCAGTAGGATAGTTAAATTTCTAGAAAATGTTGTAGGGTTTTCAAGAAGATATTGTGTAGGAATTATTTGAAAATCTTAATGAGGACCATTCTATTTTTAGAGGTAAACACATTTAGGTTGATCCCTTTGTAATCATTGCACTCTCTATAATTCCTAAGGAGGGTGTAGTTGTCATAAATAAATTAAGTTTTATTAACTTAATTAAAATATTTATTGAAGGAAATGAGTTTCATCCTAGATTGGCTAAATACACACAAGGTGTGACTAGATGATTTTCAAAGATAGCCTTCCATATCCATGGTAGAACATTGCATTTTGTGTTATGAAATATCTTACCTATGATGATCAATTTACAATGGCCAGTTGTGATGCCATGCATCTTCTTATTCACCTAAGGAAAGGAGCTTCTAGGGTAGAGTACTAATTAAATAGGCCATCTTTTCTTCATAATTCCATAATCAATATTAATCATAAATTAAAAAGAGGTATTGGGTCCATCTGACACCATGGGTTGGTTACCCCCATCTATCGACATCATTTTCTACAAAAATATAAGGATGAAAAGGCCAGGTCCTCCTTTCTCTATGAATTATCCTAAATTTATATCATTAAAACACCACACCCTATTTTTCCTTCTTCCATAGCAACATAAATTGAATAAAGTCCATATTCAGTGCCCTTAGCTCTGAAGATGTTATGTCAAAATCAAAAAGACAAATGGGAATTTCCTCAAAAAACCCTAATCAAATTATCAAGCTCCAACATAGTCATCATTTCATTCTATAGAAAGAAGAAGAAAGAGATGTTCAAGTGGCCAAAATTCTAGGAAGCTTAAGCTCTCTCATAAAAGTTATAGATGTAGAAAAAGTAGATAAAAAAGATTTCCATGTACAAGAAATTATAGTTGAAGAAGAAACCCTTGTAGAAGAAATTGTAGCTTAAGAAGCAAATATACATTTACCCTCTATAGGTGATAAGGGTAAATCTCAATTTATTAAAGAAGGTCCATCTTCCCCCCAGCCTGTTAATGAAGAAGAAAAATTACAGTATGCCATGACTCTCTCTCAGCATGAAGAAATAATTTGGAAGCAAAAAGTAAAATTGGATTTTCTTCATTCAACATTGCAAGGTAAGAACCAAATTATTTACAATTTAGAAAGAAGATGTGAAGAATATATTACTCAAGTTAGGGCACAAGAGGTAATTCTTATAGTAATGAATGTTGAGAAAACTATATTACATAATCTGATGTTTTCCCAAACTCAATATTTAAGTAATTTACAAAATTCTCTTACCATTAAGGATACCCAAATTGTTGATTTGCAAAATTCTATTATTGATAAAGATACTTAGATTAATAACTTGTGATTGACTATTTTTGATAATAATTCATTGATTTTTCAACACACTACTATGATACAAGAGCTAACCACTCAGAATGTTGAATTACAAGTCTCTTTAAAAGCCATACATAGAGAGATGAGGGAAATAGCAGTCCAGATTGAAGGACCTACAAGAGCTATTCCTTCCTTCCCCCTTCCACTCCATGAAATGATTTTAGTTTGGAACATAACCCAACATAAAATTTATAAGTTATAGGAAGAAAATTCTAAGATTAAATCGAAGTCTTAGAATCAATTACAAAAATCTCAAACTTTTATCAAGAATATTTGTGCAATTTCTAAAAAAATGTTATCATGTAGGCAACCTTTCTCTATCTATGTTCTTTTTATTTATGAGATATTCTAAAAATGGTAGATACATTTTATATCTCTTGACTTTCCTCATATTATTGAAGATTAACACATGTTTATGGATGTATTTCTCAAGAGTATCATAAAAATACAAGATGAAATTTGTGAATTCTATATTTTTAACATATGTTATAGGTAAAATCACTGAGAGGGGGTGAATCAGTGAGCCCAAAAATCCAACTTCAATTATTATATTTTAAAATACTTAATCAACTAACATAAACATTCATAAAACATAATCAACATTCATATAAATGGGCAAAAAATATGAAGCAAGATCAATCACAAGACATATAACATACGTGGGAAACCCTCTTGGGAAATAAAAACCATTGGAACAATATTTGGACTATTTTACTATAAAAAAAATCCAATTTAGACCAAATACAATTTATAAAGTGACTAAAATCCCTATTTAGTGAGACACTAATCCCACAAGGTGCTACAACACCTGTCTAGTTGAGTTACAACAACAACCAGACCTTTTAGCAAGTTTACTTTGCAAGGAAGATACAACCAACTTATATATTGAGCTACCATAACATTAGCTATAAAAAATCCACCTTTTAATTGATGTCAATAATGCCTAATGATGGACCTTTGCTTAACTCACTTTACCTTTACTCACACTCAAACAACAAGATCTTTATTTTGATAAAAGAAAAATAACCAATAGGTCATCCCAATAGTCCTTAATCTAACTTGATTTTCAGCTCATCCTCAAGGTACTCTACCCTTTTTTTGCTCCCAAATGCACACACAATCCTCTCTCAACTATCTCCTTAGTCTCACTCTCTCACAAGTCTAGAACCCATCATCTTTGGTTCTACTATTTATAGATCAATCTTTTTCAACACCATCTTGGTTAGCCAATAGACATGTATTAACTCTTAATTCATCTATCATATTAAGATAAGGCTCATTATAATATACAATGGTAAGATATAGCACCTATGGGTCACCCTTAAGAAGCTACACTATTTATTTTTGTAGCTCTTATTGGTCTCATGGAGACCTATTCACCCATATATCTCACTCTCAATCAAAACAAAAACATAAAACCACTTTCAATTATATAGCTCCATACCTTATGTCCCCTAGGACAACCTCAAATTATCATAATAAAATTAGCTTGCCTCTATGTATTCTCAAACAATTCAAACATAGACCTTATGTACATAGTCACCATGGATGAACACACAGTCAACTTCTTAAGCATTTTTCACACTTAATATATATTGATCATACTTATAAAATCTACACTAAGATTTCTCATAGAGTTTACAACATACTCTAATAGATAATTCATCATGAGACATCAGAATAGTATCAATACACACTTGATTATCCATATCAAGGTCACTTGTAGAACATGCAAGAATACATAGTCAACTTCTTAGCTCAATAACTTTATTTGTACTTAGTTTTAGATCTTCAAACTATATTTAATGAATGTGCCATGGAGTCTTATACTATTTTACTTTTTATATCATAAGTAAATTTATCTTCTATCAAAATATATGGTCAAAAAACTAGACATTAGTCTTTCCTTCATAAATTCAAATATTCAAATAGCAACAGTCATAGTTATCTTTCAAACACAATGCTCGAAGCTTGTGGACACTCATCTCAGGATCAATCTCACACCATCTATCATGTCTAAATTTTAATGCATATACCACCAAAGCCAAACATTAAAATTATATTACTTTGACCTCCTATTGTGCCTTCTCATAAAGGTGACTTAATGTGCTCTATAAATCTCTATGGATCAATAAGGACATTATCGATCAATTTTCACTGTTCGATCATCAATATAAATTCCCTCTCACCATTAGATCAAGATCTTATACCTTTACTTAGATATTAAACATCATGCACCTATCCTCATCTTACTTCCTCCTGATTACTTGGATCATTATGCAGTATCAATCTTGTTTCAGCTTTAACATCTTCAAAAGTTACTATGGTAACCCTTTCAATATGCACGAGGAGCCATTTTTCACCTTAATAACTTATTTTGCACTTCAATCTAGGATCTCAAATTTGGACTAGATGATATCCTTCCATAGGAGAATCTAACCATATTACCCATAGATCCTATAAACCTCTCACATTTGAGATATAACACCATGAACATGCCTTATCATTAACTTCTATCATAGATCTAACAATGTCCAAATCTACTTGAGAGGCCAACTCTGAGCAACCATAACTTTTGTTGTGATTCAGTGCATGATCTCAAACTTAGCACAAATGATCTATATTAAAAACTAAATAAACCCATATGATTATATTATATTGACACCTACACATGTTTAATATATAACATATCAAAAGTGCCCACTTAGCTCTTTATACCATACTACAAAATTGACTATGAGAAAACATAATTAATCTGCCTTGAATCCTAACTTTACAAAAGCATATCTTCTGATGCGCAACATCATAGGATCTATAAATTAGCACAAATAAACTAGGTATAAGAATGAACAAACTCATATGATCACTTCTCCTAAAACATCCACATTTACAAACTCTGACCTCTTCAACATGCTTATTTAGCTCTTTCTGACCACTTTGTAAATTTTGCTATGGGAAATAGTGAAATCTATCTTAGAAGCCAACTTTTCAACCTCATAGATTTGAACTCATTTTGACATATGAATTGATATATATCATATAATAACTAGGGATTACAGTGATCAAAAACATATGACAAGCTCCCCTTGACTCCTTCCCATGTGGCAATGGTGATGCCATCAAAATGCCAACTTCATCATTTTTACCACTAGACCTAAAGTGTCTAGATTAAAAATATGATCAACCAAATAAATTCTACTTATGCACATAAGCTCTCAAAACATGGACCATATCTTATAATACCCCTTGCACATGTTCAAACCTTCACACTCATCCTTAATCCTCTCAAGCTACGTCAATACTAAAGATCAACCAAACAAACATAAAGCATACTAGAATAAGTACATTGCACACTTTGTCATACAAGATCAAGCACATTGCACAATTTTTAATTATCACATAGAATATCAAGGCACTTCATAAACTCAACATGGAACCTCCATGACATCATCATGACAACTCTCCAACAATATGTTGTTAGGTTATTAGTCTAGTTTTCTAGTAAATTTATTTGTAGGGAAAACACAATTGCATGCTTTCCTCTCTACTCTAAGACATTAGAAAACATGGAAATAGGACAATAATAAATTTTTGGAATTATAGAACACCACAGGTCTATGTATGATACCCCAATTTTCATAGGCCTTGAAGCTTCTTACTACTTTTTAACCCATGTACCACATGTACATGAAAAATAAATACCATGGATTATTGAGAGACAATGTTGTAGATTTTAGATATTTTATGAGCCAACATTCCACCAATTCTATCAATGATAGCATAGCTAGGTGGGAGACTTTACCTATTTCTTTAAAACACAAGGAAGTCATAAGTCCTAACATAATTAGGTGGGGTCTTAGGAGAGCTCAGGTATGACATAGATTATTACTTAGCTTTTAGATGGAGGCTCAGACATATGGATTAGAATGAGATTTAGGCCTCCAATTATTCTTTGTCCTCTATCTCCATAGTAGAGTTGGCACAGTCAGGTGGAAGTTAAATTTTGGGCTTGGCTCCACATAGTAGTAAGGTATTATGGATTATTTTCTAGAGGTCATCATGATCGAGGCCACCATTTTCATATTTATGATCTCAGTTAGTGACTAGAATATAGAATTTTGGATTGAATATTAGTTATCCCACTTGTTTGCAAGAGGACTTACAAAAGGTAAAGTGTGGGTGAGAAATGATTAACATTCCATATACATCATTATATCTAATACAAATTGTCCATAAGTGTTACCTTTTGGTTATATACTATATTGCATTAAATGGTTAAGGTCTTATTTAAGTAGGAAGTGAATGCAATTTGGTATTTGTTTATATATGATACATTGTTGATTCTTTATCTTGATATTGTGTCTAACTTGGATGAAATGAGAATAATTTTGTGTATAGAAACACATCCCTATGGTGGGATAATTTTGAGAAGACATCAAACAATTTTAGCAACTCTTTTTGGTTATAGTTTTGAGGATTCAATGAATGATCTTTAGATGCTTCAAAGACATTCTGAAGATGCTTCAAAGTTACTCTGAAGACTTATATATAATTCTCCAAATATGCCTAGACATGCTTTGAAGATGTCCAACTTGATCCTATTGATCAAGATAATGATTCTAAAGATATCTATTTTATATAAATAGACTTTCCATATTTAGATATATTATTTTTAGACATTATTATTCATATCGATAGCCTAAAATTATCTAGATATATTTGTACTTCTATTTTGTAAAACTAGATAAATATCTTTAGATTTATATTAGTTATTTTCTATCTATTATTAGTTGAGTCAGTTTTAATTCCTTCCTATAAGTGTGGGATTTGATTCCTAGATCATCTATATTTTGAATAAGCAAATTTGGCCATTTAGATTACTAGATTTTGTATTCTATGAATAGATGTTGAGATGTGCTTTAAATACATATCTCCTTCTCATTATAGATAGAGAGAAGAGTTAAAAAGTTTTTAAAGTTAATTAATCAAAAATAAAAAGTATTCTAGTGTAGTTTTACATATATGTATATGATAATGAAATAAAGTTTAGCATTCTTTTTCATTACTTAGCAAATCAGTTCCTATTCTGAGGATGGAGAAAGGGCCCACTTTCTTTAAAGATCAGGATAAATCGGTACTTTTTAGTTTATAGTTTAGAAGTTGATTTAATTTTTTTGAGAATAATGGATTTTTATTCTTATTTTAGTTAAGGGTCTAGATTAATAAATTAGTAGAGAATATTGTAATAAATAAAGCCTTGATTTGTATAATTTATCTATATTTTTTATCTTTCTAAAAATAATAATAAATAATGAGAAATATAAATTAGCTTGAAACTAGACTAACATGGTTGAGATAGAGGGTAAAACTAGCTATGTAGGACTAGGATAGCGTCATGAATCTAAATCTAGATTTTATTCAATGAAAGGATAGGAATACAAAAAATAAGACACTTTAAGGTCTAACATTGTAGTCCACTCCTACCACTATTTTCCAAACTAGTTGTAGAGACCTGAAACTTTCTAATCTTTTGTGTTATCCTTGTGTGAGCCTACCTATGAAATCATGAATGATGATTATCGATAGAACTCATTGTAGAGTTGATTTAATCTTTAAACCTTAACCCTCCATTATGCTTGATAAAATGACGTTTGAACCACTTGAGAAAAGTGGGGTTAGTGTGTAAAATGTATTGAACATGTTATCAAAACCCCTTGTGTGGGCATGTTGCCTACATACCAATACACTAAATAAGGATCAAGCTATATGTAGTTCTCCCACCTAATGTGCTTTATGCAATAGTGTGATTCGAATGCATAAATACCAAATTAAGAATGCTTGAGGTGGATAGGGACTACTATGAGGGTTTGCGTATGTTCATAACTATGTTGGGTGACTGTATGTAGAGAATAGAGAAGTTTGACTTAGTACATTATTTGTATTCTTGCTTGATTTGTAAGATTTTGTCACCTCCCTTATAAATAAGCTTTGGATAGGATTTTATAGGGAACCATTGGCTATGGGTTAGATGTATTCACACTAGGCGGACATAATTAAGGATAGGGATTGGATTAAAATGACTATTTGGGCTCAAAATACAAATGGATAGGAGTGTTGAAAAAGGGACACCCTAGGGTCCGATGCTATATTCCAAGTATGGCACTCCTATCCTATAGGCTCGAGACCTGGGGGATCAAAATTAGCATGGGGAAAATAGCCTAGCTTAGGTGAAACAATTTTTTATAAGGTTTTGGATGATTGTTAATGATCCAAAGGATATCTATAAGGGTCATAGTAGCATGCAAAAAGGAGCCATAAATATGGTGTCACAAGCCACACTCAAACTACCAATTTGGACATTTTATATAACTACATTTGCCCCCCTTTATTCTAGTGATGTAATAAATAAAAATACTAGGACAAAGGAAAAATATAAGGTGTACCTAAACATACTTTTAAGGGTAAATACCATGAAGATGTGTGATGTTGAGTGATGTTGAGTAATACTAGGTATGTGTTGCACCAAAAGTAATGTCGTGAATGGAGTTGAGTGCCCAATTCCCTTGAGGGTGGCTTAAGAATAAAAAATCTATCCCTTTAGCTCCATTGTCACACACTAAGTGAAGCTATATGGTCATTCATGTGTTAATCAATGTTTGGATTAAGTCCCTCTAAATAGGTGGATCAAGAATACAAAGGCTAACTAGTCCTTTGGATCCATCATTGCCCACTAAGTGAAGTTATGAACTAATACTAGTATGAATGTGTGTTATATAAGATGTATCATGAAGCCCATGAATTTTCTATACTCTAACAATGTAATGTGTATATCTGAATGTGTACTGATAACTAAGCCAATCTTGGTCACTCTAAAAGGTGGAGATTAGGCTTGTATAAAAGCCACTCTAAAACTAAGAACTGGGCTTATATGAAATCCACTCCAAAATTAAGAACTAGGATTATATGAAAGCCACTTCAAAATGATGCCAACCACATATAGATGGAATAATACATGCAAGTGCTAAAAACACCTAGGTAATAAAATGAATTGAAAAGAAAAGAAGTCAAATGTGCCATGTACATTGCCCCCAATCACTAGTGTCTATAACATGGATTCTAATATGGAAGTTGTACCAATTACCCAATCTAAAACTAAAAGTGAGATTCATAATGCCACACATGATGCCTCCTATATCTAGATACTTTGAATAAAACTATACTAAAACTACTCAAGTTGAACTATGTTGTAGCTGATAAAATTGTAACTAACCTTACCTTTCTGTCTATTTTTGGTAATTTTAAGTTTTTAATTGTTTTGATAGGAGCACTAAAAATAAGACACTTTGTTATCTAGTGTTGTAATCCAAGTATAACACTCTTGTATTTTACTATTTTTCACCATTATTCTTTATTTTTCACTATCTTTCTAGTCTATTTTGCCTAGTTTGAATTCTAAATGTTGTTCTGAGTGTTCTCAAAATTGATCTTTGACTAGTAGAAGGCTCTGATCTCTATGACAAAACCCTTATTTTTTGCCTCCTCTTCTAATGGTAGGAATGAAGACCCTACAATGACTACCCTTAGAAGAAAGAACCCTACAAGTGTGTTATGCTACAAAATACATGATATAACAATGATAATGCAAAAGATATCTCAAGATATAACATAGTTTGTATTGGAGATTGTTGGATCAATAAGGGTATGCCTAAATAGATGTAAAAATGTAATATCATGTGTAGTATAATAAACTAAAACTAGAAATTTGGGTATTTGTTAGTTGTTATTTATCAATATAGATAGAGCATGATGTCCATCATGGCATCTAAGAAGGTAAGATAATGCATGATGTGGATCACGGCATTGCAAACAATTGAGAAGTAAACAAGAATGCAAGCAAATAATTAAGAATAATATAAAAGAGGCCAAGGGGCCAATAAAACAAGGTAATGGGCACATGTCACTCAAACTAGAAAAGCAAACATATAAGGCATGTTCAAATACCACATACACATACAATTGAAAACAAGCAAGGTTGGAATAAGGGCCATAAGTACATAGAAGAGTAAAAATAAAGGACATTGGAAAATGTCCTAAGGCACACACAAATAGAAAAATAGGAACTGAGAAATGCAATTACATCTAGCTATTTAAATTAAGAAAGGAAAGCATGTAAATACTGAAAATACTATCACATCTAACTAATCAAAGCAAGGAGTGAAACCATGAAAAACATGGAGTATAAGACTAGGTAAATGCTAATAAATACACAAGTGCTATATACTAATGAGTGTCAATAGAGTAATATATGTAAATTAGTAAGTAATATATGTCAACATGATAACTAGAGTGTGTGGTATAGGAATGACATAACCTAGATGGTGTAGTCATGTAGAAGATTCCCCCGATGGGTAGATAGGTTGATGTATGTCTTGAATGTAAAAGTAGGATGCCCCCTCAATGGGTAGAGTGAAGCAATCAAGGATTTGGGTGTCAATGCACATACTTAAATAAGATCTAGTGAATCATGGTAATTTAGATAAATCAACAAACAATAACATAGAATAACAAAATGTAAGTCTAGCATGGTAGTAGAAATGTAAAGCATGGATAATGCATACAGTTGAAATGTGTTTCATGTTTTGAGTTATTTGAATGTTTTTGTATTTTTACATGTTATATTTTTTTTGGTATTTTTGAAATAAGCTATGTATAAGAAATAAAAAATACACTATGTATAAGAAAGCTGAAATATTATGTATAAGTAAGTTGAAAGAAACTATGCACAAGAAATTGAAAAGAAGCGATGTACAAGTAAGATGAGAAATTATGTACAAGATAAGTACAATATAATGTGTGTATTTAAATAATATACATGTAATATGTGTAGATGTATAATATTCATTGGGTTTTTGAGTTTCTTTCTTTCAAGTGATGCTAGATGATACACTTTAGGGATAAGCTTTTCGATAATGAGGTATTGGCCTAGCCAATTTAGTTTGAATTTTCCTTTGATTTATTCTTTGGCATTGACATTAAAAATATTTTATTTGAGAACAAGATCATTAAATTTGAACTCTTTAGTGTGAACTCATTTGTTGTAGGATCATTGTATATGTTGCTGGTAAATTCTAAGATGTTTAGTTGCTTGAATATATATATATATATATGGTCTAACTACTTGAGCTGGTGTAAATGCTTTTCATGATATTGGTCATCAATGAGGATACCTATAAGGTATACATGCAAAGATGGTATTTTCAATTCCAATGGTAAAACTACCTCTATGCCATAAATGAGTGAATAAGGAATGGCTCTTATGGGTGTATGAATACTTGTACAATAAGCTCGTAAAGCATAAAATAGTTGATTGTGCCAATGATCTCAAAATTTGGTCATTATTTTTCTCAAAATATTATTAATGGTTTTATTGATAGCCTCTACTTGACCATTTCCTTATGGGTAGTATGGGATGGAGAATGTGTGTTTCATCTTATATTTTGTGAAAAATTTGTTGACAATTTTGTTTAAAAATGATGTTCCATTATTAGAAATGATTTTTATAGGTAACCTAAAGCATGAAATAATATGAGTCATGAGGAATCTACAAATGTCCTCACCTATGGTATATTGAAGTGGGATGTCTTCCACCCATTTGGTAAAGTATTATGTAGCTGTGATGATGAACTTATGTTCATCGACATAATCAGGGTTAATCTTTCCAATAAGATCAAATCCTCATAACATAAATGGCTATAGAGAGACAATAGGTTATAATTGTTATGATGGTTCATGTTGTAGGTTACTATGTCATTGACATTTATCACATAACTTTTCATATTGTGAACATTCATCTTCCATGGTGGGCCTGTAGTATCCCTATCAAAGCAATTTATGTGACATGGCCTTTCCACTAAAGTGACCACCACACTCACTATCATTTATTTGTGTAAGATAAATTTTGGATTTTATTGAAGTCAAGAATCAAATTAATTATCCATTTAAGGATCACTTAAAAAGGTCTCTACCAATGATTACATAGTAGAGTACTTATTTATGTAACTCGTATTTATCATTTCATGAGAAAGTGTCTAGTGTAATATATTTATTTAGAAATTTATAGATATCAGAGAAGCACTCTAGAGTTGTGGAACTATGTGTAGTGGCTAAGACAGAAAGGGTAATCAAATCTACATTAGATATTGATGGCATTTTTAATCATTTAATTGTAAAAATAACTTGATCATCATTGATGTTGATAAGAATCAGAGATGTGTCACTTGCCATTGCATCTACAGGTTAGTTATCTTTTCTTGGTATACTTTCTATAGAAAATTAGTCGAACTATGATGATAAACATTGTACCATGTTCTAATATGGGATATGATGTTCCTTTTTTGTCTGATAGACATCATTGACCTAGTTGACCATAAATTAGGAATCACTAAAGAATTGAATAGATCTAATTTGGAGGCACTGGGTGGCAAAGAGTCCTAAGATCAGTGCTTAATATTATGTAGTGTTATTGAAGTAGGAGAAGCTTACTTGATATTCAATAGGAACTATGTGACCAAAGGGTCGATAAGGACAATGCTTGACCCTATGTTGGTGTATCAAGAACCATCAAAGAAAATGGTCCAAGTATTGGAATGAGTAGAATAGGTAGTACAATCATCTATAAATATATTACTAATAGGATTAGTGTCCAAGAATAGGGTCATTTCCAAATAGTCTACAATGATTTGGCCCTTTATTGATTTTTGTAGAACTATATTTAAATCAAACTCTATTAATAACATGACCCATTTTATGATGTGACTAGAGAGATGTGGTTTTGTCATTAGAAACTTCAAGGGATCTAATTTTGTGATAATGTAAGTGTTAGGAGGTGGAAGATAAATCCAAGAAAAAACACACCTGTTCTAATTCCACATGTTAGGATCTTGCTCCTCAGAAAGAGCACAGTATGATTACCAAATATAAGCAATTGAATATGCGGAAATAACCAAAAACACAAGTAACTAGAATTCACCAATAGCACAGAGTATGAGAGACAATACACTATCTTGTATTAACACTATACAAAAAAGAATACAACAAAGAGCCACCACACTCTTTCACCTTACAGAGGATCGCCACACCTCAAGTGTACAGTAATTCTTCTCACACACACTCTCCTACACAAAAAAAATGGTCCCAACAACCAACTCACACACAGAATTGGTGTTCACCTCACTAACCAGTCAGTAATAACCCTGCCGGTGCATCAAGCACTCTATAGCACTTCAAGCTGATCTCTCATGAACCTGCAACCTGCAATTCAAAGACCAAACTTACATGTAGATCCCCAATGAGCTTGCAACAACCTACAACTCACAGATCTTACAACTAGAAGGAACTCTTCCTTTCTATCTCATACATTGACAATACATGCCAATGGGTCTATAAATAGATCCCTAACTCAAACAATAACTTAGACTCTTAATTTAGACAATTGTCCTCGTAACCCAAGACTCTAACTGGTCTCAACATGCAAACTCTTCGTTCACTTAACTAACTGTCCATGAAACGAGCAGTTTTGGAACACACAGGCGACCGACGTCGGTCCCTGCTTATCTGGTTCTACCGACGTCGGCCGACTTCTTGTCATCACCGGTGGCCTTCTGCACTGGTCTCTGCCGACGTCGATCCTGCTACCGACGCCGGTGCTCCTGGATCTCAGCAACCATTGTTCCTTCAGTTTGCAAAGGGTTGAAGCTTTTAGCTCCATAGCCTAACAATCTCCCACTTGGAGATAAACAGCTACAACTTGTACCTGTACCTGTACACCATCTAGTTTGTTCCCTTGGCTATGTATCCATCTTCAAAATCACCCTTGAAGACCAACCACCACAAAATCCATGGTGAAAACCTTGTCATCCAAATCGCCTGCCACATCCACATCTACAACCATGTAGAAATAAACCTGAACCTGCATAGCATGTGCACCTGCTACTAGTCCTTGTAAGAATCCACTGAACTGCCCTCCAATGGTTCTCTCCTGGATTGGCTCCTAACTTGTGACAACTCCCACTGCTTGGGAAAATTCAAGTTTAGTACATACCATGCACTCAACCTCATTATGTGAATCAAGACACCTATTCATAAAACTGTCCAACCATCGGCGTGCTAACCAGTTTCACACAATCATCCTGAAACAAAGTCAACACATGACCTTCCATGTCTCTAGAACACACTCATGCCAAAGAATCTTGTTGTTACCAGATTCTCCATGACATCCACCTGAACTAGCTTTACCTTTAGTTCAGCAATACCTGTATATGTAACCCTGCAACAAGCACATCATACAGAAATAGGATAGTGTAGCTAATACTATCCAACCTGGTAAAGAGAAACACAATGATCAAACCTCCATTGCCCTATAGCTAATACAAGATCATATACCCTGATCTTCCATCTCACGTATCCATTTTCGCTCTTCTTCATCCTTATCATCCATTCGTCTCTCAGTGCTTACTTCTAGCTGGCAACACTACCCAAAACACCTATTTGGTTCTCCTCCAAGGAATCACATCCTCATTCATGCCTAGCTCCCACTATTTCTTGGATCTACCTATTCTGCTTCTTCAACAACTTCCTGGTCCTATGCCATAAGTGAGCAAAAAGTAGTGTAAAGAAGGGAAATGATGAATTTAAGAACTTACTTACACCTTCAGTCCTCCATATGGGCGCTTGAGACTCCATGACAGCTTGTTGTCCACCCAAAATTCATCTCAGTGACCGATGCCGGTCACATCTCAGTCTATAGCCGACCGATGTCGGTTCCCTGTGACTACCTCCCTGTCGACGTCAGTTTCCCCTGGCCGACGCCGATCTCTGTCTGCCCCGAGTCACCGATGTTGGGCTGCACATAGCTGACGTCGGTCCCTGTCTGAACACTGACGCCGATTTTCCTATCGACGTCGGTCTCTATGTTTTTCTTGTGAGACCTGACTTTTTCTCGCGAGCTCCTTTTGGATCAAACCCTTATCCAAATCACCCTTACTCTGCTCAAAATTCCTCTGCACCTTGTGCTGAACTCTGTCCGTCACTTTCTCCTTGAAAACCAAGGCTTTCCTGTTCTTGTCGCTAACATCAGATTCCTCAAGAAACCTCACCTTCTTCTTCTACATATAGAAACCACGATCCATGCCTTCCAAATCTGAAAGCATACTCTTTGACTCAAGAACCAGCATCTCTTTCTTATCTATGTGACCAAGCCTATTAAGCCACATCTCTGAATCTACAGTTGAAGTAGATAACCCAGAAAGAGAATCAGTAAAACAAGTAGATAGATAAAGCGTACCTACTTTTTTACCTCTAGCTACAACAAGTGTACCCTTGGTAACCTTCCAAGAGTCCGTTGTGAGAGTTACTGTGCAACCCTCTTCACCCAAACTTCTAACAGAAATCAGATTCCGCTTTAGAACTGGGATGTGCATGACCTCCTTTAACACCCATGTGTTACCTGTCTGTAGTTTCAGCTTCACTTTGCCTTTGCCAACAATCTAACAAGGCTTACCATCCCCTACACAAATTTCTCCAAAATCTCCCTGGACATACTCATGAAAAAATTCTCTATGTGGGGATGCATGAAAAGAGGCACCAAAATCTAATACCCAAGATTATACTTTATCCAAAGAACATACCAGAGTATCCTGTGCAACGTAACCCACAACATCTGCTTCTTCTTCATGTTCTTCATGCTGATCTATACCCAATCTGCAATCTCTCTTTAAGTGCCCTTGCTTTCCACATTTCTAGCAGGTTATTCTGCCATACCTTGACTTGGATCTCTTGCCCATCTTCGACCTTGATCTCCCACGCTCTATCTTCTCTCTTGGCCTTCCTCTTCCTTCAACACTCAAAGCATCTCCAGATGATTCACCTATGCTTTTCCTACGTATCTCTTCGTTCAAGATCACACTCACAACGTCATCCACATTTAAGACTTTTGAAGGAGACACAGTATTAGAAATTGCCATTACCAAACCTTCCCAACTTTTAGGTAACGAACACAAGATTAAGAGAGCTCTTATTTCATCATCAAATACAATATTGACTAAACTTAATTGGTTTACTAAACCATGGAAATCACTAAGATGGCTATGAACAGATCCACCTTCCAACATTTGCAAATTAAATAAACGCTTCATAAGAAATACCTTATTAGAAGCCGAGGGTTTTTCATACAAATTTGCCAAAGATTTCATCAACTCCACCGTTGTCTTACACTGTGATAAGCTGGAAATCACAGATGATTCAAGACTCAATCTAACAGATCCCAGAGCCTTCCGATCAAGAACCTCCCATTCTTCATCTTTTATATCCAAGGGTTTGCTAGCAACCCCACCCAATGGTAAGTACAAATCTTTCTGATACAGATAGTCCTCAATCTGCATCCTCCATAATATGTAGTTCTTGCCATTAAACTTTTCCATTCGTAGTTGACTATTTTCTACCATTGCTCAACTCCCACTCAAACAAAAACCCTGTGAGTAACCTGTAATCAAAACACACTACCCAGATCTACACCAATCTGTTAGTATCCCAACCAAAAGCTCTGATACCACTTGTTAGTATCAGCTTTTGAACCTACAACCAAGGCTCTGATACCACTTGTTAGGAGGTGGAAGATAAATCCAAGAACAAACACACCTGTTCTAATTCCACCTGTTAGGATCTTGCTCCTCAGAAAGAGCACAGTATGATTACCAAATATAAGCAATTGAATATGCGGAAATAACCAGAAACACAAGTAACTAGAATTCACCAATAGCACAGAATATGAGAGACAATACACTATCTTGTATTAACACTATACAGAAAAGAATACAACAAAGAGCTGCCACACTCTTTCACCTTACAGAGGATCGCCACACCTCAAGTGTACAGTAATTCTTGTCACACACACTCTCTTACACAAAAAAAATGGTCCCAACAACCAACTCACACACAGAATTGGTGTTCACCTCACCAACCAGTCAGTAATAACCCTACCCGTACATCAAGCACTCTATAGCACTTCAAGCTGATCTCTCATGAACCTGCAACCTGCAATTCAAAGACCAAACTTACATGTAGATCCCTAATGAGCTTGCAACAACCTGTAACTCACAGATCTTACAACTAGAAGGAACTCTTCCTTTCTATCTCATACATTGACAATACATGCCAATGGGTCTATAAATAGATCCCTAACTCAAACAATAACTTAGACTCTTAATTTAGACAATTGTCCTCATAGCCCAAGACTCTAACTGGTCTCAACATGCAAACTCTTCATTCACTTAACTAACTGTCTATGAAATGAGTAGTTTGGAACACACAGGCGACCGACGTCGGTCCCTGCTTATCTGGTTCTGCCAACGTCGGCTGACTTCTTGCCGTCGCCGGTGGCCTTCTGCACTGGTCTCTGTCGACGTCGGTCCTGCTGCCGACGCCGGTGCTCCTGGATCTCAGCAACCATTGTTCCTTTAGTTTGCAAAGGGTTGAAGCTTTTAGCTCCACAACCTAACAGTAAGTCTCATTATTGATAATTTAATGTGAAAGTTTTTGTGTGGCAAAAACTAATGATAGACGTAGTTTTTATATCACAAATTAATTTTTTTATAATCAACTAATGTGTGACCAATGCAATAAACTACTCACTCAGTATGTTGATCATCATTTTCTATTAAAAGTGATCCTAATGTATGATTTTTTATTGAGATATATAGTAGGAGAGGCTTATTTGGTATAGGTGGTATTAGAACAGGTGGATTAAGAAGAGATTGCTTGATTGTGTCAAATATTTCTTGACAAGCTTCGTCCCAAACAAACTTTGTATATTTATTTAATAATCAAGTGAAAAACTAAGTTTTATCAATAAGTTGAGTTACAAAATGGTGGATTTCTTAGATCTTGCCTTCTAAGGATTGAAGTTGTTTTAATTTTTTTGTCCCCCAAAAATATCACTCATTTTTGGGACAACATTTGAGATATTTTGGTTCCCCAGACCAAAATAATCTCTACCCTTCTCAAAATTTGTTCTAAGCATTCAAATTCCTCATTTTTAAAGCTTCTCAAAAATATACAGACTCTGCAGGATTGAATCAATGGACTCTATAGGCTTGAATCTATGGACTCTGTAGGCTTAAATCTATGGACTCTGTAGGAAGAAAATCTATAGACTCTGCAGAAATAAAATATACGAACTCTGCAAGCCAAGTTTAATGGACTTAATAGGTTGATTTCTATGGACTCTGTCGGAAAGAAGCAAGCTCTCAACACTTAGGTGATTTCAAAGCTGGTTCAATGACAAGGCTCAACCAAAAAAGTTCATCGACAAGCTTCTAAGCAAGGATTGAACCATTGAACCGTTGAACCTTGAACCATTTTGGTTCAATGGGTTCAATAGGTTCAAAGGTTCAACATCAATAGCAAGAGTTCAAACACTTCAAGGTTCAATGGTTTAATAGGTTCAACGACCAAATGGTTCAATGTGTTTGGTTTAAAAAGATCAAAAGGACTTATCCAAATAAAAAGAATGAACCGATTGAACCAATGAACCATTGAACCACTTTGGTTCAAGGTTCAATGGGTTCAAGGTTCAAGGTTCAACAGGTTTAATGAGGCTTATTTCAAAGAATCTTGGTTCAAGTGGTCAAAGGGAATGAACCATTGAACCATTAAACAAAAGTTGGTTCAATCAGTTGGTTCAATTGGTAGGTTGAAGGGGTTGCCCCAAAGCCAAAGGATCAAATAGCCCTTACGAAAGGTGGTGAACCAAGGCCTATAACCCTTGTAGAGGGTAGTGATCAAAAACTTGACAGAACTCAGCGGATGCTACCATGTATCACAATTTTAGATTCACATAAAATCAACTAAGGCAAATTTCCAAGGGACAAATAGCCCTTGTAGAGGACACTCAAAAGCTGAAATGAACTGTTGTAAAAACCCAAAAGGCTAATTTAGAGCTCAAATAGACCTTATAGAGGGCAGGAAGGAGGCAAATGGACCAATTCAAAGGACAAAAGAGCAAAGGGATTTCCTTCAGAAAAGTTCCCCTAGTGGAAAGACTATGGTAAGAAATGAAAAAAAAGTTTGAAGAGATTCGGGGAAGCTGTGGGAGAAAAGCCCAAAAGAATTTTTGAAGGTCAAAGACAAAGCAACCAAAACAATTCCTGTAGACTTTTTGTCCATGGGAAAAAGTCCATGGGAAAGCTATGAAGGACTCTGAAGACAAAAGGCTACTGAAGGACCCCGAAGGGTAGGTGCCCTTGTAGGGGACTCTCAGCTGCCAAATTAAAGGACACTTCCCCAAAGCTGAAGGGTCACCTTCCCTTCAGGAGGATGCAAAACAAGAAATCCAAAGGAAGCAAGTAGCAAAAAAGGTTGAATTAAGAGAAAGCTGAAGAAAGTCCAAGGGGTGACACACTCAAAGATGTTAAAGTCAAGAATGGCAAACTAGCCATTGGAAATTCAAATGTAGTGATGAGTGCACGAACATCAATTTCAAGGTTCATAAAATAGCCATTAATTTTGAAAATCCTTAAATAAGAGCCAAAGAACTTAGTGACCTACCAAAAGAAGCCTGAAGGCCATCCAAAGACTACCCAAAGGGTAGATACCCTTGTGGGGGGCTCTTCCTGACCCAAAATAGACCCGAATGCATTCAAAGGCTTTAAGGCCAAGGCCAAAAGGAAGAACCGCTAAAAGGAGTGTAAAGAGCAGGAACGACCAAAAAACCTTTGTAGATTATATATGTTTTTAGAAGTAGATTTCCAGGTGGATATTGAAAGATGTAAACTTTCAATAGCGTGACCCATTTCTTTGCATTGAGAAAAGCAAATGGGTAAATGCCCCTGAATTCCAGCATGTCTTCTTAAAAAAATTCAATACAACATGATGTGTTACTATTCTTGATTCCTTCTTGAAGAGGCTATATAAGTGACTCTCTTTTATTATTTTAATCTATCTCTCTCTGATAATCAAAAATGAAACTCTGTCGAAATTAAAAGGCATTATTGAGACATTGAGCTCAGATTGTTGATCATATTTTGTTATTGGAATAAGAAAGCAAGTGACTTTTTATAATTTGAGTTGTGATATCTTTGTTGTTGGGGAAACTATTCTTATGTCTTTTTCCTTAATATATTTTCTATTGCTTTAATTCAAAAAGCAAAATTAGTGAAAGTAGTCAGGAAGGTGTCTTGAAGTCAACTGTGGAGAGACTTTGTGCCCCCATAATTGCCTTTAGTGTGTTTTGTTTTTGTTTCTATGTAAAGGACCTTGGGATGATTATGTGCCCTCATTTTCCTTTGTATCTCACTCTTGGGAAATTCAGGTGGAGACTTTGTGCTACATCTCAATTTGTTGGTTACTACGTCCTTGGTTACATTTTATAATTACTACTAGGAGTATTCTTGTGGTTTTCTGAATAGTACTTTTGAAATAAGAGGAGTGCTTTCTGTCATTTCCCTTGAGATTTCTCCTTTGATTTTCATGCATCATCTCTGAAGAAAGAGAGATGGATGGTTTATCCTACCCTTGAGTATTATATATATAGATATATATATAGCATATCTTTAGGGAACTTCCCCTTAATGAGAGGAGAGATTAGTCCCCTTTTGATGTGGTAAACCTACACATTTGGATGACCAATCTTCCTACTTTGGATGATCAGACCTATTTTGTTTATCAGTACGCTGATTGACATAATATTCAACCAACAATTTTTGGTGACTCCGTTGGGGAAATACATAATTTTGTGCAATTTGGAACCTCAAGTTTCAGATTGAAACATCACCTATGTCTTACCCATTATCATTATAACCCTTATCCATTACAAACTTTGGTGACTCTATTTCATGTCTTACCCATTATCCATTTATAGGCTTACCATTCACCTCCACACTAACCGAGAAAGAATGCATAGTTTAAAGCCTTAAGTTTCAAACTAAAGCAAGGTCGATTCTTTTCCATTTTTGTTTCACAATCTAGTAGATTCAAGGTATACATGAAGCCAAAGGGCTAAAGGTATTGTTGACCCTGTATTCGAGTTGGTACAACAAAGTAATTTTGATCTATTTCTTTCATCATCTCACCTCCAATGAACCAAGAGCTTTCCTCCTACTAAAGTCAGATCTCTATTACCAAATGAAGTATCCACTTCTACTATTGATAAAGCTTTGCCAATAATTACCCCTCTGAGATTTTTTATTACTCCTTTTCATAGTCATATAATGGTAGTTCAAGGCCCTTTGGATAATTCTTTTGGTCCTCTCAATCTTACTCCACATCTACATGAGCTTCCACGCAATTCAAGGAAGAATTTCCCCAAATTCTATGGTGATGGGAAAGTTCATCCTGATGAACACATTGCAGCCTTTAGTATAGCATGTGGCTTAATTGGAGTAGAATTTGAAGATGTAGTAGTCAAGCTATTTGTAGAAACATTACAAGGTGCTACTGTAGATTGGATTTATCATCTATAGGCTAGGTTAGTAACTGATTGGAATACCCTAAAAGCTAAGTTTGAAGCTAGATTCAAACCTACAAAAGATGCACATGTTGTTCTGGCTCAACTCACACAGATGAAGAAAGAGCCTCATGAACTAATGAGAGACTTCATAGCCAAATTTGACAAACTAAGGAATAGAATTATTTTAGTTACTCAACCTATAGCTGAGAATCTCAAATGATTCTTCATTAATTATTAGTTACCTGAAGTGAGTTTTCTTTTGAGACGTGCTGGTCAAATAGATCTTGTTGCAGCTCAACTTTTGGCCACTAAGGTAGAAGATGATCTCATCTTAGCAGGGAAAATAAGAAGAGATCCAAAAAGAAATAGACCCTCATCATCTTCTGAATATTCATCTATAGGCACCACTAATCCAATGGTGCAAAAGCTGACAAATGAACTGTTAGCCTTGAAAAGACAAATGGCACAAGATATGTCTTCTACTCCATATAAAGATATGCCAAGAAGGAAATTTCCAAATCAGTCATATCAAGGCAATGCTTCCAAGAATCAAGGGTAGCCAAATCATCTTCCTCCCCCACAAGGGAAACTTGCCCTTGAAGCTCCTCCAACTAACTCAGTGGTTGGATATTTGGAAATAGAACATGATTTCTCTTTCCAACCTGAGTTTGAGCAAGAAAATGACAATGATCTCTTCACAGAGGATCAAGAAGAATCAGCTAGTGACTCCCACATTGGTTTCCTGAATTACTAAGATGAACCCAGAAGCAAAGGAGAAGCTATTGATGGATCATATGTAGTGTTTACCAGGTCCAAGAACTAATCAGTCTAACAAGCTGATAAAGGGAAGATGGAGGAGCAACCTCAACTAGAATTTACAATTGCTAAGTGTGGAACCACTCTACCTTTCCAGTCAAAAGGTCCAGTGATCACCCAAAAAGTAAGTACATCAATTTCACCTTCACCTTCTACTTTAATTTCACAAAATAGCCCTCCTCCCATCCCTCCTAAAACCCAAAAGGTTGAAATGCTTGCCTCTGTTCCTAGTCTAATTCAAACATTTGACATAATTAATCATGTCAAGAAGACCAAAATTCAAATATCTGAATTTGAATATTTAAAGTCCAATCCTGATCAATTGGATAAGTTGATCCAATGTGTCAAGAACCAAACCATCTTTGCAAGACAAGAGGTTAAGAAAATAATTCCTGATTCCCTAAAGAACATGCCCATTCCAAATAATTCTTTCATTACTCCTCCAATTGCCCCTAGGAAAATAGAACCTTTCTATGTTTCCTTATTGATAAATGGTTATCAACTCAATAATTGCATAATTGATTTCAAGGCATATTATAATGTCATGCCTACTAAAGTAGCTAAATATCTTGGCCTCACATTGACCAAAACATTTGGGAGATGTTTCTCCATGGAGAATAAGAAAGTACCACTACTAGGGAAAATCAAAGATGCCTAACTTGCATTTGCAACCTTTCCAAACAAGAGAATCAAGATGACTATCTTGGTGGCTGACATTTCAACATCCTATGGTATCCTACTTCGACAAATTTTTTGTAAGGACATGGGAGGAGAACTAAGAATGGACCTGTCTGAGGTAAGGATCCCTGTCCAAGGTGTAATGAAGAGGTTACTCCTTGAAAAGGAAGCAAAATATGTGGTCACCTAAATGTCAGCCCCTATAGCACAAATTTTATTTGAGTCTTAAGGCAGGGGTAATTATTTCTTGACCATAGAGAATGTTCATGTTTCTACAAATGAAAGTCTTATAGCTAACAATCCAAGAATTGATCCAAACAAGATGTCAGGAGAATTGCTAGGGCATAGTATAAATAAGGAAGGATCTTCCATCTCTAATGAAGAGAAATCTAATATGAGATTAGCTTTTGATGATGCTTAGATCTTGAAATCTGATGGTAGAAATTCTTCCACCAATGATGGAGTCAGGACTATGTTGATATCTCCTCAAGGAGATATTCTTCCTCCATGCAATTTGTAATTTAACAACACTAATAACACAGCTAGATGTGAATCTCTATTGCTCAGATTGAAGATTACTCAAGATGAAGAGATCAAACTCCTTCACATCAAAGGAGATACTAAGCTAATAGTTTTTCAAGAGTTTGATGTGGATAATCCAATCATGTGTTGGACTGAACCTAAAGAACAACCAATTATGGTAATGGGCCATGCTACTGCAAATCAAAATCAAGCAAAGGGACCCTTAACCAAGAAAGCAAGGAGTTATGGTTTTCAAATTGAAGACTACATCCTGCCATGGGGCAAGAAGAAGAAAAAACCAAGAGGAAGATGCAAAAAATTGGTTTCCTGGTGGAGAGTTCCATTCGCCCGTCACCATTTCTGGGGACAAAATGCCTTCTTGCTAGTTTATCAAGATAGAGCACTATTTTCATTGCCTCTCAGGAAGCAGCATTTGAAACACTTCAATTCTTGAAGTATCAGATCATTGTATATGTACATATGTATATTTGTATAGTTTTTAATTCTATTTTGTTTTATTTATTTCCATTTTTTATGCCTTCCATTTCTGGGTAACATGACTCTGTAGCCCAATGGTACACATGAAGACACTGGAGATTCTGGATTCTACTCCCTTCAATTTTTTTTACAATTGATAGAAGTTCCCCAATTGGAGCCAGCTATTGTACCCCAAAAATATCACTCATTTTTGGGACAACATTTGAACTATTTTGGTTCCCTAGACCAAAATAATCTACCCTTCTCAAAATTTGTTCTAATAATTCAAATTCCTCATTTTTCAAGCTTCTAAAAAATCTATGAACTCTACAGGCTTGAATCTACAGACTCTACAGGATTAAATCTACGGACTCTATAGGCTTAAATCTATGGACTCTGTAGGCTTAAATCTATGGACATTACAAGAAGAAAATCTACGAACTCTATAGAAAGAAAATCTATAAACTCTGCAGGATAGGTTCAATGGACTTCATAGGTTGATTTCTATGGACTCTGCAAGAAAGAAACGAGCTCTCAACACTTAGGCGATTTCAAAGTTAGTTTAATGATAAGGTTCAACCAAAATATTTCATTGGCAAGCTTCTAAGCAAGGATTAAACCATTGAATCATTGAACCTTGAACCATTTTGGTTCAATAGGTTCAAAGGTTCAACATCAATAGCAAGAGTTCAAATGCTTCAAGGTTCAATGGTTCAACAGGTTCAACAACCAAATGGTTCAACGCATTTGGTTCAAAAAGATCAAAAGGACTTAGCCAAATAAAAAGAATGAACTGATTGAACCGATGAACCATTGAACCACTTTGGTTCAAGGTTCAATGGGTTCAACAAGGCTTGTTTCATAGAATCTTGGTTCAAGCGGTTAAGGGGAATGAACCATTGAACCGTTGAACCAAAGTTGGTTTAATCAGTTGGTTCAATCGGTAGATTCAAGGCATTACCCCAAAGCCAAAGGATCAAACAGCCCTTGTGAAGGGTGGTGAACCAAGGCCTTTAATCCTTGCAAAGGGAAATGAGCAAAAACCTAACAGAACTCAGTGGATGCTACCATGTGTCACAATTTGAGATTCACATAAAATTGACTAAGGAAAATTTCCAAGGGACAAACAACCCTTGTGGAGGACACTCAGAAGCTGAAATGAACCGTTGCAAAAACTCAAAAGGCTAATTTAGAGCTCAAACATCCCTTGCAGAGGGAAGGAAGGAGGCAATTAGACCAATTCAAAGGCCAAAAGAGCAAAGTGATTTCCTTAAAAAAAGTTCCCCCAGTGGAAAGACTAAGGTGAGAAACAAAAAAAGTCTGAAGAAATTTGAGGAAGCTGTGGGAGAAAAGCCTGAAAGAATTTTTGAAGGCCAAAGACAAAGTAGCCGAAACAATTCTTGAAGACCTTTTGTCCATGGGAAAATGTCTACAGAAAAAGTCTGTAGGAAAGCTCTGAAGGACTCTGAAGACAAAAGGCTATCGAAGGACCCTGAAGGGTAGGTGCCTTTATGGGGGATTCTCAACAACCAAATTAAAAGACACTTCCCCAAAGTTTAAGGGTCACCTTCCCTTCAAGAGGATGAAAAACAATAAATCTAAAGAAAGCAAGTAGCAAAAAAGGATGAATCAAGAGAAAGCTAAAGAAAGTCCAAGGGGTGACGCGCTCGAAGACTTCAAAGTCAAGAATGGTGAACTAGCCAATGGAAATTCAAATGTAGTGACAGGTGTGTGAATGTCAATTTCAAGGTTCATAAAATAGCCGTTGATTTTGAAAAGCCTTAAAGAAGAGCCAAAGAACTTAGTGACCCACCAAAAGAATCCTAAAGGCCATCTGAAGACCACACAAAGGGCAGATACCCTTTTAAGGGGCTCTTCCTGACCCAAAATGGACCCAAATGCATTCAAAGGCTTTAAGGCCAAGGCCAAAAGGAAGAACCACTGAAAGGAGCATAAAGAGAAGGAACGACTAGAAACATTTACACATCAGATATGTTTCTAGAAGTAGATCACCAGGTGGATATTGAAAGATGCAAACTTTCAATAGCGTGACCCATTTCTCTGCATTGAGAAAAGCAAATGGGTAAATGTCCCTAAATTCTAACATGTCTTCTTAAATAAATTCAATGAAACATGATGTGTTACTATTCCTGAGTCCTTCTTGAAGAGGGTATATAAGGGACTCTCTTTTATTGTTTTAATCTATCTCTCTCTGATAATCAGAAATGAAACTCTGCCCAAATTGAAAGGCATTACTGAGACTTTGAACTTAGATTGTTGATCATATTTTGTTATTGGAATAAGAAGCAAGTGACTTTTCAAACTTTGTGTTGTGATAATTTTGTTGTTGGGGAAATTGTTCTTTTGTCTTTTTCCTTAATATATTTTTTATTCCTTTAATTCAACAAGCATAATTAGTGAAAGTAGTTAGGAAGGTATCCTGAAGTCAACTGTGGAGATAATTTGTGCCCCCATAATTGTCTTTAGTGTGTTTTCTTTTTGTTTCTATGTAAAGGACCTTGGGATGAATTTTTGCCCTCATTGTCCTTTGTATCTCACTCTTGGGAAATTTAGGTGGAGACTTTGTGCTACATCTCAATTTGTTGGTTACTACGTCCCTGGTTACATTTTGCAATTAGTACCAAGAGTATTCTTGTGGTTTTTTTAATAGTACTTCTGAAAGAAGAGGAGTGTTTTCTGTCATTTCCCTTGATATTTTTCCTTTTATTTGCACGCATCATCTCTGAAGAAAGAGAGATGGATGGTTTATCATACCCTTGAGTATTATTTTTTTTGTGTATATATATATAGGGAACCTCCCCTTGATGAAAGGAGATATTAGTCCTCTTTTGATGTGGTAAACCTACACATTTGGATAACCAATCTTCCTACTTCAAATGATCAAACCTATTTTGTTTATCAGTACGCTGATCGACAAAATATTCAACCAATATTTTTTATGGGAGGTGGCATGTTGATAATGGATTTGACTTTCTTAGGGTCAACCTCAATGCCACAGTGAGAACTAATGAAACCTAAGAGTTTTCTTGATGTAACTACAAACACACACTTCTTTGGGTTTAATCAAACATTATATTGCTTGAGTCTTCGAAAAATCTATCATAAATTGATGGTGTGATGTTTTCATTATCTAGATTTAGCTAATATATCATTTACATAATCCTTGATAGTGTGATGAATCAAGTCATGAAAGATATGCATCATAGTATATTGATATGTGGATCTGACATTTTTTAATTCAAAGGGCATAAAATTGTGACATAATGTACCCTAAGGTGTTGTAAAAGATATTTTCTCTTGATCTTCTTCAATGATTTTGATTTGGTTGTATCCTAAAAATCCATCCATGAATACTAACATTTCATACCCAGCTATGGAATCTATGATCATTTCAATATTAGGCAAGGAGAAATCATCTTTTGGGCATGGTTTATTTAAATCTTGAGAATCAGAACAACATTAAATTTATCCATTGGGTTTTACCATGGGGACTTTATTGGAAATCCATTTGGGGTGTGCTACTGATCAAATGAAATAATCATCTAAGAGGCACTATATCTCATCTTTGACTAAGAGAGCCACCTTAGGATACATTTGTGAATTTTTTGATTAACTAGTTTAGCATCTGGGTATAGGGGAATCTGATGGACTACTATAGATGCATCAATTCTTGGTATATTGTGATGTCCCTTTCTTAGGGGCTCTTTTTTTAAACAAAAGCTCTAATACCACTGTAATGTCCCCTTCTGATACCAGAACAAAGCTCTGATACCACTATAATATCCCCAACCAATAGGGAATATAAAAAGACAAAAGCTCTGAACAAAGATATGATTTTGTAGAATAAATTCAAATAAACAAATAAACCACAGTAAATCTCTTAACTGCCAAATCACTAATCTTATTATTCATCTAGATGATTACAATAGATATCCTCTGTCATGCATATAAAATAATATTCAAATATGGTATTAAAAACCTGAGTATTCCACAAACTGGGAATAAAACCTAAATCTAGTAGGTCTCAGCCTGCTGTGTCAAAAACACAGTTGCTGACATTAGTTATACTGCCATCGTCAGTCAGCTGGGGTCGTTAACCTATCGACGTCAGTGATATGTCAGTCGATGTCGGTCACTATGGATCTCTGCCTACCGATGTCGATCTCTGTGTGAATTTGTACGGACTTCATACAACTGCCAATAAAGCACACCCTATTTGTTGGATCCCTGATCTCAAGAGATATAGCTCTAATACAAAATATATCTATCTATATAATTTATTGAATCAAAACCTAATGAAATAAATACATGAAATACTTGTGATAACTTCTGTGTGAAGTTATCTCCCAAACCTGTAAACCTCTGTGATAACTTCTATATGAAGTTATCCCTCAAATTGGCAATAAATCAGCTGATATCTCAGAGCCTCTGGATCACACACACTAAAGAGTGGATGTTCTCCAATGCAAATGGAATCCTAAAACCCTTGGCTTAGTCTTCACAGAAGAATTCTTCAAAATCAATATCAATAATCATTCATAATCCAACTCTCTCTCCCTGAGAAACCCTTATACCCTCAAAAGATGTGCTTTCCCTAATTAGGGTTTCTTAAATTAGAATTAGGGTTTCTTAATTAAAAATAGGCCAAAAAATTAATATTTGATTAAATTAATCAAATATTAATATCTCCCTCAATATATGTCCGATCCTCAAACCGACTAAAGCTGTTGAATCAAGGAGTGATTTTGCACATGACCATACTAAAATAAGGGTGCTCCACTGAATGTCAAAAGTCCCTAAATAATAGGAGCTTAGGCCAAATGTGTTTGAAAGAGCCTAAATGAAAACCAACTGTAGAAATTTTGCTAATCAAAGCCAAGCCAAGCTCCACCATGACCCTCTATCCATCCTATCAACCTACGAAGGTCAGATAATAGGCTAATCATCAAGTCTAAAGATGTCACCTAAAAAGGGGACATGACAATCCACCCCTCCTAAAATTGCTTGTCCCCAAGTAATCTCAGAACAACAAACCCATCAATCCACCTGGATCCCAAATGTAGTCATGATCTATACTGATGACAATCAACACAAGCACCTGCAATATCCTCTGAAATATAACCAAGAGGAATCCACAATCAAATTGGTGAATGCAACTCAACCAATCTCTAAAATCACATCTGCCTTGGATGTGTCGATACTGTAGACTATGTAACTTGCAACTGCTAATTCCATCTACAAAAGTTAGTGCTAATCCATCCCATAATTGATCCCTTTGTAAAGGTGGCACGACCAACTGTACCACACTATCATCAGTGTGAGAAGAATCAATCTAGAGACTTGACTCCACTGGTATCCCAAACTCATCAGGACCAGGTACTCCCAAATCCTAAACATGTGTGTCAGCTCTAACAACATGTTCCTCAGCTACAACTGTAGGAACATACTCACCAACAACACTCAATGTACTAACCTTTGAGTATACCTCCACACTCTGAATGCCAGCATCAGACTCATCCTCATCTAACTCTGAAGAAGCTACTACTGAAACAATCTCATCATCACAATCTCTAGCTCCCTCATCCTCTGCAACTAACTGAGAGTCCAAATCCTCATGAGTAAGCTCAACCACATGTCTCTTAGAATCCTAGTGAGCCACCTTCATTACCTCTATCTTAGGCTCTGAAGCCTCTACCTCTGACTCCTTAGAACTATCCCACTGTTTGAAATCTTCTGATTTCAAATCCTCACAATATGCCCATATTACACGATATGCCTTGCCCTTAGGCCTCAAATGACAATTATGATTGGCATCATATGGACATTTGTAGTATAATAAAAGCTTTTTCCTATGTAGTTTGTGAAGAGCCCCTCGATCCAAAGGTGGTATTGTGGCCCCTTTAAAAAAAATGTCATATGTCGTACTAATTTGGCTTCGAATGTAGGGTCTGAAAGGATTTCATTCATCTTCCTCTGGGTTTCAGCCAACTGGTTCAAACTTTGTTTCAATTTCCTCATATCCTTGTCCCACTATTTCTAATTACTTGAAGTAATTATGGTTACTTAGCTGATTCAATGACCAATCTACCCAACAAAAGGGCAAAATTAAACTCTCACCTACCCAACAGGATGGCAGGAATTTGGCTCTGATACCACTATGATTTCCCTTTCTTAGGGGCTCTTTTTTTAAACAAAAGCTCTGATACCACTGTAATGTCCCCTTCTAATACCAAAACAAAGCTCTGATACCACTGTAATATCCCCAACCAATAGGGAATATAAAAAGACAAAAGCTTTGAATAAAGATACGATTTTGTAGAATAAATTCAAATAAACAAATAAACCACAGTAAATCTCTTAATTGCCAAATCACTAATCTTATTATTCATCCAGATGATTACAATAGATATCCTCTATCATTCATATAAAATAATATTCAAATACGGTCTTAAAAACCTGAGTATTCCACAAACTGGGAATAAAACCTAAATCTAGTAGGTCTCAGCCTGTTGTGTCAAAAACACAATCACTGACATCAGTTATACTACCATTGTCAGTTGACTGGGGTCGTTAACTTGTTGACATCGGTGATATTTTGGCCGATGTCGACAACTGTGGATCTCTGCCTACTGATGTCGGTCTTTGTGTGAATCTATATGGATCTGTATGGACTTCATACAACTACCAATAAAGCACACCATGTTTGCTGGATCCCTAATCTCAAGATATATAGCTCTAATACAGAAGATCTCTATCTATATAATTTATTGAATCAAAACCTAATGAAATAAATACATGAAATACTTGTGATAACTTCTGTGGGAAGTTATCTCCCAAACCTGTAAACCTCTGTGATAACTTTTGTATGAAGTTATCTCTCAAATTGGCAATAAATCAGCTGATATCTCACAGCCTCTAAATCACACACGCTGAAGAGTGGATGTTCTCTAATGCAAATGGAATCTTGGAACCCTTGGCTCAGTCTTCATAGAAGAATTCTTCAAAATCAATATCAATAATCATTCATAATCCAACTCTCTCCCCCTAAGAAACCCTTATACCCTTAAAAGATGTGTTTGCCCTAATTAGGGTTTCTTAAATTAGAATTAGGGTTTCTTAATTAAAAATAGGCCAAAAAATTAATATTTGATTAAATCAATCAAATATTAATATCTCCCTCAATATATATCCAATCCTCGAACCAAATGAAGCTAGTGAATTAGGGAGTGATTCTGCACATGACAATACTAAAATAAGGGTGCTTTGTTGCATGTCAGAAGTCCCTAAATAATAGGAGCTCAGGCTAAATGTGTCTGAAAGAGTATGAATGAAAACCAACTGTAGAAATTTTGCTAATCAAAGCCAATCCAAGCTTCACCATGACCCTCTATCCATCCTATCAGCCTACGAAGGTCAGATAATAGGCTAATCATCAAGTCTGAAGATGTCACCTAAAAAGGGGACATGACATATATCTAAGTAAGACCAAACAAAGAGTTTTATAAAACCTATTAAATTTTGATGGATATTTATATCCTCTTCCTTTCTTAGGGTAGTGACTAACAATATAATATGGGGATCTTGATTAGTTCTAAAATTGAAATCAATTATTTCCTCATTAAGCAATGTGGAACAATCTAGTGTGTATAGGGTTGTAGGAATAGTATCATTTGAATCAATAGGTATATCCTAGGGTGAATCTAAACTTTATTAAAAGTAAGCATGGGAATTTGTGTGATGAGGAAATATGTTTTTATGATAGCTAGATAGGAGGTCCTTGAATGCTCTAAGAAACTATAGGAGGGATTAATCATTAGAAAATTCATTTAATGTGAACATATATGGTGAAACTACATCATCAATGATATCAAGATAGACAAATGATAATGTATAAGCATGATTAATTATATGTTTTATAGGTGCAATGGGTGGACATAACATTATATGTTTGAAATCAGTGGAAGAAGTTTATCATGAAAAGGGTAAGCTAAAATCCTAGTCCTTGATTTTCATGTTGTGTGAATGCCTAGACAAGATTGATGGTTCCTTTTTCATGCTTTCCAAGACCTTTTCCATGATATCCCATATTATTAATGCATTTAAGTGCAAAAGGAGAGATAAATTAGTGATTTGGTACTAGTGTTATTATAGAACATGGAGGCTTCTTATGTTTTGTATGGTCTGAATGTATACTATGAGTAGTGGGTTATGTAGGTATATTATCAAGATTAAAGTGTGGAATGTAATTTTGTGGAATGTAATTCTTTGTTTATTGAGAATGTGTAGATGTAACCTTTGTGACTAAGTTTTAGACAAGCATGGAGTGTGGAAGGGACTACATGCATATCATGAATCCAAGGATAACCAAGTAATAAATTATAATTGAGGTTATTTGGCATGATTTGGCAAGCAGTTGGTAATGTCTTAGGTCCCAAAGTAAGACTGGGTGTTATTTGACCCATGACTTTTTATGTAATGTTGTCAAAACCTCTAATGTTCATGTCAGAATGGTCTAGATCTTGAGGTTGTATATTAATATGTTTAAGAAAATAAATTTTGCAAACATTGAGTCTTAAACCATTATCAACTAACACTCTTTTTACCCCTACATCATTAATTCTTAATTGAATATATAGAGGTAGATGTTGTTCGATGATGTGGTACATGGGTAAATTCTCTTTCTTAAAGGAAATATGCTCTTCAATTCATTGCATAGTGTTGAGGATAGAGGCAACATAAGTTGGTTCAGTAGAAATATGATTTTTAGTATTATAAAGGGTTGTGTACAACACATCTTTGTAAACATAAAATCATTGAAGGAACTCAATAAATGAAACTATATCAGAAGGGGTTCTAACTTGAGTGATAAAGATATAACCATGGGTGTAGTAAACCTACCTATCCTCATAAACTTGGGTGATAACATGTGCCACATGATCTAATATAGGCATAGAGTTGGTAGTAGGTACTGGACAAGATCTAGATGTACCAATTTTTAAGGGAGGAGGAATAGATATAACTGCTAGTGTTTTTTATGTCTAGAAGTGATAGGGAAATACTCAAAAGTAGACAAATATTTATATGCATCTAGGTAAAAACCATGTATGTGGAATGAAATGCATGTAATCGGAGTTATAAGTTGTATAGCAATATGTTATAAAGAGCATTCCACGTGAGAGTTATCAAGCAAGGGATAGAGAGCATGGAACTATGCACTAATGCATAAAAAACTTTAACTTATGATATGATATTTCTCATATGTTTATCAAGATAGACTTGAAAATTATTCCACATAAGAGAGAAAAAGTATGTAATGAAACCTTGTATTAAATAAAAGTAAACAATGATTTGAAATAAAGGGATCTTAACATGTTTAGCAATGTTTTTCTTAATATTATCCCATATTATGAAAAGTAAGCATGAAAGTGAAAGAATGAAGCTTTGCATTAACATATAGTAAACTTCATCATTCATATACATGATAGGATTGAGTATAGACTCCTTATTATTTGAAAGAACTATTTTGAAATAAGTAAGATCCATTTTTTAATGTGAAATCTGATTTATATGTAAGGTGACACCTCAAAAAGCAATAGGTCCTAGTATATTCAACTAGGGTTTGAAATAAATGATTTTTAAAATTACTATGGTAAGTTTTAAAATTAAATGGGAAATTTTGATTTAAATGTGTAGGAAAAATTAAAAAAATACTAGAAAAATCAGCAAGGAACTTTCCCTAGGGTTTATAGGGTTTTTGTGCACAAATAAAGTAAGTCAGGTTCACCAAATGATTTAACTTTTTTGAGAATAATGGATTTTTATTCCTATTTTAGTTAGGGGTCTAGATTAATAAACTAGTAAATAATATTGAAATAAATATAGTCCTAATTTTTATAATTGATCTATCTTTTTTACCTTTCTAAAAATAAAAATAAATAAGGAGAAATATAACTTATCTTGAAACTAGACTGAGACAGTTGAGTTAGAGGTTGAAACTAGTTATACAAGATTGGGATAGTGTTGTGAATCCAAATTTGGATTTAGTTTGTTAAAAGGATAGGAGCATCAAAAATAGGACACTTTGGGGTCTAGTGATATAATCCACTCCTACCGCTCTTGTCCAAACTAGTCGCAATGACCTAAAACTTTATAGGTTTTTGCATTGTTCCTATGTGAGACTGCCTATGAAATCTTGAGTGTTGATTATCAATAGAACTCACCATAGAGATGATTTAATATTCAAAATCTAGCCCTCCATCATGACTGATAAAATGATATTTGAATCACTTGAGGAAAGGGGGTTAGTGTGTAAAATGCACTGAATGTGTAATACATACCCCTTGTGTGGGCACATTGCCTACATACCAATACTTTGAAGAGGGATCAGGCCATATGTAGTTCTTCCAGCTAATGTGCTTTATGAAATAGTGTAATTTAGATGAAAAAATGCTAAATTAAGAATGATAGAGGTGGCTAGGGACTGGTATGAAGGTTTGACTATGTTTGCAGCTACATTGGATGACTTTATGTAGAGAATATGGAAGTTTTCCTTAGTGCTTTATTTGTATTCTTGATTGATTTTTAATATTTTATCACATCCCTTGGAAATGAGCTTTAGATAGGATTTTATATGGAGCCATTGGTCATGGGTTAGATGTATTCATTCTAGGCAGACATAATGAAGGATAGGGATTAGATGAAAATGATCATTTGGGCTCAAAATACAAATGGACAAGAGCACTAAAAATGGGACACCCTAGGGTCTAGTGTTATAGTCCAAATATGGAACTCTTATCCTGTATGCTTAAGACCTAGGGGATTAGGATTGACATGGGGAAAGTAGCTTGGTTGAGGTGAAATGATCATTTAGAAGGTTTTGGATGACTAGTAATGAGCAAAAATATGTCTAGATGGGTCACAGGAGCATATAAAAAGGAGCCATGAATAGGGTGTCACAAGCCACACTCAAACTACCAATTTGGACATTTTATATGACTAAAAAAATAATTCTTTAATTTAGGTATAATTCATTTACTATAAATTTTAGTTTCCTTTTAAAACACAGAGTGATTTATTTTAAATGCAAGAGTGATTTTATTTTCAAACGGAAGTGTGATTTCTTTTTCAAAAGCAAAGTGTGAATTTCTTTTAATGCAAGTGTGTTTCCATTACATGCAGAGGTTGTCTCTATTTAATTAAAGAGAGTGTCTTTCAATTAAATTAAATTTTGTTAACCTATCTCCATATTCAAAATTTGTCAAAATCATTTTAATTGATAATATATAGCATTCTTAGATTCTAGAATATCACATTATCCTACCTAGCAAGGCAAGTTGAGTGAGGACACCATAATGTCTTATGCCAAATGTTTAAGTTATGGATGTTGATGGTGTGAATGTCATAGGAGATATTTAGTTAGATTTTTTTTTAGATTTACTTATATAAAAAATAGATTTGGAATCTTATTTAGTATTATTACGATTTAGATATCACAGTAGAAGTCAAGCCCCCAAACAGTGAACTATAAACTTCAATATCCAACGGTCTCATTGCATATATCCTTAGAAACTAGACTTGGTATAAAATGACACCAATCAATTAATTGGTAAAATGAGAGGTATAACGATAGACTAACAGTAGAAAGGATCATTCATGCTGATAAATGGAAAAAAAGATTTTCTTGAAGAGAAAGAAAAACCCACTTACACATAGTCAAGAGCTAAGACTGCCACCTTCAGGTAGGGTCTTTAGATAAGAGGGTGGAATGCCAAGAATCCTTCATAATGGTTAAGTTATAGGAGGGTAAATAATTATCATATGTTTTTTTATAAGACTCCTCATTCAATTGGAATGATATGGACCTCCTAAGTAGAGTAAGGAACCTTGATAAGCTAGTAAGCCTAGATAGGCAATCACAGTCTAGCCATGAAGAAGTAGGGTGGCTGAGTAGAAAGATTCCTGATAATAGATTCAAAAGGAAATGCCAGTGAAGGGACACTTTTCATTGTGTTACATTTTTTTTATATGAACTCAAGGTACCAATAAGGAAGATACACCTACACAGTCCAAACAATCACAATTATGAGAAGAAGAGCTAAGTGTATTGAACTTTACATAAGAAGTGAATTTGAGTAAAAAAGGCAATTAGGACTTATTATGTATAATACCTTAGTATACATTTAATTATTTGTTCCTGTAAGATAGATAAAATATCTTAATGCCTAATTAGGCCTTTTAAGCCTAATATAGGCATACAAAAGGCTACATATGGAAATCATATAAAATTACACCTATTGGATGCATGATGAGAATTAAATGTTATATAAACTAAGTGATAATGGTGGTGATGTTCAATGAGGACAAAACTTAGATAATTAAATGAAAACCCAAGAGTTAGCCCTGTAGGGTCAAACTGCTAGGGTTATTCACAAACCCTAGGCCTAATTATATGAGGGGTTTATAGAGGGTAGGGTTAAAGGAGAGCCATGACCCAAAATATTATACCAGATAGTGAGGGAATTTTTAATAATATTTAAAATCCATCATCACTGTTGAAGGGGAGAAAATGATACTCAGGTCACCAACATAGCTAGTTTAAGCACTTAGACTGGATAGTGGTAAGCATGGTAGGATTACAAGGGAATGAGGTATAAATGGTGATATAAATAATGGAAAGAAAGGAAAAAATGTTTAAAAAATGTTTTATAATATTAAATAGTAAAGTTGGAGAAACCAATCCACCTACAAGTGACACAAATCCCTCAAGACTCAGTTTTGGCCTTTTACACCTAAAACCATCTTCAGACCTCAAATCCCACCTCCATCTTGGTGACATAACTAAAACATCCCAAGTATAATTAACATCATTAAAATGTGTGGAAGGATGGTAAAGGCCTTGAATAGGATGTTTTAGGTAGAGGATATCAATGAAAAGTTCATATTAGTCTCATCACCCATCTTGAGTTGTACTACACCTAATTTGCCACCTCAAGTTATTAGTTCAAACACTCATATTTTTCATATCAAAAGGACTCAAATAAAATTATATTAATGAGATTTTGGTAAAATTATACACTCACCATACATGGATGAATGAGTGAGATTTAATATCCCATCAATAATATTATAACCATGCTAAAAAAAGCTTGCCAAAGAATCAATGTCTGCCAACATTCACTCATATCTCTCTACATAATATGCATGGTAAAAATATTATTTTAGAGGTTTTATAAGGTTATATGGTATCAACATCCATGTTATAAAGTTTTTTATTTGAGGTCTATACTTCATGAACCATCATTAAGATGGTAGACCTTTAAAACCCTACATAAACCCTAACATAGGCGTGATGGGAGAAAACTTAATATATTTACACTCAAATGCCTTGTATGGATCCTAAATACACATTATTCTCATATAAATTTTAGATGAGGTCACATCCATGATATTAATTTGTATGAACTATTATTTAGACTTGTCTTAAACTATACTTTTACAAGGTTTTGAATGGAAAATAAGATGCAAATTTGTTTGAAGAGTTATAGACAATAGGAGAGGTTATTATGAGGTATGTTACACATTTTAAAACCACAATACACTCTTATCAAATACTATAAAGTTTCTTATAAGTTTGTGTGAAATAGGCAATCTTAAAATACAATAAGAAGGTGGCCTAGTCACATAAGTAAGGTAAAGTTGTAGGTGTAAGCTGATTGGAAAGCATAATTATTGGTATAGTATGTTTATTTATACCTTTAAAATGTCCATTTTTTCTATTCTTAAGGCCTTATTCAGGACTCATGACCATTCAAGTAACATACATCATGTGACTATGCTTAATTGCCTAAGAGGCCTATATGGTTAATAAGGAAGAAGGACTAATGGTGTAGAGGGGATACTATGAGGTTAAATTAAGGGTAATTACACACTTGTGACTAATTCATATGGGTTAATAGACACTTCTCATGCTCATCATGTAAAATGGGTAATTTTTCAAGCCTAGTCAACATGCAAGGATAAGGGTAGGATACTTAATGACCCATGAGGACTAATTGGGGCATAATGTACTTATATAACTATCAAAAAAGAAGAGGTGAATGGTTAAATGGAATGATCACTCTCTTCATGGAGTCAACCAAGCTTGAACATAGCTCCACAACTCCATCTCAATGTCTAAGATGTTTAATGATGACATCCCACCACCAAGGTAATGTATGAGGGAGTTGTTACTAATCTTTGTGGATGTCTTAACTATTGTTTTCTAAATAAAGATCATTCATGATCCATCCTCCACATTTACATTCCATGCCATCTTCTCTCTCTTTCATCATATTTATATATTGAGGCCTCTAAGACATTATATGCATCCGTCACCTGGGTATGAGGAAACTCTACCAAGATTTGTATCTTATAAACCTCTTAGACTAATTCAATGACTAATTTAGCTTCTTTCATACTAATCTAGTGTGTTTATGTTGGTTTTATTTGCATAAGTGGTATTTTCTCTCTCTTTTTATGTCCTTGTCTCACCTAGATGATAGTAGGTTATTTTAAGTAGGTCAGATGATGTGTTAAAGGCTAGTGAGTGTAATTGAAGTGTAAAGTGGTTAGACATGTCTCAAGATATGATTTTTATCCATCACCTCTAAGTTTTATCCATCCACCATGACCTTATTTTGAAGTACTAATTATAACCCCTTAGAGAGAGTGGTTAAGTCCTTGCACTTTTCATTAGTGTTGTTTGAGGTCAAATAAAGTGGATGAAAGATATTGGTGCATCACCTCCATTAGTATAGGTTTAATTTTCACATTTTCCCTTTATCCATTTTCACCCCAACATTTAGTATGTTTTAATGATTTGAACTAAATTGATACACTAGGGGAACTATCCCCATAAAATATAGGTTTATCCTAGCCATAGGTCACCCACAACCTTATGTTAATCCCATGTTACCCCAAACCTGGGAATAGGCCTAAAAAACCTCCTCCTAAGGTGAGGTTTGGAGTGTTAAGAGGTCATCCTTCAAAAATAGAGAGGGTGGGATGAAATAAACCTCATTTATTTTCTTTAATTTTGATATAGTGTCCTTACAACTTTGGATTTTGGGAGGGATAAATTGTTTGTAGTATTCTTGGAGAGGTGGAGAAGAGAATTATGCTAAGGATGATACATTCTTCTCCTTCCACTCCTCAATAACTCTATAAAACTTTTTAATATCTTTAACTTCATTTATAAATGTAACTTGAAGGGTATGTCAATAAATTGAGGAACTTGAAAGCTATTTTGACTTGATCTCCATATACTTGTCTTTTTCTTGACTTTGGATATGCATGGGAGAAGATCCTTTCTCAAGGGTTGTCATAATATAATCATGGGCTATATTCCAAGAAGGTTTCCATGATGGAATGGTTTTAGGATCTTAAGGAAGAGTAGGTGAATATTGCATAGGCATGGACCTTTCTTGATGGCATATTATAGTTTGGGCTAGATTTGGAGGAAAACAAGGTTGACTTGGAGTACGAAAAGGCATACAAGGTTGAATGTATTGCATTTTATGTCTCTCTTCAAGTACCACTTTATTATCCATACATTGAATCAATCCTCTTATTTCTATCACCTCATTAATTTCCATTTATTGATTCATTCTCTCAATATATTCCCACCCATACTTAAGTGAATGCACTGAATCCCCCATCATTTGAATGTTTTTATTATGAATATAAGATGTATACATCTAAAATTGCTTGTTACATTTATCATCATTAATATTGTTATTTTTTTATTTGATAGGTTAATAAAGAGGTTGACAGGTCCCATATCATTATAAAGAGAAGGCTAAATATATTCAAGAATATTCAACAAAATATAGTGAGATAAAACCTAGAAACCAACCAGAAACTCCAACTTCTACCAAAAAAACACCACAAAAACCAACCAAAAACAAAAGGAGACCTAGACCACTAACCAGCTAGTCTGAATTCTTAGACTCAGAGTAAAAGACCAATTTATTGGTCCTTGTATTCTCCACTTTATTTTCCTTACCTCTAGTCTAATTCCCAATCCCTTATAATTTTTTTGAGACTAACCTCTTTTTCTTCATCCCAGTGGACTTGAAATCCTCCATAACCTACTTTATTTCCATCCTAGCTTCACCACCACTTCTACCATGTATGGTTCTAGTCTCATGGGGGGTATGCTCAGATGTCACATCTTCCTCCTTATCCTTGCTTAGATCAGAGTCACCAGGAACTAGTAGACTATTTAACTTCTCAAACTTATTGATTATTTCCATACACAAAATCTTCTAAATAGTCAATTTTCTTTATAGTTTTTCAAAGGACTATTTGATATCATCTTTCATCTTAAAATTTAATAAGGATCAACCCAAACTAGTGATTGGAGTCACAATATCATTATTATTCAACACTAATTTCACTTATTTTATATAATCACATTTATCTCTTTTTATTCCATTCTAATATCACCTCTTTTAGTCATTTATCTAACATCCACCTTTATTCTTCTTCATCCATTAACCTTATTCCTACGCACTTCTTAATTAATCCACCTAATCCCCTATTATCCACTAAATAATCCTACTTATCTAATATTTGGGAATTTAAAATTACCATAACCCACCTACCTACCTACTTAGAGGCTTTTCTACAATCCCACCCCCTAGATTCTCTAGAACCCCCCTAATCACATGACTAATCCACTAATAATCATGTCAGATTAGAATTCCAAATAAAATCTAGAGGCTTATATCTCTATAACCTTTGCTCCTCTAGAATCACCCAAGGAATTTTTAATTACTTGAATAATCCCCCACCATTTATCTTATTTCATCCAACTTTGAATGTTGGGAATTGATTCTCCCTCTCTTCTGTATTTAAATCCATCACCCCTCATGGATAAACTAGAAACTAACTATTGAATCCATAAAATATCCATGCAAATATTATTAATTAACCCATGCCATCCAAATCAATCTATCATACCTACATTATGCTGAAAATTTGAGTCTTTGGTAAGCACTCTTAATCCATAGTCAATTAGTCTTTTTCTTGTTTTGAATCTTGTTTAGAGTTTAGGTTATAATGTTGGTTTTAATGCCTATTTTATTTTAATTACAATCTAATGGCTCTAAATTATGAATTAAATTTATTTTTTGAGTGATTTTAATATAATTTTTACATCCAAATCTATTTTCTCAAAATTTCCATCTCATATTTGGTGAAGGATGCATGCAGGGGGTGATTAAAAGCCTATCAAGGACATTTGACAAGTGATTTTTGATAATAGATAGCTTTAATAGAAAGTTCTTAGATCAATATGATTTAATAGATTCAAGTGAGCTATAGAGGATGAGATGGGATTGCATGTTAGTATTTTTAAAGTTATCCTTGGGCACTAAAAAAGTGACCAAGTGTTGCCTGCATAGTCATAAATGACCTCAGTTAGATATAGTTCTGACTTAGGATGTTGGACACAGATCAAGAAATAGAATGATATGCCCAAGAATAATTATTTGGAATTACTTGGGGAATTATATCCATCTCATGTCCTATCTCATTTCTCTATACCCCAAATATATGATTTCATCTCAAGAATTTTTATCTTATCATCTTAATTGAATTGCCTTCATCCTATGCATTGGTCTTTACCTAAGACTTATCTCCTAATTCTATGTAACTTTATCCCATATCATTTTTGCTTGGGTAATCTCAATTATATCTCAACAAACACTTGGGGAATCCCAACCCCTCATAACCTTGGATTAAACCTACCACATTAATTTATTTTTAGGTGTCCATCTAGTTCATTCCTCCCCACATGTCCTATTGAGGGGTCATCATGTCCACTATCATCATTTACTAACATTCATCCATGAAATGGTTTTTATTTGAAATAACATTACCCCTTATACTTTTTCCACCCATAATTCCCTTCTAAGAGGGTAAAAATGTATGCACCTAAATACATTTGCCTTAATTATTCTATTAAATCTCACTAATTTATCCTATAATCATAATCCTAGTCAATTAATTAAAATCGTATTTCTCATTAAACCTTTACTAAATCCTATTAACCTTCCCCCACCCCCATGACCAATTAATCACCTCATTAACTTACTAACATTCCTACTTAAATACTAATCCTAATTTATTAAATACCCACTATCCCACTTGAAAATTAAAAATTCATATTTATTTAACTACCACCCTAGCCTTTCCTACATCCTTATGAGCCTTAAACCTCATTTAATCCCTATTATCCCTTAAGCTAATTTAGAAGTATCTGGATATAGAGAACCCTCTCTAAGATTCTAGAACTATCCAAACTAGCAGCTTATAAATAATTAAAAATTCCCTTAAAGCTCCATAATCCTATAAAAATATATAATTAGAGCATGGATAAGCTAATTATAAATTCCATAAGCCTTCCATATAATATCATACCTTCCATATATAGCATCCATACTATTTTTAAATTCACTTAAGCATCTAAAGAAGGCATGAAATCCATCTTGAAGCATTATCAAACAATCCACATACAAGTGAAATAACATTAGAATTGGTTCGAAAATATTGAAGAGAAGTTACTATGAGCAAGGTGATGGTTTTAGACATTTAATTCCTAACACCATGTGTGTTGAAATTGTCAATCTTACTTAAATTGCACTCAAATGCACATTTTAGGTCAAAATAACTAAAACACCTTAAATGGTTTGAACTTGTTATTTACAAGTGTCAATTTAAGCCAGAGTATCCCTAAATGGGGCAATGCATTTTATGTCATTCCTAACTATGATCAATTCATTTTGAGTCAAAATGACAATTTCACCTTTTTGTACTCTAGATCACTCTTTTTCTTATAATTCATTAGTACACATCACCTACATTTGTTATTTTGTTTTGGAAACATCTTAAATGGGAATACGGTTTCAACACATCTAACACTACCTTCCAATTCTTCTTGAGTCAAATTATGACCCAATAATATGACTTTTTAACCATTTTGATTAATTGAGGGCCAATTTCCAAATAATTGCAAAAATATTGGTTGATCTTGTTTAAGGATAATTAATTCAAATCAAAAGATTAAGTGGATTTTTTAAGCATGGGATATATTGAGAGGGTGGGTGAATCAATATATCATATATCTTATAAAACTTTCTGTTAAACAAATTCCACTTAACCGAACATTTAAGATATGCAATAAAACTAAAACAATAAACACCACACAAGATAGAAAAAGGCACCAGATATAATGTGGAAACCCAATGTGGGAAAAACCATGGAGAAAAATCTCAAGTATATAAATGAGCACCAACTCAAACAATATTCACGAGCACCAACTTACAAGAGCACCGACACAACAACTATTCATGAGCACCAACCCATAGGAGCACCAACCCCTTTGCTGAACACCAACATAGCAACAATTCATAAGCACCAACCCACAGGAGCACCAACCCAATTTCTGAGCATTAACACAACAATTCATGAGTACTAACCCATAGGAGCACCAACCCCTTTGCTAAGCACCAACACAACAATAATTCATGAGCACCAACCCACAAGAGCACCAACCCCTTTGTGTATACAACACAACTATCTCTCAATGTTGCTATCTCAACAAATGATAGTTTATTACAATATCTCTTTCCTCTATCACCTTTGCTCTTCTAAGCTAGATATAATAAATACAAATCATACTCATCTTTCTCATTGCTCTTCTAAGCTAGATATTACAATATCAAATCAAACTCTATCTCACACATTAGAAATGGCTTCTCAAGCCTTTATTTATAGCTTTTCAATTGACCTTTGGCCTTCCCCCTTTGTGACCCTTCAATCCTAATGGAAAATGGTGCCAAACTTGTATGACCTTTCATATCCTTGCCTTTTAAAAGTCATGTGGTGACCCATCATGAGAAAAAGTGTCCTTCCCTCTTTTGTCTTTAGCTTGGTGACTTTTCGTATTCCTCAAAGTGTCCCTTCATGAGAAATTGCACCATTCCTCTTTTGTCTTCACTTGGTGACTCTTGGAATTCCCCAAGATGACTCTTCATGAGAAAATGTGTCCCATTCTTCTTTTGTCTTTACCCTGTGACTCTTTGATTTCTCCATGGGCCCTTCTTTTGTCTTATATGTAACCAAAAATATATTTGTTAATATTAAATAAATATTAACACACATTAGCCAAGATATATCTATTACAAACATTATTAAATGCAATGGGGCCTTTCTCACCAATAATGCTAGACCTTTGACATCAATGAAAATATTTCCAACAATCTCCCCCTTTGTCATTGATGGCAACCTCAATCCTAAAATTGCCACATCCTATTACCTGCACACTAACTCCCCCTTACTATAGCAACCTATACCTATTTCTACACTTGTACCTATACCTATTATTCTCCCCCTTTGACATCAATGGTAAAGGGCCTACCTAGAGCTAACACTTAGCTCCCCCTCAACTAATGTTGAACATCAATGGTAAGAAGTAATAGAAATTACTCCCAACTCCTCTTGTAGATCTTTGAATTTGTCCTTTGATCATGCCTTTGAGAAGATATCTAATAAATCATTGCCTATCCTTTGAGAATCTGTAATCAACTCATTTGAATATTTTCTTCTAATCTCACTACATTTTGCATGAGACTTTAATGTGTATCCTTGAACACATATCTGACTTACACTCAATAGATTATGCTTATGAAACATTCTTAGTCTTGGTTCTACCATTATCCAAACTCAAAGTACCTTTTTTGGCTGTCCTAGTAGTGGTTTTATCTTCAAATTTCACTATGCCACCATTGATATTCTTTACTCTTATCTCCTATCATATGCCTCAAACATCCACTATCAACAAAACATGGCTGATCTTCATTTCTTACATGAAAAGATATCTAAACCATCATAGAATATTTAGGTTGTTTCTTCTACTATGAACATGTCTGAACCTTTTTCTTGATGAATGGATCTTTGAAACTCTGATCCTTCTTTTTGATGAATGGATCTTTGAAACTCTAGTCCTTCTTGATTGAATCTCCATGAGTATCCTTCTCTTTATTTCTAAAACTATTAACTCTTTTTCAACATTCTAATTTCTTATGACCATATCCATTTAAAACACCTTAAAACATTTAAACACTGCATATGCAAGAAACATTCTAATAGCCTCAAACCTTAACACTGGTGCAATTTTTTTTTCAAAATATATTCCCTCAAATGATATACAAATTAATCTGTCAACTCACCTTCTTGTCATGCAACATAGCCAAGACCCAATAGCATCCACAATGCTTTAATTTTTCTTTAAAATGTCTCCTTAAATCCTAGAAGAGACACCCCACACAAAGGGTCTTAGAAATAGGTCTCATGAGATTCCCACATCTCCTCTGTTTCTTCCTTGTATCTTTCTCTTAGAATTCATTTAAGCATGTGTAACCTTTTTGACTTACTAACCTTATCATTTATGATGTTTTTCACCTTCTCAACTTTTGCAACTATCTTATCTTGACAAAGCTCATTATCAAACGTAACAAGAGATTCTTCACAATCCTTTCTATCTAATTCTTTATCTACTATAGCAAGTAATTCATTCTCACTCTTAAACTCAACCTGATTAACCTTTACTATTTTAGGTCTCCAAACTTGAATTTGACTCTTCTCATATCTTTTAGGGGCTCTGTAACCTATGACATACTTTGAAGATCTCTTTACTTGTTTTGGACATAATTTAGCAATATGGATAACCTTATGACAATAAAAGCAAGCAACATTTCTCATACCTTCTTTTTGAATGTGACCAAGATCTCCCTTTGACTGATTGCTTCTCCTCATATAGTCTGTTTCCCTATGACCAACATGATGACAAATAAAACAATGGCCATGAAAAGATTTTGAAAACTTAAAAGCATTAGGCTACTTGATCATCTTCTTCAATTTGCCTTCAAAACTTGCATCCTTCTTCCTTGGTAATATTTCATGATCTTTCTCAACCTTGATTAAAGTTTCTCATGATTATCCTTTAAAGAACCTAACTCAACCTTCAACTGATTACACTCTTTTTCTCTTGATTTTAAACTTGAATTTGCAACCTCTAACTGATTCTTATTTTCTATTACTTCTATAGCCAACTTAGAATCCAAGATATATACCTTTTCCTTAAGAGCCTCAACCACAGACTTCAAATCTTGATTCTCCTTCTTTAGCTGCTTGGCCATCTTGTGCTTTTCCTTGATCTACCTTCAAGATGTTAAACCCTTTCTGAAGGAACCTACCCTGATACCAATTTTTAAGCATGGGATATATCAAGAGGGGGGGTGAATCAGTATATCATATATCTTATAAAACTTTCTGTTAATCAAATTCCACTTAACCAAACATTCAAGATATGCAATAAAACTAAAACAATAAACACCACACAAGATAGAGAGAGACACCAGATATAACGTGGAAACCCAACATGGGAAAAACCATGGAGAACAATCTCAAGTATATGAATGAGCACCAGCTCAAACAATATTCACAAGCACTAACTTGTAAGATCACCAACCCCTTTGTTGAGCACCAACACATCAACTATTCATGAGCACCAACCCACAAGAGCACCAAACCCTTTGTTGAGCACCAACACAACAACAATTCATGAGCACCAACCCACAAGAGCACCAAACCCTTTGTTGAGCACCAACACAACAACAATTCATGAGCACCAACCCACAGGAGCACTAACCCCTTTGTTGAGCACCAACACAACAAATATTCATGAGCACCAACCCACAGGAGCACCAACCCCTTTGATGAGCACCAACACAACAACTATTCATGAGCACCAACCCCTTTGTGTATACCACACAACTATCTCTCAATGTTTCTATCTCAATAAATGAAGTTTATTACAATATCTCTTTCTTATCTCACCTTTGCTCTTCTAAGCTAGATATAATAAATACAAATCATACTCATCTCTCCCATTGCTCTTCTAAGCTAGATATTACAATATCAAATCAAACTTTATCTCACACATTACAAATGGCTTCTCAAGCCTTTATTTATAGCTTTCCAAATGACCTTTGGCCTTCCCCCTTGGTGACTTTTCTTATTCCTCAAAGTGTCCCTTCATGATAAATTGCACCATTCCTCTTTTGTCTTCACTTGGTGACTCTTGGAATTCCCCAAGATGACTCTTCATGAGAAAATGTGTCCCATTCTTCTTTTGTCTTTACCCTGTGACTCTTTGACTTCTCCATGGGCCCTTCTTTTGTCTTATATGCAACCAAAAATATATTTGTTAATATTAAATGAATATTAACACACACTAGCCAAGATATATCTATTACAAACATTATTAAATGCAGTGGGGCCTTTATCACCAATAATGCTAGACCTTTGACATCAATGACAATATTGCCATCAGGATTTTCCATGGAGGTTATTTAATATTTATTTTTGGAAATTGATTTCTATTAACCACATCACCTAATGACATCATTTCTTGGAAAGGCATCCTTAGGCCATAAATGCATAAAATATTTGAATCATTGTCTCCCATGATTCATTAATGCCTCTCATACCACATTAATGCCCCTTCTTCCCAAATCATTATGAGGGAATTTATTTATTTTAAGCTACAAAATTGAATGGATTATTGGCCACACATCTTGATCTCAAGATGGATGCTAACAATTCATTCTGATCAATCTCAAAAATCTATAAATAGGTGGGCATAGAACATCATTTTAAATCTCAATTATTGTAATATTATAATGCTAAAATATCTTCACAACTAGTTTATTTTTTTATTATTGTATTATTCATATTTTTATTAGCTTCATTTGATAGGAAATTATATATTTTCAATATCATGATCCTAGGTTTTATGGAGTGTTCTTGAGACATTGGAGGAGTTTGCCACCATTTTTGATGAAGACAAGAATACTTGATCAAGGGGAGAAAATGTTTTTGAGCCACGTTTGAGCAATGGAGTCAATTGGGAAGGTAATGGTTTATTTTTTTTCATTTGTATCCTATTGTTATTAGTAAAACCCCACATGAATAGATTAGCTTGTTTTAATTAGATGTCTATGCATTTTTATTTGATTTTTTAGATTAATGCTTAACTAATCATTTATTTTAATCCACTCTAAATTTTGGCATGCTCATTGGAACCTAATTTATTCCACATACCAAGAAGATCAATGTGAAGGTCTTAAATTGAAATTTGGAGGCTTGAAATGTTTTTAAATTGATTTTCTAGCTTTGTTTGGCCGTATTTCATCTTCATGGGTTTACACAGAGACTATTGGAAGTCTTGTGTAATCATCAATAGTCATGAACTAACCTTCAGAGGTCATATATAACTATTGGTGGTCATATATAACCATCAGTGGTTATTGTGCAAGGCAACAAGCTAATAATCCATCTTTCAGAGCTTGGTTTGGGGTCATATGGACTCTGTTTTTTATGATTTTTTTAAAACAATGTGTTTTCTCATAAATTTTTAGAATATGCTATTATTTTACCTTAAATTTGCATATTTTTTTAACATAATCAAGTTTCTAACCAATTCTAATCTAACACATTCTATTCTTAAGAGTTTGCCTTAGGTTCGATAGGTGTTTACTTTTCAAAGTTACTTACCTAAAACTTAAAAGAGCTTAAAAAAAAGGAGGTTATCTAACTTTTTTATGCAGGGCCTATTTGAAGAGTACCAATTCATATTTTTTTAGATCTTTTTAACCTTCTTTTGGGATATATAAAAAGAATTAAAAATTCTTTCATTTAGTGCTTAACAAAAAATTTAGGGTGTTTTATTGAATAGTTTTTGTGGTTGTTTCTTCCAAGTTTACAACTTAAGGCCAAGGGGCCAAAGAACATCACCAAATTTTTTGATTTAAGTGATTTAAAATTGAACACATTTCAAAGTTTGTCTTCAATAGATCATTGATTTATTAGAATTGATTGACAAAAAGAAAAATTGTGTGTATGCTCTCCCACCCATCCCCTTTAGGGAACTTGTGGATCAAAATCATCATATTTATTACAAAGTGCCTTAGTCAAAGGTGTAAAAGAGATGTTGTCAAGGATATCCCCAAGACTTGCATAGATTGGGTGATCTAGAAAAAACCTTAAATCTCTTTTACTGGTCATTTATTTTTGCATCTTGGTTTGTGAGGGGGACTTCATTACCTCCCATAAATTTTATAGAGAAGTCTTAACCTGAGAATTAATATTCTAACATTGTCCTCAACCCCTATTTATGGGGGGTATATAAATTACAATCACCCCACTAGGATGATGGTCTGATTGGTTAAACTATCTCCTATTACTAGCGCTAAGCCCAAGACATATGATCATGTTAGAAGTCACACTACACTAAGAAAATGATGAATGTAGTGGTTGTAGAAAGGGAAATACCTTTTTAAAATAAGCAATATGACATGGACCTAATTAATGTGTTTATTCTCATGAATTTTGATGTGAAAGTCTTGTGCATGGGATCAATCTAGAAACATTCAAAAACGTGCTAGTTTAGTTAACCCCACTTTGCCACACATTGTTAGTTTAGGGATTAAGATGATTAGTTAGTTGATTTGTCTTTGTCTTAGATTACTTGGCCTTGTTTGGGTCAAAAATTTATTATTAAAAAAATGTCAAAAACCAAGCACATTATCCCCAAATTTCTTTAACAAGGAGGTGTTATGTTTCTCAATTAAAAATCATCTTTTTCCTTGTTCAAATTATAATCTTAAGCATTGTGTCATATCTTCTAACTAGCACAATTATGTTGCCTATTTGAGTCTAGATCATTTGCCAAATTTTCTTAAGTCCATCATTGATAATTTAAATTTAGAATTGGACTCTTCTAAGTTTTAAAGGTTGATGTGTTAAATTGGGTTTGCCATTTTCACTTGACTTGTTTTAATTTGGGTTTAATTTCCCATTTTAATTTAGAGTCATTTATAGAATCATTATCACATTATCATCTTTGGTGGACTAAGGTCATCTTGTGTATCATTCATGATTTGAGTCCTAGAACACATTTTATACTGCCATTCCTATTACCATGTGGCAACATTACGCTACCCATTTGGTTCTAGTTTTATACATAGGAATTATTGCATGTTTCCACATTATGAGTTTATTGGTTCATATTGTCTCCTTCCTAATCCAAAGTGATTTCTTCTAGTTTTCTAGTATCAACTCATTGAAGTTGAACTAGCTTTTACGGTATTGATGTATCTCAAAAATTCTATGTTTTAGTGTACTAGTGATACTCTAGGATTTTTGAGTTATCATCCCCTCTTCTAATTCATATGATTTTAACCCTACCCAAGGTTGAGTAATTTCATGAACACATTCTTCTAATTATGTGTGGTTCCATGCCACCCTCCTTTTATAGTCTCTTTGGTTCCTTAATAATTTTTTTGGAAGAAAGATCAAATCCATACCTTATTTAAACATTTATGTAACATTGATCCAAATATAAGAAAACTTAGAGAACAACCTTTTAAATAATGACACTAAGGTATACTTGAAATAGGGTTTCTTGTAGCCCTAGTTGTAAAGTTGAGCATTTTTATGGTGGATATGAGCATTCCATATTGTTTGAGGATGCCACCCTCTTTGGGCCTATTTATTGAATCAATCCATGATGATTGTCATATGTCATCCTTGACCTTGTCTTCGATTTGAGCATCATACTTGAAGGTTACCACTTTGATATGCCCCCCTTCTCTTTCAATTTATGTGCCACACTCGAAACTTACTATTTTTGAATATCTATCTTCTCCTTCAACTTGTGTGAGAGATCAAGATTCACAATGTGTAAAGGTTACCATTCTAGGACATTTTTCTTTGGCTTGTATGAGCGAGCAAGCTCTGTAACATGTGAAGGTGACCATCTTAGTCTCTTCTCCTTGAATTTACATGAGTAATTGAGCTCCATAATACACGAAGGTTATCATTTTAGGACCTCATCTTTTGGTTTGCATGATAAACCAAGCTATGAAGCATGTAATCATTACCATTATAGTCCCATTACCTTCATCTATTGAACCTATTTTTAAAGAACCTCCATTTGATGAACTAGTTATTTCTGATCTCTTATTCAATAGTTTAATTTTTGGAGAGCCCATTATTAAACCACAAACCATTTTCCCACTAGACTAAATGTTACCCACTTTAGAAATTTTGTACCAATATTTGAGCCAAAAAATAAACATTGCCTCTTTAAAAACCATCTTATGAGGACCATAATGTGTTCAAAGTTGATATTTTGTAACCAATTATGAACCAAAACCCTAATGTTATTATTGAAAAACCCATTTATGATGAGCCAACCTGTGATAAATCACCCATTCATATGTTACCTATTTTTAAAGAACCTCATCTCCTTGATAAGCCAATCTCTACAGAGTTATCTCTTGATCTTCTCCCACTTGTTAAGGAGTCTCCTTTTTATAGATAAGATTCTATTGAGTCATCCCTCGAGTGGTTCCCTCTTTTTGATGGGATTCACTTAGATGAGTTAGTATATGTTGAACCCTTCTTGGATGAATCAGTTTATAATGAACACATTATGCCCTCATAGGCCATTACTTGTTAAATACCAAGAATTCAATATAACATCATTATAGAAACAACCACGTCAGATAAAGAATCAATATTAGAATCAAGTTCTATTTTTGAACTAACATCAGATTTAACATCAAAAATAAAATCAACATAAATTATGATATTAGATTCAGAGTCCCTTGCATCAAAATCAGATTGAAAAATAGATTATAGTCATGGTTGTTACAACAATGGTTACAATTTCCTTGCAGATTAAATACAATATATTTGTGATCCTTATATAGTTTTTTAGGATGATTACTTTAGAGTCAACACATGTTCTCTTAATATCTTCTATGAGGATTATGCTAACTTTCATTATACCCCCATTATCACCACCCAACACATCCATTATATTGATATTCTACCTCCCAAAAGCATCGATTGGGACTGATAGAATCACACTTTATTAAACTGCATCCATGGTGCCATATTAGGTGCATAATATCAAGGGGACTAGGACCAAATTTATGCAGATAAAGAACAAAATCTTAGTGAAACCTTTTCAAAGGCATTAGGAGAAGAGCAAAGAATAAACTTAGCATCTTTTAGTGAAACCTGTTAACATCTCTTCATAAAACCTTCTCAGAGGCACTATGGGATAATCAAGATAAATTCATATGTGAAAAACTCATCAAGATGCTAACAATTGAGCATAAAATTTATTTACTAATTTTTTAAGATGTTATTCATAATCAAATCAATATAGCTTCTAATCTATAACATAATCAAATGGTCTCTGCTCTCAAGATCAAACAATAGAATAATCTAGTGGTCATGTCAGGAGCATCTTTAGAGGTCTTTAGCCCCACTATAACTAAAATTATGTTTAATTTGGTATCAATAACATTATGTGTGATTGAAATTCCTAATATTCATTTGTTTCCCATTCATTATTCATTTCATTATCATCCACCTATTCATTACCCACTTATATCATTTATCCAAACATTATTTACCATCACTGGTGATACTTTCCTTTGTAAAGGCTATAAGGATATCTTGTCTTGATGTTTGAAGGCATCAAAGTCAAAAACCCATGAAGATCATGAACACATTATTGAGATCTAGATCAGTAGCAAGTTCTTGATATAGTATCTTTTCTAAAAGGGTATTGGATAAAAAATTTATAACTGATCATTTATGTTGTCTCACATGTTGACTAGGACATGCATCCCAACATCATTAAGGGTAAGATAACCAATTTTTCATTTACCATTTTCCATTACCATGCCTTGTCTCTTAGGGGAAACCCTATAGACCATTTCATTATTGGAATTATTATATCATTATGTTCCATTTATCTCATGTTATCTAAACTGCATTGACTTGAGGTCCTTTGGGACTATGTAGGTAGTGCTCACTTTCTATTGAGCTTATCTCGGTCACCCCTTTGCCACACTCTCACCATTTTGTGAGTAATTGTTGAGTTTAAACACTCACACCATCTTGTGAGCACACTATGCCAGTCATCACTTGAGGGTAATTGTGTTTCCACTATAGCCAATTATATTTAGATCATTTTCCTTATACCATTTCTTTACTTTTGACCTAGGCTTGTTTTTAGTTATCTTGCTTACCCCATTTTGATCTTGGTTCCTTTGGTTCTTCCTAGACCTTTTCATGAGGGGATTTTGATCTAGTTTTAACTAATTTTATAATGTTGTGTTGAATGATAGTTTATGTAAGTAGTGTGACATTTAAAATAGAAAATTCTATTTCATGTATTATCTTATTTGGTATCATTGATTATAATCTCTTATGGACAAATTGATTTTGTATTTGATACCCCTGAGTATAACTACCTTTGGTCAAATTAGTATTATGAATTTGTTTCTTAATTATAACTACTTATAGGAAAATTAGGTAAAATGCCTTTTTTATCATGCATTGTCATATCATATGGTCATACATATTATCATGTACCTTATCGTTCACCTTTGTTTGTGAACGTGTTGTGACCTAGTCAGTTTTTCATCACCTTTTATGTGGGTAAAATTACTATGACTTGGGATTATTTTGGAGTTACGATCGCTATGCTCAATTCATGTTGAGGTCAACTTAGTCCCCCTCTTATCATATGCTCTTACCATTTTTGTGAGCATTTTAAATATTGGCACGATCTCGCCATTTCACAAGCACTCTTCTATGCTCTCACCATCTTGTAAGTTAGACCATATTGTGTCTTTTAATCCTTAATCAGGTTTATATGCTTCAAAAATTCCTAAAATATTTATTTAATTGATTATTGTTATGTTGGTCTTTTGTTTTCCTATTTGGCCTTATTTCTTTGTTTTATTTTCCAAGTACATCTTGATGGTCCACATAGATCTTGACTATTTGTATCTTGATCTCATGTTGTTAAGATGTCCTATTTTATTTTTGTCTTTGATTTTTTTTTTAAACATAATCAGTTGTAACTATGGTCTTGGTCATTTTTTTACTATTGTCCTTAGTTATAAGTGTTCACATTTGAACTAGCTCTATACATTTGAAATGCCATGTCATTATGAGCTATTCATACTTATGATGCCTAATTTATTTTTTTATATCAAGAACTTTGTTATCTAGTGTCAAAGTCTTAACATCAACAAAGCTTCAATGAACAGTTCTCAAGATCACTATGCATAATCTAGGATCATGATATGAAAATATTCATCTAGGTACCATGAATTTTAGCACTTCAACTCTATGCTTAGATAGACATCTCTTAGCATACATCATGAGTCTAACTAAACTTTGGTTAGTTTTCTTCATCTGTCATTCCATTTCTAGGTGAACTACATTGGATTGAGGTATATTTAGACTATGTAGGTAGTGCTCAATTTATATTGAGGCTAGCTTGTCCATATTCATTCTTCTTTGCATCTCTCTTATCACTTTATGCATCCTCATATGCATGGTTTTTTGTGGCTCTATCATCCATTCCATGATCACATCTATCTTTGCATCCACTCATTTTAACCTATGTTTTAGGTTATATCCTTGAGATAATTACTTGCCAATTTGCACATGATGGGGCACAATATTTTAAATAATTCATAAATTTAAATCAGCCTTAAAGGGGCAAGACTATTCTTTATTCTTTATCAATGATCAAAATTATCCCTACCAGGGCACAATTATCTTATCACAATCAAATTTGATATAATGGGGTAATTCTTATTATCTCTTTATGGATATCATGTTCTCATTTTCCTTTAATTACAAGATCTCCACACTTTTACCCACAATGGCTATGTTTTAGTGTGTAACTTGTCTTAGGATTGATCAATGTCATAAGCGTGCAACTTGCACTCTCAAATTGGGTACATTTCAAGTCTGTCCCTTACATGTTTATATTAAATCCTTCTCATTACCCCAATCTTTGGGGCCCATTATACCTATAATTATATTTTTATCATTTATGATAACCATACATGTAATCATTATCTCATTTAGATGTGATCTATTTCATGGGTTAATCTCTCATTGTCCCTCTATTTTTGAGATCCCATCCTTCTATTTCATCCTAGTATGTCCTCTTAAGGAGAAATCATGGGTCATTTCCAATTTATTATTGACAACTCTTTTCATTTAAAAGATGTTACTTCACTTGAATGCCTCACTATGCCTTCTCAAATAAGGGTAAAATATAAACATCCAATTCCTAACACCATTTGTGTTGAAATTCTCAATCTTACTCAAATTGCACTTAAATGTGAATTTTAGGTTAAAATCATTAAAAAACCATAAATGGTTAGAAATTGTTTATTTAAAAGTGTTGATTTAGGCTAGAGTATTCCTAAATGGGACACTTCATTTTATGTCATTCCTAACTTTGATCAATTCATTTTGAGTCAAAATGATGATTTCACCATTTTGTTCTCTAAATCACTCTTTTTCTTCTAATTTATTAGTACACATCATGTAACTTTGTTATTTTGTCTTGAAAACATCCTAAATGGGAATAAGGTTCCAATATATCTAACATCACCTAATAATTCTTTTCGAGTCAAATTATGACCTAGTAATATGACTTTTTGACCATTTTGATTAATTAAGGGCTAATTTCTAAATAATTACACAAATGTTGATTAATATTATTTAAGGATAATTAATTTAAATCAAGATATTAAGTGTTTTTTCCATAGAGTTTATTTAATATTTCTTTTTGGAAATTGATTTCTATTAATTGCATCACCTAATGACATCATTTCTTTGAATGGCATCCCTAGGCCATAAATGCATAAAATATCTAAATCATGGTCTCCCATGCCTCATGAGTGCCTCTCATGCCTCATTAATTTCCTTTATTCCCAAATCATTATGAGGGCATTTACTAATTTTAACCTACAAAATTAAATGGATTCTTGGCCACACATCTTGATCTCAAGATGGACAGTCATAATTCATTTTGATCAATCCCAAAATCTATAAATAGGAGGGCATAGAACATCATTTTAAATATTAATTATTGTAATTTTATAATGATAAAATATATTCACAACTCATTTTAATTTTGATTATTATATTATTCATATTTGTATTAGCTTCATTTGATAGGTAATTAGATAGTTTCAATATCACGAGCCTAGGTTTTATGGGGTGTTCTTGAGACATTGGAGGAGTTTGACACCATTTTTTATGAATAAAAGAATGTTTGGTCAATTGGAGAACATGTTTTATTGAGAAATGGAGTCACTTGGGAAGGTAATGGTTTGATTTATTTCATTTGTATCCTATTTTTATTATCAAAACCCTACATGAATAGATTGGCTTGATTTAATTATCTCTCTAAGCATTTTTCTTTGATTTCTTAGACTAATTCTTGACTAATCATTTTTTTTAATCCAATCTGAAATGGTAGGGATTTACTCCTCATTTTTTTATTATTCCTACATTTATCTCTTTTTGATCTTATTGTGATTTTGGGTTAAACTCACTATTTATAGTAGTTTTGATTCATAGCTCAAAAATACAATCATATAGAAGGGATGGGGATGATGAGACCAAGTTATTTCTCTTTATCAAAATCTATAATTTGCATTTCCAAACTTACATGGGTTTATTTAAAGTTTAATAAGTCTCGAGTAAAATCAATATGACTTTAAAAGGGTTGACTAAATGGACAAGTAGGATATCAAAGAGGCTAAGTTGGAGTAGGAGAGGGCATATACATCTACTGATAACCTTGGTGAGGTTGACATGTTATTGCTTGAGAGCCACTTGAGGTGAAGCCATGAATGCCATCAACATGTTATGAAGAATATGATGGAATATAGTATGCATTTTGACCAAAATAATGATGAGGATACATACCAATGTTTTTATTTTAAAATAATTGGGCTACTTATACCAACTGTAGTTCACTTAGAGTTATAATTGATGATTTTGTCCATGAATCCAAAGGATAATGAATTGTATAACAAAACCAATAAATCTTCAATTGTATGAAATCATTGTCCCACCAGGAATGTTATAACTATTATCATCAAAAGTTTCACCCTTGAGGAGGGTGTTTAAGCCTCCTCACTTAAGTGATAGCATGGGAACTCTCCAAATATTGTGGGTGACCTTATAGATACTACTTGAAATGTAAAATGGAGAGATAAATAAAATCAAACCAAATATAACTCCTTCACTTTCCTATCATGCACTAATAACATAAACTAAGACTGGATATGATTTCACAACTCAAATGGAGTCTCCAAACATGAATTTTTCACATAGAGGCTATAACATGATGCATAGTCTAAGGGGATAATCAAGAGGTAAGAAATAAAATAACTAATGACTCCAATTTTTATCCCTAAAACATTATTAGAATCACTATATGTAACCTTAAAGGATGACTAACACTTGCAAGTAGATAAGAAGATAGGATAAATGAGAGGAGGTTACAAACACCATCACTATAATTAATTAACTAACATGAATTATACAATAGTTGAAAGCATAAGATAAGGATAGACTTATATTAATTCATTTTAGGGGAAAATTACAAGTGTTCATTTGGATAGGTCTATACCATATCCAACAAAAGGATTTCCTACAATGTTAAAATCAAGCATACATATAAGAGAAGGAAGAAGAGAGAGAGAAAGATAGAAGAGAGGTGTCAAAAGCTAATTATGGATGATAAACACTCATGAAATAAGTTAAAATTAATATAAACTACCAAATGGTAGTTATGAGGTCTATCTTCAACATGTGTGTACTCCATTTGATGGCAATCTTATCAACGTGGCATAAGAATTATGTTTGGATTGATGAATAATCTTTGAGCACTTGAAACTACTCCTTGGAATGACTATGAGATTAAAATTAATATTATTGGAGTATAATTACCTTAAACTATTTAAAATCCACATTCCATCATCTTTTTGTTGTCTTATGCAATTTACTTTATCATTCCCACATTTACTCTCTTGGAGGTTTATTCCTTATATCCCTATTTTGGTAAAAAAGATCATTAATTTGAGTGATATATAAGTATTATATTAAAAATAATGACATATTTTAGTACCCTTTATCCCTTTTCAACTTCATTCAAATTTTTAGAGCTCAACTCCTAATGTAGACCCACTTTATCAACACCCACCTTTCCTAATTAGGCCTAACTATGCATAAAGAAAGCCTACAGTCCTATAAACCATAAAAATCCCTACATTACTACCCAAAAACACCCAAAATATTTTTGGGAACATTAAATAAGTTTTTATATAAAATTTTAGTCAATTCCATTAGTTAGAACTCAAGTTATGTGAATTGCAAGTTTTCAAACCCTAGGTTGAAAAAACACATCCTTGAGTAAGTCGAGAGCAAAAAAAATGATAGGGAGAGTTAAAGTGAAATTAAAACAAATAAAATACCTGTATTACATCTAAAAAATATTTATTAAACTCCTCCAACCATAATTTATCCTTGATCAACCTTAATGAGCTCTCTTCAAGCAAAAAGGATGAGTTTTGTGCATGAAAAGGATTGTGTTCATGGCTGTAGTACTCTTTGGTCTTTATATTCATATTAAAAGTATCCTCAGCACATTTAAAATTTATTAATGACTCTCCCACAATTATAATATTCATAAAAACTCTAATACTCAACACAAATCACTACATACTCACTTGAACTCTTGAAAACATAATGCAAAAGAGCTCATTAGCAAGAACATAGATCTTCGTTGGGTTTGATGTTTGTTAGAGTTTAAGGAAGGTATTTCATATAATTATTTTATTTATTATACCATACATATACATTTATATCATCTTATTAATAGCATTCACTTCATCATTTGTTCTTCAAACCATCAATGCTGTGTAAGGTTCATCTCTCTTACTTGAAGATGTGGACCTATAGGTCTACAAACCTATATGTTTGTATTTTTCTCAACTTAGAAAATTGATGATGTTTTACTTGGTAATTTAATACCTATGATAATATATTTTAAATTTTATATTATTTTTCAAGTTAAAAAAACCATTTTTGAGTCCCTCAAATGTTTTCAAACACCTAATTCTTGTTGGCAAACACTAAACTAGTGTTCTTCAAGTTTGTGGCATGCTAGATCACCTCAAGGATGGTTTTATGGATTTGTTTCATTGTAAAATTTCATATTATATTTTACTACCTCTAACCTAAAGTGTATTATTACATTATTCACCTAAACTAGTTAATCAAAATCTCAAACGTGCTTGCATATGAAACCATCTCTCGTGTCTTCAAAGGCTTTAGGTGAACATTTTGAATGCATATGCATTCGATGCATGTTTAGGATAACTATAGGATTTATAGGAGTTAATATTTCCTCATTATAGTCCAAAATTACTACCCATTCTTCTTGTCCAAGCCTTTTACCTATTTTTTTACACTTGAGACCTTGTGAGAGAGTTCAAAAAACATTGTTAAAGGACTATAACCTACAATCTTGTACTAAATATGTTCATAAAGTGAGTTAATAAATTATTTATATGATTATTTAATTTTTATATATAATTAATATCAACTAAAAATCAATTTTCATATTGGTTTCTTGAGGAATAAAACTTAGCATCAATGTCACTCTCTTAAGCTTCAATAGACCTAAGACTTCCCACAACAAGGTCTTGATCAAAACATCACTTGAATGATGGGTCAATTTTTTAGTATAATAACTTCTCCTATAAAATTAAAAATGACTCATAATAAGTTTAAAGTCTCAAATGTTGACTCCAACACCATGAATCTTCTTTTCCTACACTTTTTTTATAACCACCTATAGGTAGTTTTATGCATAGTCAACATACTTTGTTAATTCCTTTATAATTTGAAATTTTTGGTGATTTTGTGATAAATAAAAAGTATATATAAGGTTTTATATATTTTATTTAAATTTTAGTATTCCAAATAAAAGCTTATTCCATGCAAAAGAATGTCATAGTTCTCAAAAACCCTGCCTGCCACCTTCAAAAGCAATAAAAAATAATGTTTTTGGTTATTTTGTTGATATCACATGCCAAATGATGAATTAAAATAATGTGATATGGATATTAAATACCCTAATGAGTTAAAAATACCATTTTATTAAATCCCTTATCCTAACAATTCACTGCAACAATAAAAACCGTGACTATATGATTTTAGGAGTATTGTGGGTTACTTATCTTGTTAATGATTGTTTATAAAGCATATCCATTCAATCTTGAAAATAATTTATATTATTTTAATTTAATAATTTCCCATATTCACCCCTAATATCATTTAATCCTACTCTCTTTCCTCTTCATAGAAGAACACTTGAAAATGGCCTTCACTAGTTTGCAAAGATGTCAATGGAGGAGATCAAATGTTTTTGGGCTTATTTAGACCTACCAATACTGCCACAAGTTTTATTTGATACTAAAAACCTATAATATACCTTAAACATATATTTTTGACATTAACTGACCATATTCACATTGAAAAGTATCTTTTCAAGCCCTTGGCAAGAGTTTTGCTACATTATATTGCATTTTATTGATCTCTGGAGGGTCCCACCACTCCTTGCACATTGAAATGACCTGAGTGATCATATGGAAAGAGTAAATAACCTTGATATATATTTTAAACAAATTATAATCCTAAAAAAATCACTTGATCCCTCTAGTTAGCAAAGGTAAACATCACTTTAATTTTTTCAAATTTACCTTAACTTTTGCTAAACATGAAATAATAATGTGTTTACCTTACCATTTCATGTCTATAGAAGATCAATTTCCCCATAATACATCATGTCACCTTTGAGATAAATATACCAATATCTCACCATGGGTCAACATATCTTAATCTTTGTAGAGTAACCTTAAACTTTGATAAGATACCTTAACTTTTCCAAACATGTAAACAATACCTTCATGAAGGAGATAATGATAATACTAGGGGTATGACTCACTCTTCGATACCATGAAATAGACCTTAATATGATTTAATATTTGACAAGACATCCTTTTATGACAAGGTTTGACCAATAGCCTAAGACCAATACTGTCAATAAGACACCAACAAGGTTAGACAAGTCTAGAAGCAAAGTTTTGAATTGTCCCCACTCATGGTGACTAAGTTTGGATAACAATTTACTCACATGTACTTGTTCCTTAGAAATCAATAAAGAACAAAGGAGAGATTTGAGGCTTAAATAGACTCACTACATGATTATAAAGGGGATTTTCTATAGAATTGATTATGAAGGCATATACCTAAGATGTGTATCACGAGAAGAAGCTCAACAAATTATAGAAAATTTACACAAAAAATAGGAAATGATCATCCCTATAGAAACACCATAACCAATAAAATCCTTAGAATGGGCTATTATTGGCCAATAATCTTTAAGGATGCACATGTTCATGTAAGAACATGTCATGAATGCCAGGTCTTGGAAAAAATATAAGTACATGTAACAATTTTATTGAAACCTATTATTGAAGGAAGATCATTCGCTCGATGGGGATTAGAATTCATTGATGTCATTAACACTAATTTTTAATTTAGTCATAAATTTTTACTTACTACCACAAATTATTGCACATGATGGACTAAAACAATAGCTACTAGGCATTCTAGAGCACAAGATGTAATCAACTTTCTAGAGGAAAACATCAAAACTAGATTTGGGTCCCCATTTCCTTATTTTGTGATAATGGAATAGTATTTCAATCAATTAAATTCACTAAAAGGGCCCATGATAATCAAAACACCATTAGGTCATCTTCAAACCACTACCCATAAGGAAATGGATTGGATGAATCAATAAACATAAACCTGATTGATGCCATTAAAATTTTTCATCAAATAAACCTAGAGAGTGGTAGAGAATGGTATCATCTACTAAAATATACACTATGGGGTGATCAAACAAGATACAAGCAGGCCTTCAAGGCATCACCTTACTTACTAGTATATGAATGATAGCTAATTTTCCCAATCATGCTTAAATTTTCATCATATCAATTAATGAAATAATTAATGAAACCAAGTGAAAAATTTGAGTCTCTATTATTATACATGATAGAGATGAATATTCAAGGACTAAAGCCTTAACGAGTTTCAAAAATATCAGGACATAGTCAAAATGTGGTTTTATAAAAGAGAAAAATTTAGAGCATTCATAATATATGACTTGATACTTCTATGGGATAAAGTTCATGAATATAAAGGACATCATAACAAGTTTACCTTGCTATGGATTGGACCTTATCAAGTTTTAAATATCGTGGGTAACAATGTTTTTTTTAGGTACCATTAAGGTAAAAAATTAACATATCTAGTCAATGGATAATTTTTGAAGCACTACTTCATGGATGTACCATATATATATATATATATATATATATATATATATATATATATATATATATATATATATATATGTTATTGAGTAATAAAAAGTGTTATGGTAGAGGTAGGAGTATAATATATTTACTACTTTCATAGTTAGTTTCACTACTTTTTAGGTTAGCATTTCTTGTTTTCAGCATGTTGCTTTCCCTAGTTTAGTTCCCTCTTTTCTAGATTAGATGTATTTTATTTTGTGTAAATATGATTAAATTATATTATACTCAATAAATTACCCAATACATTGGATTTATTATCCATGTTTAAGGATAAAATTTAAATACATGAAAAAGGTTCCAAAAGAAACATCTAGTGTGGGAAGTGCATAAAATAAAACACATAAATTGGTTGTTTTGTAGGTTTTACACCCTTGTGTTTAAGACCTTCAAAATTTAAGTATGAAATAAAAATTTAATCATGATCATGTTACCACTAAATACTTCTACCAGGTATATAAATTTTTTTCTCATTACTTCGTATGAATTTAGAAAGTTTTCTCATTTTCACTAGATCAAATGCACTTCTCATGATAATACTTGTTTAAGGTAATAACCATTGATATGGGTATAGCTAGTAGGGATAATTTGGTAAAATTATACCCTTACATATACTAGATCACTATGGTTTCTACTCTTTTCTTCCAACCAATTCTAAAATAAAGTAGGAAAATGAAGACCAATTTATCCTAAAAGAGTTATTAATAAAACCTAAAGAAGATCTAAAAGATGATCAAAGGCTCACATGATGAATTAATATCAATGTATCATACATCATGCAAGAATATTAGAGGAGGAAAGAATAGGAACCAAAGGTGTATCTATTGGGGATATGGATGCTTAGATGGTAGTAGAGCAATACATGAACTTCCATAGTTTTAAATATATTTTCAAAGAAAATAGAATGAAACCTATAGTTATCCAAAATCTTTGCTAAAATACTCATGATAAGGGTAAAATTAAAATCACTTACTCACACATAAATACAAGGTATGAACAAGGAAAGTATGTTATATGTTGTAATTAAGAGTCTCTTTCATGTATCTAATTAAATTATTCTCTTGTAAAATGGTTCATGTTTGATTTGAAATTGCTAACCAATGTTTTGAGTTCTTGAATACTTGGGAGTATTCCCCCTGTGAGTCTCCATTTAATTTACTCAAAATACCCCCATTATTTTTTTTGAATAAGAGCACACTATATTGTGAATGATTTAGGCCCATTTTGAAAATCTTCTTTCAAATATATTTATATGTGCACCTAATTTTATTATTCAGTAGAAATGCAAATTGACACTTTCACATATTTATATTTATTCATACTAACTTATTAATATTATTCAAAAGGTTTACATATACATAATTTTTTAGAACATGCACAATATTTATAAAGTCTCGGGTTTCATGTATTTTGTTTGTCACTAAAAGTGTTCTTCATGGAAATTAAGTCTTCATAATTTTTTCTTGGAAGTCCACCTTCAACATTATTGGATCCCTCACACTTATGTTAAACCTTTAAAAAAATTCTTTTCAATACTTTTGTTCATAGGTTTTGATTTCACTTTTGGTCTTAGACATTCACGTTTATCATAGACTTTGTTTATAACTATGTTGCTTTGCAACTTTTGTACTTTGATAAAAGTTTTCAATATTTACATCTTAAAAAAAAATCATTATCATTTTTACTTGGTCATAATTTGGTCTTCAAAAAAAGTAGTCAAAGAAATTATTCCAAAGTGGTCTTCAAAACTTTTATCCCAAGGTCTTGGTCAAATTTAGTCTTCAATAAAAATGTTCAAACATTACATTTCAAAATTTTTGCTTTAGATCTGAGCCTTTGAAGAAATTAACCTTCACATCCTTCATAAAATAATTCCATCTTAGGTCTTTGGAAATTTTTCTCATAAAATGTTTTTGTATCGCAAGAATTTTAGATAACCCTATTCTAATACAACATCTAACACTCGACTGTCAAAAGCCTTCATGGTATAGTTGAATAAGAGTGAAAAGAGTGACAAGATAACACTTATTAAATGAAACAATGTGGTATTCTTTTGAACATATATAAGGTCTACATATCATACATACCAAAATAACGTGGTAACATTCAAATTAAATGAGTAAAACAAGTTTAGAAACATTGCGAATTAATGGCACATGAGCTAGAACTGAATACAAAAATCTATATGAATGAATTAAAAGTGAACATCATGTCCATTGATAAAAAATAATACTGATTGAACTTTAATCCTTGACAGAACTCAAAGCCATAGCCACCTATGTTCAAATTGTGAATTACTTCGAGAAGAGCCAAGCCATTAAATTGAATAACTATAACTATGTGAGGATACAAAATTAATAATGGCTTGTTCATCCAAGAAATTTAAGAGAGTTAATACACCTTCAAAAATTTTAATCAAAGACTCCATTGAGTATAGGGACACCATTTTTTTGTATTTAATAGTGTTCAATGATGAGTATCCCAATTACTGAGCTTTATGGAATGAAATTATAAATGTGGATGCCCATACATGTGAAGAAAATTTAACACTAGTGGAGAGGCAATTAGATGTAGATTTTATCTCACTTAAGTGACAAGGATTACACTTTGAAATAGCCAATACTAAGGTAATTCCATGGATTAACCTACTATGCGACTTATTGTTTGTGGGAAAGGTAACTAGAGATGCTTTTGTATATCACATGGAGCATACAACCATTGTTACCTATATTTCAATAGACACATTCCAAAGGTACCTATTCTTTCATATTATATATGCTACATTTAATTTACATAGAGTTGAAACATGGAAAAAGAATAATACAATTGATAAAACACAAAGTATATGGATCATCCTTGGAGAAACCATTATCCTTAAGGAGAATCTATTAGTACCTATAAACAATTTTTAGATGTGAGTCTGTATTGGAATGGCCTTTCTAAAAATTTAATATGGGTACCCTAACATCCACTTTATTCATCAATAATGGGTTATATTAAAGTATGTATTGCATGCATTTATCACATTTTCTAGTGTATTAGCTAGTTATTTTGTCTTTTAGTGAGTTTGTCATATGTGAGGATTTATCCCACATTATATAGTTAGGCTAGTTATATATTTATCCTTGCCTATTTATGAAATAACTTTCCTTTGTACTAAAATGTCATATTTCTAAATAACATTTTCATTGCATTGTTTTGCAATCAATTGTCTATATCTTCATGTGTGATGTTCTTAGATTTATCACTTATGAATCTTGGATTGGAATTCTTTTTTACCAATAAATAATTACAATGATGGTTATTTTGAGATGCTACCAATAAATAATAATTCTTAGACCTTTCAATTAAATACAATCCTATAAGAGAATAGGATGCTATCCAATTTGAGGAATACAAGTTAAAAAAAACCACTACACAACTATGAAAGGTAAGATATAGGTTATATAAAATCTATACATTATTCTTGATTGAACAAAATGTGGGTAATAAAAAGCATACTTAATATATTAAATTCAACATCTACTAGAATGGATCATAGCTAAGATAATATGGCATAGCCATTAAGAAGATAAAATGTAGGATAAATGAGTACAATGTAGTCTTCTAAATTCAAAGGCAGGATCAAGAGTATTAAGACATAGGCCTATATAAGGTAAAATACATGTTTAAATAGCTAAAAAACTAACCTATAAATTGAAATGTAGGTCTAAAAATCAGATTCAACCCAAATATAATTAAAACACACATAAAATACCATTTAATACATAGGAAAATAATTACAAAACCAACCTTAAAAATTTATTGCTTGTCTGCTCTCATATATCCACAACTTCTTCTCCTTTCCAATTCACCTCTATTTTCCTTTTTCATTCGTGTCTCTAAATTCCAAAAGTTCCTCTAATTTATAAAACTTCTTCTCTTTCTAATTATTTCACCCCATTTCTTTCATACTCCATCTCTTAGTTTTCATTTCATGCATATTAACTTAGCTCCAGTTAATTTCACTTTTGTGTGGTTACCTTTCCCTTACAAGTCATAGTTTAATATTTAAAACATTTTAATTTATTTATTTTAAAAAACATGCCTTAGTTAATCAAGTTATCTTTAACTCAATACTAAATTGACCAATTAGCTAATAAAATCTATTTTATAATTTTAAATATAATTTCTTACATGTAATTTTCAAAACTAACTTTAGATTGTATTAACTCAAGGTTAGAATTTCAATATAATTAAATTCCTATGAAATAATATTTATAAGGATAATTATCTATTTAACTAATAGATATTTAAGTCATTAATTTATACTTTTTTCCTAGATAATCGTATTTACAATAATTCATATTTATACAATTATTAAATATTTATTTTCTTGATTTAAACTAAAAAATAAAGTCAATTAAAAATAAGAAATTTAATGCATATTAAAATTAAATCCACACATAAATATATCACATTTAAGATTTCATAAATTATATATTAACATTTATGCATATAACATTTAAAATCTATTATGCATGTATGTAGGGTCACTATCAATTTTCTCTTTTAGTCCCCCAATCATCCCATCTATCCCATCCTTTCTGATGATACTCTTTCTCATCAAGAGCTAAGGGTAAGATCTCTCCTACATCCACCTCGCAACATGTAGGGAATTAGTCTCATAAATATAAACCAATAATACAAAAATTGATAAATACATATCCATAATGTACAAATTATAAAATATTAATGTCACATCATGTATACTAATCAAAAATATCACTATCCCATTTTAGTATATGTTATAAATCTAAAATTCAAAGCAATAATAATCAGTTAATAACCATAATAATTAATATATTCAAAGGTTATAAATCATAGGGAGAAATTAGGATATAAAATCCTCCCTCCCTTAAAAATGGTCATCATCCAGATGACACTTATTCAAATAATAGTTTTTAACATAAAAGAGTTTAACATAATTTAAAAACATTGTATCAAGTATCTATCATGTAAACAAATGCAAAAACAACATGTAAAACTCATCATAGTCTTCCCAAGTAGCACTATCTTTAGAGTATTAGTCCCACAAGACATTACACTAAGACATCTCTCTATTCTATAAATAAAGTTTGTGAGTGTCAATTACTCTGATTGGTTCTACCATGACCACCCCTAGATCTAAAACTTGAAAATCATTCCAATCCAAAACATGTGAAGGATCAGCTTTATAATTCTTAAGATAAGATACATGGAAAACATTGTATAATAGAGATAGATTTGATGGAAATAAAAGCCTATATGTAATAGGATTGACCACTTTTAACATTTTTAAGGGTCCCACATATCATGGTGATAGTTTTGATAACTTCCCAAACTTAATTGAGATCTTTTGTGGCTTAACCTAAAAGAACACTTTATCACCAATAGAAAACCTCCTATCTATCCTCTTAAAATTAGCATAACCTTTTTATCTATCACTAGGGCCAATTCTTATCTAATTAACTTAACTTGATCTTCCATTTCAGAAATCATCTAAAGTCTGAAGACTACCCTATCCTCTAACCTATCCCAATTGATTGGTGTCTTACACTTCCTTTTTCACAATATCTCAAAAGGATCAATCTTCAATGTTGATTGGTATGAGTTGTATGAAAATTCAACCAATGGAAGATGATTTTACAATTTATATTTTTGATCCATGTAATACATATGTAGAATATCCTCTAACACCTTATTTATTTACTTAATTTGACCATCAGTCTCTAGGTGATATGTGGTGCTAAAATTTAGTTGTGTACCCAAAGCTGAGTTTAGATTTACCCAAAACCTAGAAGTCATCATTGGATCATGATTTGAAATGATCTCCTCTTTTAATCCACGTAGATTATACACTTCATTTATGAACCTCTTCATAAGGGTAGGTGCATCATATATCAAATTGTCTAGTATGAAATGAGCCACCTTGATTAGTTTATCTACAACTACTAAGATCATATCATGCTTACTCCATGACATCGGTAAACCTTGGAAAAAGTCCATACTAATCAACTTCCACTTTCACTATGGTATATCATGTAGATATAATAATCCATCTAGGTGCACATGTTTCACTTTAACTCATTGACATTCTAGACAACATGACACAAAATTTACCACATCTTTCTTGATTCCCTTTTATAAGTACAAAGATCTAAGCTCTACCATGAGACTTGTTACTCTTGAGTGTCTCAAATAAGGGGAATTATGTAACTCTTTCAACATTACTCTACATATATTATCTAGATATATAACATACATCCTCCAGTTAAAATATATAAGACCATCACTCTCAAAACTAAATCCTTTATACTGAGGATTTTGTGAATTATAAAATAATGTTTTTTTGACCTAATCATAGTATTCATCTCCTAGTGATAACTTGACCACTTGATCTCTATAAGTATTCTTGATAGTAGTTATAGTTGTTATGTACCTTCTATGGCTCAAAGCATCAACTACTCTATTATATTTACCTTTGATGTAATTGATATCAAAGTCATAGTCAGAAGGAAAATCTAACCAACATCTTTGACTAGCATTTATATTGGGTTGGGTGAAGATATATTTGAGTCCCAAGTTATCAGTCTTGATCTCAAATGGTTTTCCCAACAAATAATGTTGTCATAATTGAAAATCATGAATGATTTATGTAAATTCAAGATCATGAGGGGCATACTTCACCTCATGAGTTTTTAGCTTCCTCAATTCAAAATACAATATTGCATAAGGACTCCACCTAAACCCTCTCTTGATGCATCTATGATCATTGAAAACTAACCATTGGGATCAAGAACCCTCAACACTAGTGCTAAAGTAAGCTTTTTTTCAAATCCTAAAAAGCTAATTCACAATTCTCTAACCAGACAAACCTTTGGTTCTTCTATTTTCAAGGAGGAAATTAGATTATCTATTTGGAAATTTTCAAAATGAATTTCTTATAATAACCTACTAATCCCATGAAGCTCCTTACCTTATGCACATTTCTAGGTGCTGACTATTCTATAATGGCCCTTATTTTAGATGGATCTATAGAAATATTATTTGTAGAAATAATATGCCCTAGATATTCTATTCTCTCTTAGAACAATACACATTTGGACAACTTACCATATAACTTGTGCATCCATAACCATTGTAGAACTAGTTTTAGGTACTGCAGGTGCTCCTCTTCAATCTTAGAATACATAAGAATGTCATCCAAAAATATCAAGACAAAGTGATCCAATAGTCTCTAAACACACTATTCATGATATTCATTAATGTTATTGGTGTGTTAATAAACCTAAAAGGTAACATCATGAACTCATAATGCCCATAACGAGTTCTACAATCTATTTTTGGAATATCTTCATCCTAAATCCTCAATTGATGATATCCTTCTCTAAGATCTATCTTTGAAAAGACCATTCATCCATGAATTTTATCAAAACTATCATCTATATGAGGTATTATATGCTTACTTTTAATATTTTCCTTATTCAACATTCTATCATCAATGTACAATAAAAGAGTACCATCCTTCTTCTTCACAAAAATAACTAGTGCACTCCATGGTGACACACTAGGCCTAAGCAACCCCTTTGACAATAGTTCATATATTTGAGCCTTCAAATCAACCAAATCCGTTGTCATCCTATATAGTTCCTTAGACTATGTTTCTAATTCAGGTATGATGTTGATAGAGAAATCAAACTCATGTTTAAGAGGTAAACTTGGTAATAATTCTAGAAACACATTATGAAAATATTGAAGAAATGGGTAATATTCTAAATATGGTTTCATAGGTTCCCCCATTTTATTTATCTTTATGATAAATGTTTGGCATCCTTTTGCTTGAACCCTCCTGAGTTGCATTGGAAAAATTTATTTGAGATGCAACTCTCTCTTTTCTCCCTAAATTTGTGTTTGACTTCCAAAATCATCAAGACACTCAAATTTATTTAAATAGTAATCAAATTTGGCCTTGTGTTTAGCAATCCAATTGAATCTTAAGATCACATTGTATGACCCTAAGGGTGTTACATATAAATCCACTATAGTTGAAAATTCAGGTAATTCAATTACTATTTCAACTTAACACTTATCAACCATGACTTTTGAGTCATTCCCATATTATACTGACCATGAATTTACCATATATCTAGATTTTATAATAAACTTGCTAAGCATTCTAGGAGATATAAAACATTTAGTATCCCATATCTCTATCAAAATAGAAATTGAATGTTTAAGAAAAATACTTGAATGCTTGCAATTATTACCTGAATACGCTATTAATTTTTATTTATTGAGAATTAAGACCTTTATTCTTTGAATTGTAATGATGACATTTATGAGCATAATTATTTCCTCCATAATTAAAATAAATACCTAGTGGACCTTTCCTGTCAGTTTGTGTGTTTCCTTGAAAACTTCCTTTGAGCCATTGCCTAGTTTCCTATTACCAGATCTATTATTTAATTTTGTATTCTAGTTATTGGATTACCCCTTAGAGCCTCCACTCCTTTTCCTTTAGTTCATTTTCTTGAAATCTAGCTTAGAATTTCTAAACTTTTTGAAATTTTCCATGGCCTGTGTAAGAGACTTCAACTTTTGCTCCTACTTTAGTGCCTTCTCAAAAATATGGTCCATGGTGGGAGGCTCATGAACATCTACCTCACCATTGATTTGGGGTTTTAATCCTATGATAAAATTCCTAATTTTGAACCTCTCATTAGCTTGGTGCTGAGGTATGTACTTCAAATTTTTGGTGATCTACTCCCAGTAATCATTCACTGATGAGTCTCTCTACTTCAATTTTTATAAATCTATGAGATTATAATCAAAATAGAGATATGGTAACCATTTTGACTTAGAAAATGTCACAAACTACTCTCAATTTATTGTGGTGAAGTTAAGGTTCCTTTCTATCTTATTATTGGCCCATTAAGTAGTTGCCTCACCATCTAATTGGTAATCTCCCCAAATTACTTTGGTGACTTTGGAGTAGTTTTGAATCTTGAAGTACTTCTCCATCTCTGTCAACCATGCCTTAGCTCCATCACCTAGAATAATTCCATTAAACTTAGGTGGATTCACCTTTTTCATGTCCCTAGACAACTCTAAATTTACTTGAGATCTTGCATCCTACAATTTTTCCTATTCATCAGGGTGCTCAATAGGTACTTCCTAATGTTTTTCCTCACCTTATCCATAAATTTGTTATTCTAGGGTTATGATTCAATCCCTAGTATCATTCATATCTACAAGAATTCCATCTAACTTTTTTGAATACTCAGTGGAAAATAGGTTAGGATCAATGGGAGGGTTTTTGTCATTTACATATGAAGGACTCTCACTTGATGCTATTTTTTGTTGGAAATATTGTCATTGATGTCAAAGTTCTAACATTATTGGTGATAAAGGCCCCATTACATTTAATGATGTTTGTAATAGTTATATCTTGGCTAATGTGTGTTAATATTTATTTAATATTAATGAATATATTTTTGGTTGCATATAAGACAAAATAAGGGCTCATGGAGAAGTCAAAGAGTCATGGGGTAAATAAAAAAGAAGAATGGGATGTATTTTCCTATGAAGAGTCATCTTGGGGAATTGTAAGGGTCACCAAGTGAAGACAAAAGAGGAAGGGCACAATTTCTCATGAAGGGACACTTTGAGGAATACAAAAAGTCACCAAGATAAGGACAAAAGAGGAAAGGATATTTTTGCTTATGAAGGGTCACCATATGAAATTTCAAATGCAAGGATATGAAGGGTCATGCAATTTTGGTGCCATTTTCCATGAGGATTGAAGGGTCACAAAGGGGGAAGGCCAAAGGCTTGAGAAGCCATTTGTAATGTGTGTGAAGAAAGAGTATGATATGTATTTGTTATATCTAAATTAGAAGAGCAAAGGTGAGAGAGGAAAGAGATATTATAATGAACTATCATTTGTTTAGATAGCAAAATTGAGAGATAGTTGTGTGGTATACACAAAAGGGGTTGTTGCTCCTATGGGTTGGTGCTCATAAATTGTTGCTATGTTGGTGCTCAACAAAGGGGTTGGTGATTTTATGGGTTGGTGCTCACAAATTGTTGCTATGTTGGTGCTCAACAAAGGGGTTAGTGCTCCTATGGGTTGGTGCTCACAAATTGTTGTTGTGTTGGTACTCAACAAAGGGGTTGGTGCTTCTGTGGGTTGGTGCTCAGCAAAGGAGTTGGTGCTCCTATGGGTTGGTGCTCATGAATATTTGTTGTGTTGGTGCTCAATAAAGGGGTTAGTGCTCTTGCAAGTTGGTGCTTGCGAATATTTTAGTTTGAGGTGGTGCTCATTCATATACTTGAGATTTTTCTCCATGGTTTTTCCCACATTAGGTTTCCATGTTAAATTTGGTGTCTCTCTCTATCTTGTGTGGTGTTTATTATTTCAATTTTATTACATATCCTAAATGTATGTTAAAGGGGAATTTGATTAAGGGAAAGTTTATAAGATTTATGATATACTGATTTAGCCCCCCCTCTCAGTATATCTCATGCTTAACAATTGGTATCAGAGTAGGTATCTTTTTGAAAAAGTTTTACAGCTTGAAGGTAGAATCAGGAAAGCACAAGATGGACAAGCAGCTAAAGAATGAGAATCAAGAGTTGAAATCTATAGTTGAGGCTCTTAAGGAATAGGTGCGTATATTGGATTCTAAGTAGGGTATAAAATTAAAATAAAATAAGATATTTATTTAGGATCTTAAGAATTAGTTAGAGGTTATAAATTCAAGTTTGAAATCAAGAGAAGAAGAGTGTAATCAATTGAAGGTTGAGTTAGGTTCTTCAAAGGATAATCATGAGAAGCTCATAATCAAGGTTGAGAAAGATCATGAAATATTAGTCCAAGGTAATAAGGATGTAAGTTTTAAAGGCAAGTTAAAGAAGTTAATCAGGCATCCCAATGCTTTCAAGTTTTTAAATTATTTTCATGGCCATTTTTTTTTGTCATCATGTTGGTCATAGGGCAAGAGATTGTATGAGAAGAAGCAATCAGTCAAAGGGAGATATCAATCACATTCAAGCAAAAGGTATGAGAAATGTTGTTTGCTTTTGTTGTCATAAGACTGGCCATATTACTAAATTATGTTCAAATAGAGTAAAGAGATATTCAAGGTATGAGAAGAGCCAAATTTAGGTTTGGAGACCTAAGATAGTAAAAGTTGATCAGGTTGAGTTTAAGAGTGAGAATAAATTACTTGTTATAGTGGATAAAGAATCAGATAGGAAGGACTGTGAAGATTCTCTTATTACATTTCAGCAAGATCCTTGTCAGGATACGATAATTAAAAGAGTTGAGAAGATGAAAAAAATCATGAATGTTGAGGTTAGTAAGTCAAATAAGTTAGACATGCTTAAATAGATTCTAAGATAAAAACACAAGCATATCAAGGAAGAAATAGAGGAGATGTGGGAATCTCCTAAGAGTTATTTATAGGACCCTTTGTGTGGGGTATCTCTTCTAGGAATCAACGAGATAATTTTAATAAAAATTGAAGCATGGTAGATGCTATTGGGTCTTGTCTATGTTGTATGACAAGAAGGTGAGTTGGAAGATTAATTTGTATATCATTTGAGGGAATAGATTTTGAAAAAAAAATTACACCAATGTCAAGGTTAGAGGCTATTAGAATGTTTCTTACATATGCAGTGTTTAAAAGTTTAAAAGTGTTTCAAATGGATGTGATCATAAGAAATTAGAATGTTGAAAAAGAGATAATAATTTTAGAAATAAGGAGAAAGAAAGTCATGTAGACTCAAGCAGAAGCTACAACTCTTTTGCTCCTCTATGAAGCTTTGATGAAGAGGCCATAATATGTTACAAATGTAACAACTTTGGACTCATAACTCAGTACTACAGAAGCATGTTTGAGTCAGTCAAGAAGGCTAGAGTTTCAAGGCTTCATTCATTAAGAAGAAGGTTTAGACATGTTCATGGCAGAAGAAACAACCTAAAGATTCTATGATGGTTCAGACAGCTTTGCATGCAAGAAATGAAGATCAGCCATGGTTCATAGATAGTGGATGGTTGAGACATATGATAGGAGACAAGAGTAGGTTAATAAATCTAAATAAGATCAATGGTGGCATAGTGAAATTCAGAGATAAAACCACTACCAGGATAGCCAAAAAATGTACTTTGAGTTTGGATAATGGTAGAACCAAGACTAAGAATGTTTTGTATGTAAAAGGTCTTAAGCATAATCTATTAAGTGTAAGTCAAATATGTGATTAGGGATACACATTAAAGTTTTATGAATAAGGTTGTGAGATTATAAGAAAAGATTCAAATGAGTTGATTTTAGATGCTCAAAGGACAGGAAATAATTTATATGTATTATCAAATATATTCTCAAAGGCATGATCAAAGGACACATTCAAAGATCTATAAGAGCAGTTGGGAGTAATTTCTATTACTTCCTACCATTGAGGTTCAACATCAATTAATGGGGAGCTAAGTGTTAGCTCTAGGTAGGCCCTTTTCCATTGATGTCAAAGGGGGAGAATAATAGGTATAGGTACAGGTGCAGAAACAGGTACAGGGAATAGGTATATGTTGTTATAGTAAGGAGGAGTTACTGTATGTTTTCAAATGATAGTATGTGCAAGTTTTAGGATGTGGTAGTTTTAGGATTGAGGTTATCATTAATGATAAAGGGGGAGATTGTTGGAAATATTGTCATTGATGTCAAAGGCCTAGCATTATTGGTGATAAAGACCCCATTACATTTAATGATGTTTGTAATAGTTATATCTTGGCTAATGTGTGTTAATATTTATTTAATATTAATGAATATATTTTTGGTTGCATATAAGACAAAAGAAGAGCCCATGGAGAAGTCAAAGAGTCATGGGGTAAAGACAAAAGAAGAATGGGATGCATTTTTCCATGAAGAGTCATCTTGGGGAATTCCAAGAGTCACCAAGTGAAGACAAAAGAGGAAGGGCATAATTTCTCATGAGGGGACACTTTGAGGAATATTAAAAGTCACCAAGATAAGGAAAAAAGAGGAAAGGATGTTTTTCCTTATGAAGGATCACCATATGACTCTTCAAATGCAAGGATATAAAGGGTCATGCAAGTTTGGTGCCATTTCCCATGAGGATTGAAGGGTCACAAAGGGGGAAGTCCAAAGGTCATTTGGAAAGATATAAATAAAGGCTTGAGAAGCCATTTGTAATGTGTGTGAAGAGAGAGTATGATTTGTATTTTTTATATCTAGCTTAGAAGATCAAAGGTGAGAGAGGAAAGAGATATTTTAATGAACTATCATTTGTTGAGATAGCAACATTGAGAGATAGTTGTGTGGTATACACAAAAGGAGTTGGTGCTCCTATGGGTTGGTGCTCATGAATTGTTTTTGTGTTGGTGCTTAGTAAAGGGGTTAGTGTTCATGTGGGTTGGTGCTCGTGAATTGTTATTGTGTTGGTGCTTAGCAAAGGGGCTGGTTCTCTTGTGGGTTGGTGCTCATAAATTATTGTTGTGTTGCTACTCAGCAAAGGGGTTGGTGATCCTGTGGGTTGGTGCTCATGAATTGTTGTTATGTTGGTGCTCAATAAAGGGGTTGGTGCTCATGAATAGTTGTGTTGGTGCTCAAAAAAGGGGTTGGTGCTCATTAATATACTTGAGTTTGTTCTTTGTTGTTTTTCCCACATTGGGTTTCCATGTTAAATCTGGTGTCTCTCTTTATCTTGTGTGGTGTTTATTATTTTAGCTTTATTGCATATATTAAATTTATGTTAAAGTAGAATTTGATTAAGGGAAAATTTATAATATTTATGATATATTGATTCACCTCCCCCCTCTCAGTATATCCCATGCTTAACATTTTTTGCACCATTATTCTTTCTCACTAAAAAGAAGAATATCAAAATGTTAGAAGACTCATATAGTCATAGATTTTGAGCCTAATATATGATACCACATGTTACAACCCTATAAGTTGTTTTAAAAAACCTTTACTAAATTTTGTAAGTATAAATTGAGGGGTTGTAACACTTTTATCAACTTGGCACCTTTTATGATTTGAGGCATTTTTTAGATTTGAGCTAGGCATTGTGATATTATAAAGTTGGCATCAAGTTTGTTTTATGAATTATAATCTACATAGTGGCATCATCCTTTCAAGTTGGTGTCAAATTTTTTTATTGAAAATATATAGAGACTAGTGTGAGGCATCTTTTTTTACTTTGGCATCTTCTTTTTTTAAGGATGACCAAGTTTGAATACCAACAAGTGTTATATCTAAGGAAAGAAAAAGGAACTGAGAATTGCATGAAGGAGACTTTGAACAGTATTCTTTCCTTGTTGTTATCACTTTTTTGATTGAAAATTGATAAGATCTGATAGGGGTTAAAGCTGAGGAGAGAGAGAGGTTCTTGTAAGATAAAAGAGATTCACTACTGCTTAGAAGTCTAACAAAGGTGTCTTAATCTAGCTTGGCATTGAATGACCAAATTTATAATATCAACAATCTTGCATTGGTTTTTTAATCTTTAAAATAGATCTATAATGTATGGTATCTTAATCTTATCCTTGTGTTTGGAGGAGAATAACCTATGTTTCAGATTCTTGGCATCGATTTCTTAGCTCAACATTGAATTTTACTTAGTTGGCATCTTTTTTTTGCCTGGGTACTTTTGATCTAGGCATTAGTCTAAGATCTACAAGTAAAATAATCAATAGATAGGTCTACATCTTCAAACTGAGCAAAGACAACCTACTTTTTTCTTTTTCTCTCACAAAAATAGCCTCTTTATTAAATTTTTGCTTTTAAAATACCAAGTTTTTACCTCAAGAGGAACAAAAATTCACTTGCATGCATATAGAAGTAACCAAGAGAATATTTTTTCATGTTATTTGGTGGTTCTATGTCTATGGTTCAATTTTGGTTCCAACGAGTAGTTGGATGATTATGTTTTTTTATGATTTGGTCACAAAATATAGTTTCTAGTGTTTTTTAATGTTTTGACCCATTTTATAGGAATCATAACACCAATAACTTTTGAATCATAACTTGTATTTGAGTTCTATTTTTTTAAAAGTGCATGGTTTTTTATTATTTATCCATTAGTGTCATTAATTTGTAAAAATGCACTACTTATATAAAATGCCAAATTAGGGATGGGGGCATAATATAATGTTTTTGGGGGTTGTCTCAGTTCCAATTTAGTGCACCCCTTTACATTCTTTCTACTCTTTGGTGATTCATTAGCATGGATTATACTTCATGTGTTGACCATTATGAACCTTTGACTACACATAATTACCATACATGGAGACATCAAATGGAAATAATCATAAAACACAAATGATTATAGTCTTTAATGAATGAAACACAACCACAATTTACACATGAGTTTGAAAATTTTCAGCACTAGTGTAATTTTGAAGAGTGTATGGGATTAATTGTGGGATCCATTCAAAATGTGGACTATGTTAAAGAGTTTGTTAGGGAAAGTAGATCACTTTAGATTGGTGTAGCTTGAAGTGGATATTACCTCATTGAGTATGGATTATTTTACCTCCATTGTATACCACCTCACTAGATTTAATCATTTGTTGACATAGTTGAAGGGGAGTGGATGAGATAGAAAGGATGAAGAGTGTGAATACTTGATCTTGTCTAAGTTAAGTGGCCCATTCCAATATTTTCTTCTACCTTTTTCTCTAATATGGATGTCTTAGGCATCGTATTAAAAATTATAGATCTAGAGTTGTTTTGTGAGAGACTTACTAGGGAGGAATCCAAATTTTCTCACCTTGAGTCTTTCACCTCTCAAAAAGCATTAGTTGCATCACATCCTAAGACTAAGAGAGAAACTAAGGGTAAGAAGAACACTTCTCCACCTTAAAATTCACCCATGTCCATCATGAACACATATAAATTCAAACCATCTTATAAAGTCAAGAATAATTCTAACCTATCTTTCTCCTATTGTGAGGGGACTAGTCATGAAGAGTCTATGTGTTTCCAAAGAATACAATCCCTAGAAGATGCCATTAGGAAACACAAGATTTCTATATCCACTCATTCTCCATCTAATGTGCATGGAAAAGAACTTAATGTTGTCAAGATATCATAGTTACCTATTTCATATAATTGGGTTCTAAATTTTGGTGCTTCACACCATATGATTTCTTCTAAGGATTCTTTTGTATATCTTGGTTTGTGTTCTACATACAACATTGAGGTTAGAGATTCTTCTTTCATTTTTTTAATGTGAAGGGTGGCATACATCTAGATGGTGGTTTCATCAATGATCCATTATATATTCTAGACATCACCACCAATCTACTTTTAGTTTATTATATTTTTCATTCTAGTCAAAGTAAAATAGTGAATTTCACACTATAGGGTGTTAAAGTTTGAGATTTGTTACAGCCACACACACTTATTTCACATGGTATTGTTGATCCCAGTTATTGACTCTATTATTTTGAGGGTTTTTATAATACTATTATTATAGGTATGTGTTTAGTTTCTCATTCAAATTTTAAGAGTCAGCTTTGGCATGAGAGATTTGGACACCTAAACTACATATATTTGAAGGAGTTGAGCACTGAAAGTATGATAGAGGGTAATCCTATATTTTCATGTCTTCATGGAGTTTTTCCCAATTTTGCATTTAGTAAACAACACAAGGATCCATTTCCTAAGGGTATGTACTTGATATCTTCTTCACCACTTGATCTTGTGCACAATGATTTGATAGTCTTTCTTACTACTTCTTTCAATTGAGCTAAGTATGTACTTATCTTCATCAATAATTTATTAAGGTGTACTTAGGTTTATTTACTCAAGTAAAAGAGTTATATATTTTTTCACTTAAATTTTTTAAGGCTTTGGTCAAGAAATAGTCTTCAAGTTGCATTAAGAAGCTTCATATAGATAATGGGGGGAGCACTTCAGTCAAGAATTCTCTAAGTTTTTAGCAGCCCATGGTATTGTTCACTAGAATTATGTTGCATATACTCCATAATAGAATGTATTAGCATAAAGTAATAACCAAACTTTGAAGGATATGGCTAACTTCATGATGCATTCATGATATTTACCTCTTATCTATTGGGTAGAGGTAGTTAATTGTATGAACTACATTCAAAACTACACACCACATCAAGCACTTGATAATATAACTCTAAAGGAGGCTTCGTCTGGAACCAAACCTGATGTCTCATTTTTTTAGTCTTTAGGATCCTTGCTTGGGCATTTATACCAAATAATAAAAGGAAATCATCGGATAATAAGAGCAAACCTTTTATTTTTTTAGGGTATTTGGAAGACATGGGAGTTTATCATCTTTTAGATCCTAATACTCATGATGTATATTTTCAAACACATGTATAATTTGATGATCATTTTTCATATCATGAATCTTCATCTTCTTTCATGCCTTCTTATTATTATTTAGATGATTTACCTCTTATCAAGTATTTACTATTTTAAGAGCTAGTTCAGGAGATTTATGAGGAGGTTATAGAGGATGAGGATCCTATTCACATTGATGTTGCCATTATTCCTAGGTGGGAACATACTACAATTTTTTAGGAAATACCATTCATACAAGATCTTCCACCTACTCAACATTATACATGTACAAGATTTTTTGGCAAGCATTATCTGGGGGTCCATAGTTTTTTTATAGGCTCATGGGATACAGGAGTGGGATGATGTGATGATAGATGAGTATTCTTCATTGATTAAGAATCACACTTTGGATTTGGTCACTCCTCATAAGGGAAAAAAACTTGGTTAGGTTAAAATGGGTTAACCACAACAAGTATGTAGGTGATGGGTTTATTGATAAGTATAAGGCACATCTTGTTGTAAAGGGGTTCTCACAGGTCAAAGGTATTAACTAATTTGAGACTTTTTTTCCCATTTACAAGATGGATTTTATTTACCTTGTACTTTATCTTTTTACATCACAGGGTTGGCCAGTATATCAAATGGATGTTAAGAGTGTTTTCTTGTATGGAGACTTTAATGAGGAAATTTATATGGATCAACATGTTGGGTTTGTTCAAAATTATTCACTTTTTTGTTGACTTAAGAGGTCTATTTATGGTCTCAAATAGGCCTCTCATGATTGGTATGAGAATTTGGATTTATTTCTTCTCTCCATTGGCTTTGTTTGCTATCACTCTGATCCCATAGTGTATATTTAGCATATTGATGAGGACATTGTTATTTTATTCCTGTATATTAATGATATGCTTCTTAGAGGTAGATCCTCATCTTAGATCCAATCTATTCAATAGTCACTTTTATCACAACTCAACATGATATATCTTAGTCTTTTGCATTTCTTCCTTGGTCCACAAATTTTAGTCAGATATAGGGATTTATTTGACTTAATAGAATTATACCCTTGATCTTCTTCATCATTTTTACATGGATGATTGTAAGAAAATTCCTCTTTTTCAGTCTAGAGTGTCTCTAACTACCACTTGTACTACTCCACTTTGTGATCCTACTTTGTCTAGGCTAATGGTTGGGAATCTTATGTATTTGAACCATACTTACCTTAACATTTCATTTATAGTTGGTCTAGTATCTAGGTTTGTACATGACCCTCATGACAGTCATTGGCAAGGTGACAAGAGAATTTTGTGATATCTATAAGGCACTACTCATTTTGGGTTACACTAAACCAAGGTTTCTACTCAGTTGGTTGGATATAGTGATTTAGATTGGGTAGGTTCTCTTGATGATAGGCATTCCACTTATGGATACATATTTTGTCTTTGTTCTTCACCTATTTTTTTGGTTGTGCAACAAATAATAGGCTATTGCAATTTCATCTATAGATGTTAAGTATAGGGCAGTAGTTATAATGAGTCAATGGGTTCTTTAGCTTCATTAGTTGTTGATAGATTTTGGCTTCATACAAGATTCCCCCATTATACTTTAGTGTGATAAATAGAGTGAAATTCATATATCTTTAAACCCAATTGAGAATTAATGGACCAATCACATTGAGGTACATATTCAATTCATCCATTATCACATTCAGGATGGAGTTCTTAGCTTGGAGTACATTCTGACTTAGCAACAAGTTGCAAACATCTTCATGAATCCTTTTGCATCACCTTGTTTCATTGAGTTTCATAACATGCTTAAGGTTTCATAAGTTATCCTTGGGAGGTGTTCATGAGGACATATTCCTTCTTCATTTCATGGATATATATTATACATGAGTACCTTACTAGTCATAGTTATCAGATACTGTGGATATGCCACTATTTTCTTTTTGCATTTTTTTATCCCCTAATTCACTTGAGGGGGATGTTAAATTATGCATTTCTTGAATTTATCATGTTTTCTAGTGTATTATCTAGCTATTTCATCATTTAGTGAGTTTGTCCTATGTGAGGATTTATCCTACATTATCTAGTTATTCTAGTTCTATATTTTACCTTTCCTATTTATGCAAGAGCTTTTATTTATACTAGCATATCATATTTATGAATAACATTTTCATTATGTTATTTTGCAATAAATTGCCTACAATTTTATGTGTGATGTTTTTAGAGTTATCACTTCTAAATCTTTGATTAGAATTTTTGTTTTCCATTCTTAATAGGTTTCATTATTATATTTATTGATGACCTCAGAGTTAACCTTTACCCTGGGTGAGATAATTATTACCAAGATGCAGGAGCAAGTATTGCATAACTACAAGAGGCCTATGAGAGGCCATTTATGCATGATTTCTTACCTATTGAATGAAATCATGGTCACATTATATGTACATAATATAACATTCTAAATCTAAACTCTAGATTACATTAAGAATTAAATACATGATTATTACTCATTCATGTACATCTATGCCTACATAAGAAATATAGTCAAAATTTTAAAAGATGTGTATCCTCGGGTAAGGAGGGATATCCATGAGGCACAATTTTATATAGTATAAAAATCATAGATGATACATTGATTCCAAAATGGGATTATTGGATCTACCTCAATTATATGGTGATCATGGTTTTAGGTCACAAGGTTACCCTGCTACATCTCCTAAAATATGTACTAGATAAATTAGTTGAGCAAGAGATCGCATACCAATTATGATGAGGCATTGATGATTATTTTAAGAATAATAAGAAGAGTGATTTTCATGGATCTCATTTGATGATCATAAAAATGTGTTATGTCAATCACAAGCATTTTAGAGAGGTTGGCAAGTTTAATTAATATTATTCATTAGCCACTCTACCACATAAAGATTGGGACCCTCATGGTCAAATTCAAAATCACATCCAAAGTTTTGGTATTCCATACTAAAATGAACCTTATAACCATTAATTTATATTTTTCAATGATAACAGTGATTCTTAGGTCCTAGAAAGGGTTATAATGGCTAGATTGATTGAAGAACTTTTGAAAACAATACTAGGGGAACCCTTAATTTCAACTGTATTTGCATAGGTTAGGATTCCACCTCTAAGTGGATGGGATATAATATAATTTTGGAATAATAGATCTTTTCAACCATCATTGGATAAATGGGGACCATCTCAAACATCACCCATCATGATGATTTCTATAAATCATGATCCAAGGGTGGAAAAGGTTCCTAACATTATAAGTTCCCATGGAAGAGAAGAGGAGCCAATTTATATCAACTCTTATGATTCATAATACCATATTATTAATACTACCTCATTAGCTCCTATGATTTCAAGTGTGGATGTCTCAACTCCCCCCACTCATTTAGCTTCCTCCTCAATAGAAAAGGTAACCTTTTGTTACAAGAGGGAACCCAAATCCCATGGACTCTTTACAAGAAATAATTGTTAATACATTGTATATATAAGGACCCACATGGCATGAAAAACCATATATAGGAAGTGATCCCATTGATGAAGATGAGGAGGAAGAGTTATACAGAGCTAAAGTCCCGAGCCTCCAAGGAGTTAAAGGAAAAGTACCACTTGAAGTAGATAAATTAGGTGAGGGTATGGATCTACCTATCTTTTAAGTCCCTTTTATTTCTATAATTATAGTTATGTCAATTATTTCTCCTATGTCTATTAATTCATTTTATATTATCTCTCTCTGTACTGGTGTCCTACCAATTTTGGTTATTCCTAAAATGGAATTTATTTTTTCTAGTCCTTCTAGCTCCACAATCCCAACTATTTCTACAATTTCAATTATTTCTTCATCATCTACTATTCCCACTTCCATTGTTATTACTTATATCATTCCCTCAACTACCCCTGAGTCTAAAAAGGTTTATGCTAAGAAGACTAGGGAAGCATTGGTAAGTGCACAATTACATGTGTCTTCCACCTAATTGGGTTTGCCAATGCCTTCTTCTAGTCCTATTAGACTAATGTTATCATCTAATAATACTAAGAAGAATATGCTAGTATACATAGTCCACCCCATCTCCCAATATGGTGATGTTGACTACTCTAAGATCATTTTTCCATCACTACCATACCCGTTACATGCAAAATCCTTGAGGTAATCTTAAAGGTACTTGTTGGCTAAGACTACTATGAAGGACACTCAACCAACTGACTCAACTCAATTGGTGATTCCATAGTAGGCCACAAACTTAGAAACTAAATATTCCCAAAGGCCAAAATACTAATAACTAAGCTACTTACTATAAGTTCAATCTTTGATAAATATATAAGGAGTATCCAAAGACTAAAAAAAATGAAGATTGAAGTTGATACTAGTATGGGCATAATTTTGGAAGAGAGATAAGATGTATTCTCTCTCCAAGAGAAATAGTAGGAGACGGGGGTAGTATCTTTACAATGAATATTTTAGATCTTATTTGGAAATGTAGAAGGATGCTTTACTTGAACTTCATAAGGGGAGCAAGCAAGAAAGAAGAGATATTCAACAAGAATTAGAGAAGGTCTAAGAATAATAAAAAACCATTCATGTTTTGAAACAAATTAAGATAGATGTATAGATCATAGCCTCAAGGTTATATAAATTTTTGAATGCTATTTCTTCAATGAGGGATGAATTAGCCCCTCATATCATTTAAATAACAAAAAATAATAATTTTTTAAAAGAAGATGAAAATAAATTTAAAATTCCTTATTTTGTACATAATAAATAAGGCTTACAACTAGTTGAATTTAATGAAACCATTAGATGCATTCAATGATCTAAATTTGGTTTTCATCTAAACATAGGAATAATGAGAGTGGGTAGTGAGTGTGGAGTAAATAATACCAAAATTTAAAGAGTATGAGAACCTAATGTTATAGATTTTTGATGAGTTAAAGCTTTCCTAAGCTAGAGACTCTATAGGAAAATTAACAAGCAAGGATGGTTATGATCAACTCCTCTAACGAGATTCAACCAATTTTAAGCAAAATATAAAAGGGATAGCATTGGAAGAGATTGAGGGTGAACTAAATTTTGTAAGAAATAAGGTTACAGAAGTTAAGATGTTTTGAATTAAATTCAAATCCACCAAGACTAAACATGCATGTTTAATAGAGTAAGAAAATAGGGTGCATCATCCACCACTTTTAAATAAGGCTAAGGAAATAACTTATATCTCAACAACACCCCCAACTCATCTCTACCATCAACTTCAGTGATTCCCACCATGTTAACCTTAGTCTATCACCAAGTTTCAGTAAGACTTAATTATTAAAAGTTAATTTTATATGTAAGATTAGTCAATGTAATTATATTTTATTCATAATTCATATATTCATGTGGTATTTATCCTAATTAATTTTTAATAATACACACATTACATGACATCATGTGGGAAAATCTATTTTTGGACATAATCGTGATCAACTTTCTTGGTACATGTAGTTTTGGAATCAAAATTTGAAATAAGTTTCTTATTACTAACATGTAACATAGAAATTTGCATGAACTTAAAGGGTGATGAAACACCTCCCCAAGTTTATTTATACATTTAAATCCCTCATTTCAAAAGGTTGGAAATTTATCAATACAAGAAGAAGTTGTTTTAGATTGTCATGCAACTGTGTAGATGTGTTTCCATTCTAATTTTATGCAATTAAGTGTTTATTTATTTTTTTATTTTGATTTAGTAATTCAAAGTGTGAAATAACTATGGATAATTCCTTTTATTAACATTAATGTTTACTAATTTTTGATGTGCAACATTTATTGAATAATTAGAAAATAGTATTAACTATATGCAAATAAGTTAACTAATTCAATTTTTAAAGTTTGAATAAGTGTTTTCCCTTGATATAGTATTATAGGTGTCATCCATATTTTCCCTAGATATATTTCTATTCTAGGTTAAAATACATTAAGAAAGGGTGTGAAAAAACTACTCTAAAAGGAGCAACCTTTAGTTGAGATCTTTGAGTTTCCTGTATTATATCTTCCTAGAATGCATAATTGTGTTCATATGTGAATGTCCCATAACTAATAATAGTAATAATTAGTTATAAAACACTTGTAAACAAATAAATCAACCCTAGATAGACTTAGTTTATTATAAGGAAACAATTTTTATAGAACTAAAAAACTAGGAAATACATTGCTCAAAATTTAAGTTTATGAAAAAGAGTTGGAAAATAAATTTGAGAAATTGAGAAAAATAAATAACTATGATGGTTAGAATGAACTTGATAATTAAGAAAAATTGATGGGATTGATGTATTAATGTGTTGGATATGTTGAATTTTTATTTTTAAACTATGTTGTATAGATGAGGGTTTAAACCTAAAAATAAATCCAAACAAAATTGATCAGGTTGATAAAGTTGAAATATCTACATAGAGAGTATTAAATTGGGTCAAGGGGATTGATCTAGTTATCTATAAATAATATGACCTGCACATAGAAATGAAATACATTGATTGTATAGATATAGTATTAAAATGTGTTCACATAGTGTTAGACTGATTCATCAAAATCAATCCAGTAATCTAAAAATGAAAATTAAAAATCTCCAAGGGTTAGTTCACATTAGGTTCACCATAATGCATACAATAAAAAGTTAAATTAATCTATAAATCAATCCTAACTCAAAGGAGATAAATCAACTAGCTATACCAATTTTAGATACTTATATAATTATGGTCATGAATAATATGGATCTGTTAAACCTACCTAAGGAATCTCTTATCACATGATATGGATAGAGAGGGTTCTAAATACTCTAGTCAAGAAACACCACACAATAACCCTATCTATGTTTATAATTCAATAATAACTAAATCTAATCTAGTTCTCACTAAATCTTGTGGCATAAATAGGGGATAAACATAAATAATAAGCATATAAAATAAAACTTTACTCAATTAAATGTAGATTTAATCCTAAGTGAGGAGAGACAACACATTAATTAGCCATTACTCATGCAAATATACCTACCAAAATAGAGTTAGATTTAGGAATATTTACCTTAAATATGAATTGATTGAGCTTCAATGTCTCCCTTGGCCAATGGTGATTTGAAAGAGGTTGTTGTTTATTTTTGAAGAAGTTAAGGATGGAAAATGGACTATAGTCTGTATAAGGACCTCCTAGTGAATCTCAATTTTTCACAAGATAAAAGTTCTCTAAGTATGAAACCCTAAGTAATGACTCCTCAAGTAGAATGTCAAAAATGTGGACTGTAAAGAAGTGCAAATGAATTATTATCTCTCTTAGAATTGAATTGAAAGGAGGTATATATAGATTTGAATTGACCCTAATCCCTTATAGAATTTTAACTAATATATTTATCCCATTCGACCTTGTCAGGCAAGAAAGAGAGCCATTAGGTATTGAACTAACTTAGCCTAGACCAATTTAGTCCCATAACATGTGCTAGTCCCAAAATGACGTTGATCCAATCAACTACCAATAGATGGTAAAAAGGTTTTTTAATTAGATAGGAACTATTTAAGGTGGTGAGTTTCTTAGAAAAGAGTGTGAGTGAGGTGTCAAATCTTAGGGAAATGTATAAGATGGGCTTGTATTGGTTTTAAGTGGTGGTATAGGGAAAAACAATCTTGAAAAACACCAAAGGTATACCCACCCATTTTATAATGCACCCTTTAATTTATAAATTTTAAAAATAATATACATATACAAAACTAAGAAAGGAGGACCCAATAAAATAATGGAATCATTGATAAAATCAAGTTGTAGGATATTTTTGAAGTTATTGAAGGTTTCTTGTAAGATGCGAGACTGTGTAGATTGTGTTGAAATCATATTTGAATAAAAAATAGGTATTGATATGATTGAGAATCCATGTCTAAAGTTTTTTATATTTTATGAACTTTATGTGATGTTATTTGACCTTGTTATCATTCTTTTTGAAGTTTTGATCAAGTGCATGGTCTAAAACAAGTTTTTCTTGTACACAATCGAAGGAGAAAGGTGATTTATATAGGTATTTAACATTGATCGAGCATAATTTATATCAAAAATAATTTTTAAATCATACTAAAGACCTTATCCAAGTGTATTCAAGGCTTGACAGTCCTTACATCTCTTTATATCAATTTTTCTTTCCTCTCGACCTGTGAAAACCTAATATAGGGTTTAATTCACTAAAATTATTCTAAAACCTAAATAAATTGTATAAAATCCATAAATTTTGATTTTTAGTTGTAAAATTAACTAATTAACATGATCCAAGGAGTTTAAATTCTTTAGATCCTCCAAAATTACATACTTATAATATTATCTTTTTTTGCAAGCTTAATTAGGCCTAAAATAAGACTAAAACCTGTAATTTTCAACTTTTCTTCAAAAATCAAGGTTAAGAACCTCTGTATATGGGTGGATAACACATGAATTAATGTTTTACTTCACATTATCATGTTTTTAGTATAAATTTATTCCTTATCAATTCTTAATACCATTGACAGACCTGTGGACAGGCCTATAGTAGGCCTAAAAGATAGTTTTATCTTCTTTCTTGAGAAATTAGTTAAGAATAAGATATAAACCTTGTTTATTGATTTTAATGTAAAACTAATTAGTGAATAAATCTTCTCAAATTATCATAAAATTTATTTTTTTATTTCATTAAAAATAATCATAGTTAGGCCTTAAGACAAGCTAGCAAACTTGTAGTACAACTAGTCTTCTCTAGAGATCAAGATCATCTATAAATTGTAGAACTAATAGGTATCATTTATAAAAAACTATCATACAATATGTAATTAGGATTATGATTATGTAAAAATCATCATATTTTATATTTGATACTTTTAGAGCTAAAGACACTAATGTCAGCTTGAGATGGTTGCATTAATGTTACTGTTTGAAATTAGCATAAGTCTCTTATATAGAATACCTAATGGAAATGGATGAAACCACATAGATTATTTTGGGTTTGAAATAACATTCACTCTATTTAATTTTTATATGTTCCATGGACTATCTCTCATTAATTTATATAACCCTAGTTCATTTTTCTAGTGACATTGGGAAAAATGAGTTAGTGGGCACATAGTGTCAAGTTAAACACAAATACCCATATATAAATGATCATTGATTACACAAAAATACTCTAAATATGGCCTCAAAATAATTTATTTATCCCTTAATGTTTGTTTGTGTGTGAATCGTGCAATATGTGAAAAACAAGTACAATAATGGCCTACCTTGTAACTTGGAAAATATAGCTCCTGGGCCTTTCTTTCAACACTTCAAATTTATACATGTGCTTTTCCTATGATTGATATGGAAATAAGGAAGTTTTTATCAATTAAATTCTTTACTTAATGCTTTTTATAAGTTACCTTGGTGTCTTTTGGTATTTTTTAGGTGAGGAGTGAATGAGGTTTGATCCTATATTTATATCAATCCTTTTAGATAATTAACTCACATAAAGCACTTAGGTTGGCCATTAGAATACATTTAATTTACAAATTTGATGAATTTAGGGAATTTGACACTTGCATCAGAGTAGGACACTAGCATCGATGTAGGTTTTTGTCCTAGACATTAGTGTCTAAGGAGCAAGAAATTAGGTATAGATTCAGAACTTCTTGAGGTCCAAGATAAGTAGTTTTTAAGCATTCTACGTGAGATAGAAGGTCTAGGTCATCAACATAATACTAATAAGACTAAGAGATATGCCAAGGGGAATAAGATAGAGTATATGTGAGACTTTAAAAAATGGTAAAGGTCAAAATATTAGAGGAACAACCAAGGTCTGAGTTTGATAAGTGTACAAGACTGAGGTGATATATAATCCATAAAATAGTGTCTACATTCCCCCCCTTTAATCTAGTAATAAAATTATTATTATTATGGAAATGAATGCATAATTGGGTGTGTATAACACACCTTTACTTTGCTTGAGTCCAAATTAATTAATTTTTTGGTGACTAACTCACAATCAAGAGCATGTTATAATACATAATTAGTGCATATAATCTAGAATTCAAAGTATTTGAAAAGATTGAAATTGAAAGAGAAAAGTCTAAGAGTATACCTATGTATTAATTTAGTCACCTTACCTTTTGGAAATTTAATTTTAAATATGCATCATTATAAGGCTTTAAAATTGAGATAAGGACAAATATATAAAAATATATAAAGTGTATATATCTAAAGAGCTAGAAAGATATATTGGAAATCATATGTCCCCAACCTTAGAGAAAAGGTGAATTACCACTCGATAGTTGAGATTATCTCAATCATGCAACCAACTTATACTTATAACTCAGTGAGAATGAATAATAAAATTCAACTCATACTTTCAAATTTATAAGGTTGGATAATACAATCAAGTCCAACCTAAAAACTTGGAAAAATTGAGTGATTTAATCACCTCAACCATACCAAAATAAAACCAATTACTATAGTAGATTGATTCAATACAGTACGTAAAAGTACATCTAAATGGGTGATGATAGTACTTGAGAGTGTTTTAAAATATAAAACTAACTTGGATTTTATAATATTAGGTGAAAATTGCATAACATATGCATCTTAGATATGTCTCATCCTAAAACTATGTATAACAATGGTACCAATGTATAGAATTCTACTAAAATTGTGAATCTCAATTATATAACTATTTACTTTATCTAGTTATAAACTATGTAATTGTGGAAAAGTATGAAAAATTAAATAAGTAATAATGTGGAGGACATTTTTCTAAAACATGCCCACATTATAGTATGGAGATGTTAAATATGAAATACATGTGAAGAACATGCTTACAAAATATGCCCCCACTTAATTTGAAACTATGAATGTATAGAAGCCATTTCTATATGGCATTCCCCCACTGAATCAAAAAACCAATATAAGTACTAAATATTTAATGAGTGTGGAAAACATGCTTCTAAAGCACGCCCCCAATGAATTTGAAAACTATTCCAAATGTGAAGAAAATGCCTCTATGGCATGCCCCCACTAATATCCCCCCATTTGAGGTGAGGGAAGAATAGAAACAATTAGTTAAATCACATCAAAAGGATAAGACAACTATATATTATGTGATTGTAACCATGTAGAATATAGAAGGACATGTCTAGGTAAATATAGCATTGAAGTTCATAAGAAACTATGATCATAAGAATGACTAAGATGCATGATAAGGACCATGAGAATTTTTATATAGTAACAATACAATATCAAAAATAAAATCAATCACACACATAATATCATTAAAAATCAAGAAAAAATATATCAAAAATAAGGGTCATGTTCAAATGCCACACAATCGAAGGGACATGACTTAGTCAAATGTCCATAAAATCAAGAATGACATATTAAAATGTCCATATAATAATTGATGACATGTTTAAACATAAAATAAATCACACATAGGCACAAGTGTCTCAAATAAAGGATCATATCCAAATGTTCAAATGAGGAATATAATAACAAGGAAAGACACTCAAGGAAGTGCATAAAAGAAATCGCAATCAACTAGCATAAACATGTCATAGTATCCCATGGATCAACTATGTTAGCAAAAAATTCCAAGTTCACAACATATAAATTACCCTGTGAAAGATATAATGTTGGATATAAATACATATAAGATCTCAAAGCTTGATGACATAGAGTGACCATAAAATGATATAACATAGCAGTATCATGATAATAGAGGTAGATGCCCCCAATTCACATATGACATGAGTAGAGGAAATTCACAACATATAAAAATAGGAATAGATCATGTATTTGTGTATGTTTGTATCAAAATCCCATATAAGCATAACACATGTGTGTATGTAAGAGTAGTTAATATGCCATCCATCAACATAGAACTAATACATACATGCCAAGGCACTAACAGAACATGTAGGAGCCAAAAATGTTTTTTTTATTTTTGAAAGTTTTCTATTTTTTTGGAATATTTGAAGAGACTACCCTATGATCTCATCCAATGGATGGTCATAGGTATATCCCCACTCAGTGCCTAACAACCTTAAGTTGGATATTTTACATTATTTGATTATGATTTGATAAGTTTAAAATGTACACAACATGTTCCTCCTCACATTTTCATGTGTATTATAATAAGAAATGATATCATTTGTAATATATTTTAATTTTCCTTCATGATAAAAATATATACCTTATTGATTTGGATCAATTTTTGCTTCCATTTGGTATAGCCAAAGAGTTTCTAGTGTAAGTGCATATGGAGATGTGGTAGGCATAAACCAACCCCATGTATGAGTTAATTTAGGACCACAAGTAATTGGTATTATTATGTTTCCCAAAGAGTCATTTCTATTAGGTTGTGGAGCTAAAAGCTTCACTGATGCAAACATGGAGGAGGTTGCTGAGTGTCACAGTAACTGATGTCGGTCAGGCCAACCAACATTAATCAGAGGTAGACATGAAGCTGCTGACATCAGTCATGGATCAACCAATGTCGGTCACCTGTGTGGTTCCAGAACTATTAGTTACATGAGCAGTTAGTTTAACAAACTAGTTATTTTCATGTAAAGACTAATTTTAGTCTTGGAGCTGTGTTTCTAATTATTGTAATTAGGTAATCTAATTATTGTTTGTATGGGATCTATATAATAGACTCATGGGCTGTATTGTAAGTTGTAGAATCAAGATTCTATATTAGAAGGGTTCTATCTAAGGAAGAATCATAAGGACTTGGTGAGGCAAGGACAAGGGTTCTTCCGGGTGTGTAACATCTAGGTCAATAGGTGTGCAAGGCCAGGTTGATCAATGGTATAGCAAGATCAGGTGAGATCTACATGGTAAGTAAGGTCGGTTGATCTCTCTCCTCTCTCTCTCTCTCTCTCTCTCTCTCTCTCTCTCTCTCTCTCTCCTCTCTCTCTCTCTCTCTCTCTCTCTCTCTCTCTCTCTCTCTCTCTCTCTCTCTCTATGTGTGTGTGTGTGTGTGTGTGTGTGTGTGTGTGTGTGTGAGGTCAGTTAGATCTGTGGGGTAGCAAGATCAAGGAGATCTACTTGGAGTATGTGTGTGTACTCGGTGGTACTGGCAGTATTGTTACTGATTGGTTGAAACACCAACTCAGTTATTGATTTGTTTGTGTTTGTAATTGAGAGAGAGAACTCTTGAGGGAAGATTACTGGTATGCCCTAGAGGTGTGGTAAGAGTGTGATCTCTTTATTGTATTTCCTTCTGGAAGAGTATTAATATAATTGGGTATTGTCTCTCATATTCTGTGTTATTTCTAAATTCTAGTTACATTTTACTTCTAGTTAAATTCCATGTTTAGTTGCTTATACAAAGGTAATCAAGTGTGCTCTTAATCCTGACAAGTGGTGTCAGAGCTTTGTGATCCTAGGTCCTAACAGTTGGTATCAGAGCTGGGTTGTTGGTTTAGCCAGGTTGCAAGTTCTCAGAGCAAGGTTCACTAACAGGTGGTTTCAGATTTGTTAAGTGTTTATTGATTATAAGTCACTCTCAAGGGTTTCTAATTGAGTGGGAGTATAGCAATGGTAGAATAAAGTAAGCTAAGAATGGAGGAATTCAATGGCAAGAATTGTCAATTACTAAATTATGGAAAGAAAGAGCAGATAAAGAAATATTGTTGGTTGGTAGAAGATTAGCATGAAGGAAATGAAGAAGTAGGTGTTGCAGGTATTGTTGCATGGGTTGCTCTTGTATGTTCCTTGGATAAAGTAGAATCTTGTGTTATATATTCTATTGCCTCTTTCCATGCAGCCTAAAATAGAGTACTTTTCCATGTTAATGTCTATGGAGACTTTGGAAAGATTTATTTAAGGGTTGGTGAGCCTTGTCAAATTGTTGTCAAAGGGGAAGTGCAGCTAAAATTGTAGACAAGCAACACATGGGTGTTGAAGAATGTCATGCAGGTCCCAGTCTTGAAGAGGAGTCTAATTTTTTCAAGAAAGTTGGGTGATGAGGGATGCATAGTAACTCTCACAGCAGATGCACTTGAATTAGCATGTGGTAAGAAAGTAGGTACTCTTTATCTATCTACTTTTATTACTGATTCACCTTCTATTGCAAAGATGTGGCTCTGTAGGCTTGGTCACATGAATGAGAAGGGGATGCATGTTCTTAAGAGGAAGTCAGATGTCTTTGATAAACTTAAGAATTGGAAAGCCTTAGTTTTCATGGAGGAGATGATGGACAAAGATCAGTCACAGGGGCTAAATAGTTTTGAGTAGGGTAGTTTGGACAGGGTTTTGATCCAAGGTGAGCTCACAAGTAAAAAGTCATCACTCACAAGAAAACATAGTTATCGACATCGGTCAGGTGGAACCGACGTCGAACAGGTAGGGATCGATGTCGGTCGTGTGCAAACTAGAGTCAGTGGTGTCAGGTAGGTGAATACTAACATCAGTCAAGGAATTGACGTTAGTGACCAGGTGGACATCGACGTCGATTAGGGAACTAGTATTGATGATCAGGAGGAATCAACATCAGTCGGGTGTAGACTAGAAAATAGATTTTGGGTGGATAGCAAGCTGTCAAGGAGTCTCAAATGCCCATGAGGAGGACTAAAAGGGTAATTAAGCCTTAAATTCATTATTCTCCTTCTTTAGACTACTTGTTGCTCACTGATGGTCAAGAACTAGGAAGTTTTAAAGAAGTAGAGCAGGGAGAATCTAGGAAATAGTGGGAGCATGACATGAATGAGGAAGTTGATTCCTTGGAAGAGAACCAAATAGGATATTTGGTAGAGTTTCCAGCCAGAATGAAAGCACTAAAATATGAATAGATTCCCAAGTTAAAGAAGAGAGAGAATGGACACATGAGATGGAAGGCCAGGTTATATGGTCTTGAGCAAGCTATATGACAATGGAGGTTTGACAGGTGTATGACAAAGCATGGCTTTAGTCAATGTCAATGTAACCATCGTGTTTCCTTTACCAGGTTGGATAATATTAGCTACATTACCCTGTGACTATATGTGTATATGCTTGTTGCAAGGTCACACATGCAGGGAGTTGTTGAGCTAAAGGTAAAGTTAGTTCAGAGGTGTGTCATGAAGAATTTGGAAGTAGTGAAATTCTTTGGCATGAGTATTCCTAGAGATAGGGAAGATCATAGGTTGATGTTGTCTCAGGATGATTGTGTGAATAAGGTAGTGGCAAGGTTCAACATGTAGGATGCAGAACCAGTTAGCACACCTATGGATGGACAGTTCATAGAACAGTGTCCCAATTTACATGATGAGGTTAAGTACATGTGTACTAGACCTAATATTTCCCCAATAGTGGGAGTTGTCAGCAAGTTTGTGGCCAATTTGGGAAAGAAGCACTGGAAAGTAGTTCAGTGGATTCATAGGTATCTGAGAGGGACCAGTAGTAGGTTAACATGCTATGCAAGGTTAAGGACTTCTCTACATGGGTATGTAAAATCAGATATGATAGGGGACTTGGATGACAGAAGTAGCACCATAGGATATGTGGTGGTTGGTCTTCAAGATTAAACTTGAAGATGGATACAAGCCAAGAAACAAAATTAGATGATGTACAGGTATGGGTGCAGTTGTTTATCTCCAAGTGGGAGATTGTTAGGTTGTGGAGCTAAAAGCTTCACTGATGTAAACATGGAGGAGGTTGTTGAGTGTCATAGTAACCAACATCAGTTAGGCCCATCGACATCAGTTAAAGGTAGATAGGAAGCTACTAACATCAGTCATGGATCGGCCGATGTCGGTCATCTCCAAATAGATAGGGACCAACGTCGGTCACCTGTGTGGTTCCAAAACTGTTAGTTACACAATCAGTTAGTTTAATGAACTGGTTATTTGCATGTAAAGACTAATTTTACTCTTGGAGTTGCATTTTTAATTATTGTAATTAGGTAGTCTAATTATTGTTTGTATGGGATCTATATAATAGACTCATGGGCTGTATTATAAGTTGTAGAATCAGGATTTTGTAGAATCAGAAGAGTTCTATCCAAGGGAGAATCATAAGGACTTGGTGAGGCAAGGATAAGGGTTCTTCTAGGTGTGTAAGATCTAGGTCGGCAAGTGTGCAAGGCTAGGTTGATCTATGGTATAACAAGATTAGGTGAGATCTACATGGTAAGTAAGGTCGGTTGATCTGCAGGTGTGTGTGTGTGTGTGTGAGGTCAGTTAGATCTGTAGGGTAGTAAGATTAGGAAGATCAACAACACAATAGGTAGCAAGATCAGGGAGATCTACTTGGAGTATGTGTGTGTACTCAGTGGTACTGGTAGTATTGTTACTGACTGGTTGAAACACCAACTCAATTATTGAGTTGTTTGTGTTTGTAATTGAGAGAGAAAGAACTCTTGAGGGAAGATTACTAGTACACCCTAGAGGTGTGGTAAGAGTGTGATCTCTTTATTATATTTCCTTCTGGAAGAGTATTAATACAATTGGGTATTATCTCTCATATTCTATGCTATTTTTAAATTCTAATTACATTTTACTTCTGGTTAAATTTTGTGTTTAGTTGCTTATACAAAGGTAATCAAGTGCTCTCTTAATCCTAACAAGTGGTGTCAGAGCTTTGTGAGCCTAGGTCCTAACAGTTGGTATCAGAGATGGGTTGTTGGTTCAATTAAGATGGATCAATTTTTGCTTCCATTTGGTCTAGCCAAAGAGTTTCTAGTGTAAGTGCATATGGAGATTTGGTAGGCATAAACCAACCCCATGTATGAATTAATTTAGGACCACAAGTAATTGGTATTATTATGTTTCCCAAAGAGTCATTTCAACCTCCTTTATTTTGTATATTTTTAGATCAAATCCAATTTCTTGTAAATGTCTTACATTAAAAAATTTGCTTGTGTAGGATTAATATGGTTATGCCAAAAATAAACACTACCAATGATAAGGTAAGTGTTAAATATTGTTTGCATGGATGATTTTTTTTTCACTTTGGTATTCTTCATGGGACATGTACCTTGGATTGGCCCCAAGTTAAGTAACATTTTCAAACTGGTCAATTAGGAATACCACATTTTTGTTCATAATGTTCATTTTTTAATTCATATCCCTCCTTTATGTTAGGAATAAAACTTTAATACTTATAAGGGGATATGTTAAGCTCCTTTGGATGAGTAAGGATGAATGAAGCATATCTATGAACATCCAAATATATATGTATAAATGACTCATACTTTTTATGAAATGATCTTTCTTTTAATAGGTAAAGAGGCCATCTACTAAAAATAAATTGTAATTCCAAATATGAGTATATAAACTATATCTCATATGATGTACTTTTGAATCAAATAGTATAATATTGAAGGAAACTCATCATCACATTACTTGAAATTATGTAAATGTTCTAATGTAATTTTTTGCACATTATGGCTATTAAAAACCATGAAGAATGCATATTTTAATTATTAAAATGTGGTTAAGGAACATTTTTGTAGGCTATAAAACCAATTTTGAGCCTCATCAAAAATGCTCATGTGGATTATTTTTAGTAATAATTTTTCATGTTTTGCCCATTGACTAAAATAGTATACATAGTTAATCATGTGGTCAAATGGGTCCTTTTGACTCAAAAGAGAGGTAGAACTAGGAGTTCAAAATCTTTTGGACAATGATACGAAATAATACATTATGCAAGAGGTTTATTTTTAAATGAAGTTACATTTGCATTAGTATTATAGAAATCCATTTGCATTTGAATTACAAAAAATTGATTTTGAATGTCCCCAATAATGGTCATCACATAAATAAGATACTCCATGGGAACAATGGTATTTGTCATATGTGTTATCATTGATTTGATTTTACCACCTTTTTTGAATCAAAGTATATAAGTATCATCATCATTATGGATAACAAGTGTAAGTTCATGATTATTATATTTAGGATATGTCAATGGTGGTATTGGATATTTGAATTTTGTTATTTTTTGTATATCATTTAAATACCTTGGCCCATTGGAAGAATTTGGGTCATTTCATTAATAATTAGTTTATAAATCAATCAAAATTTCCTTATGTATTTCTTAAAACTTTTGATGATCATATGAACAAACATCTTGGTTATATGCAATCATTTTTGTGGTAGGATGTATTTTTATAAAAATTCCAAGCCTTGTTGATTTTTATTATTATTAAGAGATATAGGGTGGGGTACACCTTACTCATGTTTACCCAATCCTTGGCCTCGATATGCATAATTTAGAAAATATCAAAGGCCAAACTCATATAATGGTCATGTAGGAAAAATTGGTAAAGGATCCTTATCTTACTTAAAATGGATCAATTCATATATTTAAATGGTGAGAGTACAAACCTAATTAGAGGGATGGTAACTACCACCATTCAAATATTTTATATTTAAGGCTTCATAAGTTGGAATAATATAAGAGTAATCAGTTTTCACCATATCCTTAATAGAAAGTTTGAGAGTTTCATAATCATAGTCATCAAAGTAATCAATATTATCTATGGTGAGAGATATAAAGAACATAAAGATTAGGAAAAATAAATAAACAAACAAACATCTAAATGGTGTAATTAGGTAATAATTATGTTCAAATATTAAGTTCACCAAATGTTTAACCATAAATTAGATATAGATATTTACTTGGGTATATAGGGTTAATAATATGTAAATGACAATGCACAAAGGTGATGATCAGATCTAAAATAGGCCAATTGGGTGTTAAAATCATATATAAACATATAATAAATTTACTAAACTGAGATTTTATCATAATTTTATGAAGAGGACCATTAGTCTCTTGTTATTGAATAAAATTCAAACCAAACAATTTCAATACAAATTAATAATTTTTGCCTACATACTTGGGTGAGCATAAATAATAAGAACAAAATTAAGACATAAATAAAATAAAAATATATAAACTCCCTTTGAAGTTCCTTGTATCTCCAAATCTACTTTTTGATGAAGTTGGCTTGCTTAGCTATGTGCTCAATAAATATTTGTCAATGAAGTTGCATTGCTCTACCTCTCCTTGGCACCTTGGTAATGTTGCGTTGGTTTGGATTGGCTTAAAAAGTGGGCATTGTAACACTACAATAATGAATATTTTTGGAGATATTTTGTCATAATAACACTAAGCTATAAATCTTATTTTCCAATGGGTGAGGCCTTGTATTTATATCCTCTAAAATTAACTCCTGCCCAAGTGTACCTAGGTTAGGATTAACCACAATTATGTTTGAACTAACCCTAGGTGAGTTATGGCCAACCCTAGTTGAGTTAATAAGGGGACATGAAATTAATATTTGTGATATAGATCTCATTTATTAATCATGTCTCTTAATTTATACATTTAATTAACTTTAGGGAGATATTTTAATTCCTTGACTTTGAGTATAATGATGTCATCATGACCTTATATTTATTGAAATTTGTTCAAATTTTTTTCATTAATTTCAAATGGAAAATTCACTTAAGAATTTAATATGGTTTAATTATTTGATTCATTATACTTAGCATTTTAGGAATTATTTAAGAGCCTTGCTTAATGTGTCCAAATGCAAAACTACCAATTGTTAGGTTACAAGGTGGTTGAAGATGAATCTATGAGAGGTTATTATTGCATATAGAATAATATGCCAAATAGGGATTCCTAAATATTATTTTGAGAACTAATGTTTGATGTGAAGATAAAATTGAGACATTTAGTGATTCCTAGGCTTAATTTTCAATGTTTGGTAGAAATCAATTTAAAGCCTAGTTGGAAGCCAGTTGTGACCAGAATGGGGTGTTTGTAGAGATAATATAAAAATAGTAAGTAAAAATATGCTAGATATGTAAATGAGAAATAAATAATGTAATTAACTTGTTCTTATGCTAATATAGTTCTAGATGTGAAACAAGCAAGAAGTAGACTAGAATATGATTTTGGAACATTTATTAGATTCTTGATTTTATGCTTCTGGATTTGTGGACACTAATATCAACCTAGGATATTTGTGTCGACACTAATATATAAAGCTATTCAAGTGTTCAATATGAAATACCTACTATAAAAGGATGTAACCACCTGAATGCTTTTAGGTTTAACTTCACCTTCACTATGGTATATTAAAATATGGTTCATGGACTATCACCCTTCATGAATTTTTAAAACCCTAGTTCATCTTTAGGAAAATGTCCTAGTAGGCACATGACATCAAGATGACCCAAAAGACCCCTATTATAAATTAGCACTACCTACATAGGCAATAATCTCAATAGTAACTCAAAATGGTGTATTTATCCCCTACATGCTAGATTGTGTGTGAATCATGCAATATGTACAAATAAAATACAAAAGTGACCTAGATTGTAACTTAGAAAATATATATATTTAGATATTACTTTAATAATTCAAACCTATAGATGTGTTTTCCTTGTGATTTATATGGAAATAAGGAATATTTACTTAATTAAATGCTTGATTGAATCCCTTTTATAAGTTTCTTTAGTCTCTTTTGGTCTTTTTCTATGAGTAATGAATGAGGGTCGATCTTGTATTTATATCAATCCCTTTGAATAATTAACTTGCATTAAAGTTCTTAGGTTGACCATTAGGATATATTTCATTTAAAAATTGGATGACATTAGGGTATTATACACTTCCATCACAGCAAGACACTAGCATCAACACATGTGTCTTTTTTATACATTAGTGTCCAAGGAGTAGGACAAAATGTGACAAACCTAAAACTTGACAAGGTGGAAGATAAGTAGGTTTTAATAATTATGGGCAAGATATAAGGTCCATGTCATCAACATAAGATTGGTAGACTAATAAATAGGCCAAGGAGTGTAAGATAGAGCACATGTAAATATTTAAAAAGTAGGAAAGGTCTATAACTAGAAGGAACAACCAAGGTCTAAATTTGCCAAGTGTACAAGACTTATGTGCCATATAATCCATAAAATAGTGTCTATACAAATGTTCACCTAGTAGGGATAGATAAGTATATATATCACACACAAAATAGTATGCCCCCATATATACAAGGAAAAATTCATGGCAATGTAGGAACAAAGCATATGAATACCAAAAATTATAATGTGTATGATAAATATCATGGAAAAATCCATATTATATAATATCACATAAATTTCAACACAACTATGTAGATACATATAATAAATAATGAAGAAAAGAAAATGAAAAAAAATACATTAGGACACAACATGACATGAAAATTAGAGGATCCTCTATAGACAAGGACATAATATGACATTAATCATAAACATGCTCTAACATACACATGCAAGAAATAAAACACACAAGGGTACACAGCATGTAACATTACCAAGGTAAAAACCAAATGTAAGTAGACAATGTATATTTTTATGAAAACATACAAGATGTAGGTACTAACAAGATACAGTATAATAAATGTAGAATAACCCAATATGCTAAATACAAAGCAAAAAATACATCACCATAAAATATGATATATACAGATATACCTAAGGTAGTACATACCACCAAAGTTCTCATGCCCATAAGGTGTGAGAATTAAAATAGATACTTAGCATCTAAAAGTTCATAATCATATGTAAATATTATATCCCATGTCTCACCCATTTAGATAATACTATTACAATCACATCTCTAACATGAATGTGAAAGAAATCTATAAAATGCATGTAAGCATGATGTGTATCAATTGTTTATATGTGTATGTATGTATATATGCATGTATATATGTATGCATGTAAATATATATACATACACACATATATGTGTATAGGTATGTATATATGTATGTGAATATCTATATATGTGTGTGTATGTATATGCATGCATGCATGTATACATACATACATACACATATATATATATATACATATATATATATATATATACATATATATATACATATATATATATATATATATAGACACACACACACACACACACACACACACACACACACACACACACACATATTGCATTTTATAAATTTCTAGAAGAAGGTCAATGGATGCACACAATAAAAAGTAAGGAAATTTTAAAAAACATAGAAGTTAAAGGTCATGAAACATTAAAAATATGCAAATGGGTAGGCCAAAGGAAAAAATAAAATGAAGAGGAATATTCCAAACAATCTAAAAAATTCCTCATAACTCAATATATATAAGGATATAATATATATGTTGTCATCATCAATAAATCTATGCAAGCCTTTAGAATGGGATATATAATCAAAGGGGAAGGGACAATGAAACATATAAATTGATAAAGATCATGTGGCTATAATAACATCAATATAAAAGTAGAAGGAAATTTTCCATGTATAAAATCTAAAATAAATAGTAGTCATGCAATCAACTTGAAAGAGGAAAACACACGAAAGGTACAATATATTGAAGAAATAAGATATGTAAAATCATAAAATTATAATAAAAATATGATATATCAATGAAACATAAAACTTAGGGTAGCATAAATAATCAACAACATAATATATAATGTGATACAAGAGAATATATGAGTTATATGTATCACTCGAGTTATTAAAATAGGAGACACAAGATATGTAGTAACAAAAACTATCAACTTAAAGAGATATATGTGAAGAGTGGACTTGAGGATCCACCTAAGGTTTTTGAGAATCATTAATAGGAATATGTCATGATAAAATAGGTTTTTGATAGTGTATGTAGGGAGACAATGGTCAAACATATAAATATTGTCTAATATAAGAAAAAGGAGAAGACCATACTAGATCTACCATGCATACAAGATATTTTACCAAAACATGGGGCAAGGATGTAAGTAATAAAGATTTATAATAAGGATATAATTAGGAATCATATGAAAGGAAACAACACAAAAAGGTTCACTTGGCTTAGATATTTAAAATGAAAAATCTAAAGAGATATATATGACATTAAGAGGTAACAAATAGCTATATAAACTAAGGTTGTAACCAAGAGGTTTAAATAAAGAATGAAAATATAACATGTATTATGAGTAATACACTATTATAATCATGAAATATAAATACATACCAATATAGGACATAAAATATACCAAATTAAATAAAGAAAGAGTATAGGGATATGGTTAAATTCCTTGGGTTGATTTATCGATGCATCCATCTCTTATTATGACCTAATGTTTTATTATGTTTGAGGAAACTAGGATTTAGTTTTTGAATAATAAAGGGGATGGATTAAGGGATAAAATACAATCAAGTAAAATAAAACATATATTTATACCAATTTGACTTAATTAATTACATGGGAAAATATATGACTTATCTGAGCAAAACAGTCATCTATGGATTTGTTTCCAAATTCGTAACTCAATTTTTTTCTAGATAGGAGCACTAAGTTTGGATAGAATCACTCATCATTATTTTATTAATAGGATCATTCATCACTATTATCTAATTATGGTGCTATGGTTTGTTTCAATTTTAGATTCTAAATTCTAGTGTAATCTAATTTTAGGGTCCTGTAAGTGTCCTTATTTCTTCATGATCACATGTTTGTGCCACTATTTGACCTATTTTCTTCTAAAACCCTAGGTCTACCTACACACATGAAATATCAAACATATCAAAATCCAAAAGAGAAAAATTGGGTTAGGGGAAGTATGATCACATGATCTACAAACACTATTATCTTGATCATTGCCTGCATTAACCCTCAAGCTAGGGTCTCAGATCAAATGTAGTTCTCCCTTAGGGAACATAAATAATCAACATTCATGGTAGATGTAAGAATTAACTTTAACCTAGGCCCTTCCTTTATCAATCATGAAAATCTATGTGTGATGGAGAATTTTGGGCTATATTATTGATTGATTTTAATTATTTAGTGTGCCAAAGTAGTAAGTGCTAGATACAAAATGCCTTGTGAAGTCCTTTATATAAGAGACTCTATATTTTGAATTTAGGATATTTATTTGTGCTAATTGACATCAAAAAGATAAATAAAACTTAAGGGAGGGGATAATAAGGGTTTGAGACCCATTAAGCAAGGAAAAATGATCATTGGATAATAGCATTGGGGAAGATAGGAGCATTGGGCACTATAATCCACTAGAATTATGTTATTTTAGATTTATAAAAATAGGCTAAGACTAACTTAGGCCAAGTCTATGGGTCTCTATGGGTATAGATAAATTGACTAAGATAATATAAAGCTGATAAAAGTGAGAAACAAGACCAATACAAGCAAAACAAAGACATGTCTAGTGTAAACAAAGAGTGTATTCTCAAGTCAGAGTCTCATATGAAGAGGACTATGAATAGACATGGTATATGTGGTTACTTAACCAAATTAGGGTGTATACATTTTCCCCCTTTATTATAGTGATGTAATGAAATGAAATACTAAAATAAAATAAAGAATAAAAAAATATGTGCCTAAACCTACTTGCATGGAGGTGAATGTGATGTGAAGGTCCAACTCACTTCCTAGCTAGGGAAGTGGATGGAGACCCAAATAGTTCTTGGAGAAAGAAGGAATCCATGGAGTAGATTCCCCTTATACTAAATCTAAATACAAAATCCATGTATCATGGAGAATGAGGGAAATACTTACCCCCTATGCTGAATCTGATTGAAGATGAGGAATGCTCAAAGGCCCAAAACCAATGTCTATCCTTTGTCCCACATAAACTCATGTAATCTAGATGTATGTATAAAATATGTATGCTATGAATAAAAAATATATCATTACCCCACTCTAAATATCTAAACTATAACTAAGAAGTGCTCAAAGGCCCAAAACCAATGTTTGTCATATATCCTACATAAACTCATGTAGTTTAGATATGAGTAATACAATGGACCAACTACTGTAGATGGTCATGTGGTCCAACTTGTTGACAACCTAGGTATAACTAGGTGTAATCTAAAAATTTTGTCAATGCTCAAGTATATAATGGCATGTCTTACCATTCCATATGTATAATCTTGAGTGATGAAGAACATAAACATCTATGTCATGCCCACAGATCTAGTATGTGAGTGATGCATCTATACAATCTGGTAATCTATATAACCACATGTGATATGACATATATTTCCATGTATAAAATTGGAGACCAAAATAATCTATTCTACACTATGTCTGTAGTCTATTATCTAATTTTTTACTATGTCATGTTGTATGAAGTTGTATGTGTGAGACATATACATGCCCCCAAATCTAGTATCTAAGTTTTTATCGATATCAAAATCATTATGAATCCATATAATCTAAAACACTGTATCTAAATAGTCTATGCATATATAAATTGAAGGTACATCCATCTAAATGTCCTTTGTAATGCTTAGTGACCCACATTATCTATGTTACTATATATCTCAACCAATCTGAGCTAAATTTGATAATTTCAATGTTGGATGTGTATGAACCATAATGTATCCACTTATGAGAGTGGATGGGTATGTTAGGTAGGTGTAGAAATAGTATGAATGATGTCCCCTTTTGGGGAGAGGGATAAAATCTATGATAGAGGAGGTCGATCCAAAAATGATGAATAGTGGCACAGTAATAGAATCAAGGTTGGTATGTTGTGAATAGATTGAAAGGTTGTTTGAATGTGTTTTTGAGAGTGGAACACATTTTGATTGGTAATAACCAAGGCACATGTCTGGGTATAGTAGAAATATATAAATGTTTGTGCCATAGTAGGTAGATAAGGTAGTAAGGTAGTAAAGATTGAGTGATGTCAAAGGTATTATTATCATGATTCCATAGAAGGAAATGGTTTGAAAAATGGAATTAAGGGGTTTGATTTATGGGGAAAATGGTATTTTGTTTTGAATGAAAAATTTGGTTAACATAAGAAATTGGATTGATTCTTGATTAATTTGTGCATTGACTAGGTTTATATTTTAAGCTCTAGAGTGAGAAAAATGCCGAGGAGATGAGCACCTACTGTAACCCATTTCAAGCAACTAGTAGCCCAAGTTTAGGATGGTGGTGATGTGACCCTGGTAAGTAGCTCAAATTCCTGGTTCTTATCAGCTTTTAAGCTTGTTTTGGTGTTTTTGAGGGCTTAAAAATATCTTAGGAAGTTTTTTCTATTTTAGGTGCTTCTATCCTATAGTCTAGTGCTCCTATCTAGGGATTCAGTGCTCCTATCCTTTTGGGGTGATCCTATCTAGCACTATTATCCTTAATACAACATTATTGTCTAGGAGGTAGAATTTTTATATGATGCTACTTTGTTGTTTACTATTGTGTTGGCTTGCCTTTTGACTTGTTATTATTGATTGATATATGTGTTACTTCTGGTGATGTAGGGTGAGGTGTGAATGATAGAGTTCCACAGGGGTTGGGTGATGGAGACATTGAGGCTACTACCATTATATACTAATGAGAGAATGGTTATGGATAGGGTAGGGTTGGGTTATGTGTGTAACCTAGGTATGGTGTAATAGGACTGGTATCTAATGACCACCTTATGCAAAAGGTGGAATGTGGATACATTTACTTTCTAGTTTCTTATAGGGGAGATGACTATGACTTTAGAGGATGTATATATTATATTGTATTTTCCAATTAGTGGATGGTGAGTGATGATACAAGATGACATGGGGGCTAATGCAATTGATTATGCATATTTATACTTTGTTGGTATGCCCTCAGGTACACATCAAAGAGGTAGTAATAGTGATGTGCTAGTATTATTAATTGTGTAGTCTAATGTTCCATGCTTGCAAAAGTGGTTGGCTATATTTTGGCATCTTTTATTTTATGGATAGGGCTAGATTATCTATTACATACATGATGTACAAGATTGTGCATAGTGTGGAGGTATATGGTACTGTATTATTTTGAGGGAGGACTATGCTAGCCCACATATATAGGGACCTCTAAAGGTTTACATAAGAGTCATTTAGTGGTAGGGTGAGTGTGGAAACCTTATTTCATTATTGGGCCTATGAGAACATAGCAATTATGAGGCTGATTAGATTATTGAGGGTAGATTAGGTACCTCCACACCTATTTGGGGAGTGGTGGATGAGCATAATGTCTATCCAATCCCATGAGATGGACCATTATAGGTGGATTTTTAGACATATTAATGGTTGGTGACATCATATGGAGGACTTAAAAAGGATTTATTATGTGGGTAGAGGATGGAGTATAGTTTTAATAAATGAGGGTCAGATGTTGGATACATGACCACTGGGGTGGATTATATGACCACTTTTAGTATGAAAGCATTACTAGATAGTTTGTAGTACCATAGGATGTGCCCCTAGTAGCATGGGTGTGGGTGAGGAGTGCACAAACATCTGTGAGGGTAGGAGCTCATGTGAGGTTGGTTGAGGTTGTGATCATACCATTACCTTTGAATGTGAGGGATGTGGTCATAGATATTCTAGATGTGGATGATGTTGGATGCATAAATGTGTATATTACATGGTGGGATAATCATCATTGGGGTCTATTATACCCTATTGAGGTAGGGGATACTCCAAAGTATGAGGATCGTAAGTTGATCCAGATGATGGGAGGTAAGCAATGATTACATTTGAACTATGTATAAATTTGTACTTTAGTTTGATTTCAAAGTATATAGTTAATGTAGTTTCATACTTTGTGCATAAGTGAAGTGAGAGGTGATGAGGATGGAACACAGGCTAGGGTAGGAGATGGAGATGATGATTACTGGGAGATAGTAATGGAGTTGACACTCTAAGAACTCACATAACATGTACATGATGATGTAGTGGAGGAGGGATTGATAGAGTGAGTAATGATCATAGTTGATATTCATACCCATATATTTGATAGGGCTATTATTGTGATAGATATGTATGTTAGGGAAGTAGGAGAGAGACGAGCTAAGATCTAAGCTAGATAGGAATAGGATGCCCCCACTTGATTTTGGATCTATTAGCATGAGGATCATGGATGAGTATGTAAATCTTCAGAGATGATATACAAACTTACATGAGGATCATGGTCATATATTAGATCAAGAGAGTCATTGCATGAGGTATGTGATATCTCAAGGGGATGTGAGTCCATTTAATGATAGGGTATATTATGGGACTAACATTGGTGGAGAGAGTGAGACTAAGAGTGAGGGCCTAACACCCATTCATTATTGATTATACTTGATATTGGTGTATATGTATTGAAAACTCATTATATATATATATGGATACTTGTTTGATTTTAACTCATGTGTATTATGTTATCAAATTTGGAGTATATTGATATATTTGTTGCAAATGGTTGATTAGAAATAGTTGATTTGGCATTGATGTTGAAGTTGCATATGTTTGGTAAAATGGTATTTGGGATGTGATTTTATTGTTGTTGATAGGTTCAAGTGTGATGCTAGTTTTGATTTTGAATCATATGTGAGTAAAAACTTTGTTGTTTTGTAATTGGAAAATTGATTTGATAAAGTGAATTAGTTTAAAATTGGTAAAATAGGATATTAGTAAGGTTGGGATTTTGGATAATTTGGTTTGGCTAGGGATGGTTATTTATAACTAGGAATGTTAGTTGTTATTATAAGGGGATGTAAGATATTAATTTGTGCATATCATCCCCATGGCTATTGTATCATTATCTAAACCCTTATCTCCAACTAAACAAGTGACCATAATGTTCTTGTTGTGTAGGAACATGCCTTGTATCGAATGTTGTCTACAGTGCACTAACTATAGATGTACATGGAGACTCTATAAGATGTAACCTCAATGGATGCATAACTAAAACTACATGCTATGAATTAGGTTCATCTATCTACAATCATAGTGGATTACTACATGAATAACACCCTATGGCATCTACTATGATGCATATAATTGAGCCATAGATCAAGATGGAATTGTAACCTATAATGATGGGGATTTGTCTAATCTCAATCATAATGGGTTGCTACATGAAATAGGTCCTTAAAAACTGAACTATAGTGAATATCTATCTAGAGAAGTACTCTATGATGTGGGTTCATCTAATCCTAACCGTATTTGGTTACTACATGAGATAAGACTCTAAAAACTTTGTTACATTGCCTATGACTATACTGGATATGTATATGGAATTGTACTATGTAATCCACAAATTACACTATTATATTTAGGCTACTCTCATTGTACTAGTCTCCAAACCCTTTGAGTAGGTGGGATAGGAGATCTCCTATGATTCTCTATCTTAGAAACTACATTACTCTCATGATGAATAACTAATGATTCCTCTGAAGGAATGTCCTGGGATGGCTGAGTCATGGATGAATGAGGTCTATGGATCCATGATGGAGAATATCTTGATACCCCCATTAGGAATGTTATGATGCCATTATCAACACATCTATTAATACAATCCCTACGTCCATAATAATCATTGTATTTGTGTCCACAGATATGATGATAGACAAAAGGTGCAATGTGGCTATTTATGTAAGAGATGTGGATCTCAATGATGATTAGAAGGAAATGTGATTAACCTACTATCTAGTAGTGATGATAATATGACATATGGGCTATCTTGATTTGAATCAAATTGTAGTGGTGCCCTACTACTATTTTTTTAGTACATATTATAGATGGTGCTTTGGAAACTAGCTCTCTATTTTTAACTGGTTTCTTTTCTAGGTGTGATCTCCCATATTTTTTTGAACATGATGGATGTTATGTGCTAGGAGCTATAGATGGAGGTAATACTATGAAATATAGAGTAAGCTGATCAATTGAATTTAAATCAATCAATCCCAATTTCTTTTCCAAAGCTAAAACTATATAACATAAGTGCCTAAAAGAGGACTTTATCTGATATAATATATGCTCTAGGAGTGGTTGGTGAATCCACTTAATAAATATATGTTAAACCTCTAAATCTATTGGTTTATAGATCAATCATAATATACAAGTCTTAAATTGTAATATATAATCACTAACTAGCTCTAAAGGATTTTGATGCAATGCGACAAGTATCTCATATGTAACATGAGGGCCCATTTTTTATATGTAATGTCTAAGAATGCCTCCTCTAATTCATCATATGTATGCAAGGAACCAACTGAGAGTAGATGAAAGAACCAATTCCATGCATTACTCACTAATGTTTGTTGGAACAACTTAAGTAGAATCAAAGGATTTGCATGAGATGGCAAAGCCTTTCAAAAGGATTTAAGGTTTACGAATGGATTTATAGTTCCATCAAATTGAGGCAATGATGGTATCTAGAAGTGCTTAGGCAATGAAGCTTTGACAAAGGTCTTTGAAATAGGGTTACCATGCAAAACTTTGTCATCCATCCAAGACTTATAAGCCTTATTTTCCAAAGTAAGGAGATGTATTTGGTGTTGTAGTTCTACCAACTACATGCATCAAAGAAATAATCTCTTGGGATGGTATATTAGTATCTTAAAGTGGTTAATTTAAAATTTTAATTTGATCATTTATTTAAGCCATGGGAATGATACATTTAGTAATTAGATCATATAGAGGGGGTGTGTTTACTTGAACCTTTGGATAATGGTAACTTGGACCTTAGTAGAGGGATGTGGGATACCATTCTCTTTGGGTGGAGAGTGAGAAATAGGTGCTAATATAGTATGGGGTGGATTGGGATATTCATTGGTATCTTTAGTATTTAGTGAATCACATTTTAATTGAATAAAACCTGTGATGTTATCATTGACATGTGCATCATTTGAAATATAATCATGCATAGAAGTAGAATCAAAAAAATTTAATGCATTATGTTTAAGAGGAGTGAGAGAAGAGTTATAAACATGAGATGCATTTTCTTCTTCACTATATGTATAATAGTCATCATTATTCCATCTAGTATCACTTTCATATTCACTCTCATTGTCATATTCATTTGCATGTTCACTATCATACTCATTATCACTTCCATTATCACTAGGGAGAGGGGTAAGAGAAGATGTTAATTCTTTTTTAATATGCAATAAATTATCATGTGAAATTGGAATACTATGTGCATCTATGTTATCCTTGAATGGAGTGCATGCATTATTTTCATTTTCAATATGAGAAGTAAGAGTAAGAGAGTTATCATTTATACATTATTTTTTCATTGTTTGATATGAAAAAGTAGAGTTAAGAACATGAGATTGATCATTTGAACTATGGATTTGAAATTTGATTCTATTTCATTTATATTGTTGTAATTTGAGCATAGAAGTAGAAAAAGAAAGGGAGAAACTAGGTTCAAATGCAAGAAAATTATCATCAATGAGATGTTCACTTGGAATTACATGACTAATTTGAAAATTTGATGTATTTTTCATAGGAGAATGAGGTGAAAAGTAACTTTCACACTTATCAAAATTATTTTCTTTGGAAGAGGGAAGAAAATAAATAGGTTTGAGAGAAGAAGATGCATCTACTTTTTCTTCACTATCACTTTCATATGCATCATCATATTCCTCATTAAAATAATAGTAATTATCTTCATTGTAAATTAAATCATTTTCCTCATTTTTGGCTGATGTGTAAATTTTCAAATTTGTCCATTCATTATCATAATTATGAGAAAAATGTAGAAATATGTCTATAGGATGAGAGGGAAGAAGTACCTTAGTGGCCATTTTATTGCTTTCACAAAAGAGAGTATGTAAAATTAATATTAAGCAAATCAATTCAATAATGACTAATAACATAGGGATTTTGAAAATATTTTCAACACTCCAAAAAATTTGCAAAAAATCCAAAAAAAATTCTAAAAATTCTAATGGAAGAAGGCTTGGGGTTTGAGGACCTAGTTTGGAAATCTAGGGTTTTAGGTTAGAGTTTTAGAATTTTGAAATTATTTTAATAGTTTGAATTCTAAAATAAATTTAAATAAAATAAATGCACAAAATTTTATACAAAATCATAATTTTGAAATTGAATTTTTGTACAAAAATGTGAAGGAAAAACCCTAGGGGTACTTAGGGTTTGAGATTTGTTCCAAGTAAGTCAGGTTCACTAAATATTTTATTGCATTTGAGGAAACTAGGATTTAGTTTTTAAACAATAAAGGGGCTAGATTAAGGGGTAAATTATAGTCAAGTGTAGCAAAACACATATTTATACCATTTTTACCAAACTAATTACATGAGAAAATAAATGACTTATTTAGGAAAAATAGTCATCATTAGGTTTTAGAATAGTCTAAAAATAGTCAGGAATAGTCAGGAATAAAGATTCATTTCCATATCTGCAACTCAAATTTGTTCTAGATAAGAGTATTGATTTTAAATAGGAATGATCATCACTATTATTAAGATAAGAGCATTCATCACTGTTGTCCAATTCTGATGCTATTATCTATTTTGATTTTTGAATGTTGATTTTGGTGGAGTCTAATTTTAGGGTCCTATAGGTGTCCTTATTTCTTTGTGATCACCTATCTATGCCAATATTTTATCTATTTTATTCTCAAACCTTAGGTCTACCTACACATAAGAAATAATAAACATATCAAAAGACAAAAGGGAAAAACTAAGTTAGGGGAAGTATGATCACATGATCTAAAATTTTTATTGTCCTAATTGCTACCTATATTAACCCTCAAGCCTAGGGTCTTATATCAAATATAGTTCTCCCTTAGGGAACATGCATAATCAATGCACATGATAAATACAATAATGAACTTTTGCCTAGACCCTTCCTTGATCAACCATAAAAATCTATGTGTGATGTAGAATTTTGAGCTATACAATTGATTGATTTTAATTATTTATCATGCCAAAGTAGTAAGTGTTAGATATAAAATGCCTTGTGAAGTCTTTTATATAAGAGACTTTATTTTGAATTTAGGATCTTTATTCATGCTACCTAACATAAAAAAGATAAATAAAACTTAAGGGAGGGGATAAGAAGGGTTTTATACCTATTAAGCAAGTAAAAATGACCATTGGAAAATAGCACCGAGGAGAACAGGAGCATCAAGAGATGTAGTCCACTAGAATTTTGTTGTTTAGGATTTAAAAAATAAGTTGGGGCTAACATAGGCCAAGTTTGGGGGTCTTTAGGGTTATAGATTAGTTGACTGAGATAATGAAAAGGTAACAAAAGTGAGAAACAAGACCAAGACAATCAAAACAAAGACATTGCTTGTACAAACAAGGTTTGTATTCTCTATTCAGAGTCTCCTGTGAAGTAGACTATGAAAACACATGATATGTGTGGTTTCTTGACCAATTCAGGGTGTATACACCTAATAAGACCTAAATATGTAAGGAAAAATACCTAAGTATCCTTAGTAGGGGACTAAAAATACTAGGTGTACCTTATTAGTTCATCTTATCTTATTATGACCTTCAAAAACCTTGTGTAAACTAGCCTTCCATAAGATTATACTCCTATAACTTGATTCCTATTATTCTTAATAAGGGTGGATATGTGTGCATGATTAGAATACATATCAGATCATATGTGTTTATTATAAAAAATGGTATTCAATAGATTTATAAATACATATCAAATTAATAAAAGTCATGTTTCCAAAAAGCTGATAGTATTAGATTGACCAATATAGTAGTAACTAAAATTTGGTAAAATTAATATTATTTCTTCTTGACTGATATAATAGGAAATATAGATCATTAGGAATAAAGTTTCATATACCAAATTAATAGAGTAGGTAAAATTGAAAATAATATCTGAATATATTAGCTCAACCGATATAGTAGGAAAATACAAGGAACATTGTACAAATGTATCAACAATGTGGATATAGTAAGAAAAAGGGGAAACAAACATGGATAAGAGGAGGGAAAAAACAAATGGAAAAAATAAAAGCTAAACTAATAATATGCCATGATAATGAATAAAAGAACATACAATCAATGATCATGGGGGGATCTCTTAGAAAGTACCATGAGCCGACCCAATCTAGTCTTGATACACTCCTTAGAACATTCACTCAGGGATATTGATGCAATGATGAGTCATATAAGATAAATCTATAGTAAGTTAAAAATATAGGGGAATACATATTCCCCACCCAAATATCATCATGTGCATAATAGTGTAATGTGGGATGGTTCTTTGTAAAGGAACATAGAAACATTTAACTTCAAAAAATCTTATAATATATTTTTATAAATGATATAAATAAAAGGAAATAAATACATGCACATACATGTTGGATATTAATCTTTAATTATGGCATATTAAATATAATATTTTTTTATTTTTTTATTATGTAAATTTTTATATTACATATTCCATATTTATGAGGTGGTACACCTCATTTTCTCATTTTTAATGGAATCTTAGGGTTCCATGTCACATGCAACTCCTCTTATACTTGTAAAAAGCTTCCCACTCACCTCATGGAGATTAGTAACACTAGGAACACACTAAGAGGTTTTTTTATGTCTATAATGGAGTTTGATTAGTAACTAATTTTTCCTTCTATCTCTATTTAATGAGATCTCTCCTCTATCATTCTACATGATAACATCTTGATACACGTGTTTATGGATTGAAGCCCATTCCTCTTTCTCATTCTCTTTTCTTCTACTAATATTATAATTGTATAATATTTTTTTTGAAAGCTTTCTTAATTCATGTTGAGTTTTATTCCATTTATTTGGTTTCCCTACTTAACAACTTGTGTCTCACATTATCTTGGTGGCTTATTTTTGAGGTGATACATTTTTTTGCATTTATTTGCTTACATTTAGTCTTATTTTAAATGATCTTGTTGATTATTTATAACACCTTAAACTACCTATATGGAAGGCAGTATGATGATAGATATATTAAAATTTGCAGCCCTCTTTTACTAACTATATCATCCCTCTTCCACCAACTGAATTAGCCCTCTAGTACACAACCAACCTTCTCCTCATTGCAAACTATGTTAACCTACTGCTACACAATCAGCCACTCTTAGAATACTATGTCAACCCACTACTACATGGTCAACCCCTTATCTTCTGTGCATATTAAAAACTTATTCAATTAGGTTGACTCCATTCCTTCATAATAGTGACATTTTGACCATTTACCATAAATCCCTTAAGCATTTATTGCTTTGACTTCTTCCTGTCTAGTATCCTTTTCTACCCGTAGTCTACCTAGAAATTTCCTATGGTCAATTTTATTGCCTATATTTTTCCTACCAATTAATCTTCTATATATAGCTCAATTTCAATTAAAAATGCTAAAAAAATTGAAATTTATAATTATTTACCTATGTTGGACATGTTGTAGCCACCAGGTTTCCTCCCTATCTCAATTGTCGTCTCCTCACCATGATGGCTCTCTAATATCAAACTAGGTATTTACAACTTTATTTTCTTAGAATATCAAAAGTAACAAATGAATTATTTTTCACCCTATTATATTTACTATTTCAAATTATTTACCTATCAAATATTTACCACCATATTTCATATTTTGATCATATATTTGTTTCTACTAGTTATTTTTAAAAACTGTAAGATGTTCTGGAATCCTGACATTGTAGATAATATTTTCACATATTACATGTATCTGTTACAAATAATTTTATTTTTCACTCTTTTTCACTAATGTATACATGTTCACTTAATGTTTCCTACATTAAACACCTTCAAATTTTTTACATACCATTTTTATCTATAGCACTAAGGTAAGTAAATGTATGTGTTTTTCAATTTTTTCCTTGCATTTACCTTGCTTCTTACTACAACTTATTTATCTTTAGCATTATGTGTCACTATTATTTTCCTAAAGAACCATCCCCTATTACACCTACATGACATGTGATGATCTTAGAGTGGGGCATATGTATACACATTATATTTTAAAACTTTTATCAATTATTGATCATTTATCTCTTACATGAACCCATTGAGTCCTAATCCCTCTAACTAGATGCCCTAAGGGGTTCACTGGGAAAGGGGTGGGTAGACCATTAGTGATTTACAATATTGTTATCCCTATACTACCACTTATTATCTACATAACCATCTCTTAAAAACACTTCACTAAGTTTTGTCTCCTCTTTTTGACCGTCCTCTAGTCAATTTATGCTTTCATTAGTCCTTACCTAAGCCTAAAACCCTTTCCAACAATTTATTTTATAGTGTCGACTCCATCAACCCTATACTCTAATTGATAAAAAAATCATTTAGGGTTTACGTTGGCCCCTAGCCAACCTAAACCAAGACATAATTTACTTTTATCAATAATGATACATATTTTATTAGGTTGACCCTATCAGCTAAACTTTTAGAAAGGTTTAGGGTTAGATTCAACTATATATACACACCCATTTCATAATTTATTTGGGAAGATAAGAAAAGAAGAAAAATATATATTATGCATATACTTATGCACAACTCTATTTGAGGAGCTTGTATTAGGGTTTCAATACTTTATTTGGAGATTTGGATCTTATCTTGTGGAGAAGTCTTTGGATGCATATATAAGTTTTGTAGCCTAGAGATGATGTATCCTTGTTATCCTTACATACCACAACCTCCTCTTGTGAAGCACCTTGGCCAAGGGAGAGATTGAGGCTTTATGGGTTCATATTCAAAGGTAAGTATTCATAACTTTGTTCCTTATTTGTAATAATAGATAAATTATAATTTTTACTTATCTCCCATGAATTAGGATTTCTTATACATTGATGTGAGTATAGAAATTCTATGCATGTTTACTTTTTATATTTATTTCACCCACTTTGTGCCACCAGCTTTGGTAAACACTAGACTAAATTTTACTTTTACTTTTCATTTAATTTGTGAATATGAAAACATAGGACTTAGCTAGGGTTATTGTATGGTGTTTCTTAAATAGAGGCTTTGGAACCCTCTCTATTGATGTTATTGTGGTAAGATATCCCTTGGTTAGGTCTAGCAGATCCATATTGGTCATGACCCCAAATATATAATGTATCAAAAATTAAAAGTGTAAGTAGGATTTATCTTCCCAAAGCTAGGATTGATTAATATATTAATTACATTTACCTTTGCATACATTCACCATGTACATGGTTCTTTCTTATGCAAGAGCCTGTCAAGCTTGTGCATCTCCTACTATAACCCTTACTGGTGGCTATAGCACATCAGCACATGCTTGTAGCTACCTCATGTTCTCTCTTACCAATGTAAACCAACCTACCTATGTTGGGGAAAATAGAAATTTAGAAAAATATAGAGTAGTAGGGTTGTATGGTACAAACACCCTATCCAAAATGCCATGGTGTACATCCATAAATAGGGCTCTCCATTTGATCTCCTCTATCATAGGATATAGAAAACCAAAACTAGATGGACATTAGATCATATATATATATATATATATATATATATATATATATATATATATATATATATATATATATATATATCTCAAATCATCTATCTATCATAATCACATTGTAATTATTGTCCTATATAAAAATCTTAAATCAAATTAAAACATTTCTCACTAGTTCTAGTGTTATCGATCAAGGTGTCCCCATCTGCTCACCTATCAAGCACCTCCTCTATCAATCAACTTTGTAATAGTGAAAACCAAAGAGTCACCACTTAATCCCACTATGATCCTCTCCTTAGGGGTGTTTCTATGGACCAACTACATCTTAGAACAACTATTCAGTCCCTCTATATAGTAATCATGCCTACATATCCTCACAACAATGGTGTTTCCATATATGATGAAGATGTGGTGGTTGTTACTACCTTTATTTTGGTGTATCCACTTGCATTACATCTTTTCCTATTAGATATATTTCCTCCTACTATCATGCTTAACTAGCCCATGGTCTAACATGCTAAGTTCTGATTAGTGGTATCTCCATAGGTAACCCTTTACTTCCTCTCTCTCTCTCAAATCTCTAGCATGTCATGCCCAATAAACAAACACTACTAGAGGAACCACCAGATGGGGGAGCCCTAGCTATCTTGATATGTGTACCACTATATTTAGCTCCACCCATGAATTATAGTGGCCTGTGATCTACACCTATTCTAACCCTATCATAATATTAGACCAACTAGGCCATCTAATAGCTATGTGAGTATAGGTCTACCACATGATCTCCCCTGATGTGATAGTCTATAACACTGGCACATGGGGCATAGTTTGTACTACATGGTCATGTCTATATTGTTAAGACCTTAGGTAACCTATCATCAATTGCATGGGGAAAATTAGTTAGCAAATACATGGAAAACCTCTCATATATACATGAATTAAGAAAAATCACTAGTCTTAGGGTTTTATACCCTCTATACAACATCCCATACATATTATGCTTGAGATGGACCTAGATGACAACCCCAAAATTGTAAAGTGCTCCCTAATATAATATAGACTGGCATAAGGCTATCACATATAGTGTACCTTTCCATCCAACTTATGACACATAACTTATGTTGTGACAAGTCTTATTACCACCTTCTAGATGTTTAGAATGATTTCAATATAAACATCAAACAAGCTTACCCTCAACCTAGGGTGAATCTTATCTTATCATGTACCCCACTAAGCTAATGTTTATCTCTCATCCTTAAACTTTGTTATATCAATAATCACTAGTGTACCACTTATAATAATTCCAACCAATATGTGGACATACTCCAAAGTAATCCCCACCTCAATGGTGTCCCCATTCATCTCCCATCAAAAAGTGTTGGTCAAATATTCCCATGATCTTAGGAATGAGATCAACACTCAAATGGATCCATCTCATCTCCATGATGCCACCACAACATAAGGTGTTTAATCAAGCTCTATCCACATTATTCAAATGATATAATAGATCTAGTAACCATGATGCATCTACCAAGTGCCAATATCTCTGATGTCTCTAAAAAATAGTAAAGAACAAAGGATGTATCAGATCTCTATGTCATAAATAATTACAATACATGCTCAAAAATTTAGAAATTAATTAATTCATTAGTTTATTTGATTTAGTTTCTTATGTATCCTTATTTTTTAAGATAATTAGCCCATTTGATACTAAATCAACCATTTTATAGTCTTGTTATACACCATCAATCCTCTAGCACATAGTTGGCCCTTTTCCTTTTTAGACTATATCAATGTATTTGATACTAAATCAACACTTTCTTAGCTCTATCATAATACATCAACCCTCTAGTACATAGTTAGCCCTATTTAGAAAACTATATCAGCTATTTACTACTAACTCAATTGGCCAAAATGTACATAGTCGGTCATCTTCTCTTTTTAGACTATATCAGCCTACTGCTACGTAGTTAGCCACCCTTTAGTGATATTACATCAACCCACTAATACATAGTTGGCCCCTTATTTTCTTCTCACCTTATGAACTGAGTTGACTAGGTCAAATCTGTTCTTTCACTATGGTAATTTTTAACCATTTACCATAAATGCCTTAGGCATTTATTCATCTAAATTTATATTACCCAATACCCATTATGCCCCTAGTTTAATTTAAAATTTCCTAAGGTTAGTTTTAATGTCTCAAATTTTCCTACCAACCAATTTTATATATTTATCTCAATTTCAAATAAAATTACTTAGAAAATTTTATTTTCATGTTTGCTTACCTATGTTATACTCATTGTGACCACCATGCATACTCCGTTTCTAGGCTATCATCTCCTCACCATGGTTTCTCTCTAGTATCAAATGAGGTATTTTAGATCTTTGTTTTTTAAAAATAGTAAAAATAAAAAATGAATTATTTTTCACCCTATTTATATCTACTATTTAAAATTATTTACCTGCCAAATATTTACCACTAGATTCCATTTTTTGACCATATCTTTGTTTATACTAGCTCTCTTTTCAAACCACAAAATGTTCTAAAATCCTGATGTTGTAGAGAATATTTTCACATATTACATCTAATTTTTCAAAATATAGATTTTTTTGCTCTTTTTTTCTAACTTATATAGGTTTACCTAATGTTCCCCACATTGGAAACCTTTACATTTCTCTCACTTTATTTCTTATCTACATCACTAAGGTAAGTAAAGGTATGTATTATTCAATTTTATCCTTTCATTTATATTACTTTTTTTTTATTTTAATTCATTTAGCTTTAGTGTTGTGTGTTATTATGTTCTTTTCCTAAAGTACCATCCCTTGTTATACCTATGTGACACATGATGAGCTTCAAGTGGGGCATATGTATAAACATAATATTTTCAAACTTTATCAATTATTGATGTTTTATCTCTTGTAGGAACCCATTGAGTCTCAATATCTCTAAGTGTATGCCTTAAAGGGTGCACAAAGAAAGGGGTGGGCAAATCATTGGTGCTTCATAGGATTATTGTCCCCTATACTAACACTTTATATCTACACAACCCTCTCCTATGTACTTCTCTAAGCCTTGCCTCCTCCCTTTCACACTCCTCCAAGAATTTCACCACCTTTATTAGCACCCACCTAAGCCAAAAACCCTTTTTGATGGTCTGAATTACACTATCAACCTAGGTTGATCCTATATCCTAATTTTTAAGAGCACATTATAGGTCTAGGTTATCTCTAGCCAATCTAAACTTGGATCTAACTTGTTTTTTATCAATTAATGATATAGAATATATTGGGTAGACCATGTCAGCTAAATCTTTAGAAAGGTTTAGGGTTATATTTAGATATATATACACATCCATCTCTACAAATTAACAATAGAAGAAAATAAGAATAATAATATATTTTTCATCTACTTATCCACCATTTTACTTGAGGAACATAGTTTAAGGTTTTAATACTTTCTTTGAAGATATGGATCTTGTCTTATGGAGAATTCTTTTGGATGCATAGAGAAGTTGTGTAGCCTAGAGTGTAATTATCCTTAGTATCCTTACATACCAAAACAACCTCTTGCAAAGAACCTTGTCCATGGGAAAGATTGAGGCTTGGTGAGTTTGTCTTCAAACATAAGTATTCCTAACTTTGTTCTTCATTGATAATAATAGATGGACTTGCATTTTTACTTCTCTCCCATGCATTAGGATTTCCTATACATTGACATGAGAATACATCTTCTATGCATGTTTAGTTTTTATGTTTATTAAACAAACTTTATGCCACAATCTCTGGTGAACACTAGATTATATTTATAATTTATTATACATTTACTTAGTGAATATAAAAACATAGTACCTAGTTAGGGTTATTGCATGGTGTTGATTGACTAGATCTTTGGAACCCTCTCTAGTGATGTTATTGTGGTAAGATATCCCTTGGTTAGGTCTAGAGGATCCATCTTGGTCATGACCCAAATATCTAATGTATCAATAATCAAAAGTGTAAGTAGGATTTATCATCTTTGAGCTAGGATTGATTAATAGATCAGTGACATTTCCCTTTATATATAGGTAACACTTGGATACATGGGGTATCTCGAGTTAGCTCAGCCATACCTTCCCTTTTTTTTTGACCACTTTATTTACTTAAGTATTCTAAGACTCCTAGTTATTTCAAAAGTAACCAATTGTCCTTTAGTATCCCCATTATTATTGGCTTTAGCCATATGCTCTTATCATTTTAAAAGTATATATTGTGAGAATTATGAATTCAAATTTGATTCACTAATGACCACTTGGTTTTTCTTACACTCCCATTATTTTGTGAGTAATAATTTCTAATTCTCTTTCCATTTTTTGATTTATTTATGCTATCTCCATTTTTTGAACTTATTCTCTTTCTCAACCTAATATTTAGTATGCATTATGAACCTAGTTCATGTGTGAGTTCTTATCTATTTTATTTTAGTATGGTTTTAGCCTAAAACATACTCTCATGATCATGATATTTTTTTGTGTGAATGATTTCATGCTTGTGAATATCATCCCTCTCTTTTTTTATGCACTTTCCATTTTGTGACACCATTCCCATCTTCCTCTACATGACAATCATGTTAAATTCCTTATCATCACTTTTATTCTATACCATATCTTCAGAGAACTACATTTGGCTTGAATTTTATGTTTAATTTTATGTCCATATAACTATGTAAGCAATATCTACTTGCCTAGTGCATCTGAGTCAGCTCGGCTACCCCTTCCTTTCTTTTATTCCAACCATTTTTATTCTTTCTTGTGTCATTGTTCCCTATAGTTTAGTGGAAACATTGTTAGTATTATTTTATATAAATGTTATACCTATAGACACTATAAATTTACATAATTTTATTATCAATAAATGTGTCTATACCCTTCCCCATCCTTTTTAATCTAGTTAATATAGTTTTAACATTTACAATTTTATATCATGTAGTTAATATTATTAATTAATTTTTATCTAACTCATTAACCATATTTAAATCTATTAAAATCTCCCTAATTTTATTAGAGATAATTTATTTTAAGTCGTTAACAACTTCTCTATAACTAAGCCTCATTAAAAAAAATCCTAGATTAAGTTTAATCCCATGATTATGAGTTTTTGGAAAAAATAGGTTAAACTTGGACCAAATCAATACCAATCCCTAAGATCATCATCAATCCTATTAGGGTCGATGTCTATTTATACTTATTCCATAGTCAAGCTGAAGGATCCTAAATTTTACACACTGAAATGTTGGAAAAATTACCCTAGAGTACTATGGAAGATTGGCACCCTTGTCTCATCCCATCCTCACTCTGTCTAAGGTCAATAAAATCCATGTCAATGAGATTTTATTTGCATCACATGAAGCATTTTTAGAGGTAAGTATTTTTCCTATTTAAATGTATTTTATTTACTATATTATCTATTTATATTATATTTACTACTCTGAATTTGTTTAGATAGTCAGTAACTAGTCCATGAATCATTTAGAATCTATTATATCCCTCCTTTAGGCCCCATCTTAAGTTTTCAATATTCACTATTAGGATCGATAATGGTTACTCATATATAATGACATTGGTTACATAAAAAATACTAATTCTAAGATAACCAGCATCAATCCCTATGTTTTTATTTATGTCTACAACCCAAGACTAGTTTAGCAATCCTAAGTGTTTCCAATTTATTGTTTCCAAGTCTTAAAATCCTTTATTTATATTTATAGATGACACTTATTAGTGTTATACATGGCATGGTTTCAATCCATGACTTACCCATAGTTACTCACCCATTATTCATCGATCAAAGTGACATATCCTTTGAATTAGGAAATTGCATGATCATCTTTGCCACAAATTTATAAGTAACCACTAAGAAACTATAATTAATTCAATAACAAAAAGACTTAGCTATAACATATTGGAATGAACTCTTTTATAATATATATGAAGTAGAATTATTTGATTCTTTTCAGTATCATATCTTATCATATGTTTCATTGTAATTTTTATCATTATATTATCCACTTGATTATATAAAATAGTAGACTGACATTCTTTTAAGAAAGTGTACCACTTCCTAGGACTAATCTCATACCAGGTGGTCCACTCATATATCTTATTAATAAAATCTTTTCCAAGTTGTATCTTATGTGCAAGTAGTCCTTCCTGGCCCAAAAAGGAGTTCCCACCTCACTTGATCAATGGTACACATCCCCTATCATAAGTCTTCTTATTTAAACCCTATATCATTTCTATTTTTATCAAGTTAAGTTTATAAATAAAAATGAATTGAAAAATACTAAAAAAAATTGGTACACATGATGGGACCCATAAGGTCTCATTGTTCTTGTTATTTTCATTGCAAAATCATTAACTAGTTGTATTCTTATTGATTATTTGTTATCATTCAAAAAAGAGAAAATATAAAATTTTTGCTTTCCTTTTTAAGGTTAAAAAATAATTACAATTCATCCTCTTTGATTACTTAGATAATTCACATATATTAATCTAATCAAGTTAGTATATCATAATAATCATACTTTCTCACACAAAACCAAAACCACATAATCTTAAAATAAGCACTAAAACATTTTCCTACTTAAGGTGGACCCACTTGGATTTCATCACCAAGGGGAAAACCAACTTGGTGTATTAGCCAATTATAAATTTTTCTACAAGAAATAAAAATGATAATCACTCAACACCTTTATCATTACAGTGTGTGAAGTGAGGGGGTAGGCCCCAATACCAATCCACGTACTTCATTTTAACATAAAATTAAGCCTCAATGTATTTTCACCTATATAGAGGTTCATATCCTTAAAAAGAAACTTGAAACTAATCTCTAGACTACCATTTCTTAGTACCCTCATTAACCCTTTTCCCTATTAGATTCTAAATTTATTTTTTTTAAGTAAAAAACCTTTATGTATGTTTATTAGAGTGTGTGTTTGATTTCACTAAAATGAGATAATCAAAACGAATTTTTTTCTTTGAATTTTATTGTTTGTAAATATTTTGGTGTTATATGTTTTTTATGCAATAGTAATTGCTTAAAAAAATTGAATCTCCCACCTCATCCTCATCCATGGAGAACACACTGAGTCCTCCCACCTCTCCTAAATCTATAGGGGAAGGCATTCCCCAATTCTATACCCAGGGAGATCCTGAATTCACTAGTATATTGGTTAGCAATCCAATTGACCTTAATCTTTATCTTTGTACTTAATCCATACATATTCTAATTTTCCCTTGAACACAATCTTTTGAAAAAATTTATGCCATGCCCCTAGAAGGACCTAGAGGGCTTACTGTAGTTATGGTTTCTTATTCCAACAATCCTCCCCCAATAGGTTTTGATACCAATATATCATAACCCTTGAATAATCTACATCCATTAGTATCTAGTAACCCTTTTCCAACCATTACCTAAGCCAAAAATGTTACTAAATCTCAACTTAGGTTTACTAAACCACCCACTACTTCACCCCAAAACTTAGTAATTTAAATCCCTACAACTCTCCCACCCATCCAAATTAGCATAGATTTGAATCCTCAAACCCAACCTTTACAATAAGATCCCTTAAATCATCCTCTTCAGTAGTACATCCCATTGACTACTCAATACAAATTTCCCTTGCAAACCCTTGGATCTACTTACCTTCACTTATCCCATAACAAAATATACCCTTTCAAGTCCTACAATATGTGGCTACATCCCAGCCTATCATAACCACTTATGTTTATTATCCCTAGTCCCAAACCTTTAGTACTCCATTCCCCACCTATCAACACCCACAAAAAAATGTATTAGGGGGTATTCTTTAATATAGTAGCTAACCTAACCTCATGAACATCCTTATGAATAGGAGGGAAAATCTAGAAGCCTTTGCCTTCAGGAAGAAAAATATGCTTGCATATGAGAAATTTTTCAATGAGCCTATTAATCCATCCATCCCCATCTGACCATATACCTCACAATGGGAACTTCAAAAATTTTAAAAATTTTAAAACAAGGAAGATACTCAATAACACATTAGAGCATTTAGACATGCTTCTTATCTCATAGCTCAAGACAAATCTCTCATCCTAAGAATGTTTCCCATGTCATTAGCTGGACTAGCCTTAAATTGGTATAGTTCTATCCCTCAACACTCTTTGTTCTCTTTTGGGAAACTAACCCAATTATTTTTAGAACACTTTTCCATTAACATCACAAGGAAAGTGACCATAACCAACCTTTATGCCATTAGGAAATTTGATCATAAATAATTTACTAATTTTGTGGCTAGGTGGTAAAGTCTTATAAACCAAATTACTTTCTCCCTTCCTCAACCATAATTTATCAAGTTATTTGTGAGATCATACGCTAAACATATTTCATCAACATTATGAGTGAAATCATTTAAGACTTTTGACGAAGCCTTTTCCATGGCCCATAAACTAGAAATATGAGCCTTAGAAGAAGTAAAGGTAAATTTACATAATAAAATTTCAAACATAATCCCTCCAAAGGGACTAAAAATTCAAAAACTAAAGGCACATTAAATGTTTTTGTCTTAAAATCAACACCTCCATATACAAGAGCCAATCCAAAACTTCTACCTCCCAAATGTAACCCAAAAAAAAATTTAACAAAGTTCCTCCTCAATAATACACAACCTCAGGGAAATCATGTGGTCCCATTTTAAAAAAGGTCTTAAAATATCATATTATCAATCTTCCTCTAATCATACCCCTTGACTATTATACCCCCAAGCCTAGTTGGTACAAAGAAAACAACTTCTAAAATTATCATCATGTACTTGGTCATGATGTCAATAGTGTTGGTACTTCAAAGGTCTAGCTAAAAACCTTATCAACCAAGTGAAATCACAATTTTATATTCCTAATGTTCCTCTTAATAAATATATAGATATCTTTAAGAAACCATTCCCCAACCATCCTTCTATATCTAATTTTGTACAAGAAAACTCAAGAAGTACCTCAGATCATAAGACACATGTAATAAGCATAATCCATGATCAAATTCAACCTAAATCAATTGGTAATGTTTTCAAATCACCTTTTGAAACAAATAGAATCCTAGATCTCCTTAAAAGGAGATAGTTTTTAATAATCTAAACTAGGTAGATTTTTTCCTAATATTCACTCAAGTTTTTTGGATCTCATTATTTAGGATCCTCTTGAGGAAAAATTACCTAAGCTTATTCAAGGAAATCAACCAAAAATAAAGGATGAGAAAGCTATCAAGGAGGATAATTTTTAGATATCCTAAGAGATACACATGTTACTCATTTAGTTAATATAACACCTTTGTGTAGCATACCCATTCCTTCTAGCTTACTCCCTCATGAGATGCTTGCTACATTACATCGACCAACTCCAAAACTAGCTTCCCTTATAGCTTAGGCTGACCCAAATCCTATAAAAAAGAGAAACTAGGCAAAATGTTTTAAGAAGTGGAAAAAAAAAATTGATTCATCATGAGGTAAATACTTACAACTATTGAATATGGTCTTGAGATGCATTTATTGTCATTGATATCAAGGTGATCTTAGTACATAATGCATTAATGATAAAGTGATATGTTCCAAGTGGATTTGAGAGTGCATATCATGTGTGTAGGCCTTTGAGGTGATTAACCATGTATTAGGGGTCATATGAGGTGTCAATATTGATTGGGTCTATTGTGTAAGTGAAATGAATTTATTGGATTAGTTTTGTGAAATTCTAGGTTATCCTAGTCAACTTGGCATAACTTCATGAGTAAGCATATTGATGACATCATCACTCACACATGTAAAGGTGTCAGAATAAATTGCTCACATGAGTTTTTTTAGATTTGTTCCTAGTTAATATTACTAAAATTTAATGTCTTGATATGTTATATATCAAAATTTATTATGGTGTAAAGTTGTTCTCCCAAGTAGATTTCATTATTTTCCATACTTAGCCAATTTTGCAATATCAAGTGAACAAAGGAAACCCAATCATTAGTGTTTTGTTTATAAATTTTGCTAATTGATCAATTTAATGGTGGTGTAAAAATAAAATTGGTAGAAGGCTTCAATGGATATCCAATAAAATTAATTAGGATGTTTTAATGGTCATACAACTAAATTTATTGCACATGAGAGTTGACTATTGTCGATTGTTTTTTTTAATAAACTAGGGTGCAAACAAATGATTGTAGAAGACAAAGTATTGATAAAATATTATTGGTATAAAAATAATTAATTAATTATAATCAATATAGATCATCATTAAATCTATTTAGATTTTTTGACTATCTATATAGGTGTATTTATTATAGGTCAAAGTTGACTTTTGTTGTATGTAATTATTGTAGGATTGAGTAGGCTTCTTGCAATAGTGTTTATGAGCCTTTGGAGGATAAACTAAGGTGTCTTATTTATTTTATTATGTTATTGAGGTCATTATATTTCCATCCATTTATGTATTGTACATGTAAATTTTATATTCATTTAGTTTGAGCCTCTTTTATGAAGACAATGTTTCTGGGTATGAGCTAATGATTTGATGTTTATTAAGCATGGATAAGTCTCATATAGGATGATATTAAAGTTTTTAAATAATTTTTTGTCATTTTTAATGGACATATGGACCATATTTTCTCAAGGTGTTCCATAAAGCTGAAGTAGGTCTTCATGGGACCTATTGAAGGCTTGAGGGATAAAAGAGGTTTCATAAAGTGAGTGAGTGTCATAAAAGTGTTGTATGATTTGTTAAACATAAATATGTCATGGAGGAAATTTTATTAAATATTTTATAATTGTTACATATTTTTTTAATGTCTATTTATATCTAAGTGTATCATGTGGCCTAATGGAGGGCTAATTGCTTACGTCTTGCTTAAGGCTAGTGTGTTATTTTGAATCATTTGAAGCATGGATGACCTAATGAGCTGATTTATATTGTAGGTAACATATACTAAGACATATTTCTATGTGTATAAAATTTTTATATAATCCTTAAGGTTTAGATAAAGTGTTATGTTTAACCAAGATTGATTGGAGAAAGAATAATGCATATGTAGAAGGCCATTTTGGTCTCATTGTACTAGTTAGACAATTGGTATCTGCAGTGAATTATATATGAATTTTTAGAAGGTTAATAGGCCATGAAAAACATATTAAAATAATTTTGAATATGTGATAAGGTTATAGCATTATTTGGTGTAGGTCATGAACAAGTAAGAAGATTTATTTTTCTTCGGTGACCTAGTGTAAAGGTTTTGATAATTAAAGAGTGAAGAGAATAGTATGAGAGTTTTCATAAGTGTGTAATGGAATGGGAAAAAAATAATAACATTTTTAAAATTTCATGAATATTAAATAGTGGTGTTGAAGGTGGTGAGCTAATTGGATTGCTTGTTTCAAAGCTAGATAGGTCTATTTGTCTAGTTGAGTGATGTAGAAGAGGAAGAGGATTATATGAGGTAAAAAGGTAGATTTATAGGTGTTAAAAAATATAAGACCATAATCAGGTGTTTAATGCATCAGATTAGATGTGTAGATCAGTTTTAACATGATTAAGTTAGTGCTTGATCATCGAGTGGGTTGTAGCCTCCTTGCTAGTTGGTTCTAACTAAAGGTCAAGTGGGTGCTTGACTAAATTGAGGGGTAGGTTCTCCTTGATCAGTTAGTGCTGATATAAATTGAAGAAATATATTTATAGTATAGTATTCCAAAGTTAAATTTAAGTATTTTTTCTCCCCCATGATGGTTTCCCACATAATTCATGTGTTATGTGTTGTGATCTTGCATAGTTTTCTTTGTTCATTGTAATAAATGGTTTATATGCTTCATGAATGATTATGATGAATGGTCAAGAGTTTGAAGAATTGGAATTGAATTTGATTTTATTTTATCACTAATTCATCACCCCCTCTCAATGATTGTGATTCTAATAGCAACATCTACCAATAAGAATTAAACTCCTTAAACTGGATATCTTTACTACTTCTGATCAAGCTCAAAAAGGTTAAATGGTTTTGCCACCAATTTAAACTATAGCATCCATATTTGGACCTCATCCTTATGTAAGACCAAAATCCACCATTATGAAATCCTCTTATAAGAAGAATACACCAGTACAAAATGATCTTCCCATAGTAATAATGTTAATAAATAATCCCTTAAATCATTATTACCCTCAGAATCTTAGTGTAAAGTCTTCTTCCAAGAATAAAGTACCTATTAGCCAATTTTGGCCTACATATGTAAATTTTCCTAGATAGATCAGTTTATATAAGTCTTGGTATCGATTGGTCAACTAGGTAGAGTTATGGATGGAATGAGTGGATATAAAGTGAGAGGAGAAGATCATAGTGCTTGCAAATTTTTTAAAACACTTTAAGAAATCTTAAAGTGTGATCTAATTGATCTTCAAAGGATAGATCTAGTGTTGCAAAGAAGGGATCCAAGTAGGTTTCATGGTGTCCAAATATTTCAAGGTCAAGGATAAGTTGTAGAAGCTTCAAAAACTCATTAGAGCTTCAAAATATCAATCAACAGTTTCTCACACAAATTTAAATCAACCAGACCATCATCAAGATGTCATGCAGAAATGGATTGGTTAGCTCATTTGTGCACTTTATAAGCTCAATTAGAAAGCCTCTTTGAGAAAAATAAATGCATGTACATGATTTCCTTCATTCCTTGATCTTTTTTTTCAAATTTCATATCTTGATGAGTTCTCTATCTCAAGATAGAAGTCTTCAAAGTTTATCTTGTAGAATGAAATGTTCATGTAGACATCAAAATTAAGCTACAAAAAATAACTGTTAGAGTTCAAAATGGAGATAGGAACATGAATGTAAATTATGGTCATGCAAAAATCAAATGATAAGCATGTGGATATCAAATTTAAGCCACAAAAAATAACTGTTGGGGTTCAAAAATCCTAAGATGTTTTTACAGACATTAAAGATATTCCTGTGGATGTTAAATATGGTCATGCAGATGTCAAATTTGGGCCTCATGAATTATATGTTTGAGTTCAAATGGTGGGTCCAAGGAATATCATGGTCTCACATTTAATCATGCATCAAATCTCTATGACACATGAGTAGGTCAATGAGTTAAAAGGGTCCCTAAAGTAAATCCAAAAACACATGTTTGATCATACCAAAGGTGATAAATAGTGAAAGATGGGTCAAAAGGTCAATAAGTTGAGTCAATAATTGACAACCAATGAGAAAAAGTGAGTCCAAGAAATTTTAGATGAAGGTTGATGAAGTAATTTTCAACCCAAGAAAAGTAAATACAAAGGAACCAAGCTCAAATAAGATCCAAGTTGAACCAAAATAGGTACACTGAGACCAAACATCACCATTAGAGCTCTATAGAGATAAGTAGAACTTTTAGATCTAATTTAGATCAAAGGTCAATAATTTATTATTAAAATGAGACCAGATCACTTGTAGAGATTCATCGATATAAAGACTATAAGAAAACTAATAAAGGAGATAGGTTTTCATCTATAGTAGACCTATGATTAGATATTGATTAGGGGTAATAATGAATGGTTATGGAGAGGTGTGTCATCTTTCAATATGTTCCCAACTCTAAAAAATAGCTACTAAGAGTAGACTTGGGCATGGCTCTATTAATTACATGGATATAAGGACCTTGCCCTCATAATGAAGCAAGTGGAGATGGCATGTAAAATCATATCAAAGAGACTTAGGAATTATAGTAGCATAGTGGAACATTTAATGTTATTTATAATATTTGAGATTATTCCCTCCTAGAAAGGATCATGACTTATCAACTATAAAATAGACCCTTGTCTTCTAGTGCATTTCTTAGCTAATGAGAAGAACTTAAAGATTTTGGGATAGATGAAGGTTATATTATTGATGAAATATTAGTCCTAATTGAATAAAATATGGTTAAAAATTAAGGAAATATGGTTGTAGTTCATTAATTGTCTTATGTACGATGTTCCCCTTCTTCTCTCTATCCCTTTTCTCCTATATCTCCCATTTTTTCCCATTTTGTGGATCTCTCATATTTTATAAGGACACTCTCTCACTTTTGATAAATATTTATCTCATTCTGTAAGAGTAGAGACTCTCATTTTGATAAAGCTAGACCTTATCAAAACTTATATAAAAGACTTCTTAAAGCTAATAAGGACTTTATTTACCTATCTCTTACTTTTTCACTAATTAGTAAGTTTGTGCATGATGGAATTGTGAAGGAGAATCTTTCATGCCCATTGTCCTCCCTTCTTGACTATTTTAGGGTGTTTTCTAGTAGATTGTAAGTCTACATTTGTGTTCTTTCTTCCATTAATGTAAGCTTGATGTGAGTCTTATAATTCATCCTCACTTCATTAATTACTTCTTGGACCTAATGCATGAAATACTTATGTAATTAGTTAGGGTTTGTGATTGTTTGAGATAGTAATGTCTTATGCTTCTTTAGTGTATGTTTCATGATTGTGTGAGTTCTCACTTAATTTGGTGTATCACCTTGTTAGCTTTCTTAGGAGACATATTTACCATTTCTAAGCCTTTTCCCAATTCAAACATTAGTATAGGTGATCCACCAATAGGAAGTTAGCCTTCTCTGAAAGTCCAACCCCATCATAGGTGATCCATAGACTACAATTATTCCAATAGTGTAGCTTAATTAGAGAAATCTTGAAGAAACAAATTGCTCTACAACAGTTTCTAGCATGCCCAGTGGGACTAAAATTTAGAGAATATTGGTCAAATTTTGATGTTGGTTTGATTAATTTGTAGTAGTTATAGATTCCAAGCAATAGCATTTATAAAATCCAAAAGAAGATCCAATATTCTAGTAGCAGAGGAATGACTACATCTCATGTAAAAAGTGACTACAAGGTTAGCTTCTAGAGGTATTCCCTTTGAATTTTTTGAACTTCCTTTAAATTCCTTTGAAAAGTTAAGGTTTTCTAATACACACCCATATAAAGTTAGCTTTGTTCCTAAATCAATTTCAATGCCTACCCTTGCAAGAATACCTTTATTAAACCCTTTCATTACCATGGCAACCACTAGATCTTTTATGAATTTTAATGGCCAAAGTCCTTTGTCCCTCCCTCAATATGATCCTATAATAGTAGTGGCTCTTAAAAGTGTCCCTTGTTTTAGTGGAGACCAAGCTACAACCATTTATGAACACCTCATGGATATATCCAAAGTTTATAACATTCATGATATCAATGAGGAAAATATAGCAATTAGGTTATTATCCATCTCTTTCAAAGATAAGGCCTTAGACTAGTATAAAAGCCTTGATTCTAATTCCTTTTATACATGAGACCAATTAAGAGAGGTTTTATGTAAAATATTTGAGGATAAATGTGACCATTTATCACTTGTAGAGAAATTTACCACAATAAAAAGAGCCCCCCCCAATGAAGTCATGTAAGACTTCAATAAAAGATTTCAAAAATCTTGGGATAGAATCCCAGTCTATGTTAGTCCTACCCCTAACTTTGCCTTAATTTACTATTTGAAGTCCCTAAATAGTGATATTATAGTAATGATCTAGTCGAAGGGAGGGAACATATTTCCAAATTCATATGAGGTAGCAATCAGAGAAGAAAATTATCTAGTCCAAGCTGGCAAGCTAAAACCTAGACCACCATTGCCTTTATTCCTTGAGATTAAACCATCCCATATTTATATTCTTCCCCTTGATATCATCCCTCATATTCCTAAAATTATTTATATACCCTCAACTAAGAAATAATAGGCCTCCACTAGTGGATCTAGTGATTCCTAAGAACATAAGAACTTTCAACAGCTTAAGAACATGTTTTAATCCTTGGAAAATGAGCTAGTGAATGTTAAGATGTAGCAAGATTTCAATATGCCTTATCAAGACTCATATCAACCCCAAAAACAATATTATCAATTAAATAGGCCACCCTATAAAGGAAACAAAAACATCCAAGTCCAAGGTCAAAGCTAAGGATAGGGGTAGCCTAGCTACAATAGACAGAGTAACTATAATCCAAATGTTACACGAACTTCCAACACTTTGGTACACATATAGAATAATGTTTCTCAAGAATCTAAGGGTACCATGCCTTAGAATCAATCTTTTGGGGAATCCATTATTCTAACCACTAATTTCACTCAAGCTTGCAATGATCAATGACAGTAGGCTACCAACTATGGGTACAATCAAACTCTCATGGCTTAGAACATAAAGGTACCCATGATGATAAAACTAGAGGAGTCTCAATAAATTCAAGGGCCTAATCAAGGACCAAGCTATTTGGGTACTACAATGGTGAACTATGAGAAAGAAGAGTGTTATGCACTCAATCAAAAGGCTAGTTCTATCCAGGCATACATTCGAGTGGTAGCAAATACGAGATTTAAAAGAAGGAACATAAATGGTAATCCAAGAGTAGTTAAGGAGTATCCTATGATTAATCCTTAAATATCAAATCCAAATGGATCTACTACTATCCCAAATGTTCAAATAGCTTCAAGGAATCAAAATCAGGGGAATGTCTTTGCCCCTCAAAACTCATAAACTTAAGGTGTAGTTATGGCTCCCAAAGCACAACCAAAGGTTGGTGGTTCGCCCATAAACATTATGGAATAAATTAATAAATCCAATGTGAGTGTGCCATTGTGGGATATGCTCTCCATTCCTAGTTAGGTAGACATTCTTAAAGAAGGAATATCTAAGATTAATGTTGCACCAATTTTGGGCAAGCCATCAAATAAAGTAAATGAAGTTCTCAGCAATATAATCAAAGGACATAGTGAAGGGAAATCAAGTAAGATGGTCAAATCTCCTCCCTTATACATTTAAATAATCATTAGTGATTTTTTAGTGCAAAATTTCATAATAGAAAGTGGGGCTATCACCTCAGTAATGCCAAATTCCATAGCTGATCATCTTAGTCTAAAATATGAGCCCCAATCCAAAGGAGTGTTTTAACATGATGTTTCTTCCACTAAGCCATTTGGTATCATTAGAGACCTCAACTTAACCCTACATGCTTTTCTTTGTGTCTTATTGGTTCAAGATTTATTGATCCTTGATGCACCTCCTCATTTTTTCCTATACCTATCTAGGGAATTCATTACAAATATTAGAGGTTATCTTGCAACAGATTGGTCATACATGGCATTCGGAACAAGATATGGAACCAAGGTAGCTATTAAGGTTGATCCCATTACATAATTCCACATAGATATTTATGGGATAGATAACATAAACCTTAATTATACCATTCTTGATGAGGATTAACATATGTCTAGTCAAGAATTAAATGCCCACCCTGAGGAGATACCAGATATGTTCTTGGATGAATTATGGAATCACAATCATTTAGTTGATTCTTTAAAAGGAACTAAAGAGAGGGACATGGGTGTTGACTACTTGGATGAAGAGATTTAATCCATGTTATCCCTCATTGGATCTCAATAAGATTCTAGTGGCTTATGGAAATTATTCTTTGATGGTTTAAGGAGCAAACATGGAGTGGGTGCAGGTGAAATGCTACAATCCCCCTTTGATGGAAAGTGATTTAGTATTTTTAGGAATAATGGATTTTTATTCTTATTTAATAAATAGTTCTAAGTATGAGAAATTATTAAATAATATTCTTAATTAAAGCTACTAATTTGTGAAATTAAACTGCAATTAGACCTTTTCTAAAAATAATAGTGAGAGAGAAAATTAAACTTAGTTTATTCTGGACCATTTTGACTAAGATAAGGTCTGGAAATTTGTATGTAGGACTAGGACATTATTTCAAATAGGATCTTAGAATTCATTTTATAATTGGATAGGAGCATTGGCACTGGACACCATGGGATCTAATGTTATAGTCCTCTAACACTATTGTCTAAATATTTAAGCTTTCTAGGTTTCATTTGCCTGCTTAATGTGAACCTATGTACCAATTTTTAGGTCCTCACTATCAAAAAATATCCTTATAGAGTTGATTATTTGTGTACTTGTATCTTATATGTAATTAAAATAAACTTTGGAAAATGGGGAAAAGGGGTTAGTATATGTAAGATGTACTAGACGTGCTTCACACCCCATGTGTGGGCATACTACCTACATACCAATACTCTGAGGAGGGATCAAGCCATATGTAGTTATATCTTTAAGAGTGATTTATGAAATGATGAATTAAAATACAATAAATGCTAAAATTGGGTAAGTTTGAGATGACTAAGGACTGGTGTAAGGTCTTGAATTGGCTTGACAGTGCATAGGTTTTTTATATGTAGATAACAGGGAAGATTGATTGAGTGGTTTTATTTGTATTATTACTTGCTTGAATGATATTTACCAACCCTTTCCAAATGATCTTTGAATGGGATTATATATTGATCTATTGGTCATGGGTTACATGAAACTATACTAGGCTGACATAATGAATAAGAAGAATCAAGGAAAAAAGGTAATATGGGATTCAATTATGATTGGATATGAATACTAAAAAGGGGACACCCTAGTGTCCAGCATTATAGTCCAAATTTAGCACTATTGTCTTAAGCAGATGAGACCTGGGGGGATGATTAGTCATGAAGACAGGGTCCTATCTCAATTGTGGTCAAGTATGGAAGGCCATGGATGACTAGGAATTAGTGAACACAAGCTTGAGAGAATTTAGAGAGCAAGCAAGAGGGACCTAAGGGTTGGGTGTTTTAATCCATGCTCAAGTTACCAATTTTTTCATTTTATATGACTATATTTACCACCCCTCCTTTATTTTAGTGATGCATCAAAGTGAAATACTAGGATAAAGGAAAATAGAAAGCATACCTAAAATTACCTATAAAGGTGAAGCCCATGAAGCTTGTGATGTTGAGTAATGTTGGATAGTGCATAGAGAGCATGTTGTGTAAGTGTGAATCTATGAAAGGAAAATAAAGAGTAGATCAGTTCTTATTATATGTAATATAAAACAAGAACGTATAAAATATAGGTAAGAGAGATGAAGAGAAAGGAATAAATACACCTCACTAGATATTCAAACCAATACAAAACATGTTGTGATACTGAGTAAGGTTGAGTGTTTCTAGATATGCTAGATGATGTTGTACCAAAAGTTATATCACAAATGAAGTTGAGTGCTCAATTCCCCAAAAAGTGGATTAAGAATGTAAAGGCTAGCCCTTTAGCTCCACCATCACCTACTGAGTGAAGCTAGATGATCATGCATGTGTTAATCAGTGTTTGGACTATGTTTCTAATCAGTCTGAATAGGTGGCTTAAGAATACAAAGGTTAGCCCTTTGGCTCCATCATTGCCCCATGAAGTGAAGATATAAATTGATACCAATATGAAGAAGCATACCATATGAGATGGCTCTTAAAGCCCAAATTTTTTTGAAATTTTGATAATGTGGTGTGGATAGTTTAATGTGTGTTGAAAACTAGGCCAATGTTGGCAAACTCAGAAAAGATGGAGATTAGGCTTGTATGAAAGCCACTCCAAAACTAAAAATTTAGCTTATGTGGAAGTCACTTCAAAACTTAGTTACTCTAGAATGTGGAGATTAGGCTTATATGAAATCCACTCCAAAATGATACCAACCACCAACATATGAAATAAGGCATGTAACTACTGAGAATGCCTAGGAAATGTTGAAAACTAAAAGACTAAAGCAAAAGTGTTGTGTAATCTACCCCTAATCACTAGTGTCTATAACATGGATTATGATCTAGAATTTATACCAAATATCATATCTAATACTGGAAGCGATAACCAATCATGTTGTATGATTCCCCCTATGTTTGGATTCTGTAAGAAAACTATACTAAAAATTATTGATCTGAACTAGTCTAATTGTGCAAAATTATAGCTGAACTTACCTTTTGCCTACTTCTAGAAAACTTGGTTTTTATAATATTTCAATAAGAGTGTCAAAAATAGACACCCTAGTGTCTAGTGATATAGTCTAGCCTTAGCATTATTATCTTAGGCTGAAACCAATCTCTAATTTGAAATTTTGACTATCTCCCTGGTCTGTTTTTAGAGGTTTGATGACTAGTTATTATTCTAGTTGTTTTATAACTATATTTTTCAATCGATAGGAGCTTTGATATATTTAGTAAAACCCTATTTATTGACCCCTCTTTTGAGGGTAAGAATAAGTACCCTAAACTAGCTTCCCTTAGAAGAAAAATCCCTAAAGTGTGTTAAGCTAGAAATATACAAGATATAGTAATGATAATCAACGAGATATCTCAAGATATAGCATGGTTTGATTTTAGATATTGTTAAATAAATAGGGTTATGCCTAGATAGATGTCATAATGTAATAGCATGTGAAATGTTCTTGAATTTAATTGAAATTAGAAATGTTAGTTGTTAATTGGAGAAATGGATCATGATGTCCGTCATGGAATCCAAGAGAATAGGAAAATTTATGATATGGATCATGGCATTGTAACAATAGATAATCAATCGAGAAACAAGCACACAAAGCAAAAATTAAGAAGCATACAAGGGTGGCCAAGAGGTCACAAAAACAAGGGATATGGACACATGTCACTCAAATTGGAAAGCAATCATATAAGGCATGTTCAAATGCCACATACGCATACAAGTGAAAGAAGGAATGTTGGCACAAGGGCTAGAGGCTCATAGAATATTACAAGCAAAGGATATTGGTAAATTTCCTAAGGCACACACATGAATAGAAGCAAAGGACATTGACAAATGTCCTAAGGCACATGTAGGAGACAAGTAGGAATTGGAAATACAATCCAACAAGCTACATTATGCAAGAAGAGAAAGCATGTAATAACTAGAAAGATAGAATCACATCTAACTAATCAAAGAAAGAGTGAAAGTGTGCAAGACATGTTAGGTATAAGACTAGGTATATGATAAGAGATACATAAATGTTAGATACTAGTGAAATGTCGATGTAGTAATCTATGTAATCTAGTAAGTAATGTACATCAACACGATACCTTAGAGTGTGTAGTGTAGGAATGGCATAACATGGATGGTGTAGTCATGTACAAGATGCCCCCAGTGGGTATGTATATCGATGTGTGTCTTGAATGTAGAAGTAGGATGCCCCCTCCATGGCTAGAGTAAAGCAATCAAGTAACTAGATGTCACTACACACACAAAGAAGATCAAGTGAAGTATGGTGATGTAGAAAAAGTTATATACAATAGCATGAAACAAAAAATGTAAGTCTTAGGATGATATTAGTAATGTAAAACATAAATGATATATACAATCAAAAAAAATTGGTGTTTTGACAATTTTGAATGTTTTTGGATTTTGAAATGTTATATTGCTTTTGTATTTTGAAAATTTTGAACTATGTATAATCGAGAAGAAGAGATTATCTATAACCAATGTTGAAAAGAGATTATGTACAAATAAATGTGTAAAATAACATACTATACATGGAATATGTATAGATGCATAATGTTCATTGGATTTTTAAGTTTCTTCCTTTGAGTGAGGCTAGATGATACACTTTAGGGCTAAGCTTTTTGGTAATGATGTATGGGCCTAACCAATTTGGTTTTAATTTTCCTTTGATTTATTATTTGGCATTGACAGTACAAAGACTTTCTTTAAGAATGAGATCATTTACTTTGAATTCTCTAATGTGAACTCATTTATTATAAGAGCATTATGCACATTACTGGTAAATTTTAAGATGTTATATTGATTGAATACATGTATGGTCCAATTGTTTGAGTTAGTGTAAATTATTTTCATGATATTGATCATTAGTGAGAATACCTTTAAGGGAGACATGAAGAGATGGAATTTATAATTCCAGTGGTAAAATTCCTTTTATGCCATAAATGAGTGAATAAAGAGTGGTTCTTGTGGGTGTATGAATCCTTGTGTAATAAGCCCATAATGCAAAGACTAATTGATTATGCCAATCATCTCTAAATTTGGTCATTATTTTTCTCAAAATACTATTGATTGTTTTATTAGTTGGTTCTACTTAACCGTATCCTTATGGGTAGTATGGAGTGGAGAATGTGTGTTTAATCTTATATTTTGTGTAGAATGTCTTGATAGTTTTGTTCTTGAATGATGTTCTATTATAAGAAATGATAGCTATGGGTAAGATAAAGTGTGAAATAATGTGGGTCATGAGGAAGATACAAATATCCTCCCCAATAGTAGATTGAAGTGGAGTTGCTTCCACCCATTTAGTAAAGTATTAAGTAGCTGTGATAATGAACTTGTGCGCACTAGCATATTCAGTGTTAATTTTTCTAATAAAATTAAATCACCATAATATGAATGGCCATGGAGAAATAATAGGTTACAATTGTTATGAAGGTGCATGCTACAAGTTGCTATGTCATTGACATTTATCACATACCTTTGTGTATTTTAAACATTCTTCTTCCATAGTGGGTTAGTAGTAACCTTGTCAGACCAATTCATGTGATATGGCCTTTCCACTAAAGTGACCACCACACTCACTATCATGTATCTATGTAAGATAAATTTTGGCTTCTACTAAATTCAATAATCTAAGTGATTATCCATCAAAGGATCACTTAAAGAGGTCCCTACCAATGATGACATAATGGAGTGCTTATTTGTGTAGCTTGAGCTTGTCATTTCATGAGAAAGTATTTGGTGTAAAAATTTTGTTTAGAAAATTATAGATGTCAAAGAACCAATTTGGAGTTGTGAAACTGCATGTAGTGGCTAGGATAGATAGTGCAATTAGATCTATGTTAGATATTGATGATGATTATAATTGTTTAATTATGAAAATAGCTTGATCATTGTTGATGTTGATAGGGATCAGAGATGTAGCACTTGACATTGCATTTGCATGTCATTTGTCTTTTCTTGGTATAATTTATATAGAAAATTAATCAAATTGTGATGACAAACATTGTACCATGTTACAATATGGGATAATATGTTCCTCTTTTATTTGATAGATGTCATTGACTTAGTTGACCACTAGTTGGGAATCACCAAAGACTCGAATAGATTTGATTTTGAGGGACTAGGCCATAAATTGACCTAAGATAAATGCTTCATATTCTATAGTGTTTTTGGTGTAGGAAAATCTTAATCAGTATGCTATAGGAACTATGTTACCAAAAAGATCAACAAAGACAATGCATGGCCTTACACTAGATGTGCATCTAGAGCCATCGAAGAACATGTTTTAAGTATCTGAATAAGAAGAATAAGTAGTAAAATTATCTCTAAATGTGTAGCTAAAAGGGTTGGTATCCAAGAGTGATGCTGCTACCAAATGGTCTGCAATGATTTGGCCCTTTATTGATTTTTGAAGGATTATTTTTAAGTCAAATTCTATTAACAACATAACCCATTTTATGATGCAACTAGAAATATGTGGTTTTGCCATTAGGAACTTTAAGGGGTCTATTTTTGTAATGATATGAGTCTCATTATTGACCATGTAATGTCAAAGTTTTTATAGTAAAAATTAATGCTAGACATAGTTTTTTTATTGCAAAATAATTTTTTTCATAATCAACCAGTGTGTGACTAATGTAATAAATTGATCACTCGATATGTTGGTCATGATGTTGTGCTAAGAGTGCACCTAGTGTGTGATTGATTATTGAGATATATAGGAGGAAAGGCTTATCAGGGATATGTGGTACTAAAATAGGTGGATTAAGAAGGTATTACTTTATTTTATCAAAGCTTTCTTGACAAGCTTGGTCCTAGACAAACTCTTTATCTTTCTTTAGTAATCAAGTGAATGACTGAGTTTTATTAGTAAGTTGTGCTACAAAATTATGGATTGCCTAGATCTTGCCTTGTAGGGATCAAAGTTGTTTTAAGTTCATAGGAGGTGGCATATTAATAATTACTTTGACTTTCTTAGGGTCAACCTCTATGCCACACTGAGAAATAATGAAGCCTAAGAGGTTTCCTGATGTAACTCCAAACACACATTTATTTGGGTTTAATCAAACATTGTATTGCTAGAGTTGTTGAAATATATTTCATAAATCAAGAGCATGATATTGTCATTATTTGGATTTAGTTGATAGTATGGTGAATCAAGTCATGAAAAATGTGCATCATAGTTAATTGATGTGGCACCAATGTTTTTTAATCTAAAAGGCATGACAATGTAATAAAACATACCTCAAAGTGTTATAAAAGATGTTTTTTCTTGATCTTTTTCATCAATTTTGATTTGGTTGTAGCCGAAAAAACCATCTATAAATGATAACATTTAATATTTGGTTATTGAATCTATGATCATGTCAATATTTAATAAAGTGAAATCATCTTTAGGGCATGCTTTATTTAAATCTCAAGAATTAGAACAACATCAAATTTGTCCATTGGGTTTTACTATGAGAAATATATTGGAAATATATTCAAGATGTGTTATTGGTCGAATGAAACCAACATCTAAGAGGCATTGGATTTTATCTTTAACTAGGAGAGCCACCTTAGGATGCATTTTGTAATTTTTTTGCTAAAATGGTTTAGCATTAGGGTATAAAGGAATCTGATGGACTGATATAGATGTATCAATTCCTAGCATATCTAAATAGGACCAAGCAAAGAGTTATGGAAATTTTGTTAAAGTTTGATGAATATATATATCCTCTTCCTCTCATAGGGTAGTAGATAATAAGACAATGTGTGGATCCTTATCAATTCCAAATTTCAAATTTACTATTTCCACATTAAGCAATGTGGAATGATCGAGTGTATATAGAGTTGTAGGAATAGTATCATCTGAGTCAACTAGTATATCTGGGGAAGAATCTAGATTTTATCTGAAGTGCACATGGGTATTTGTATGATTTGGAAATATTTTATTATGATATTATGATGGGAGGTCCTTATATGCTCCAAGGAATTGTAGGAGGGATTCATTGTTAGAGAATTCATCTAATGTAAACATGTCAGGTGAAACTGTATTATCGATAAGATCAGGACAGACCAATGATAATGTAGAGGTATGATAAACTATATTGTCAATGCATGTAATGGGTGGACAAAATTTAATATGTTTTGAAAGGGTGGGAAAATATTCATCATGATTACTACTAAATTAATTTCCAAGTGCTTGCATTCTATGGTGTGTGGATGCCTCAATAGGATTGACTATTCCTTGTTCATTTTATCCAAGTCCTTTTCCTTAGTAGCCCATCTTATTAAGATATTTAAGTGAAAAGGGTGAATTAAATTGGTGATTTGGTTTTGGTGCTATAATAGAATTTATAATCGTTTGATATGGTGTATGGTTTGAGGGTGCATTGTGAGTAGCAATGTTGTATAGATATACTACTGATATTAAAGTGTAGAATATAATTTTGTGGAGATTTAACAACTTAGAAATATTTGAAAGGTTCATTCTCTATTGGGCATGTGTATATGTAACCTTTGTGACTAAATTTTTGACAAGCATGGAGTGTAGAAGGGACTACATGCATATCATGAATCTATGGCTGACCAAGTAATAAATTATAATTGAGGTCATCTGGCATGACTTGGAAAGTAGTTGGTAGTGTCTTAGGTCCTAAGGTAAGATTGAGTGTTATTTGACCCATTAATTTCCATGGAATGTTTTCAAAACCTCTAATGTTCATATCGAAATGGTCTACATATTGAGGTTGTATGTTAAGACATTTAAGAAAAGATATGTTGCAAATGTTAAGTATTGAACCATTATCAACTAACACTCTTTTGACCCCGACATGATTAATTCTCAATTGAATATATAAAGGTAGATGTTATTCAATGATGTGTTACAAGGGTAAATCCTCTTTCTTAGAATAAATATGCTCTTCAGTCTATTACATTGTGTTGAGGATAGATGCAACATAAGCTAGTTTAGCTAAAATAAAAATTCTAGTATTGTGAAGAGTTGCATACAACATATATTTGTAGACATCTGATTATTTATAGAGCTCAAGAATAGAAATTGTATCTAAAGGGGTGCTAGCTTGAGTGATAAAACTATAGTCATGGGTGTAATCAACCTGCCTATCCTCATAAACTTTGGTTATAATGTGGATCACATGATCTACTATAGGCATAGAGATGGTAGTAGATGTGGGATAAGAGATAGATGTACCAAGTTAAAAGGGAGGATGGATAGATACAACTACTAGTGTTTTCTTGTGTCTAGTAGTGGTATGAAGATACTTAAAAGTAGTCAATGAGTTATATGCATTTAGGTAGAAAGCATGAATGTGAAGTGAAATGTATGAATTTTGAGTGTTGATTTGTGCATTAACATGTTTATAAAGAACATTCCATAGTAAGAAAAGGATAAAAGGTATTGATTTTCACATAAATGAATTGAAACTTTTGACATATAACACAACATTTTGAATGCATTTAGCATAATAAATTTGAACAATTTTCCACATGAGGAATAAAAAGCAAAGGATAGAGAACCTGAATTTTTGCATAAAGGCATATAAATTTTTGACATGCAACATAATATTTTAAATTCATTTAGCATAATAAATTTGAAAAATTTTCCACATGAGGAATAGAAATCAAAGGATAGAGAACATGAATTTTTGCATAAAGGCATATAAATTTTTGACATGCAACATAACATTTCGAATGCATTTAGCAAAATAGAGTTGGTAATTATTCTGTATGAGCAAAAGAGAATATGCAAAAATAATTTTCAAGTCTTGTGCATTTTTTTCAATGAAGTTGGTAATATCAACCTATATAATGAAACATAAACATAAAAATTCAAAGGATGTATCTTTGTACTAACATATGATATACTTCATCATTCATATACATGATAAGGACCATTATGGTTTCCTTGTTATTTGCAAGAAATATAAGAAAAAAGTGTACATAAGTGAGAATCATTTTTTTAATTTGATTATGGATGTAAGGTGATACCTCAAGAAGCAAAATAGGATCTAGTACATGTAACTAGGGATTTCTCAAAAATATTTTTGCCAAATACTATGAATTTTTTAAATTGAAATTGAATTTTAGAGTTAAGCATTCAAGAAAAAATTTAAAAGTTTATGGGAAAGTACTTGATTTAATGGGACCTAGTAGATGCAACTAGAGTTCTGAGAAAAATTATTTTTGAAAATTACTATGAATTTTTGAAAGTTTAAGTGATTTTTTTATTTTAATATGCAACTAAAAATTTAGAAAATGATTGAAAATTTACTAGAAAATTATTGGGAGCTAGTGGATGCAAATAGGGTTTGAAATAAATTTATTTTAAAATTTACTACAAAATTTTAAAATTTTAGATAAGTTTATGATTTATATATGCAATCAAAAAATTAGGAAATTATTGGATTAATGCTAGAAAATTACTAGGACCTAATATTGTAACTAGGATTTGAAATAAATTTATTTTAAAATTTACTATAAAATTTTTAAAATTTAAGAGGAATTTTTTATTTTAATATTCAAGAAAAAAATCAAAAATTAATGGGAGAAATCAACTAGGAATTTACCCTATGGCTTCTAGGGGTTTTTATGAAAAATTTAAAGTAAGTCAGGTTCACCAAATGATTTGTTATTTTTAGGAATAATGGAGTTTTATTCCTATTTAATAAATGAGTTTGAGTAGAATAAATCAGTAAATAATATTCCTAATTAAAGATATTTATTTGTGAAATTAAATTTAAATTATATGTTTTCTAAAAATATTAGTAAGAGAGAGAAAATTAAACTTAGCTTATTCTGGACTATTTCGACTAAGACAGGGTCTAAAAATTTGTGTACAAGATTGGGACACTATCACAAACAAGATCTTGAACTTTGTTTTTTAATTAGATAGGAGCTTTGGAACTGGACACCCTAGGATTTGGCATTATAGTCCTTCTCTAGAGCTGTTGTCTTAAGGATTTAAGCTTTTTGGGTTTTGTTTTCCTACTTAGTGTGAGCATGTGCACCAATTTTCAAGTCTTCAATGTCAATAAAGCTCTTGTAAAGATAATTCTTCATGTACTTGTATCTTGTGTGAAATTGAAAGAAACTTTGGAAAATGGGGAAAGGGGGTTAGTGTGTGTAAGATACACTAGACACACTTTACACCTTGTATGTGGGGACATTGCATACATATCAATACTCTGAGGAGGGATCAAGCCATATGTAGTTCTCCCTTTAAGAGTTCTTTATTCAATAGTGAATTGAAATGCAATAAATTCTAAGATAAGGAAATCTTTAGTTAACTAGGGACTATTATAAGGTCTTGAATTGGCTTGAAAGTGCATAGGTTGGTTGTATGCAGAGAATAGGGAAGATTGCTTAAGTAGTCTTGACTTTATTATTGCTTTCTTGAATGATATTTACCAACCCTTTCTAAATAATCTTTGAATGGGATTTTATATGGATATATTGGTCATGGATTAGATGAAACTAAACTAGGATAGCATAATGAACAAGAGGAATTAGGGGAAAATGGTAATCTAAGCTTGAATTGTGATTGGACATGAGCACTAAAAAGGGGACATCCTAGGGTCTAACACTATAGTCCAACTTTGGTGTTATTGTCTTGATGAGATGAGACCTAGGGGGATGGATTAGTCATGAAGGGAGGGTCTTGATTTAGATGAGGTCAAGTTTGGAAGGCCATCGATGATTGGAAGTCAATGAAAATAGGCCTAAGAGGGTTTAGAGAGAAATCAAGAGGAACCTAAGGGTTGGGTGTCTTTAGCCATGGTCAAGTTACCATTTTTTGCATTTTATATGACTATTAAAAGTATTTCTCTTCTTACAAGTTTTAGTCTAGTTACTCTTGAAATGTAACAAAATATGAGGGTCTTATTCATGACCTTCAATGGGCTAGTAGGAGAGGGATCAAGTTGTTACAGGTTTAAAGACATAGTGATTTGTTAGTGCACCAGGTTAGAATCCAAAAAATTTCCAAGAACCCTTTGATGAAGTCCTATAAACATAGAGTGTGGGATCTAATTGAGGATTTCCAGGCCTTTAACATCCAAGTAGTACCAAGGAAACAAAATGGTCATGCTGATAGGTTGGAAGTTGTGGGAGCTTAATTTTATATCCCAAATGAGTTTTTAAAGACCAAGATGCATCCACATGTCATAGTGGTAGTAAGACCATCAATGCTAGATAATGAAGCTCATTAGCAAGTCTTTGAGAATGACAAATAAATTGCATGTTTCTTGAAGTAGGAATCATAATTCTCTTTAATGAACCAAGAAAAATTTCAACATCAATATGAGGAGCAAATTATTCAATTGAGATCTAAGAAGCTTCCTAAAGGGCTTGTCACCCTTGAAGGTCTTTTTCATGAGGGAGATCATATGAGAAAAGATAAGGTAGTGATGTCAATAAGTGAAAAGAACTATTAAAGATTCATTATCTTCGAGGATAGGCTCCTCAAGCTTGGGAAGGTAAGCACTAAAGTTGAGATTCATGTTTTCATAGAGATTTGTAAAGAATATGCATACATCTTTGCTTATGAGTATAGTGACCTAAGAAGTTTTGATCCCAAGCTAGCCCAACACATTATATAACTAGAGGCTAATGCCAAGCCTATCAAGTAGAATCAAAGGCTTATAAACCCCAAAATAGAAGGTCTTATGAGGAAATAATTGACCAATTTAATTGAATCTAAGATCATCTTTCCCATTAAACACTCCTCATGGCTAACCAATTTGGTACCTATGAGGAAGAAGAGTGGGGAGATCAGATTGTGTGTTGCCTTTAGGGATTTGAATAGGGTCTCTTTAAAATACCACTACCCATTTCCATCTATGGAATAACTACTTCAGATAGTTTCTAGTTTAGAATCTTTTTTCCTTTTAGGTGGGTCTTCAGATTACAACCAAGTGCTAGTAAGAGAGAAAGATCAGTATAAGACTACCTCCACTATAAAGTGGGTCACATATACTTACCAAAATATTCCTTTTAGATTTTTAAATATAGGATCAACTTTCCAAAGAGTCTCCAAGGGTTTCTAAATCAAATGGTACTAGTTTTCTTGGATGACATCATGGTTTTCTCTAAGGAGGCTGGTGAGCACATGGATCATCTAAGGTTGATCTTCCAAAGATGTAAAGAGTATTTAATCTCTTTAAATCTTAATAAATGTATCTTATGTTTATGAAGGCAAACTTTTAGGTCATATTATCTCAAAGGAAGGGTTATCCATTAACCCTAATATAGTAAGTGTTATTTTAACACTCTCTTTTCCCAAGCACAAGAAAGGAATCCAAAGCTTACTTGGGAAGATAAACTTTGTGAAAAGGTTTATACTTGGTTTTACAAACCTGTTCAAACCTATCACCACCATGCTAAAGAAGACTTGAGTGTTTTCTTGTTAAAAAGAAGGAAGAGTAGCTTTTGAGGCCATTACCCAAGCACCCTCACTTTTGAATCCTAACTTCTCAAAGGATTTTATATTTTACACCTTTTCCAATTTTGATAACATATCAACTATGTTGATGAAGAAGAGTGGTGGAGGACTTGAATAACCAACAAAATTTTTTAGTCAAGGGTTAAAGGGGTATGAGGTGAGGTACACTTTTATAGAAAACTAGGTTCTTGTAGGCTTGAAGAGCCTTTAAAATTTTAGTCCAATTATTTCCAATATCAATATCCATCTTATAATGTTTCATCCTAGAGTTAGGGACTTCCTCCTTAACAAATACTTGATTGAGAAAAGAGAAAGCTAGATTACCAAGGTCATGGAGTATGATGTGGATATCAAAGTCACCAAGATGGTAAAAGGAAAAGGCTTGTGTGAGCACATGGTAGATGGCCTTTAATAATGAAAATAATTTATTTTGGTGACACAAGATAAGTCACAAATAGATGCACCTCCACCTCAAAATAATTATCTCCAAGATATGGCATAGTTATTGATGACAGGATAATGCCCTCAAGGTCTAGATAGACTAAAAAGAAGGTATTTCAAGATTCAATCCATACCTTATGAATTGGTTGATGGTTTTATTTTTAAGAGGGACCTCAATGGGGTAATTTTTAGGTGCATTGATGATAATCAAATGACAAATCTCTTAGGGTAGTTTGATGATGGACCTACAGGAAACCATTTTATGCCAAGAACAATAGCATCAAAGGTAATGAGAGCTAGTTATTACTATCCTAGCCTCCTCAAGGATGCTTATGGATGGGTTAATAAATTCTAAAAGTGTGTTCTATTAATAGTCAAATAAATATTGTTATCTCTTCCACTCATCCCAATCTAGGTGGAGCAACCCTTCATGTAGTAGGGTTTGAACTTCATAGGAATGATCAATCCACCTTCAAGTGTAGGGCATAAATGGGCAATCACTACTATAGACTACTTCAGTAGGTGGGTGGAGGTAATTAATTTGAAGGAGGCCAAATAAATAATAGTTTTGGACTTTTATGATAGCATAGTAACCAAGTTTGGTGTCCCATTTACTATAATTTTAGATAATGCATTAGCATTTGTTAGTATGAATATAAGTGAATGGGCATTAAAGTTAGGCATCTACCTCAACACATGCTCCAATTAATACCCCCAAGGCAATGGATTGGTAGAGTCCACAAAAAAATAAATTTTAAGGATTATCAAGAGAACTATGGAGGAAAATCAAATAACATGGCATATAAAGATAAGGATAGCTTTATGGGCTGACAGAGTGACTCCCAAAATTACCATTGGAAATTCTCCATATGCCATTGTATATGGAATGGAAGCAAAATTACCCATTTCTATTGAACTTCCTACATTGTAATTATCCCATCAGCTTGAGTTGATGGAAATTGAGCCTATGAGCGTAAAGATAATAGAGCTCATGGAGCTTGAAAAAACTAAGGACCTTGTAACGAAGACATTAGAGTCAAACCAAGCTCAGGTCAAAAAACCCTTTGAAAAGAGAGATATAACAAAGGAATTAAAGTAATGGGACTTATTCCTCAAGTGGGACTTAAATAATGCCAAGCCAAGAAACCATACCAATTTTGACAGCTTGTGGAGTGGTCCTTATTTGATCTATGGATGCAAATAACATATTAATTTTTAGCTTGCCCAACTAGATGAAGAGATATTACCCATTATAGTCAATGTAATTCATTTAAATCATTTTTATTAGAAGGTATTTCATCTATTATATGATATTGTGACATATTAGATTCATTTTTTATGTTTTCATCTAAGTTTTTTTTAGTGCATTTCCTTTCAGTTGTGTGTTTCCTTTTCAATAAGTACCTATGGCACAACTATTTATTTTGATATTTTGTTCCTTTTTGATTCAAAAGGAAAGTTTTAGAAAGGGTTAGCCTTTTATCAATCTCACAATAGTTCCAATTGAAAATAAATCTTGAGACTCCATGCCTAATGGATCAGTTCAAGGCTACTAGTCTCTAGCATAGCAGGCATGCAACCCCAAGATGTCACCAAAAAAATTAGCCAATTTTGGCCTACATAAATAAATTTTCCTAGATGGATTAATTTATTTAATTCTTGGTATAGAGTGGTTAACTAAGTAGAGTTCTAGATGGAATGAGTGGATCTAAAGTGAGAGGAGAAGATCATAGTACTTGCAAAGTTTTTGAAACACTTTAAGCAAGATTAAAGTGTGATCTAATTGATATTCAAGGGACAAGTCTAGAGTTAAAAAGGAGAGGATATAAGTATATTTCATCATTTTTTAATAATTCAAGGTCAAGTACAAGTTACACAAGCCTCAAAAACTCATTAGAGCTTCAAAATATCAAATAGTAGCTTCTCGCACAAGTCTAAATGAACTAGACTGTCATCAGGACATCACGTAGAAATAAACCAATCAACTCATTTGTGCATTTTATAACTTAACTTAGAAATCCTCTTAGGAAAAAATAAATGCATGTACATGATTCATTTCATGCTTTGATATTTCTTTGTAAATTTCATGTCTTGATGAGTTCATTATCTCAAGATATAAGTCTTGAAAGTTTATCTTACAGAATGAAATATTCATTTAGACATCAAAATTAAGCCATAGCAAATAATCATTTAGGTTTAAAATGGATATGGCACATGGATGTCAATGATGATCATGTAGACATCAAATCATGAGCATGAATATGTCAAATTTAAGCCATGATAAATAACTATTGGGGTTTAAAAATCCTAAGACATTTATGTAGATGTCAAAGACATTTCCATAGATATTAAAGATGTTCACACAAACATCAAATATGGGCATACATAAGTCAAATTTTAGGCCTTTTTAATTAACCATTTGTGTTAAAATGGTGGGTCCTAGTAAGATTAAGGGCTCACATTCAATCGTTCATCGAATATATATGGCATGCAAGTAGGTCAATGATTCAAAAGGGTCTCTAAAGCATATATAAGGGTCTCAAAATAATATATAAGGGTCTCCAAAGGGGATTAATAGTGTGATATGGGTCAAAATTTCAATAAGATAATTTTATAATCAACAACCAATGAGCAAATTTGAGCCCAAGACATTTGTGATGAAGGTCGATGAGGTAATTTTTAACTCGAGTAAAGTAAACACAATGGAACTGAGCTTGACTAGGATCCATGTTAAACCAGAATAGGTACACCAATACCAAACATCACCATTAGATATTTGTGGAGATAAAATAGGTCTTATATACCTAATTTAGATCAAATATTGACAACTTATTGTCAAAATGATACTAGATCACTTGTAGAGCTTCATCGATATAAAGACTATAAGAAAACCAATAAAGGAAATTGGTTTTCATCTATAGTAGACCTATGATTAGATATTGAGTAGAGTTAGATATGAATGGTTATGGAGAGATGTCTCATTTTTCAATATGGTCCCAGCTCTAACAAATAATTGCTAATAGTATACTAGGGCATGGATTTATCAATTACATGGATATAAGGACCTTACCCTCATAATGAAGCAAGTGGAGATGGTGTAGAAGATCATAGAAAAGAGACCTAGGGTTGGAGTATCATAGTGGAGCATTTAATGTTGTTTAGAATCTTTGAGGATCTTCACTCCTTGCAATGATCATGACTCATTAGCTACAAAATAGACCCTTGTCTTCTTATGCATTTTTAAACCAATGAGAAGAACTTAAAGATTTTGGGACGTATGAAGGTTAGATTATTGATGAAGGATTAGTCCTAATTAGATAAAAGATGGTTTGAAACTCAATAAATGTGGTGGTAGTTCATTAATTATTTTATGTACTCATGTTCCCCTTTTTTTACCTCTTCCTTTTCTACAATATCACCCATTTTCCCCCATTTTTGGGATCTCTCAAATTTTATAAGGAGACTCTCTCACTTTTGATAAGAACTTATCTCAATTTTGTAAGAGTAGAGACTCTCATTTTGATAAGGCTAGACACTATCAAAACTTGTATGAAAGACCTCTTGATGATAATAAGGAATTTCTTTACCTATCTCTTACTTTTGAACTATTTAGTAAGCTTGTGCATGATGGCATTGTGAAGGAGAATCTTCCATGCCCATTGTCCTCCTATCTTGATTATTTTAGGTTGTTTCTTAGTTTATTGTAGGTCTACATTTGTGTTATTTCTACCATTAATGTAAGATTGATGTGAGTCATAATTCCTCTTGGCTTCATTCATTGCTTTTTAGACCTAATGCATGAAATACTTATGTAATTAGCTAGGGTTTGAGATTGTGTGAGATAGTATTATCTTATGCTTCTTCAGTGTATTTTTCATGCTTGTGTGAGTTCTCACTTAATTTGGTGTGTCACCTTGTTATCTTTCTTAAGATCCCTATTTCCCCTTCCTAACCCTTTTCCCAGTGTAAATATAAGTATAGGTTATCCACCAATAAAGAAGTTATATTTATTTAAAGGTCAAACCCCATCATAAGTGAACCACAAATTAGGGTTGTTCCAATAGTGTAGCTCAATTGGAGAGATCCTGAAGAACCCTCTCCAAGGGTGCAAATTGATTCTATAATAGTACCCTCTATGGGAAATATTTGAATAATCAATATGAGGAATAAATATGTGAAAGCAAGTGTATCTCCCATGCCATTACCTCAGAAGGTCAAAAAACCTAACCAAGATGCATTATCAGGGTCTTACTCAAAGATTCTTAATTAACTCCTTCAAACCTCCCTTATCACATTACCACCTATAAAGTCTATTAACCCTTATACTCAAAAATTCGTGTGGTATAAAGAAAACAAGAAATGTGATTACCATCAAATAGTTGGACATGATACCAAAAGTTGTAATGCAATAATAGCTATAATCTGAAATTTATTAGAAGAGGATGATCTTTTATTGGAATAATTTGGTCATGATTATCCTCATATTCAAACTACTAGATTCATGACCACCTTAGGAACTAGTACATTACTGAAAGGGTTAGAACAAACATCAAAAGAAGATAAACCTCTGATGAAACTCAGTATCAATCCCTCTTAAACCCTCTAGACTCAAATGATTATATAAACACAATAAGCCCATCATTATTTCAAATAGATGCAATACACACAACCACTCAATCCTAGACCCAAGGTCATAAAACCCAAAATCTTAAAAGATCTAAGGTGAATCTTGTAAAAGTTCCTCCTACCATAAACAATCCTATAATGCCTATCCCAAAACCTAAAGTTTATATTCTATGGAAATCGCAAGATAATGACTCATTGGATTTGATATAGATATCAATTCCAAAACAACTCCACCACCTTCCCATTAAGATGTTTTCATATAAACTTATTCCAAAACTCTCCTTAACATTACAAGGCTATGATAGAGGAATTTTAGACCATATAGATATAATCAAATGAACTTCAACCTTTGTTTAATTTCATTAGATCCTTACAGAAGTCATTGTTTATCATATTTCATGATTTTAAAATATCCCCATTACAACTTGATGACCAAAACCCATCGTTATTTATCACTACCCAAGTTAATCCAACACGAATCAAAAGAGTTGTTATTAAAAATGGATCCATTATAAATATTATCTCCGTACATGATTTTGGAAACTCTAGCTACCTAAAACTATCATAGCTCATCTCTAGTCATCTTATGAGCATTTAATGATATTATTGCCCCCACATTAGTAATAATTGTCCTTCTCATCTAGGTAGGTATATGTACCCTCCTTGAGTTATATTTCATGATAGATGGGGAATTTCAATATAACATCCTACTACGACATACTTGGATACACATTATTTATTGTATTTCATCCACTTTACATCAATGTCTTAAATTTGAACATGAAGGTAAGATCCATATTGTCCTAGTAGATTCACATCCATTCAAGATATTCAACTAGACTTATCAGCTTAATGATTTTTTAGTCCCCTTAAATAACTCAAGTCCATTATTTTTTGTGGAAACATCTACTATCTCTATTATACCTTCATCATGTATCCCTAATGTAAACTCTTTTGACATGGCATTCTAATAACTCTCTGTAAGGGAGCATCAGCTGTAACTCTTAGTACCTTATCAACCCCTCAAAAATATGGATGCCCTGAATAATATTATACTTACAAACCTAACCTAGGAGACATTATCCCCTTTAGATCTCCTCACCTAAAAACACACTTAACCTATGGAGGAATCAACCAATCCTCTTTATATAGGGAGATTCAAATGTGTACCAAACCATTCATGAATAAGTTTTCCTTTATCAACAAGCCATGCTTCATGCAAACCTATCTACAATGATGTGCTTGGAAAGGATTTGGTCTTAGATGTTATGAACAAGGAACTCATGAGGTTATGTTAAATGACCTTAGAAAACCTCACATAAAACATGGCCTCAATTTAAAGAAAAACCCTGACATTGATGATGATAGTGCTTTAATGTCACATATCCCTATGGGTGTGGATGATGAAACTTCCTCATTCCCTCTTAGTTCCCCTATGGTAACTAATGATACCATTTCCATCTCACATAATTTTTTTTATTAGAACTATTTAATTATAACTACTAAATTGTCAAAATAATGAGAAAACCATATCCCATCCCCTAGCTTTTCCTGACATAATATATGAATATTCTTCTTCAATTAACATAATGGAGTGTTAGGATGATGACTCTATTTTAACTTATTTAGGGGAGGGAGATTCATATCTAAAGAATATCATACCATCTGAGTTTCCTAATATTTTAAATGAGGTCATAATTGATATTAAAATAGGGATATTCAAGGTCTCATGAAATATCAAAGTGAGCCAATCCTTAGATTCTTAGGAACAACATGATTTCAAAACATTCCTTGATAATCATAGCTAATATTTTCCTTGGTTTTATATTGATATTCTAGGAATTTACCCTACTATAGTCATCCATAACATTGTTACCATTTCCTAAAGTTAAACTAATAAAGCAAAAAAAAATTAAGATGCATCCTTGCATAGTAGTTCTTGTCAAAGAATAATTTTAGTGGTTGTTATCCATTGAGTTTATCCAACCCATTGATTATATTCAATGTATATCTAACATAATACCTATCACAAATCCCATAGGGAAAATGTGCCTTTGTACCAACTTTCATGATCTTAATATTGCTTTTTCAAAATATGATTTTCCCCTTCATAATATCAACTAGCTCATGGATCTCGATGTAGGACATGAAATTTTGTCACTCACGGATGTATTTTATGGTTATAATTAGATCATTATCACCCCAAAATATCAGCATAAAACCTATTTTATTACTCCATGAGAAATGTTTTATTATGGGGTCATGTCTTTTGGCTTAAAGAACATAGGGACAACTTACTGGCATGTCATGACCTATATTTTCCATGATTTAATTCAAAAAAACATTTATGATTATGTGGATGATCTCCTTGGTAAGTTTAGGTATCATAAATATCACCTATTTATCCTTCCAAAAATCTTCAATCAATTGATTAAATAGTAGGTTTGTTTTAACCCCAAAAAGTGTGTTTTGGGGGTTTTATCAAGATAGCTTTTGGGTTTTATCATTTCCCTTAGGGAAATCAAGGTTTATCCTACTAAAATTAAAGTTAATCCACATCCTTCCAACCTATATCAACTTTGTATTTTACAGGGGAAATTATAGTCCATTCACCTCTTTATTTCACAATTGTCTAAATGTTGTTGACCCTTCCATCACCCTTTTAAGAAATACATCTAGTTCATATGGGATTTAAATTGTCACGTAGACTTTGATACTCTTAATAAATATATCTTATATTCCCCTATATTTATTATTCAAGGAGAGGATAAGCCTTTTTACTTGTATATCTTAGTTATAAATCATGCTTTAGGTGTCATGCTTACCTATCAAGATGAGCAACATAGAGAGTAAGTAGTTTATTATATAATTTATACTCTAGTTCAGTATGAAACTCATTACATGCAAATTGAAAATATATTTTTGTCATTAGTATTTTTGGCTTCCAAGATTTGCCATTATTTTATTAATCACAAAACCTATGTGATTACCAATATCAATCCTCTTATGTTCATGCACTTGAAACCCTATCAAAATCAATGAATGGCTAGATGGCTGATGCTTCTCACCAAGTTTGATCTTGAGTTCCTTAACTAGAATTCAATTACAAGGCTAATCATTGATTATTAGTTATTAGATGCACCAATTTACTAATCAATCTATAGCCTCCACATCCTAGGGAGATATCAAATACTAGATGACATTTTTATTTGATGGATTTAAATGTGAACATGAAGGAGGAGTAGGAATTATTATAATATCACATAAAGGCATTATTATAACCCTATCTTTCAATCATTCTTATATGTTTCATGTTTATAAAATATCCCCATTACATCCTGATGACCAGGACCCACCATTATTTATCATTGTCCATGTTAATCAAACATGACATTAAAAGACTTATGATTAACAATAAAGATAATATAAACATTAGCTCCTCAGATGATTTTAGGAAACTAAAGTTACTTAAAACTATTGTATCTCAATCTCTAGCCATACTATGAGTTTTTAATGATATTTTTTCCCCCACATTAGGAACAGGCATCCTTCCTATCTAGGTAGGTATACGTACTCTCCCAAAGTTATTTTATGTGATAGAAGGGGAATTTTAATATAACATAATACTAAGATGTCCTTCGATACACACTATGAATTACATGCCCTCCATTTTTCATTGATGTCTTAAATTTTAACATGAAGGTAAGATCCATGTTGTCCCAGTAGATCCACATCTATTCAAGATGTGCAACTTGACTTCTCAACCTAATGATGTATTAGTCCCCATAAATAACTCAAGTCCATTATTTTTGGAGGAAAAATATACTATCTCTACTATACATGTTAGGACTCTAACCTTCACCATATAAGGAGGTTGTTCATGGCTAACTTTAGGGCTAGACTAACATAAGAATAGCCCAAGGCTGTGGATGGCTTATGATTGGGCTAGACCTCTATATTATTGGGTTAACTCCCCTAGTGCATCTCTTTGGGATAAAACCATTAACTCCCCTAGTGCATTTGTTTTAGATCAATCCATTAAAACCTAATGTTGTTGGGTGAAAAGGGATAGAGAGTGCATAAAAGAAACCTAGTCTAGGGGTCATGATGTAACAATATGATCATTCATCCACTCAAATTGACTTCTAACAACACTAGTGGACTAGATAAAAAAACTAAACAACCATCGTCAAAATCTCCTATGAAACAATATTTTATATCAAGGCTATGTTAGGTGCCATAACATCAGGTCCATGATAAAAATATTGATCTAAGGCACTTACCAGTCAAGTTCCACTACAAATTCAATCACTCAACACTTCTACACACCACATGATCTACATAAGACACCATATTAGCATCTAGGTCAGCAAGGAACTACAAGGGAGAGAAATCCATCACATATGAAAATCAAAAATATCATAAACACACTAGATATCATCATGAAGGAGATTCTAAAGTTTATTTATCAATCCAATAGTTTTATCAAGTACAAAACCATGTAGAGTTTCCTCACACCCATGTGAGGGATATAAATCAAGGCCTTAAGGCCTAAATATATAGTATAATGAGAATGAGAGGAGAGGTATAATGGCATGTATTTATATATAATAGTTCATAAATTACCATACTCCACTCCATCAATAGTTACAAAGACTTGCAACATTCCCTTTTAGGCCTTTCCATTTGTTGGTGTTCATAAATGAGCCCTTTAGGCATTGAGGTGGAGTGCTAAAAGTTGGGTCAGACTTGTTTGAATTATTTTCAAATCATGGATATGACCAATAAAGTTTCATCATGATTCTTATGGTAGTTACATAGTATGATTGTGGTGTAATGAGCCTCCATGAGGCATTGAGTAGCCCATCACCCTCTATGCATGATGACTAGTCTTAAAACTACCTTCATCCTTCCATAATGACCATGAAGTGAATTTTATCACCCTTAATGTATCATTTAAAAGGCCTACTAACTGTATATGACCCACAATATTAACCTTCCTATGCCATTAGTCTTTTTATTGCTAATCTAAGTAGTTCTACTAGGCTTATTAGGTCTAGTTGCTTGATTATGTGTGTTTGAATGGCCATGAAAGCCTATATGAAACCTTAATAACATGTGAACATGAATTTTAAAAGCCTAAAAAAGTATTTTACACCATGATTTAACTCTTAAAATCACTACACACCTAAAACCTTGCTTCACTTAGGTGGCTAGGCCTCCTTCTACTTAATTCTATAGACTATTTTTTTGGCATGGACTTGTAGAGGTATTTTTAGGTATATTTTTGGACATATTATGATTTTATAAGATATATAAAGTCACAAACCATAACCTATAATGACTGGAAACTTTCCAAATAGATCTGTACCCTACACACATCATAAAACCTTTAAAAAGTACACTTTTATGACAATTTTATACAATATTTATATAGATCAATACTATGGCCAGGGTCTCTTCTAAGTGAACCTTTTGATTTAGGTGTTTATTAGGCTATTTAGGAGTGTTTGGTTGCCAAAATATCAAGTTTTCCCAAGTTGGGTCTACCTTAGGGTTTAAATAGGGTTTTATAGGTATACCATCTTAACGATGGTTTATAAATATCATACCTCGAATCCCAAATGTATGGTCATGTATGTTTATTACATATACCCCACTAAAAATTATTAAAATATTATGGTTCCATGAATCTTATCTAGAGATATATGAGTGCAAGTTTGTGAACCTTGAACTCTCTACAAGTCTTTTAGACATGGTTTAAATATTATCATTCATTAATAGATTTGGGCCCTAAATCTAACTCACCCCTTCATGGATCTTGAGTCCATAGGAATTACCAACTTCCCATAGGATCATCTTCCCTTAGTCACCTTGCTATGAAAATTATGAGCATTTGAATAGACAACTCGAGTTGGCTACTTCGATTGTGGAACTCAAAAAGGGCTTAAAGACTAAAATGGACCTTCCTTTGCATTATTCTACCCCAAATAATTGATTCATGTCATGTACCATCTTATTATAGATTTTAATGATGTTAAATCTAGTTAAGAGGGTTTGAGTGTGCTTCAAATGTGGTGGTGGAGCTTGAGGCCTAATCATAGCTTTTAGGCCTAACAGGCATAGACTAATTATTTGAAGTCTGAGTGACTTTTAGGTGATTTGGGGGGGATCAATTTTATTATAAAACCCTTATTATACCTATTTTTTACCTTTATACTTTATATATATTCTTAAACTATCATCTTTATTTCCTTTTCTCATGTGACTACCAATAGATCACTATTCACTATAAAAAATGAGTGTTTGAGAGTAGGTGTTGGATGCTTGAGTGATTTATTTCTCTACTATAATGATGGAGTTTGTATAAAACATGAAACATACTTTTAGGACCTAAAAACACTCTTATTTTCAAGTCCTTCATCAACATTTCCCTCTGTATACCCCATATAATAGTCTGAAGGTTTAGCAGAAGTCATACTTATGTAACCCTAGGGGTTTGATTAAGTACTTATTTTTCCTAGATTAATAATATTACCATTTACGTACTTTGGTTGTGATCCTATTACTCCCCTTTAATATGTTTCCACACTTTAACCAATCGCTAAATAATCAAAGGTCTTTATCTTAGACACATGCCTATTTTGGCCTATGCAGGCCACTTGGCTCCTTCTATCTCAAAGGCTACCTCACCTTAATGGAAAATTACAAGATCATTCATGAAAAAATTGAAATACCACTTTTCATATCTTTACCCTAGCTCTCTACAATGGTATACACTTTCACTTCTTACTACCAACTCTACATGTAGGTCTCACTCAAACTTGCTTGGATTGTATAAGAAGGTGAGTTTCTTGGGTTTTCTCCTTGTAAAATTTTTTACTATTCCCTATTAACTCCTCTTATATATGGTTTTAATTTCTAGTATCCTAAAATAATGTATAACTCTCTAAATTGTATGCACAAGCTTACACATATCCATTTTAGGCATAATGGGACAAGTAGGCCATTAAACTCTCTTTACCATTTTAAACCTCCCATTGTCTGTAAAAATTTTGATACATCTTAATTATCCCATTAGGTGTTTCTAAAACTTCACTCTCTTCACCAAGCATACTCCACATTTCATACTAAAACCCCAAGACCCTATGTTTTAGGTGATGACCCTACCTTTTGACTTTGTATGATAGATGAGTTCCCTTTAACCTATCTCAAGTGGATCAAAACATCCCCTAAAGGTTAAGGACTTAATGAAAAAAATTCATATCTTTCCTAATCTCTGTACATTAACCCTGTATGAGGTCTCTTTATCTGACTCTTTCATGTGATTATCTATCGGTGGCAATTAGAACCTTGACTATATAAACTTATTTGAAGGATGAGTTCCCTTTTGTTTGAAGATCTTATCTTGGTAGATAGTTTTCACCTTCCTTACACAAAATCTTCCCTAAGGATCTTAGTTTATCAATAATGGTATTTATCAACCACCCACTCCTAACTTTGCTTATAATCTACTGAATATTTTAAGCCTAGTGCTATGATGATCTAACTTTGAATAGTAACCTATACCTTTCATATTACTTTCTCTAAATGATATGAGAGTTTGAAGATGTTTGTTCTCTCCAAAATGGTCTTATCTCTCCAAACCCTTAACTTTCCCATTGGACTACCTTGAGACTTGTTAAGATGCTCAAGTTACTTTCTAAAATTATCCTTGATGTTAGGTCTATTAAAGAGCTCACTCTAAGTTGTAATGGATAATCATTGTTAGGGGTAATGACTCCCTATTGATATTATTTGAAAAATCACAACTTCAAGGCACCAACACTCTCTTTGATACCCCACAAGGTAGTCAAGTCTCTTAATTAGGTTTATGTATACCTATATTAGGCATAATATGCATAATTATGTCTTAAACCCTTTTGTCCATCATAGAGGACCATGGCATTAGGTGTATACTAAGAGTATAGAATAAACAATTAATCACCCCCCATTTTAACCTTAGTTACTCTTATGCAAACTTCAAGGCACTTATCTCTTCTTCTCATAGCTTTGATTGTAGGTGATGGATGAGGTCTACCTGACTGTGTATGTGGCTAATGAAAAGTGGATTGATGTCATACTATCCTCAATGGTATTATTATCATGTAATTATCCTCTTATTATTTATTTTCAAACCTTCTAAATCTCCTCAATCCTCAAAACCATTAACATCTCTCTCATATTACCAATTTAACCCTGTGTATGCACTTTGAGGTTATGGTTGAGCTTGTCTCCTTTAGGTGGAGAGATGGTATTGACCCTACATATAAATCTGATCTCTTTACCTCCATGCCCCTTTATATGTCTCTTATGACTCTTTAGGTTTCTTCAATGTCCCATTACACTTTCTAAATCTCATGCCAACAATCCTCCACTTACTTGTATTGCTTTAGGCTTGTAGGTAGTTATAAAGTATGTTTAACAAGGATTGAGAATGAGACTGGTCTGAGCAGAGGAAAGTAATTAATAGGCAATGAAATACATGGGGTATCATTATGAATAAATAATAGGATTTATGTGTATCTTTGAAACAACTTAAGGACCTTCTACAACTACCCTACCCTCTTCATGCCAAGGAGGCCACACATTGATCATCACAATCACCAAGGAGTAGGACTTGAAGGGTTACTTGGCCTAATTGTGTATTATATAAGTTATTAGGGGAGGTATAGGAGGATAAAATATATTCAAGGGAACCATGACCAATTCTAAAACAACATCAAACACCTCCAGTTTATGCACCAAGATACTTCAACATGGGAAACGTGTCTATAGTTTGTAAATGGAGAGAAAATCAATATTTTATTTCTCTCACACCAACACATGTGAACCAAGGGTATAGGGTGATGTATATGGTCTATTATGACCTTAATAACACAAAATTAGTGTTTATTTGAATAAACTCCTCAATAATGCACTAAAATCTTTTCCATTTCAACCCCCTACATAGATGAAGAAGGTCATTGGACTGACCAGATTATTACCTATTGTTCAAAAAATATAGATCCTTAATCTATAGACAAATTAAATTAGATATAATTCCAAGGGTCCCCATTCCTCTCCCCAAAATCTTAGATTTTCATCTTCTCTCTCTTGTACAAAATGAGTGAAAACTTGAAAGCTTGCTTGGACTGCCAAGGAGCTCAATGGAAGGGAAAGGTCAATTTTGGGCTTGTTTTTCCTCATTTTGATATGAAACTTCATTATAACATATATCATGATCCCAAATTCAAAATTTTACTCCCATTTATATATACTTGATTACATAAGTCCATACAACCTGCTAAAACACTTGAAAACTCTCCTTTTCCTACATTTTCTACATGTTTCTAACCTTCAATTACCATTAGAGGATATAAGGAGGTAAAACCTAAGTTAAATTACATTTATAAATTGGTGGTAATGTGGGGGGATTTGAATAGTCACATTTTTTCCATGTGTGGGGTCTATTTGGTGAGTGGGGAGTGAATATGAGCTTTAAAATGGAACTTTAAGGATATGAAATGTCTAGTCATGAATATATAATGAGAATGGGACCTCTTGATAACTTTATAAACAATTATATACTTGAAAAATTACCCTTTACAAATATCTTATAATGAAAAAATACCCAAGTGACGTAAATGAGGGTCATTTGGTGGCTTTTAAGGGTGGATTAATGTTTGAATTGGGCTTGGATAAGTGTATCATGAATAATGGCCTTAAATACATCATTTACCTCATTTCATGACTTAAAAAAGGCTTATAAACCCTTACATCCTATTATAAAATCTCTCCCTTATTAAAATGGCTTAGACAGGCCTAAAACCATAAGAATTGGAAACCTTAAAATATCCAAATTACCTTAAATTTTGCTAAAATACATTAATATTGTCAAATAGGTTTAAAACCACTCACTAGTCCTTAAAAGACATCTTGACACCTCTTTTTCACTCAATAATCACCATGACATCATCACATCAAAAAATAGATCTCAAAATAGTTATGATATGATGGATTCACAATTAGGTTTAAACATATACCATGGCACTTATAACAGTGCTAACAAGTTTCATAAATGAGATTAATGAAGGCATCAGTATGTAGGAGATCACCATGTGCAAGCTTAGGTAGGTGTCATGAATTTTTTTTGATTATATGGGTTGGTATTTATCTAGGGAGGCCAAATTGCCAACATTTTTGGTAATTCATAGGGATGACTAGCCTGTTGGTTAGGATAACCCACTCAATCTTCAGATATTAATGACTCAAACATGCGAGTAAGACCTAATGACCACTCATGGACTACCAAAGAGATATAACACATTAAGACACCTATAGGATTGCAAAAGAAACTATAGAATAAACACAAAGGACACCAAATCACTCAACACTTAATCCTAAGAAACACACCTAACACCTAAGGGAAACAACAATATAAGACACCAAAAGAGCAAGGTAGTAGATTACCTACACTTATGTTGACACTTATTGAAAATAAGACAACAAATAATAGAAACAACTAACTAGAAAACACCTCCTTTCTCTTATAAGATCAAAAGGAAAACTTCTTTTATCAATTTGGCTCCATTAAATTTGAATGCCATACAATTATTGGGATCCAATTAGGCATTTCTCACTATAAGAGTACTCCCACTTCTAGCTAGAGGTACTATCATGTTTATATTCCCCTAAGAGGGAAGATAGATCCTCTTGCTCAGCTACTAGGTACATGGATTGGCTATATGAGTCCAACATCCAATCATAATTATTTCATACTTATATTCCTTGCATGAACAATGTCAATTCTACCTCACCAATATTCTATTCTTGGTTTTCCATGTTCTTATGTGGTGATTGTCTTGACAACTCAGTTGGCATGTCTTGGTTTTGGCCTTCACTCTACTCCATGTGAGATGATGACATATTAAGATCCTCATGGTGGAAATCTTGAACTTCATGGGGCATGTTAAAGGGTAAAGTATCCTCACTTATTTTTTGTTTATGAGTGTCATCCTAATGTATTACTATAACAAACACTTCATCATTTCTTTCATCATCTTAGGTTTACTCTTTTTGTTGATAACACTTGATAGGATCAACAGTTGATTTATTTTCAATATGATCTATAGGAGGTGTGATTTTTTTAAGGGTCTGATAATCATTGAAAATTCTCATGTACTACTACTAAATATGATCATTATCACCTTGACACTCTATGTAATCATGATCACACTTCAAATTCTCATCAACCATTGGGAAATCATGCATATCAACAAACTCATATTGGAAATAAGTAAGGGGTCTTTTGTCATTAATTAAAATAGAAGACTATTGAACACATACCTTCTCTTGAATGTTTAGAGACCCTTGGAGGTTATCACCTTGACTTGTAACTACTATAGACTGAATAGATGCTTCACTTTCCCACTCTTCAAGACTACCATGACAAAGAGTGGCTACCAAGTAATCAAGGAGATCTTAGAAACCATATTCTTATTGTCCAATTAAAGTGTCTTCTTCTTGTGGATTATCTTGTATCCAAACAACCTCTTGAAACTCACCCTCTTTTGCATTATGGAATATTAACTCATACTTAACCTTTCTAAGGGGTGTCCTAATGGTGATTTCTTCCTCTTATTCACTCAAATCACCTTCATCATGTATGAATACAAATGGATCATTTTCATTTGTTTCATAAAGGAGAGACTCATTATCAAGGAGTGGCATGGATGATTCTTGAAATATTTCAAGGAGAGAAGTCAAATCTAGTGGTGCCATGGATGTTTCATTATCCTTACTTAGCTACTCATCTTTGACAACTATCACTTCACCTTTATTTTTAATGTTGTGTTGAATAAACCTTCATGAGGAGAAGGCCTTGGACTCTTGAGGAGGGAAGAATGGGAGCTATGTTTTTTTTTTTTTTTTCCATTATACTTCAACATGTTGGCTTATACGTTATTGATCTCCTCTTCTCCTTGATTATAACACTTGTCCCCAAGCTAGAAGTTTAGATGTAGGTGCCCTTTGCATTGTATGTGTTATGAATTTGGGTATGGATGAGGGTATATTTATCTAGGATTATGTTGATTTTGTAGATGATACTAATTGACATAGGTGTTTGTCCTTAAGTTCAATCTATTCTTTTAGGTGGGCTTCAAAATCAAGCCTTGACTGATCAGAGATCTATTCATGTTGACTAGTCCTATCAATGTACACTTTTTCCTCTTTTTGTACTTTATCTTGGATATAACTACAAGTAGGAAAGGTTAAAAGGGATTGTGAGGAAATTTGAGGGATTTGACACTCATTTTCTTGAAAATTTTGAGGGAGGATGGGTAATTCAATCAAGGAATGATATGTAATGGAGGAGGGGATATAAGGTTGATGATGATGAGCTTATTACCTCTCATGAACTACTAAACTCTCCTATATCTTTGAAATAAGACCATATATATCAATAATATCACCATTGACCCCTAAATAACCTTTTCTCATGAAAAATTCCCACTCTTTCTTGGCCTATTGTAATAAGGTTCTCATGCTCTTCATTTGGTGAGTAGGAATTGCTTGGCCATAACTTCTCTGTGTGTCAATACTCACCATGTGTCTTTCATATCTCAATAAGGTATGTTTAAGGCTTGATCTGGATTGGCTTGGGACATGGTTGGGATGATTAGGAACATCATGATATTACCATGCCTGATTAGGATGATAAATAGGCTGTCAAGAAGATAAATGAGGTTCATAATAAGGTTGATAATCTTTAAAACAAGGAGGCTCATTAAAGGGCTCATATGGATCAGTATAAGGTTGATAGGGGTTATAATGAAATTGGTATGGATCATAGGTTTATTGATAGGAAATTGTATGGTATATGTATACCCCATATGCATCTATAAATCATCATAATAAACATGAATGATAATGAACTATCAAGAACATTATTCTTACCATGAGATCATGACCTTATAATGACCCTTATCATGAGCTTCTGACTGCAAACCTAGAATGTGAGTTTTTAAAGATGCTTGAGATGATCAAGATGCTATTAGTGAATGCTCTAATGATTGAATCTATTCCTATAGATCATGTTAAAATTATTATCTCTCCAACCTACACCCTATAATGAGGTTATTCAGCCCTACCTTCAAGGTTGGACTAACATAAGAATAGCCCAAGGCTGTGAGTGACCTATGACTAGGATAGACCTCTAGATTATGGGTCTAGCTCCCCTAGTGCATTTTTAAATCTCAATACACTAAAACCTACTATTTTTGGGGTGAAAAGGGAAAGAGAGTGCATAAAATAAATCTATTCTAGGGGTGGTGATACACCAATATGATCATTCATCCAGTTAAATTGACCTATAAAAAAACTAATGGACTAGATAAGAAACTGAACAACCATTGTTAAAAGATCTTATAAAATAGTATCTCATATGGAGGTTGTATTAGGTGCCATAACATGAGGACCATTATAAAAGGCCTGATCTAAGGCACTTGCCAATTAGGCTCCACTACAGATTCAATCACTTAACACTTCTACACACCACATGACCTATATAAGACACCCTATTAGCATCTAGGTGAGTAATGACCTATAAGGAAGATAAATCCAACACATATGCAAATAAAAACAATTATAAACACACTAGATATCATCATGAAAAATATGTAATAGTTTTTTCATCTATCTAATAGGTTCATCAAGTACAAAACTAGGTAGAATTTCCTCATACCTAAGTGAGGGATAAAAATCAAGGCCTTAAGGATTAAATAAATATAAAAATGAGAAGGAGAGGAGAGGAATAATGGCATGGAGTTACAAATACAATGTCATAAATGACCATATTCCACTCCATCGTCTGTTACAAGGAGTTACAACTATGAATTAGGAATTTAACATAAAGGGGAGGTTAGTCTTGGGTTAGTCTCATAAAACCAATGAAATGAACACACTAAATCCTAACACCTCTATCCCAAACACTAGGGATAGTGTATGTAACAAAAACAAAATGAAATCACAACAAAAACATAAAAGAAACAAGCCTTTTACCTTCTTTGGAGCTCTAAATTGATTTATTGAATGGCTTGTTTAGCTTGTACATCAAGAAGTCTTTGACAATGGAGGTTGCTTGGCTCCTCTCTTCACCACCTTGGCTTTGATGTTTCTTGCCTTAATATTTGGGAATTATAACACTAATTTCATGAGTATTATGGATAAAATCCTACATAATAACTCTATAATATCCAATCTTAGAAATGAAGAGGTATGTCCTTATATTTATAGTTTTAGGAATTAACTCTCACCTAAGGTGAGTTAAGGTTAAGATTAAGCTTGGAATGGGTTCAAACTAAACCTAGGTGAGTTAAAACTAACTTTAGTTGAGTTAATAGTTATCAATTAATTATCATTTACAATTACTAGGCATGACTCTCAAATTAGATATTTTAGGATATTTTCAAAGATCTTGACAACCCATAAAGGCAATGATGAAAGGATTTAATATTATGAATTTTGGAATATCATTTTTAGATATTCATTAATTTCAAATGGATTATTTAACTAGGCATTTAATCCTATTCAATTTTTTAATTAATTTTGATTAACCTTTTATCTCTTTAAATATTTGATGAAATGTGTAAGTGCCTCACTTAATAGGTCTAGAGGACAAATTGATAGTTGTGATGCCACAAGGTGATTAGAGATGAATCTATGAGAGTTTATTATTGCATATGATATAATACCCCAAATAGGGATGCCTCAACATGATTATAATCATTGATGAATGATTCATAAGAAAATTTAGGATGTTTAGTGATTCTTAAGCTTAATTTGAAATTGTTGGTAAGAATCAGTTTGAAGTTTGGTCAGAAGCCAACCATGGTCAATTTTAGATGTCTATAGTTTGACCATATTTAGGAAGGTGTTATAAGTTGTAGGCATAGTAACATCATTTCAAATAATGGAAAAGGTCATTAAGAATGAAAGAAGATAATGTTTCCATAAGAATCTCCAAACAACATTTAGGAAGCTTATAATTATGCACCCTCGAGGGAATGGTTGACATATACTATTGATAGATGGTCCCTCAAAATAATTAATAAAAATAATGAATTTAACCCATGGGTGAGATTAATCTAATTGATATAATTCTTGCATGCATTGATTTAAAAGTATTGATTTTCCCAAAAGTAGATATAATTAGGAATAAAGGTTGAGACGCTAATTTTCCCAAAGGCAGTTATAATCAGCAGCACAAGCACATGCCCTAGTAGGGCTGATGAGTCAAAATAATGATTTACCCATAGGTGGTTATAATCATTAAGGTTATCTATATTGAATAATATATTTTATTGTGACCTAGTAGGTCAAATTGGTAAGCATAACTCAAGGATATAATATATTGCATAGATTAAAGATGAGTGGGTGAAAATGTAGATGTGATGATCTAGTGACTGAAGAAGCCAAAAATAACTAGGCACATGAGGATACACAAATTAATAAAATACATGATTGGGAGAATAAGAATTGATCAATGTGAATGATTTAGTTAAACCTACCAATATGGAGATGCCCATCCTTATTAGTAATGGTACAACTATAATGGTCAATGGTTTGATTTGATCTATGAGAGTGGGATGATTTACCAAGGTTACCAAGGATAATTTTTTATGGCTTCATTTTTTTTAAGAGTTCCCAAGATGATTTTTTTTGTAGTGCATAATAGTATGCATCATGATATAAAACACCATGATAACTTAACTAAAATATGAATAAGTCCTGACTCTAGAACTAATAAGCAATTGAAAATAATGTGTCAATGATAAAAACCATTATGGAAATTTTGATGTATGAATATAGATAGACTTGAGAATAATGCATAATGAATCACCCAATTAATGCATATAGATTGATTCAAGGCACAATAATTAAAGAAAATAAATAGTTAAACAAACAAACAAACAAACACATAGAAAGCCTTGAAAGGAAAAGCAATAGACATCATCCTAATGATGGATTTCATCAATAGGGTGGATCTAAGATGACTGACGAGGCTTATACAAGGAAAAAAATTGGGTTTTGAGGCATTATATCTCTTCTAAGAGATGATAAGGAAATTTTATGATTTTTATGATTTTGAAATTGTTTCAAATGTTTTTGGAATTTTTGAGGTTTCTTAGCTCATTAAATATTTATAGGATACCATTCACAAAATAGTGAGAGAATTATCTTAAGTTTCTCACAAAATGGAGAGAGCATGTGGAAAAGGGGGACTTAACTAACCTCATTATGAATCAATCACTGCCTATATAGTCCCAAAAGGACCTTAAATTATATTAATTATTCAAACACAAAAGGTAGTGAGATCTAACCAGATAATAATAAGTTTAGAAATGTAGTAAAATGGCAAGGTAAATTAGCATAGTAATAGAAAGTGATGCAACAATACATGATAGAACCTGTTGTTCTTAATTTAACCATAGGTGTTTATAATTAGGAGACAACAACATAGGTGAGTGATATTAATATACCCATAGATGGTTATAAGTAATAACACCAAGTGAAATATTTATTTTCCCATAGGTAATTATAATTAGAAACACCATTCAAGCATAAATAAAAGAGTAATTGCCACATCCACTATCAAACTACCTTCATGTTGGAACACAACTATCTACTAGGAGGGGGTGAATCAGTAGATAAACTAAAACTAGTCCTTTAATCCTTTTAAAGAAAATTCAAAAGAATATTTAGATTAAAAGATAAATGTAGAGATCACATACACACACAAATACCCATGACACCAAATTTATACATGGAAAACCCAAAGGGAAAAACCATGATGAGAATAACTACTAGAATATACTATTCTAATCCAGCCTCATAGTTAAAGCCTCACTAACAAACCTTAATGATTATAATGTTTAAGGACATTAATACTAAGGAGACACCAATCCTCTAATTTAAGATCACTAACTCTAAGGAAGAAACCACTCCCTAATCTAAGCACCCACTCAGCTTATCTGATGGCACCAACCTATTAGACTCTTCTATAAAGCTACAACTCCAATTTATAAATCAAATTCATACATGAATCCAAATCTCTATTTTTTTTATAGGTCTAATCTAAAATTGATCATACTCTGTGCATTTTCTTTGTGCCTTTATTTCTCTCTATTCCTCTATATTCCTCTAGACCTATGTCTAGATATGTCTCTATTTAGCACACTTCATTAACTTCACCAACCACTCTACTCTTCTCTTGCCCCTCTAGTTCTATGTCTTTATGATATTCTATTTGACACACTTCATTGGATTTTGCTTTTTACCTCTATCTATATTTGACTTGGCTCAATAAAAAATTCAATTATTCCACCTTCTTTTCCTTTGTCCTAACTATCATATATATAAAGAAATGATCTAGGGTTTCATATCTTATATGTGCTCACACTTGGATCGTAACACATCATGCCAATTTTGAACTCTAGTTTCTTATGACTTGAACTATTAGTTCCCATGTCTCGATTCCATGCATCACCACCATAATTTTAGGTATCTTTACTATCTATAGCATATTCTAGACTCAATTTTTTATGTATGGACTCTTTAATGTAGATTTGATCAGTTGGATTGATCAATCTTATTGTGTCTATCGAGATATAGATCTTATATACAAGTTCTTACATGTTCCTATAACTAACCATTTATTTGGACATGAATTTAAATGTCAATCATCGATATAATGACTCAAATTTAAAATGCATCTATTCGATCACCTTTTGACAAGCTAACATTATCTATTAGATCTTTGTATGATTTCAAACTTTAGATTTGTCATCTTTAAAATGCACTCATCGATCTTCCTAATCTGAGATTATACATGCCATTTAATCCTCAAATATAGATGATATTTAATTATTTTTTGATTTAAAACATCAATCTCTTTATTCTATCTTGATGCTTCCTATATCTTTGGATCAATTTCACTATATTGATCTTTTTTAACCTTCTTGGTCTTTAACTTGCCACTATGTTGATAAAAATCAATCACTTTGTTACATCTGAGTCCACTCACTCCATTAAATCTTTCTTATCTAAGCTTTCTTATGCCATTAGATATTTAAACTTGAATAAACTTTACCTTGACTTGGTCATTAAACTTTAACACTTTGACCTCATCTCACTACTTGCTACTGTTGACCAATTTTGCCCATAGGCAAAATCTTGGTCACCTTCTTCACTTGCTTTGTAAGGCCAGTTATTTTTAGGTTGCAAGGTCCATCTTAGAGTTCATGAGTTTGGTTCATGCCCTGGTTCAAGTGTTCAGCGACCTTTTGTTTCAGCCTGGTTCTTCATTCGATTCAAACATCTCAATTCATAATGGCATTTGAATTGTCATACCATGAACTATTGAACCAATTTTTTGTTCAACGAACTTGGTTCAAGACATAAATTTCAACACCCCAATGGAGGGCCGAAACTTCGTCATAGTGGGACCCAAGTTTAATTTAACTTGGTCTGAAGTCTAAAGTTTAAATTTGTTCAATGAATTTAACCAAGTCCCATTTCCTTCGAGCACAGATTATTAACAAAAGGCAAAAGGGGCGGGCATGGGTTATCAAAGGCAAGCATTTCATTTAAAGCCACAGCTTAGCACAAAAGAAAAAAGGGAATTTTTGCAAACTTTTTGTCCCCAGGAAATGTCTGTGGGATAGCAAAGCAAAAAAATGCGAATGAATTTCTGTGGACTTTTTTTCCATGGGAAAACATTCGTGGACAAAAGTCCATGGGAAATATACAAAGCCCGGGGAGCAGTCTGAAGACCCAAGCGACTGCCCAAGGCAAACAAGTAGCCCATGCACATACAGACTAAGGCAAGCCATGAAGAAGTTGTGAAGGCCCGGCAGACCAGTCTAAGACAAGGGACGTTTCAAAGGCCAAAGGGATTGGTGCCAAGAAAATAATAAAGAAGACAAAGCCATGTGGACCTAACTACTAACATGGACTCGACTGCCATGTGGTCCGATGACGAGGACCTGAGGACATCCCAGAGTACGTCAAATTTAACAAAGCCATTTAGCCATTGGGTTTCCAATTTGGAAGAGTGCTAACATGGAAAAGGAAAAGGGCTTGAATGTAGCGACCCGCCAAGTATGTTTGCCCAAGGGGCTGAGCAACTGGGTAAGACAAAATAAAGACAAGGATGCAGAAGATGACAAAACAAAGTGACAAAGTAAGAGGAGACAAGGTGTAGAGATGACAAAGCAGTCCAAGTGGTAGATGGCATGAATGGAAAGAGGCATGGTCTAAGTTTTTAAAGGGGGACAAACCGCAGAACTTGATAAGAAATTTCAGCCTGCTGGTAAAAAGGAGATATAGCCTACATTTCAATATTAATGTTAAACACCAAAGTCAAGTTTGATAACTACACGGCATGGTTCTAGTAGGTTCTTCTAGAAGAGGATGCATCAATAGTGTTTTCCTCTTCCCAATGAGGGACACCACTGGCCACTTGCAAAAGAAGCACTAAGTTTCTTTCTCTTGTTTTTCTCCTATATATCACAAACTTCTCATTATTAAAAAGGGGCTTCCACATTTTTAAAGGGTGTAGCTCTACAAAATTTCACCTGGATCAATACAAATGCAATTTTTTACCTCCATTTGGATAGACATATCTATGTATGCATTGAGTGTTTGCTTGTGTCCAGTCATTATCTTTTGATGCTCTTATAGGTTCAACACCAATAGACTTGCTATCTACAAGGTGCCATTGTTGCAGCTGACAGGAAAAGAGTTGTATTTGGGAGTGAAGGAGTAGAAGAAATTACTTCATAAGTGTGTGTTTCACAGCACCTTAAGTGAACTCTATTCTAAATTTTCCTTTGAAGCCTCCCTGCTAGTTTCGTGCAGCCTGGTCCTTCTACCAAGGGCATAGAGTATGTATGTATCTACCTAATTTTAAGAGTGGATGTGTGAAGGTCAACATTTTATTTTGGTGTATCACCTCTTTTAGAGTAGGTTGTTTGTTTTCTGCCTCTTCCTCCCTTCCCCCCCCCAAGTTTATCTATATATCTATATATCTATATTTTGCACTACCTAAAACAAATAATGATACATCAAAGGGAGCTAGCACTTAACTAGAGATTCTCCTCTCCTGCTTCACCATCCCACATGTGAGAGAGGAGTTTCCATGTTGTGAAGAAAAGGCAAGAGTTTGACCTCCTTGCCCTAGGTGCAATTTCTTGCGTCAATAGTTTTGGCACGCCTGATGGGACATCAAGTTTGATAACGCAGTAGAGTTTCAAGATTGATGCTAGTCTTATTATAGTAAATCATTTTATTTAGCATCTAGTGACTCTGAGTTATATCCATTGGTTAAGCAGCCTGGTACCATCAAGAAGCACATTTTTTGGTATGTGTAAATTCCATCAATTATTGCTATGGACTCTTTTTTTTAGCCAGCATGGCTATGATCCTTACCAGCCTTATGGTGATCCTTATCATGCCCAATATGGCCAGTCTCAACCCTGCTATGGGCTATATCACCCTTCTGCTCAGTCTTCTCACTATGTTGCTTCTCCCACTCAACCCAATCTTTTCACCAATCAACTAGTTTTTGCCTTCAAGTGAGCACTGCTGGCATACCAAAAATATGTAATTGATCTTGACTCCAGAAAGGGGATGGCCAAGAAATTCCTGATCATATCATCCAACAAGTGAGGAATGCACTGCATTAGGTTAAGAAAGAATAGGATCCTATTGAAGGAGTGAATTGGCACAAGCTTTCAAATGAGATGCTGGATGTGAGTAGTTTAATTACATTTGTGGAGGAGAAGCTGAGTGTGCATGAGAGGCAGCCTTACCAAGTCTATCAACCTACATACTCACTACCCAAAGCATCATATCAGTCATATACAACCCCTGCTCTTGAGCCAAGTTGACCCTGTCAAAGTCCATTCCCCAATCATGTTGAGGAGAATTCTAAAACAATGAATCTAGTGTTTAAGGCTAATCTTGATAGATAGATCAAATTGGAAAACCTTCAGATGCAGCAGTCCATTCTAGTAGTAGGGGAAGTGGAATCAAAATCTTTTCTATCCTCTCACATTAAGGCCCCATCAGCCCCAAAGGAAATGCCCAGCCCAAATTGCTTAATCTGGAATAGAGTGGTCGAGTCATGGAAAAGCAAAGAGGAGAAAGACGTCCAAAACGAAGAAATGCAAAATGAGGATGACCTGGCCAAGCAGATTGAGGAACTAGAAAAGAAGATGAGACTACTGGGTGAAAAAAGAGATGGAGCTTTCAGACGCTACAAACTAGCCAATGCCAAAAGGTATCCCTTCCACCAATCCACAAGCTAATTTCAATATTGATGAAGTGCTAGTGAAGTGGAGGGATGAAAATCAAGAAGTTTTGGCCCAGGGTCTGCCCTTTCCTATTTTAGAAAAAGCTCTCCCTTGTGTGCCAAATCCTTTCTACCAGATGGTGCTTGCTCATTCTGGCTCATCCAATGCATCAATCAGTCCTACCCTCAATCTTGTGCACCTAGCTTTCCAGCATGCCTCTCTTCAGATAGATTTCCCTATGCATGAGCAGACCCTCCCAATTATTCCCTAGCCTCCTCAGGTCTTTAAACATGATCTCCAAATTCCAAGCTGGAAGGAGGAGCATCATAAATTAGCCCAGGACCTTTAAAATGATAAAGTTGTTGCCTGCTCACAAAAGCAAGAGTCTAATCCTAGGACCATGAGCTGGAAGCAAATAGTTGAATCTTGGACCAGCAAGGAGGAGGAGGAAGGTTTTAGTTTAATTCTTGAAGAAGAAGAAGAGGATGCTCCCACACCTAATAATGATTGTGACTTCTGAGAAAGGCTTTTCTAAGAAGATTTAGATAGGTGAATTGCAGAATTAGAGTCTAGAGCAGGTCTCCTCAGTGAATGTGTGATGGATGTTTCAGATCAAATGAAAGATTTTGTGTCTAAATGCATTCCATCCATACACCTCCAAGAAAGCTATCAGGCCTTGCCTGATATGGATTATGCTCAGTTTATGACTGACCAAGGAGACTTCATGATTGCAACTAAGGAAAAAATCAAGTAAAGTGACATGGAGGAGCATGGGCAATCTCTTTTTCATGTTTCAAATAATTCATTTGAAGGCGTTAAGGTAGGCTATGCTACTCTCCAAGTAGGTTGTGAGCTAGTTAAAAATGAAGAAGGTAGCATTGGGTTTCAAACAAGCATGCAAGGAAGTGGCAGTTCTTTAGATTTATCCCTTTAAGAGGTTGGTGAATTTGAGGGCACTTTCTCCAAAATCATCAAGGAGGATGGTCGTACAGTGGAACCCGAGCATGAGGCAAAGGAGAATGGGCTAGTCAAGGGTGCGTATCAGGGGGCTTATGGTGATGAGCTAGCAGCAATCATTTTCTTGATGGGAAACACCAGCTTGAAGGACCAGTAAGAGGTGAGCTTCCAAGAGCAAATAGAGTATGTATATGTTAGAAGCATGTTCATTTCTGATCCACTCGACTACCAGCCAACTCAGGTGATAGGTAAAAAGAGCAAGTCACCAATTCTCTTTTCTATTCAGCTACTTACCTGGCACCATAAGTCTTCTTACCAGGGAGGGGACTTAAGAAGTTTTCCATTTGATCCAGGAAGGAATCAAAAATAACTAGTTAGCTATACATAATAGTTTGTTTCAGTTTCTTCTCCTACTTTCCCTAAGTGCAGTTTGCACAGTTAATTGTTTTTAGCCTTGTGTGTTTTCCCTTTGTGTGTGGGGGTAAAGGCTTCAGGTGTGATTCTGGGATCTCGAGGGCTATTTTGAACTCTCTTCAAAGTTACCATCTGACTCTGCACCCAATGGATATTCAAAGGCAACTGGGTCCTAAGCATAGCAGGCACGCTTCCCCTGTGAGTCATTAATTTGTTGACCAATTTTGCCCACAGGCAAAATCTTGGTCACCTTCTTCACTTGCTTTGTAAGGCCAGTTATTTTTGGGTTGCAAGGTCCATCTTAAGGTTCACGAGTTTGGTTCATGCCCTGGTTCAAGTGTTCAATGACCTTTTGTTTCAGCTAGGTTCTTCATTCAATTCAAACATCTCAATTCATAATAGCATTTAAACCATTGTATCATTGAACTATTGAACCAATTTTTGGTTCAACAGACTTGGTTTAGACATAAAGTTCAACACCCTAGTGGAGGGCTGGCACTTCGTCATAGTGGGCCCCAAGTTCAATTTAGCTTGGTTCGAAGTCCAAAGTTTAAATCTATTCAATGAATTTAACCAAGTCCCATTTCCTTCGGGCATGGCTTATTAACAAAAGGAAAAAGGGGCGGGCACAGGTTAGCAAAGGCAAGCATTTCATTTAAAGCCATGGCTTAGCACAAAATCAAAAAGGGAATTTCTACGAACTTTTTGTCCCTGGGAAATGTCTGCGGGATAGCAAAGCAACAAAATGTGGATAAATTTCTGTGGACTATTTTTCCACAAGAAAACATTCACAGATAAAAGTCCATGGGAAATATACAAAGCCCGAGGAGCAGTCTGAAGACCCAAGCGACCACCCAAGGCAAACAAGGAGCCCACACACATACAGACTAAAGGGGGACAAACTGCAGAACTTGACAGGAAATTTCAGCCTATTGGCAAAAAGGAGATGCAGCCTGCATTTCAACATTAATGTTAAATGCCAAAGTCAAGTTTGGCAACTACACGGCATGGTTCCAGCAGGTTATTCTAGAAGAGGACACATCAACAGTGTTTTCTTCTTCCCAATGAGGGACACGACTGGCCACTTGTAAAAGAAGCACTAAGTTTCTTTCTCTTGTTTTTTTCTTATATATCACAAACTTCTCATTATTAAAAAGGGGATTCCATATTTGTAAAGGGTGCAGCTCTACAAAATTTCATTTGGATCAATACAAATGTAATTTTTTACCTCCATTTGGATAGACATTTCTGTGTATGTGTTGAGTGTTTGCTTGTGTCCAGTCATTGTCTTTTGATTCTCTCACAAGTTCAACACTAGTAGACCTACTATCTACAAGGCACCATTGTTGCAGCTGACAGGAAAAGAGCAGTATTTGGGAGTGAAGGAGTAGAAGAAATTACTTCATAAGTGTGTGTTTCATAGCACCTTAGGTGACCTCTATTCTGGATTATCCATTGAAGCCTCCCTACTAGTTTCTTACAGCCTGGTCCTTCTGCCAAGGGTGTAGAGTATGTATGTATTTGCCTAATTCTAAGAGTGGATGTGTGAAGGTCAACATTTTATTTTGGTGTATCACCTCTTTTAGAGTAGGTTTTTTGTTTTCTGCCTCTTCCTCCCTTTTTGCCCCCAAGTTTATCTATATATCTATATATCTATATGTTGCACTACCTGAAACAAACAATGATACATCAAAGGGAGCTAGCCCTTAACTAGAGACTCTCCTCTCCTACTTTGTTGTCCCACAGGCGAGAGAGGAGATTCAATGTTGCAGAGAAAAGGTAGGAGTTCGACCTCCTTGCCTTAGGTGCAATTTCTTGCGTCAACACCTACATCTTTGAATCACTTACGCTCCATCAATCTTCATGAGCATGCTTGGTGTTTAACTTACCACTATGTCAATAAACATCGATAACTCTATATAATTTAAGTCCATTCACTCCATTGGATCTCCTTTATATGATCACCTATGCACTGTCAGATCTTCTAACAAGATTGATCATTAACTCTAACAACATTGTGCTCATTAGGTCTCTATTTGACAAGCTTTGTGAATGTGACACTTATCACTAGCATGTTTACTCAGAGGAGCCTTTGACAATTTGACTTTGCTTCACTTCATTGGATCATATGTGTATGATGAAACAATAGTCATTGATCAATCTGGTACATATATTAAGTCTTAGACTTAGGAAAATATAAAATATTTTGATAATTTCTTAGAGCCAGTAATTGCTAGGTTGAGGGGATAGTTTCTTAATGATGATATGGACTTAAGTTACTGGTTCTTGGCTATACCAAGTCAACATTAAAATATAACTTTTCCTGTTGACATCATGGCTAAACCCTTAGGATTTTACTATGAAACCCTATAATGTTAGAGAGCTAAATAAATCAATTAGGAGCTCATTCCTTCTCTATTAAACCTATGAGACATATTTCTAAAATGTATATGAAAACCCCATAATGGATATTCTATCTATTTGAATTTAAACATCTATAAATGGTCTTTGTAAAATCATGACAACTTTTCATAATACAACTATGAAACATGCTCTTCTCTACATCGATCCTACTTGATCCTTTTGACATCAATGAAATCCATAGTGTCTCTTTTGACATAAATGACAACCATATTGCAAATAATATCCCCCTTTGGCATTGATGGAAAACTAAATGATCTGATGCAAAATTAATGTTCTAATCTTCTAATAATTTGATCCTTATCTAGAATTGCTTACATTGGCTTCTAATTTGTATGAACTAAAGTTGTTCATACCAAAATTACTCCACCTTAGGTAATGGCATATTTTCATAAACTCATATTGGACACTTGTTATGCTCTTCCAAACTTTTGTAGAGAGTATTTGCACTTTTTCTCCAAACTTTTACAAAGAGCATTTGCCCTTTTTCTCCCCCTTTGACATCAACAACAAAAGTACTCCTTCTCACTATTTATCCAAAGTATTCTCCCCCTTTATCAGATAAAATATTTTACCCAAGAACCTATATCCATAAACTCATTATAAATTTTCAACATAGACATACTTGAGTTGCCTTTTCTCTTCTTCTAGGGATCAACAAGGCTTTTATGATCTTTCATCTAGACTCATGATTCATCACTATTATCTAGTGATGTGATGTATGAGCTATCACTTCTAAATTTTATCTCATTGCATCACTTGAGCATCTTCAAGTATTCATACATAGTCATTTATTCCAAGGACTTGACCAATTACAAAACTCCCACTTTGTTTATGCATGAAGATTTAATCCATTGTCTAAGCACTTGACTTAGTTTTTTCAAGTCATCATCTCAACTTACATGAGTTACCATATGTAGTAGATAATACCTTATCTTTCAATCATGATTGAAGCATCTCACATATTATCTTTTTCACATCATGCATAGCTCCTCAATCCATTCAAGCTATTTGAGTTAGCTCCCCTAACTCCATGGTATATCTAAATTTTCATCTTCAAAACTCAGAAACCTTCTAAATGATTTTCTTTGTTATGAAACATAGAAAAATGTCAACTAGAATTTACTTGAGTATTTTCAAATTTTCCACCACAAAACATATAGCAATCTCCTCTATTTTTAGCCTTCTTGATTATGATATACTAAACAATCTAGCTCCCCCTTACTCCATTAACCTAGTGATGATCAATACAAGACTTTGTAACATAGGATCATTTATTATATATAAAAATAGTATGCTTTAAAAGATGAATCAATTATATACATATCTATATACTGATTGGTATGATGACCTAAATAAAACACACTAACTTTCACACCTGATGTTTTCCATATCCTTTCTTTAGAACCAAATTCCATGAACACATTGTTGGCACACTCATTCTATCCTTACAGACACTGCATATACAACATTTATCTCATCTTGGCACACCAACTTCAACTGGGAGCACTCATTTCTTACCTTTAGAATATTTTGAATAACATCACTTACTTCTTTACTAAAAGGAGTCTTTTAAGAAGCATAGATAGATACACCCTACTTCATAATGTCTTATAATAATGTGAAACCAGGGGTTGCCCATAACTCTTCATATTCCTTCTCCTCGGTCATCTTGTGCTTTCAGTTCTTCTTCTTCTTAGGCTTAAGATAAGTAACATGCTCATCTAATATGATATTCTCCTTTGGATTAACAATACATGGAGATAAAATGGATTCATGACATACCTTTTCATCTGATGAATCTTCCTTGCAGCTTGGAATCTCATCACTAAGCATAGAAAATTGATGTTTTACACATGAAAGCTACTCAATAATAGAAATATGTTCACTTGAATCTATGTGTACCTCAAAAATATCCTTAGATAATAACTTAGACTTCTCATTGAGATTTGTCTTCTCATTCTCAACATGTGCAGACATTGAGAGCTCTTGAAATTTCCAAACCTATGTAGCATTATTCATCATGGCTTCATCTTTCGCTTTTCATACATGCTTGCATTTCTTATATGTCCTATTGGGATTACTTTTCTATTTTTTAGAGACTTGTGAACCTTTGTTCACACTAGGAGGCATGATTTTCTTCTTACTCTATACTTTTGATCTTACAAATCTTGTTATACAATGTTTAGCTATGTGACCAAAATTATTGCAACTAAAGCACATTACATTTGTATCAAACAAGGGTGAAAATAATTTTTTACTTAAAAAAATAGTTCTCTTTGTAGGAAAAACTCTATAATTACTATACTTATGACCAAAATGATTACAGTTATAAAAATAACCATAGATGATGAAGAATACCTAGTCATAGCTTTTCTTTGTGCAGGATGGGGAGTTATTCTCAACTCTTACTTCTTCAAGTTGATTACCCTTGTGTAACCATTTGTATCAATTACCTTTGTATTTTACATCCTTATTGAGTTTGTAGAGATCGAATCATTGTTATTTTTCTTTTCTTCAAGCTAATTTTAAGCTTTAACCTTCTTCACATTAGCATTGCTTATGTCTGTCTTTATATCCTTCCAATATTTCTCTTTCTTTGTTCCTGATCCTTTTGCTTTGAAATTATCATATAACTTAGAAGATGTAATAGTTATGGAAATTTCCCCCTTTTCATAACTAAGACCAAATTTCCTTTTTGATGGCTTTTGAGAGTTGATCAATTCATCAAGAATGTATGACCCTCCTATTAGCTTTAGACCTTTGATTATTTATTCTTTAGCCCTTTTTATTTCTTTTCTCAAAGCCACTATATCTAATTCTCACCTCATGCACTCATCAAATTTGAATTTTAGTTCAATTTTGACAACATCTTCTATTTTTGTAGCCTCTTCAACCTAAGTGTTAAGGTTTACTATTATCTGATCATATCTTTCAATACTTTTAGATAGTTTTTCAAAAAAAAATTGTCCAAGATTTGTTTTGCTTTGAATTCTCTTTTTATAGCTTATCAATCTCATCTAGAGCATAGATGAGTTCCCACTCAGGGTCCACTTCTCCTTCCTCTTCTTCATCAAATTCTTCAACTTCTTCTTGATCTAGATCTATAGAAGTTGATTATAATGCCATGAATAAGGATTCCTTTCCCTCGACCACAAAATCACAGTCATGGTCAACATCTAAGTTATCACTATCATCTAATGAGTCACTATCTTCTCTTATGTACAAGGTTTTCTTATTTTTAAAGAATTTCCTCCTTTTGGAATGGTAGGGCTTCATCTTTTTGCCATCCTCTTTTTACTTAGAGTTATCCTTTTTATCATAAGGGAATTTAGCATCAAAATGTCCTACCTTACCATAGTTAAAACATTTTAAGGGTAACATACCTTTGTATTTTCCAGACCCTCTTCTTAATCTTCTAACAAAGTTAGCTTCTTCTTAATAAATTACCTCATATCTAAATGTAGATGCTTTTACTTTAAATTTCTTGGATGCATTGAATATAGCTTCTCTCTTGGAATTATCTACTTCTCCCATTCTCATCTCATAGTCAGTGAAGGTTTCATGCAACTCATCAATAATGAGTTTATCTAGATTTTTTGCTTCCTCTATAGTAGATATTTTAGAATCATATCTTGTTGGAAAATATCTCAGGACCCTTTTGATAATAATTAATTATTTTATTTATTCTCTAAGGCCTCTAATTGCATTGACTATTTCATCTACTTTGAGAAGGTAGTCTACAATTTTATCCTCTTCATCCATTTTGAAACTTTCAAAATGGCCTCTATATGTTTAAAGATTGGCCTATTTTACCTTATTATCACCTTCATAAATGCTCTTTAATTTGTTTTAGATGTCTTGTGCATTTTGATAATGCATGACTTTCACAAACTCTAGATTGGACAATCCATAGAGAATAGCATTCTTTGCCTTTGCATTGCTCTCATATGCCTTTTTTGAAGCTTGATCATTGGGATTTGTAGCAGGGGTTATATATCCATTTTCCATAGACATACATACATACATAAAACCCTAATGAAGATAGATATGCTTCCATTCTTATGCTCCAAAATGCATAGTTTAATCCATCAAAGAGAGGTGCTTTGTTTGATGAAGATCATCCTTGACTGGCCATATGTGTTCTCCTTCCAATATCTACTTGAGCTGAGTAAGATTCTCCTAAGTAACTAGGGCTTTGATACCAATTATTGGAACACAACTATCTATTAAGAGGGGGGTGAATCAGTAGATCAACTAAAAATAATCATTTAATCCTTTTAAAGTAAATTAAAAAGCATATGTAGATTAAAATATAAATGAAGGGATCACATAAACACATAAAGACATATGACACCAATTTATATGTGGAAAAATAAAAGGTAAAAACCATGGTGAGAATAGCTACTAGAATCTAATATTCTAATATAGCCTCATAGTCAAAGCCTCACTAGCAAACCTCACTGGTTACAGTGTTTAAGGATACCAATCCTAAGGAGACACCAATCCCCTGATTTAAGAGCACCAACTCTAAGGAAGTAGCCACTCCCTAATCTAAGCACCCACTCAATTTATCTAATGTCACTAACCTATTAAACTCTTCTATGAAGCTACAAATCCAATTTAAAAATCAAATTCATACATGAATCCAAATATTTATTCTTTGTTTCAGGTCTAACCTATAGTTGATCATACTTTGCACATTATCTTTGTGTTTTTATTTCTCTCTAATCCTCTATATTCCTCTGGACTATGTTTGGATATGTCTCTATTCAACACACTTCATTAGCTTCACCAACCACTCTGCTCTTCTCTAGCCCTTTTGGTTTTGTGTCTCTATGATTTTGTATTTGACACACTTTATTAGGTTTTACTTTCTACCTCTATCTATGTTTGACTTGGCTCAATAGCAAATTTAATTATTCTAGATTCTTTTCCTTTGTCCTGGATATCATATATATAAACAAATTTTCTAGGGTTTCATATCTTCTATGTGTTCACACTCAGATTGTAATACATCATGCCAATTCTGGACTCTAGTTCATTATGACTTAAACTGTTAGTTCCCACATCTCAATTCCATGCATCACCACCATAATTTTAGGTCTCTTTACTATCTATAGCATCTATTAGACTCAATTTTTTATTCACATGCTCTTTAATGTATATTCTATCAGTTAGATTGATGAATCATGTTATGTGTGTCAAGAGATAGAGTTTATACACAAGTTTCTAAATGTTCCTATAACTAATCATTTATTTGGACATGAATTTAAATTTTAGTCATTGATCTTGCCTTTGGTACCATGATCTAGTGGTCCATATTCAATTGACTCAACTTTAAAACATGTCCATCTGATCATCTTCTAATAGGCTCACATTATCTGTTAGATCTATGTACACTTTCAAACTTTAGCTTTGTCATTTTTAAAATGTGCCTGTTAATCTTCTTAATCCAAGCTTCTACATGCCATTAAATATTTACTTATTTCTTGATGTTAAACATCAAACTCTTTATCCTATCTTGTTTCTTCCTATACTTTGGATTGTTTTCACTCCATTTATATTTTCAAACTTGCTCAATCTTTAACTTACCACTATGTTTATAAACATCGATCACTTTGTTTCATCTAAGTCCACTCACTCTATTATATCCTGTTTATCTAATATTTTTCATTCCATTGGATCTTTGAAATTTTAAAAATTTCACCTTAACATTGTCATTAAAATTAGACACTTTAACATCATCTCATTACTTCATATGTCTTTGGATCACTTTCATTATGTCAATCTTCACAAACATGTTTGGTATTTAACTCACCACTATGTAGATAAACATCAAGAACTATATAGTATTTGAGTCCATTCACTCTTTTGGATCTCCTTTGCATGATCACTTGTGCACCATCAAATCTTTTGACAAGTTTGATCATTAACTCTAACAAGCTTATGCTCATTGGGTCTCTATCTGACAAGCTCTATGAATGTGACACTTGTCATTAGTGAATTTACTTAGAGGAGCCTTTAATAATATGAATTTACTTCACTTCATTAGATCTTTTGTGTATGATGAAGTGATATTTATTGATCAATCTAGGACATATATTAAGTCTTACACTTAGGAAAATATTAAGTCCTTTGATCATTTCTCAAAACTGGTAATTGTTAGGTCAAGGGGCCAATTTCTTAATGATGATATGGACTTAAGTTATAAATTAAGTTATTGGTTCCCAGTTATACCAAGTCAACATTAAAATAAAACTTTTTTTTATTGATTCCATGGCTAAACCCTTAATATTTTATTGTGAAACCTCATAATGTCTGAGAGATAAATATATCAATTATGAGATCATTCCTTCTTTGTTAAACCTATAGACCATATTTATAGAATTTACATTAAAACCCCATAATGGATCTTCTATTTATTTGAATTTAAACATACATAAATGGTTTATGTAAAAACATGAGAATTTTTCATGGTGCAACTACAAAACATGCTCTCCTATCTATCAATCATGCCTGATACTTTTGACATCAATGACATCCATATTTTCCCTTTTGACATTAATTACAATCATATTCATGACACTTCATATACTTCCATTTAAACATGGAATTGATGAACTACTAAAACTGGATCAGATTCCCCCAATGGAAGGTGTTGAAAGAACCAATGGAACCAAGATAAAAAAAGGGTTAGGTAGAGAGGTAAAAATAGGTTTTGGTTTAATAGTTAAGCTATGGTTAGATGACATATGGTATGACATTAAGAAGATGATAGGAGGGAAATTGGATATAATGATAATAGAGTTTCCCCCAAATGATAAGGTAAGGTAAAGGGCAATGTATGAAACAATGATAAGAGGAATGGAAAATGAAATAGTAAGGTAAATAGTTCTTGTCAAGGTATAAATATTTTTGTTATTATTGTTGATGTGGATATACACCTTTTGATAAACATCTGAGATAACACAATAAGTAATCATGGAAATTACAAGCCTACCCCTCTTCTAAATAATTGGTCTATCAAGAACTTACTATAAATTTGGACTCCAAGAATGTTATTGGGATCTTTGTTGGTCCTTGATTCTATTTCCTTCAAACAAAAAGATAATATGTCTTTGTAGCTTTTACAAAATAAATTATTTCCAGCGACTGTATATACAAATAAATATTGTTTGATGGGTTTGATTTGGAAATGTAAAGGTGGATGATAATGAAATTTATAATGCTTGGGTAATAAATTAAGGTCAACATTTTTAGGCACATATAATGTTGTTGATTCCTTATTTGAAATAATTTTGGTTGTGGAGGGGTTGAAGACTTATGAATATGCTCTTGATAGGGCCACCAAATTTTTCTATTAGTTGATCTTGAGATTAGCTACCATATGATTATGTTGTATATTAGAAATTGCATTGATGTTATTATGAATAGCATCTTCATCAAGTAGTAAATAATTTTTTTTCTTAGCTATTGGCACCTTGAAGAGGTTTTCACCAATGAATTTTTCTTCATTTTTCCATAAAACCTTCAATAAGGTTTCACTAAGGAACATTAAATTTTGAGTTTGATTGTCTTTTTTTGCCTCAAACAAGGTTTTACTAGAAGAGGTTAAGATTGGACTTTGATTGTACCATAACACCTCCATAAAGGTTTCACTAGGAGATTGTTCTTCTTATGCATGAATTTGGTCTTGCTCCCCCTAGTATTATGTACCTAATATGTCACCATGGATGTAATTTAATAAGGTATGCTTTTTTCAGTCCTAATAAACACTTATGGGAGGTAGAATGTCAATATAATGGCTAGGTTATTGGTGTGAATGGCATGTGAAATGGTAATGGAATGGGAAGAGGCAACACAATCCTCATAGAAAATACTAGGAGAACTTGTGTTGAATTTGAAGTAATCATCTTAAAAAATAATGGAAGGACCACAAATGTATTTACATTGATATATAAGGCATGTGTAACCAATATCATAAAATCCATGAATGTATTCTAATTTTGAAGTTGATTCTAGCTCAAGGGACTTTGAATCCAATGTTGACACTGATATTAATTCTGTTTCTGATGTTAAATCTAATTTTGGTTCAAGAATATAACCTAACTTCAATTTTGACTCTTCATCTGGTGTAGATGATGCTATAATGAGGTCTTATTGAATGTTTGGTATTAGATAAGTAATAACCTGTGATTGCATAATAGGCTCCACAAAGACTAGTTTGTCAAAGTGATACTCCTTAATGAGGGGGAAAATGTCAAGAGACAACTCCATGGAGATTGGATTTTCAAAGAGAGTTTGATTAAAAATAGGACAATGATCAAGATAATGATTTGTCTAAAGGTGGTTATAATCATTATGAAGTGACTTAGTAATGACTTATTTGTCAAAGTGAGGCTCCTCAACAATGGGGATAGTATCAAAAGGTGATTCATCAAAGGTTGACTTGTCACAAATAGGTGTTTCAATAAAAACATAATCAATTAGTTGGTTCTCTTGGCCTTGGTTTAAAATTAGTTCTAAAATAATCATTTTGAACATATCTTGGTCTTTGAATGATTGGATTTGTTATAGAGGTACTGATTGGCTCTATTATAGCTCAAAGATTGGTTTGGGTTTTCTAAAGTGGGGAATGGTTAGAAATTAATGAATAATGGATGGTGGTTGGGTAATTACCTCTTTGTAAATGGGATCATCTACAATGGATTTAAAAGGTTGGTTTCTAGCCTAGGATGGTAATTATGACTAGTATCATTGTGATTGTAAAAAAATTTTGAGATAATGAGCTACCATACTTAAAAGGGCCTAGAATGGTAATGCTAGGGAATTAAAAATCTTGGTTACTATCATTATCTAAAGGATGAGGTCCTAAAACGGTAATGGTAGGGAATTGTGAAGCTTGGTTACTATCATGATATAAAGGATGAGGTCTTAAAATGGTAATGGTAGGGTGTTGTGAAGCTTGGTTGTTATCATGAGCTAAAGGAAGAGGTCTTATAATGGTAATCCTTGGACATTATGGAGTTTGGTGGCTCGTGAATTCTAAAGGGGGGTTAATAGTATAGGTGGGAGATTGGGTACCATTAAGAATGAAAGGGTGAGCTTGGTACGTTAATCAGCTCAAAGAATATATCATCACATACTTATCTTGATGATCTTGGATTTGATCTCTTGATTGAGTATTGTAAGGAGGATATGTATCCATCTCACAAACGACCTCTTTACCATAGGGGTCTTAATCAAAGTTAATTTGGCAGACAATGTTATCATAACATAGATTTTAAATGACTCTATTATGAGTATAGTAATATATATCCACATCAATCATGAATGACTCATAAAAATTCATAGATTTCTACAAGCTCTAAAAAATAAGGTCCAAAGGACAAATGGTTCTAACTTGGTCTTGGGGTGGAGTTGTATCTCCAAAATGGTTTGTGCTAAAACTTGGAATGAAATACTTTGATGTCATATGTCTAACATCAAATGTCTTACACAAAAAGGTCAAGTGGATGAATAAAAATGGAATGCTAGACTCTAGGTAAGAAGTGTTTCAAACAATTCTAATATAAATAAAATAAAATTTGCTAGGTCTTTTAGAGAAGGCACAAAAGATAGGCTCAAAATAGGCATGTGCTAGGTCTTTTATATAAGGAAAAAAAGCTAGACTTTTAAATTAAAAAATGTGTGAGATTTAATCTAACAAATTTGAAATAGTTTGGCATAAAATAGGAATTTAGAATTAAATATGAACTTGGTCAATTGCCAAAATACATGAAACTCTAGGCATATAGAGATATACTACTCCCAAATCTAGATACAAACAATAGTTTTTAAATTGAATATAAAATTAACTTAAGTTACAAAACCCAAAAGTGAAATATTGATGTCTAATACAAAAATACACAAGGCATAGGAATAAATCAATCAATGTTTGGATATGAACTTGTCAAGGTTAATTAAAAACTCAACATGGAAAACTAGGATTCTTTAAACAAACAACAAGCTAGATAAGAACAGATAGCATGATAGTACTAGGTATAGATCCAAAAGTAATACATGGCTTTGGTTTTGAAATTGGAGTTTAGACACAATACAAACAAGTGTTTAAAATTATTTCATCAGCATAACAACATTATCATGCTCTAAAGATGTTACAAATAGTTGTTTCAAGACTTAAAGGCACAAAACTTGAAAATGAATTAGGCAATGTAACAACACCCTTTTCAATCAAATGACAAACATGCATAAAGGTTGATAAAAAGAATAAGTCACATGCATGATTTTAAATGGGTGGCATAACGCCTCCTCAAATAAAGGATTGATGCATACATAAGACTCATTTTGATGTGGTAAGATAAATAAATAATTCAGACTCAAAAACATGAAAGAAAGGATAAAATGACACAAACACCTAAGTGTAAAATCATAAATCCTAAAACTAACAAGGTTGCATAGTACTATCAAAGTCTCTCAATATACTCTTGTGAGGATTTTAATTGTTAATCCAAAAAGTAAAAATTATATGAAAAGTAGAGATTTGTAGGCCCCTCTTCTCTTAAGAGTGTGTACTATGACATGAAACTTTGGGCTACTTGATTTGCATCAATAATATGTATATAGAAAGTTGGGATATTCTAAACTATCAAATTTTCATCATTTCTAGATGGTCCCAAGTGTGGCTAGAACTAGATATGCAATCATGTCATTTGGATATGTGTCAATTGATTTGTTATGAAAAGGTCTTATGATTTTCACAATGTAATGTACTTAAAGAAGGGTATAATACTAGAATAGCTAGTATAAATAGTAACATAAATAGTGGAATGTAATAGTAATAAATAGTAATGTATTAATAGTCTTTTGTAGTTGTTTGGTCATATGTGATCTCTAATAATTGGTCTTTTTTATATGTTCATGTGTTAGTGTCCAAATACAAGATATTGATCGTGAGACTAAGTAATTAGGTTTCAACTAGCCTTAGTGTTTAGTCATTTTTTTGTGTGAGTATTATCATTAAGTCTAGTTGTTTCATCATATGGATAAGTTTTAAAACTTTGTGTTATCAATGTAAAGGATGCATTTTTTTTTTGAATTGAATGTCCATTTGATTGTAATAATGGGGATTCCTATTTTATTTGGAGGTAATCTCATTATGGCCTTGACTCATATTCATCAAACTTACTTTCCAATAATATCAAGTAGCATTTTTTAGTCATGTAAAATGCAAAATTTGGTTACTTTAGTGTGGATAATGACACCCAATCCATAGGTCATCCTACTTGCTTGCACAACCCTTATAGGCTTTTCTTTCATTGATTCCAAGTCATCAAAAACCTTAAAAACTCAACCCTTATAGACCTAAGTATCTCTTTTAGGCTTAGATCCACCCCTTAGGTCTCATTCCCTCTAGACAATAGCACCTAACTTGCACAGGAATGTTGAAACCTAGGGTGTCCTATTTTTGGTGCTATTATCCACGTGCAAATTTGGTTCAAATGATCATTTTATCTTGGATCCTTATCATAATTAATGTTATCATAATGAAAATTCATTTAATTCATAATCATTAAATCCCCTAATAAAGGCCATTCAAAGTCCATTTAGAAGGTTTATCACTCATTTACAAAAGAGAAGTAAGAATACAAGAAAGTACACTCAAGCACTTTTCCCTATTCTCTACATACATCCTTCCAATATTATTCCAAGCCTATTCAAATTTGTACACTAGTCCCTAACCATCTAAAGTACACCCAATCTTGCATCTAGTTACATTTTCAAACATAATTACACCAAGCACTTCAATGGGAGAACTACATTATCTTGATCCCTCCTCGGAGTATTGATAGATATGTAGCATGCCCACACATGGGGTGTGAATTTCATCCATTGTATCCTTTACACATTAACCCCTTTTCTCTCTTTCCCAAATTTACTTTCAAGTTTAAGCACAAAGATCTCCTAGTGATTTTGAAGATTAAAATAGATGCATAATGAGCTCTGTAGACTTTTGAGCTTTGATATTTCACTGATAGAGTAACACAGACCTACCAAGCAAAACCTAGAAAACATAGATCACTTAGACAATAGTGTCATAAAAGGACTACAATGATGAAAATCAGGGTGCCCCACTTTTGACACTCTTGTCCAATTACAAAATTAAGTTTAATGACTTGTTTTTGACACTGTTCTAGTCTTGTAACTAAATTCTCAGACCCTATCTCAGATCGGACAACACATAATAAGCTAAGTTACATTTCACTTTGCTCTCTTACTATTTTTAGAAAGGTCAAATTACAATTAAATTTCAAAAATTAGTAGCCATAATTAGGAATATTATTTACTAGTTTTCCCTACTCAAAATTGTTTATTAAATAGGAATAAAACTCCATTATTCCCAAAAACAATAAAATATTTTGTGAACATGACTTACTTTGAATTCTGTTCAAAAACCCTAGAAACCCTAGGGTAACTTATTTCTGATTTTTTACCATAATTTCTTAATTTTCCTATATTTAAAAATCATAAATCTACAAATTAATTACAAATTTTGCAATATATTTTAAAAACTCTAGTTTGCACATACTAGGTCCTTTTTGCATACAAACACATTCCAAACACTAGGAAAAATATATTGCTAATCTTAAAAATATTTTTTATTTTTCCTAAATTTTTCAAAAAAATTTATATAAATTCATATCAAAATTTTATCATACTAATTTTAAAAATTCATTCAAAAAACCCTAGTTGCATCAACTAGCTCCCAGTTATTTTCCAATACTTTTCTAATCATTTTCTAATTTTTTTAGTTACATATAAAAATTAGAAAATCAATTTTAAATTCAAAAATTCATATTATTTTGCATAAATATTTTTTAAAAATCCTTAGCTACATATACTTGCACCTATTTGCTTCTTGAGGTATCACCTTACATGTTTGGGAGCTCCATATCCTTTTTGTGCAAATTCCAATTAGTTATTTTTAGGACTTTGCATTTCTTATATTCAATATCTTCCTTTTCTAACACATTTCCTATTAAAACTTATTGCAAAACATTCAAACACATTATAAATTATTTTCCTACTTTCACAATGGCCTAATATACTAGTATTGATGAAACTCATAAAAGAGAACTTCAAAAACTAATAACAAAACATCTAGATATGCAAGATGACATGATTAGAATTATATAAGAGGAAAAACAAAAAGTGAACAATGGTTAATATTCTCAAACCATAGAACAACCAGTTGAAAATAACACTATGGGGGAAACTATTTCTCAACAACCCCTTATAGCAGCCCAACATACATCTATGCCATCATTTAAAACTAGTACATCCATGTCTCATGATGTGTCAGCCCTTGTGCAAGAGATAAGATCTCTTCAATCCAAGGTGATACATCTTGAGCAAGGTACCACTAGACCTACATAGGCTTTGGATTCTTTTGCTTTTCTGCATACACCATTGGCATGTCACATTGCTTCTACACCCTTGACACAAGGTTTTATTCAACCCAAGATTACTCTTTATGATGGCAAGGTTGATCTAGAGACACAGTTGAGAGCATTTCATGTAGCATGCTTGGACTATGTACCCAATGATTGGCTAATTACCAAGTTATTTCCACATAACCTAAAGGATTATGCTTTACAATAGTTCTATAGTTTATCAAATTAGTTAGTTCATGCATTCAATCCTTTAGCTAACATGTTCTTAGCATACTTAAGCATTAACATTGGTGATAAGGTTTCATATGCTCAAATTTTTCAATAGAAATAATGACCAAATGAGCATCTCATAGACTATGTTCTTTGATATAAGACCATCTTAGCTAAGATAACTAGTCCCATGGTAGTTTAGGAGTTATAGGAGCTTTTCAAATAGAGTCTTCTACCAGCACTTCATGAATCAATTATTTTCAAGCAATTCTCTTCCTTTACTAAATTGTGTCATACACTAAATAAAAGAGAAGTAAACTTATTTCAATGGGTAAACTCAAGTATACAAGCATTCTAGAGATAACTAATAAGAGTAAAAACAAAGTCCCATATAAGGTCAAGTTAAATGATATAAAAGGGTAGAATCAACCTACAGTAAATATAGCTTCAAAGCCTTCTCAGTGTATAGTTTTTTGGCACCCCCTTGGCATACTTTATCACATCTTCCAATTCCTCCAGCTAGGGTTTTACAACTTTTGGTTGTAATATCATATCCCTCCCTCCTATTCAATAAGTTGATCCAACCAAACCTCTTCCTAAAGGATATGATCAATAGGCATTTTTTAATTACAATAGGTCACCAGGCCACACTATAAATAGATGCATTAGTTTGAAACATAAGATACAAGAATTGATAGATGATAACCTACTTGATCTTGGCACTTAAGTTGAGCCTCCATAAGCAAAACCAACATAGGATAAAGTTTTAAAAATATTCTTAGATCCATTTCCATAGAATTAAAAAATAGGATATAGGGGACACATTAGGGGTTCACCATGCATATCAGGCATATCCACCACTATTTACATACCATGCACCTTTAGTTGAGTCACATCCTTTGAGTGGTATGATCAGTTTGTTTGAGTCCATACTTCTAGATAGACCTTTAATATCCTTCTAAGATCAAGAAATTATGGAGGATAATTTAGATTATAATGCACTCTTTATCATAGCACATATTCATAATCATCCCATTCACAGTGTTCTCATCGATAATAGTTCTAATGTTAACATGTGCACCATTACATTATTACAACATTTAGGCTATTCAAAGCAAGATATCACCTTGACATATACAATTATCAATAGATTTAGTTGGCATGTATAGAGTTCATTGGGTGAGATTTTACTTCCTTTATAGACTAGTCCAACACATGTGACCACACATTTCACTATAGTTCCCAGCGTAGGATTTTTTGATATGTTACTTGGTCACTCATGGATTTATAAAATTAGAGTAGTACCATCTACAGTTCATAGATGCATGAAATTCATTCATGCTAATCAGGTTATTACCATTAGTGGAGTTCCATATGAGTTATGACTACCCACTTTAGATCCATCTACTTTGTAGTCACCAATTCCATCTTTTCCACCAGTATCAGTTTTCCCACCAATTACAGTTCTTCCTTTGGTATAGATTCAAACACAATTGATACATCCATCACTACTATAGATGGTTCATACACCACCACAACTTTGGGATTCTAGACAGTTTATAGCTACAATTTTCACACCTAGAATAGTTTCATTGAGATCTCATGGGTCTACACATAAAGCACATGTTCAGAGAGAATCTCCTACTTCTAAATGGGTCCCTATGAGCCCTAAAATTACATCCACTTATTATAATTACAACATGAACCCATAGTTTCTACTTCAAATATTCCATAGCATCTACAACATATATAGCTTTTAGAGCCATAGTCTTAGCATTTTCATCATATTTCACATTCATGCATGATTCCACTCTTTGATATAGGACACTATGATAGGGAGTCTCTCATGAGACTCATTAGTTAGTATCATCTTATGCCAACCTACTTGTATATAATCTCTTCTGCTTGATTGTACATAGTTTAAATATTTCCAAAAAAATACAAAAACAATATAAAATTTAAAAATACTAAAAATATTTTGATTGTATGCATCATCCATACTTTACATTACTACTATCATGTTAGGACTTACATTTTTTGTTTCATGTTATGGTTTGTTGATTATCTACATTAACAAGCTTCACTTAATCTTTTTTGAGTGTGTGTACTGACATCTAGCTACTTGATTACTTCATTATACCCATTGAGGGGGCATTCCTACTTCTACATTTGAGACACACATCGATATACATACCCATTGGGGGCATCTTCTACATGACAACACCATCTAGGTTATGTCAATTCTACACTACACACTCTAAGTTATCATACTGATGTACATTACTTACCAGATTACATATCTTACTATATCAACATTTCACTAGTATCTAGCACTTGTGTATCTCTTAGCATATACTTAGTTTTGTACTAAATATGTCTTGCATACTTTCACTCGTGCTTTGATTAGTTAAATGTGAGTGTACCTTTCCAATTTTTACATGCTTTCCTTTCTTGTTGTACATAGCTATATGAGATTGCATTTCCATTTCCAATTTTGTTTCTTATATGTGCCTTAGGACATCTACCAATGTCCTTTTCTTCTATTCATGTGTGTGTATCATTAGACATTTGCCAATGTTCCTTCCTTGTACTCTTTTATGTGCATGTGACCCTTGTGCCAATCCATGTTTATTTCAAATTATATGTGTATGTGGCATTCAAACATGCTTTTTATGCTTGATTTATAGATTGAGTGACATGTGTCCATGTCCCTTATTTGTGTGGCCCCTTGGCCAACCTTGTATACTTCTTGCTCTATGTGCTTGTTTGATTGATTATTTTTTTATTATTGTAATGTCATGATCTATATCATGAATTTTTCCTACTTTATTAGATGCCATGATGGACATCATGCTCCATCCCTCCTTGACAACTAATAATTAAAAACTAACATCTAATATTTCCAATTCTAATTTAGTACATTGCACATTCTTTTACATTGTTATATCCATCTAGTCATACCCCTATTGATTTAACAATATCTCATTACAAACATTATTATATCTAGAGATATCTTATCAAATATCATTGCTATATCATATATCTATGAAATTTAACACACTTATATTACTCTTTTCTTCTGAGGGCATTCATTGCAGGTTCATCATTCCTACCCTTAAAAGAGGGGGAAATAAATCAGGGTTTTGTCATAAAGATCAAAGATCCTAATAGTCAAAATAGTAACATTCAGATCACCTAGTTTAGAATCTAAAGGTCAAACTAGTCAGAATAGAATAAAAAAATTATGATGGTTCTGAATCAACAACTAATTTTAGTATAGGACAATAGTTCTATAAATGGATAGTAGTCCCAAACACAAGGGTGACCTCATTTTGGTACTCTTTTTAGACACCAAAATCCCACACATTTAGATTCTGACTGTCAAACCTTGAAACAAATCCTTGGATCCTCTAAATAAACCATAAACCACTTTTGTTTAATTGATCAACCTGAAAATAACCCTTTTTGGCTAATTTTTATTGATGTCCATATCATCGATGGTTAGGATAATCATTGATGGTCTCCTAACCATCGATGGTCAGGATAACCATCGATGGTTGATCCCAACTGTTTGGGATTTTTCATGCAAACACCTACTTACCTTTTCTAAATATAAGTTATGTCAATCCTATTTTGAGACCTTATATGAGTAATTTATAATTAGAATCACCTCTTAGAATTTTACTTCAACCCTAGCCCTTCCCTATAAGAAGAAGAGAGCAACAAGAGATCAATCCATGTACAACTATTATCAAGAGCTTATGTACTTGAAGTTTTTTATTATAAGTCATCTAATGTTATCAAACATCATTTACACTATATTTGGGAGAGATAATCTACCATTGTCTCTTAGATTAAGTTTTTAGGCACCATCATTTTGTTGGAATCAAACCAGATTCCACCTACAAATTGATAGCATATATCAATTAATCAACCTATTGTTAGTGAGTCAAGTATTTGATTACTATCATTTACCTATTTTCATTCCTTTTTCAATTAGCATACCTAGCAGCAAACTCCTAGAATTCATTTTTTGAGTCTTGTCATCAACTTTTGAAAAGCCCAAAATTTGGATTATAAACCATCGATGGTCATACATAACCATCAACGATCAGACCTAACCACCGATGGTCACCCTAACCATCGATGGTCACCTATGGTAGGTTAAAAACTAGAAATATAATTTGAATCTCTTACACCTAACTAAATCTATTTTTCTATGTCTTCAACCACTCACAAGCCCCTTTTTGATTTTTTGAGCTATAACTTAACATGTTAGCACTAGTATTAATTTGTCTATCACTAATTAGATCATTTCTAGTCTACTTTTCTAACAAGTTTTCTTGTATTCAATTTTAATACCTTATGATTATTGATGTAAGTACCTCATTTCCATTTTATCAACTTGATTATTTAAACATGGTGGATTGACAACCCCTAAGAAATCCCATGCTTCTAGGATCTAACCAGTGCTAAGCAATCCACCTAGTTATTTATCTAACAAATAAATTTGCTTTAGTGTTTTCTTATCTTTAGGTTTTCCTCCCCATCCAAAGAGGAGTTTATCACAATATTATAAATCAATGCATGAACTTTTATTAAGTATTTCTACCACAACCCATATTTCTAGTTTTACTACCTTCTGTGGAATAATAGCAAAATTTGAGTAAAACATTTTGGCATGCTCGGTGGGACCCTTGTATTCACTTGGTTATCTCTTTATGTACATCTATATCCATCTATCTCTATCTGTGTGCTCATAATCGAAATCTAAAAATTTCATTTGGGTTTAAAACTTAGTACATACATTGATTGCTTGTCTCTTATAAGCTCACCTTGTTTAATTAAGCAGCATCAAGATTAAGCATAGTCCACTTATATTAAACAACCAAATCACAAAATCAAGAAAACATCATAACATACTTAAGACAAGGCCTGACTGGGATTTCACCACTCAACGGATCACCTTACCCTACCCAATGATCCTACTTGGATTTCATCACCAAGGGGATGACCAACTCAACTCTCTAGTTGAGTATAAACTCTTGATATCAATATATATTTGCTAAGCACCTGAAACCCTTATCACTATAGGATTATGAAGTGAGGGGGTAGGCCCCAATACCAAGCCATATATTGATTCTAAGACAGATTTATTTTTTAGTACTAAAACTAGCTTGAAACCATCTTTAGACTATCTTATCTAGTACCTGATCTACAAACCAATCTACTACACATTATTCACATTAAGGTATAAGCCAAATGATGAGATAATTAATCAATCATGGGATTTTAATTACCTTAGTTGTGTTGACTTTTCATTGGGTTTTTTCCTTTTGCTTTCTCTATGTTGAATTTTAAAATCATCTATTTGTACTTCTCTTATAGTCTTATATGATACTTACCTAACAATAATGAAGAGAATTAGCAATTCAAGACCCATCTATAGACTACCTAGTTCCTTTTACCTCATCTTCTATGGATTACTATTGATCAAATGTAGATATTTCATCTCATTATTCTAAACCTTCCCATATCCCTAAGATTATTCCTCAAGTGGATTTTAACTTTGCTTCCCTTTTGGATAACAACCTGATTGCCTTACAACATTATCTTAATACTTTTCATCACAAAACCCCTATCTTGACCCCACCTATAGATCCTCTTTATGGCATGCCATCCTACTTAATGTTGGATCCTTAAATATCTGCTATTACTACCCAACCTTTAGTTACCCAAACATCTATATCTATAAACCCCTTTAACACCATAAGGGAAAATCAACCCATCCAACCACTTGTTTCCCTTACACCTTCTACCCCTACCATTAACTACTCTATCTTGGGAGTGCCTACCATTGGTAGGTCAAACCCTCCTTTTACTAACCCTTATTCATTAATCACTACCCCTCTTCAAAATCTGGCAATGACCATGCTTGTTACTACACCTCCTACTAATACCAAAGTCACTACCTCACCCTTTATTGCTAACACAGCCATGACTTCTACCGAACCTATAGTAGCCTCTCAAAAATTATTGGCCATATCCAACCTAGGTTATGTCCTCAACCTACAAGGGCATCTCTATGTTACCCAACCACCAACTATCACTTACCCTTATGTATCTTCCACCGAACCTATGATCACCTCTTAGTAATTTCCAACCATACCTAATCGTAGATATGTCTCTAACCCACAAGGACATTCCCACATCAGTCAACCACCAACAATTACCTATCCTTATATACCTTCAACCCAGCTATCGATACCTACCTATCAATATGGGAAAATCTCTAAACCACTAATAAATTATCAATATATTATCCCGTCTTAGACACAATTTGTGACCTAAAATCCTCTAGGTCTACCACCACAAATAGATCTAATGAAAATGATCATGGACAAGATGACAAACCTAGAGTCATCCATTTATATACCCCATAATTTCTTGTCCTATGATCAAATCTTTAATGAACCAATTCATCCTTCAGTCCCTATCAGACCATATCCAACCCAATGGGAAATTCCCAAATTTACTAAATTCAATAGTAAATAACATCCCCAACAGCATTTAGGCATTCTTGTTACATGATTTCTTATGATGATGCTCTTTTTTACACACATTTCCTATGTCACTTTTTGGCCCAACATTGGATTGGTATATTGCAGTACCAAACATTCCATATTTTCTTTTAATTAATTGGCTTAGATGTTTTTATACCATTTCTCCATCAACATATCCAAGAAGGTCTCAATTACTGATCTTTATGCCATCCACCAATTTGAAGATGAGTCTCTAGCTAATTTCATAGCTCATTACAGAAGTCTTATCAACCAACTCTCATTCTCTTTACCTCAATTAGAACTGATCAAACTATTTTCTTGTGCTTGTGAAAAGAACATATCCTCCACCCTTCATGTCCAAAGTTTTATAAATTTTGACAAAGCCTTTACCATGGCACGCAAACTAGAAAATAGAGCCATAGATGAAGGTAAATTGAAGTTACGTAATAAAAATTCCACCTTCAAGATCAATGCTACCTCTTCTTGTAAACCTAGTAACCAAACCAATATGGGAAACAAGGGAAAGGTAACCATGAATATGGTTGTCCTTAAAACCACTCCTCCACCAAATATCAATCAAGAAAACTCTTATAATCTTCCAAACTAAAACAACCCAAAGTAGTTTACCCCACTAGGATAATCTTATGCCTCAATTTCGGACAAACTATTAAAAGCCAATCTCATACAAATTATGCCAATTAAACCCCCATAATAATTTTATTCTTCTCATCTTCCTCCAAACTGGTATAATGATAATGTTTTTTGTTCATTCCATCATGTAGTTAGGCATGATATTAGTAGGTGTAATACCTTTAAAACCATTGTCCAATCCCTTATTGATAGGGGAGCTTGTCTTTGATAATCATAATGCACCTCAAAACTAGGCTCTTGATATCTTCTAAAACCTTTTCCCAATCACCCTCCATTAAAAGAAGAAAGCAACAAAGTAGAACACTTCCAAGACACCCATACAGTTAATATGGTTCTTGATACTCCAATTATGAATGAACCAACTACCTCCCCAACAACTCCACCTACTCCTTTGAGTGAGGAAAAATAGCCACCTTCCCTAGAGTCAAAAATCAACATTGAGGATCCACCATTTACCATGGATTTTTTCATAAAGATCATGATGTCTTCAAAACCTCCATTAATTGATATACCCAATAGACCAATCATAACTACACCGCCTCCAACCAATCAACCAATCGTCCCTCATATGGATGTTGTGTCTAGAGAAGAAGCATCAACACATGACCTTCCTCTACCAACAACCTCCCCTTTAGATGAAGAGAAGGATGAGGTTACCTCACTTTCTTCTCCTCTTCATATCAGAATTTTTTTTAAACCAACTGCCCAAGGTATGAAACTAGTATATAAACCTTTTTCTAGATTAGTTTTAAAACTGGACTTTTTCTCTCAGCCTAACATGGATAGAGCCACCTCTTGGAATCATCTAGGTCTCACCCACCAAATCAAATATCCTAGTATATCTATACTCATTGTAGATCCATCACCTTCCTCTTTTAAAGAAGCCTTGGTAGGGCCATTTCACCCACTTCCACCCAAATCATCCCATTCCCTCCTCATGAAATCTACCCAGACCTTAGGAATCCATCGTACACCTAGTATTAGACACCCACCTATAAAATTGGATCTTTATCCATCTATTTTGACCAAAAAATTACCAAACAAAGCATCCATGAGCATAAAATTACCCAAGACCAAACCACGCACCAAGTATAGACAACTCCCTTCCCAGTTACCTTCTATTTTGGGACCCCATCCCTCCACCCTCCTAGTTACCTATTATTCATATATAAAACCTACCCCATTTTCTATAACAACATCCACCAATACCTCTACCAAACCCTCTTTCTTAGATAACTTGGTTGTTTCTACCCTCCCATATATGCCCAAAACATCATCTTTTATACCTTCTACCTCTCAACCATCTATCTCTAGTAGAACATCTACCCACCAACCTCACCTGAGACTAACTACCAAAACTAACCCAAAACCTATTCCCTCCATGAGGGGACATACTTTTGTAAAACTTCCCTCTTTGATTATGTCATCACCTTATGCTAAATCTTATTCAACCATTTTTTATAGGTTATTACAAAAATATGCCTTAAGCCTTCCACCCATTAAACCTTTTGACCCCTCTCACCCCAAACTAGCTTGGTTTGATGACAGTCAAATATTCTCCTATCATTAAACCCTAAGACATGACATGAAGAACTATAGGGATCTCTAAATTATTGTCCATCATCATTTTTAGGAAGATGATCTATTATCAGACAAAATTTTGGATACCCTCTTATCACTTCAGCAACTAACCATAGCCCAACTTTCACCCACCTCCTCACTCTCACCTAAAAATGATGAGAAACTGAACCAATTGTCTACCATCCCCCCTTCCCACACTATTAATGTTATTACATGAGAACAATAGAAAGATAATGGAAAAGCTAAAGCATCCATTCCTTGGACATACCCATCTTCCACCTCTCAACTTGGCTAGACCTACACCTTTTTACCATCAACCTAACCTAAAATCACTATATTGGGTAACATTAAATCAATTAAGTGAGTGGTCCTTAAGCATTTTCATCAAACCACTACCAAGATGAGTTTATACAAACTCATTTCCACCTCACCTCATCATTTCCAAGCACTAATTAAGGCTTTACAAGCCATTAAGGTTTGGCTTGGTGATACCTAACCTATTGAGGGCTTTGTTGGCACTCTACAACTCTCCACTCTTGTTACCTTTAAAGACTCAAAGATACCTTCTACCCATCCTAAGGACCATAATTCGCCTCTCTTTATTACTACCTATATTGACCAAACCTACATTAAGTGAGTAATGATTGATGGTAGGGCCAGTAACAATATCATCTCATCCCATGGCTATAACCAACTTAAGCTCCCTACTAACATCATGTCTGATACATCTGTTATGCTTCAATCTTTCAATGACACCATGGCCACTACCTTAGGAACTATTATCCTCCACATTTTTTTAAGACCATGTACACTCCCTAAACTTTTGTATGTGGTTGAGGGGGAATTTCAATATAATATTGGATGACCTTGGATCTGATCCATAGTTTTTGTCCCATCTACCCTACATCATTGCATCAAATTTGAACATGAGGGCCAAGTGAATACTATATAGGCCAACCCAAGCCATTTTATAGCATGCAATATGACGTATCAACCTAATGACATTCTTTTGTTGCCCTTTACTAAATCTTTATCCAAACTAGATCTGATTCCATCACCTATTCACAAAACCATCCCTTCCTCTTCTCATGAGGTATCTACTAGCACATCCATCTCCTTTGAGTAAATACCAATAATGGACTCTATAGAATCAACCTTCCAACATATTTCTTTAGAGGAACACTAACTCTTGGCTCTTGATGTCTTCCCTACCCCTCATGAATATGGATAACCTAATAATCAACTAGGGTATGATCCCAATTTGGGAGTAATCATATCCCTAGAATCCCCCTCTTGTCAAACCCATTTCATGTATACAACAATTGACAAACCTTTGACAATCACCATTAACACCTTTTATCCTCACCCCTATACCATTGGCTTTTCTTATTTATAAAAACCCTCCTTCACTAAGATATACCTTCATAGGTGTGCCTAGAAGGGGTTTGATTTCGGAAAATACAAGCATGGCCTCCATGATTCACCTCAATTTAAACTCAGAAACCACATGAGAAGCATGGGCTCAAGTTTATCTTACTAAATAAGAAAACCATGTAACCTCCCCCTACCATTAAAGGAGAAGCAGTTTCTCCCCCATCTTGTTTACCTTCACCTCTAAGTGAGGATGATGATATCATTCGACCTAAACATTTTTTCATCTCAATGATTAGACTTGGACCCCTGACCTATCAAAGGTTGGGGCTACCATAACTCTTCCTCTCACACATCCTGAACTCATCATAACTGACTCCCCTACCATCCACACCATCTAGTGTTAAGAAAATCATTCCATCCTCACCTACCTTAGTGCAAAGGATCACTCCATCCATAAATATCTCCATCTTGATACTTCCACTGTGCTAAATGAATCCATAGTAGACATCAATTTGGGTACCAAGGAGAACCCATGTAACATCAAAGTTGGGAAATCCTTGGGTTCTATCAAGCAACAAGACTTTTCTACTTTTCTTCATGGTTACAACATCACATTTGCTTGGTCATATGATGACATGCCTAGGATTGAGCCTACTATACCCACCCATAACATTGTCACTCATCATGATGTCAATACTATTTGATAGAAGCTTTGATGAATACACCCTTGTATAGCTCTCCTTGTAAAGGATGAACTCCAATGACTCCTCTCTATCAACTTTATCCAACCTATTGATTATCCCTAATGGGTTTTCAATATCATCTTAGTTACTAAGGTCACTAGGGGACTTTGAATTTGCATTTACTTTCAAGATCTTAACCTTGCTTTCCCAAAAGATGACTTTCCTCTACCTAGCATTGACTAGCTTCTTGATCTTACAGTCAGTCATGAAATGCTTTCACTCATAGATGGATTCTCAAGCTATAACCAAATCTTGATTACCCCTGAAGATTAGCACAAAATAGCTTTTGTCACCCCTTGGGGGAATTTTTTTCTATAAGGTTATGCCCTTTGGTCTGAATAACACTGGTGCAACCTACCAATGAGAAATGACCTACATCTTTCACAACCTTATCCATAGAATTGTGGATGACCTTCTCAACAAATCAAATCTTTGAAAGAATCATCTTTAAGTTATTAATTTCATATTTAAGTGCCTTATCCACTACCATGTTCACCTAAACCCTAAGAAGTGTATCTTTGGGGTCTTATCAAGTAAACTCCTGGGTTTTATCATCTCTCTTTGTGAAATTGAAGTTGACCCAACCAAAGTTAAAGCAATCTTAGAAATGCCTCCCCCTTTTAACCTTAAATAACTTCATAGACTTCAAGGAAAACTCCAATCTATTCAAAATTTCATTTCTCAACTATCTAACTGCTACCAACCTTTTCATCATGTCTTTAAAAAGGACAATTGATCTGAGCAATATTTTAGGTGACAGTTCTACCCCAATTAGTGGTAGAAATTTTGGGAGCCATAACTTTCTCACCATAGCTCCCTTTGACTCCCCATTTGAACTATTAGAAAGATAATAATGAGGGGAACACCATGAGATGACACAAGATTTTCTTGGTGGATTTTGACCCCTAAAAACTAAATAGAAGTGCCCCAAATTTCAATTTTAGTAGTGCAGTCTAAAAATAGTAATTTCATGAATTTTGTATTGTTTTAAATCATGGAAGTTAAACCACTTAGTATCCCTCAATATTGGTGACCTTACACAGCCTCCTCCTACCTTCAAAATGTGTATAAATGAAGATTTAACCTAAAATGGAAATCAGACATCTATTCTTAGAGATAGGCATATGTTTAGGTCTAAAAATTTGATCAATAAAACATCTATTCTAAGATATAACATTATTACAATTGTGTTATTCTTGTTTCTTAAATTATCTTTCAACTAAAGCTTCTAATTTTTAGATTAGTAGTATCATAGAAGCTTGTCTTGAGAGTGTATGATCTCAAGGATGAGGTCAGGCTATAAGAAGCTTGGGTGGAAAATAATAGAGCTTCTAAACTATCTACCTATTCACTCCAAATAACCTCAAATGGTGGATAACACTGAGACATCCGATCCTTTCAAGTAAATGGAGAATGAATGCCTCTAATAGTAGCATGTGTAGATTCTACAACAATTTACCCAAATTCTCCAAAAAAAATTGATGGAAAATTTTGGCTCCTCATCTACACCCCCACATACTTTTAGTGCCCCAACACCCTTCAAGGTTTAGGTAAATTTTGATATCCCTACATTTGAAGGCAAAATCAATGTTGATGTAGTAGAAAATTGGTTAGATCAATTGTCTTCTTATTTTTATATAAATAAACTCACTGATAAAGAGAAAATCACTTTTGCTCTTTTGAAAGCATCATTGACTTTCAAAAATTGGTGGGAAGTGTACAAGAAGAGATTTAGTATGGATGATATTGGCCTTGAGATGGAACCTACCTGGGATGATTTCATAAAAGTTATAAAGAAAGAATACTACCTCATTGGAGCATATGATGATCTTTATATAGAGTGGCAATAACTTTGCCAAGGTAAGGAATAGTCTATTCAATATTACACTGACATTTTTCATTCTCTATCTACGAGATTACGCATTTAGGAAAGTGAGAAAAATAAGGTTCTCAAATATCATGGTGGACTACAATGGTATATATGGAGGGAGATGGAACTCTTCAATTTGGAAACCATCGATGAGGTGTACAAGTTCATGGTGAAGATTGATCAAAAGTATGGAAGAATGAATACAAAGAGTCAACCTAAAAAATGTACAAGTGATAAAAAAGGTCAAATATGAGGCCAAAATTGAAAGCAAAAGGAAGGGAAGACTAGGAAATGGTGTGATTACCACAAATTTGGAATGCACTCCAAAGAAGAATGTCAAGCCATCAAGTCCCTACTTTCTAAGTCACAATCCTCAACATATACTGTTCTACCTCATACACACCCTATAGTCAAAGAAGCTAAAGAAGAGATTGTAGATGCTAAGCTTGATTCCATCATTGCTTCATCATGGACCCATGAGGAGAGGCTAGATGACAAAGAAAGGTTGTTTTACTCTAAGTTATGGGTGAAAGGTAAGCCTCTACATTTCATTCTTGATAGTGGGAGCCAAAAGAATTTAATCTCTACTAATATTTTGAAAATCTTAAATTTGTCCATGAAGCCTCACCCAAAGCCATATAGTATTGGATGGTTGAGTCCATGGAGAAACCTCCATTTCACCCACCAATGTCTTCTCTCATATGCAATAAAACATCTCCAAAATGAGGTATTATATGATGTGGTCAATTTGGATGTTTGTGATGTACTCTTTGTTTAGCCATTCATGTATGATCGACATGGCATCTATGAATCAAGAATTTGAAGGACCACCCTCACTCTTGGAACATGGCACTAAAGGGTACCAAAGGTACCACCTTCTACATTTGTCTCCCTAATTAGTGTCAAGAAATTTGATCTCATGGTGGTCAAGCCACAAGAATCTAAAAGGGCTGATATTGTAGCCTTGACTACACAAAAAACACAATAATAGAAGAAAATAGATACCAAGCTGAAGAAGTTCATGGTCTTCCATCCACAAACTGATGGTCAAATAGAAATGGTGAACAATCAGGCCCTACATAGCTCCACAAAGCATAGCTCCATAAAATACAGTCTATTCCAAGTATGCATCAAAAATCAAATTAAAATACAACTACCACACTTGATGACAAATCTTGATGCAATGGTGACCATTGATTCTCAAGGAGGGAAGAATGATCTGGGCAATATTTTAGGTGATTGTTCTACCTCAATTGGTGGCAGAAGGTTCAAGAGCCATAACTTTTGTACCATCTCTCCATTTGACTCCCCGTTTGAATTGTTGAAAAGCTTATAATGAGGGGAATACAATGATATGGAATGAGCTTTGCTTAATGGGTTTTGACCCCTAAAAACTAAATGTAAGTGCCCAAAATTTTAATTTTAGTAGTGTAGTCTAAAAATAGTAATTCCTCAAATTTTGTATTATTGTAAATCATGGAAGTCAAACCACTTAATATCCCTTGAGATTGGTTACCTTCCACATCCTCCTCCTACCTTCAAAATGTGTATAAATAAAGATGTAACCTGAAATGGAAATCAAACATCTCTTCTCAGAGCTAGGCATATGTTTGGATCTATAAATTTGATCAATAAAACATCTCTTCTCAGAGATAGCATTATTACAATTGTGTTGTTCTTGTTTCTTAAATTGTCTTTCAACCAAAACTTTTGAGTTTTGGATTAGCGGTATCAAAGCATTTTTACTTGAGAGTGTATGGTCTTGAGAATGAGGTCAAGCTACAAGAAGCTTGGGTGGAAAATAATAGAGCTTCTAAACTATCCACCTATTCACTCCAAATAACCTCAAATGGTGGACAACACCAAGACATTTGATCCTTTCAAGGAAATAGTGAATGAAGCCCTCCAATAGAAGCAAGTTTAGATGCTATAACAATTCACCCAAATTCTCCAATAAATCTTGATAGAAAATTTTGGCTCCTCATCTGCACCCCCACATCCCTTCAATGCCCCAACACCCTTCAAGGTTTAGGTGAATTTTGATATCCTTACATTTTAAGGCAAAATCAATGTTGATGTAGTAGAAAATTGGTTGGATAAATTATCTTCCTATTTTTATGTAAATAAATTCATCAATAAAGAGAAGATCATTCTTGCTCTTTTGAATGTACCATTGCCTATCAAAAACTAATGGAAAGTGTAAAAAAATAGATTTATTATAGATGATATTGGCCTTAAAGTGGAACCTACCTAGGATGATTTTATAGAATCTATAAAGGAAGAATACTACCCCATTAGAGCATATGATGATCTATATATAGAGTGGCAACAACTTTGCTAAGGTAAGGAACAATTTTTTCAAGATTACACTAACATTTTTCATTCTCTATCTATGAGATTGGGCATCCAGAAAAGTGAGAAACACAAGGTTCTCAAATATCATGGTGGACTATAATGGTATATATGGGGGAAGATGGAACTCTTCAATCTAAGAACCCTTGGTGAGGCATACAATTCCATGGTGAAGATTGAGTAGAAGCATGGAAGAATGAATACAAAGAGTCAGCCTACAAAATAGAAAAGTGAAAAAGAAGTTCAAATATGAGGCCAAAATTGGAAGCAAAAGGAATGAAAGATTGGGAAATAGTGTGATTACCACAAATCTAGAATGTACTCCAAAGAATAATGTTGAGCCATCAAGTCCCTGCTTTTTGAATCACAATCCTCAACATCTACTACTCTGACTCATACACACCCTATAGTTGAAGAGGATGAAGAAGAGATTATAGATGTTGAGCTCAATGCCATCATTGCTTCATCATGAAACTATGAGGAGAGGCCATATGACAAAAAAAGGTTGTTTCACTCTAAGTTATGGGTGAAAGGTAAGCCTCTATATTTCATTCTTGATAATGGGAGCTAAAAGAATTTAATCTCTACTAATGTTGTGAAAAGACTAAATTTATCCATGAAGCCTCACCCAAAGTTATACAGTATTGGATGTTTGATTTCAAGGAGAACCCTCCATGTCACCCACCAATGTCTTCTCTCATATGTAATAAAAACTTTCCAAGATGAGGTCTTATATGATGTGCTCAATCTGGATGTTTATGATATAATCTTTGGTCAATTATTTATGTATGATCAACATGGAATCTATGAATCAAAAACTCAAAGGATCACCCTCACTCTTGTGATACAATGCTACAAGGTACCAAAGGTACCACCTTCTACATTTGTTTCCCTGATTAGTGCTAATAAATTCATTCTCATGGTGGTCAAGCCATAGGATTCCAAAAGGGCCAATGTTGTAGCCCTGACTACATAAAAAATACAATAACAAAAGAAAATAAATACTAAGCTGAAGAAGTTCATCACCTTCCATCCATATATTGATGTTCAGATAGAAATGGTGAACAATCAAGCACTGCATAACTCCATAAAGCATAGCTCCATAAAACATAGTCCATTCTAAGTATGTATCAGAAATCAAATCAAAATACAACTACCACACTTGATGACAAATCTTGATGCAATGGGGACCATTGCTTCTCAAGCAGGGATGAATGATCCCAGCAATATTTTAGGCAGCAATTTAGGTGATGGTTCTACCCCAATTGGTGGTAAAACTTTTGGTAGCCATAACGTTTACACCATAGCTCCGTTTGACTCCCTATTTGAACCCTTGGAAAGATAAGAATGAGGGGAATAACATGAGATGACACAAGCTTTAATTGATGGGTTTTGACCCCTAAAAACTAAATAGAAGTTCCCCAAATTTTAATTTTAGTAGTGCAGTCTAAAAATAGTAATTCCTCAAATTCTATATTGTTGTAAATCATGGAACTCAAACCACTTAATCTCCCTCGAGATTAGTGACCTTCCACATCCTCCTCCTACCTTCAAAATGTGTATAAATTAAGATGTAACATGAAATGGAAATAAAACATCTCTTCTCAAAGATAGGCATATGTTTGAGTCTACAAATTTGATCAATAAAACATCTCTTCTCAGAGATAGCATTATTACAATTGTGTTGTTCTTCTTTCTTAAATTATCTTTCAACCAAAGCTTTTGAGTTTTGGATTAGTGATATCAATGCAATTTGTCTTGAGAGTGTATGATCCTAAGGATGAGGTCAGCCTACAAGAAGCTTGGGTGGAAAATAATAGAGCTTCCAAATTATCCACCTATTCACTCCAAATGACCTCAAATAGTGGACAACATTAAGACATTTGATCCTTTCAAGGAAATTGTGAATGAATCCCTCCAATAATAGAAAGTGTAGATGCTAGAATAATTCACCCAAATTCTCCAACAAATCTTGATGGGAAATTATGACTCCTCATTTTCACCCCACATCTTTTTAGTGCCCTAACACCCTTCAAGGTTTAGGGGAATTTTGATATCCCTACATTTGAAGGCAAAATCAATGTTGATGTAGTATAAAATTAGTTAAATCAATTTTCTTCCTATTTTTCTATAAATAAATTCACTGATAAAGAGAAGATCACTTTAGCTCTTTTTAAAGCATCATTTCCAAACAAAAATTGGTGGAAAGTGTACAAAAAGAGATTCAGTACAGATGATAATAGCCTTGAGGTGGAACCTACCTGTGATAATTTCATAGAAGATGTAAAGGAAGAATACTAACCCATTGGAGTATACGATGATTTGTTTATAGAGTGGAAACAACTTTGCCAAAGTAAGGAATAGTATGTTTAATATTACACTAACATTTTTCATTCTCTATCTATGATATTAGGCATCTAAGAAAGTGAGAAACACAAAGTTCTAAAATATCATGGTGGACTACAATGGTATTTATGGGGGAGATGGAACTCTTAAATCTAGAAACCCTTGGTGAAGTGTACAAGTTCATGGTGAAGATTGAGTAGAAACATGGAAGAATGAATAGAAAGAGTCAGCTTGCAAAATGGAAAAGTGATAAAGAAGGTCAAACACGAGGCCAAAATTGGAAGTAAAAAGAAAGGAAGATTGGGAAATGCTGTGATTACTACAAATCTATAATGCACTCAAAAAAAGAATGTCGAGCCATCAAGTCCCTAATTTTTGAGTCACAATCCTCAGCATCTACTAATCTACCTCATACACACCCTGCAATCAAGGAGGATGAAGAAGAGGTGTTGGAAAAATTGTCATTGATGTCAAAGGTTTAGTATTATTGGTGATAAAGGCCCCATTGCATTTAATGTTGTTTGTAAAAAATATATATTGGCTAATATGAGTTAATATTTATTTAATATTAACGAATATATTTTTAGTTGCATATGAGATAAAAGAAGGGCCCATGGAAAAGTCGAAGAGCCACGGGGTAAAGACAAAAGAAGGATGGGATGCATTTTTCCATGAAGAGTCATCTTGGGGAATACCAAGAGTCACCAAGTGAATAAAAAAGAGTAAGGGTGAAATTTCTCATGAAGGGACACTTTAAGGAATACGAAAAGTCACTAAGATAAGGACAAAAGTGGGAAGGACATTTTTGGTCATGAAGGGTCACCACATGACTTTTCAAAGGCTTGAATATGAAGGGTCATCTAAGATTGGCACCATTTTCCATGAGGATTGAAGGGTCACAAAGGGGGAAGGCCAAAGGTCATTTGGAAAGCTATAAATAAAGGCTTTAGAAGCCATTTGTAAATATGAGAGATAGAGGTTGATTTGATATTGTAATATCTAGCTTAGAAGAGCAATTGTGAGAGATGAATATGATTTGTATTTGTTATATCTAGCTTTGAAGAGCAACGATGAGAGAGAGGAAAGAGATGGTGTATTGATCTATCATTTGTTGAGATAGAAACATTAAGAGATAGGTGTGTGGTATACACAAAGGGGTTGGTGCTCTTGTGGGTTGGTGCTCATGAATTTTTGTTGGGTTTGTGCTTAGCAAAGGGGTTGGTGCTCGTGTGGGTTGGTGCTCATGAATAGTAGCTGGGTTGGTGCTCAAAAAAGGGGCGTGGTGCTCCTGTGGGTTGGTGATCATGAATAGTAGCTAGGGTGGTGCTTGGAAAAGGGGTATGGTGCTCCTGCAAGCTTGGCTTGCAAATATTGTTTGGGTTTGTGCTCATTCATATAATTGAGATTGTTCTCTATGGTCTTTCCCACATTGAATTTCCACATTATATCTAGTGTCTCTCTCTATTTTGTGTGGTGTTTATTGTTTGAGTTTTATTACATATCTTAAATGTTTGATTAACTAAAATTTGGATAAAGGAAAGTTTTATAAGATATATGATATATTGATTCACCCCCCTCTTAGTATATCTTGTGTTTAATAATTGGTATCAGAGCAGGTTTCTTTAGAAAAGTTTTACTGCTTGAAGGTAGATCAGGAAAGCACAATGGCTGGGTCACAGGAAGAATTTTCTACAAATAAGGCACCTTTATTTGATGGGATGAATTATGATTTTTGGAGCATGAGAATGAAGGTTTATTTGATGGCCCTTGGATTTGACATATGGAAAGTAGTGGTGGAGGAATATGAAGAGCCACAGACATTTACAATTACTCTAGCAGAAAAGAAGGCAAGTGAATGTAATGCTAAAGATTTAAATGTTATTTCATGTGGTTTATGTGAATATAAATTGGTTAAAGTTATGAAATGTAAATCTACTCATGAAACTTGGGTAAAGCTTGAGAATATTTACAAAGGTGATGGAAAGGTTTAGCAAGCTAAGTTGCAGACTTTTAGAAGGTAGTTTGAAAGTTTGAAGATGGAAGAAGAAGAAGATATAGCAAGTTACCTTTTGTGAGTTGATCAAATCATAAATCAAATTCAAGGTCTAGGAGAAACATTGGATGAGTCAATGGTGGTGTAAAAGGTTTTGAGATCTCTACCAATGAGATATGATGCAAAGGTTTCACCAATCAAGGAGATGAAGAATTTAGCCAAGCTAAAGATGGATGAGCTTCATGGTATTCTCATGGCATATGAGATGTAGATAGAACAAGATAAATCCTCAAAGAGAGAAGCGGCTTTCAAGACATCAAAGAAAGAGAAAGCTAAGATTCAAGAATCAAGTGATAGTTCCAATGATGATGAAGATGACAATGGAGCACTTTCTATTCGCAAGTCGAAAAGAGGAACAGGTAAATATAAAGGAAAATTACCTTTTAAATGTTTTAATTGTGGAAAGATTGGACATTTTTAAACTAGATGCCTAGATAAGGTTAATGATGATGTAGAAGAAAAGCCTACATACAAGAAGAATTTCAAAGGCAAATTTAAGAAGGGATCTGAGAAGAATAGCCTGTATTCTAAGGATCCTAGCTCAGGTGAAGATAGTGGAGTCAGCGATTCAGAAGAAGAAGAGATTCTATTCATGGCTATACATGAAAATGATCAAGAAGAAGAAGAGGATGAAGCTGAAGTGAATATGGAAGGAGAGCTCATTTGTGCCTTAAAAGAGTTAGAAGCTATTTAGAAGAAGAATCGAAGATTAAATTGCTAGATGGATAAAAATGAACAAGAGTCAAAGGAAATGATTGAAGATCTAAAAGCACACTTTGAAGAAGCAAAGAAGAATGAAGAAGATCTCACATCATAGTTGGAAATAGCAAGAAAAAAATGTGAAAAGTGTGTTATTGAAATTGCCTCTTTAAAAGAAGATATTAAGAAAGCAGTCAGTGATAAAGTAGTCAGTGATTCAAATTTTGAAGATAGCACTAACATGCTGAATAAGATATTGATTGGAAAGTCAAAAAGCAAATTCTGATAACATAGGGATCAAATTTGAAAAGAAAAAGATCTATGTTGAAGCTTGTACACAACAGGAATCAAAAAGGGGAGAACTGAAGAATACATAGGACATTCCAAATAGAGAAGGCTAGAAGGAACAAAGATACAAAAGGTAATTAGGTCAAAGATATATAAATAGGTCTTATTTTTATGGCTATTGTTTTTATTGTAATGGATATGGTCACAATAAATTATAATGTAGAAAAAGAGCTAACAATTTTATAAATAAGGAGAAGGAAAGTCAAGTAGAGTCAAGCAGAAGCCACAACTCTTTTGTTCCTCTATCAAGCTTTGATGAAGAGACCATAGTATGCTACAAGTGCAACAACTTCAGACACATAGCTCGGTATTGTAGAAGTGTGTTCAAGTCAATCAAGAAGGATCAGATCTTCAAATCTCCATTCATCAACAAGAAGGATCAGAGTCTCAAAGCTCCATTCATTAGGGAGAAGGTTCAAACATGTTCATGGTAGAAGAAACAACCTAAAGATTATATGATGGTGCAGACAGCTCTACATGTAAGAGGTAAAGATCAGCCATGGTAAATTTATAGTAGATGTTTGAGGCATATGACAGTTGATAAAAGTAAGTTCATTACTCTAAAGAAGATCAATGGTGGTACAGTGAGATTAGGAGATAAAACCACTGCTAGGATAACCAAAAAAGGTACTTTGAGTTTGGATTATGGTAGAACTAAGACTAAGAATGTTTTGTATGTAAAAGGTCTTAAGCATAATCTGTTAAGTGTTAGTCAAATATGTGATCAAGGATATACATTAAAGTTTCATAAAGAAGGTTGTGAGATTAGAAGAAAAGATTCAAATGAGTTGATTACAGATGCTCAAAGGACAGGGAACAATGTGTATGTATTGTCAGATATCTTCTTAAAGGCATGATCAAAGGATACATTCAAAGATTTAAGAGAGGAGTTGGGAGTAATTTCTATTACTTCTTGCCATTGATGTTTGACATCAAGTGAGGGGGAGCTAAGTGTTATCTCTAGGTAAGCCCTTTGCCATTGATGTCAAAGGAGGAGAATAATAGGTACACGTATAGGTATAGAAAATAGGTACAGGGAATAGGTATAGGTTGCTACAATAAGGGGGAGTTATTGTATGTTTTTAAATGATAGTATGTGCAGGTGACAAGATGTGGCAGGTTCAAGATTGAGGTTTCCATCAATGAAAAAGGGGGAGATTGTTGAAAATATTATCATTGATGTCAAAGGTTTAGCATTATTGGTGATAAAGGCCACATTACATTTAATGTTGTTTTTAATAAATATATCTTAGCTAATATGAGTTAATATTTATTTAATATTAATGAATATATTTTTGGTTGCATATGAGACAAAAGAAGGGCCCATAGACAATTCAAAGAGCCACAGGGTAAAGACAAAAGAAGGATGGGATGAATTTTCCCATGAAGAGTCATCTTGGGGAATACCAAGAGTCACCAGATGAAGACAAAAGAGTAAGGGTGCAATTTCTCATGAAGGGACACTTTAAGGAATACAAAAAATCACCAAGATAAGGACAAAAGTGGAAAGAACATTTTTGGTCATGAAGGGTCACCACATGACTTTTCAAAGGATTGAATATGAAGGGTCATCCAAGATTGGTGCAATTTTCCATGAGGATTGAAGGGTCACAAAGGGGGAAGGCCAAAGGTCATTGAGAAAGCTATAAATAAAGGCTTGAGAAGCCATTTGTAAATATGAGAGATAGAGGTTGATTTGATATTTTAATATCTAGCTTAGAATATCAATTGTGAGAGATGAATATGATTTGTATTTGTTATATCTAGCTTTGAAGAGCAAAGGTGAGAGAGAGGAAAGAGATGTTGTATTGATCTATCATTTGTTGAGATAGCAACATTAAGAGATAGGTGTGTGGTATACACAAAGGGGTTGGTGCTCTTATGGGTTGGTGCTCATGAATTGTTGCTAGGTTGGTGCTCGGCAAAGGGGTTGGTGTTCTTATGGGTTGGTGCTCACAATTAGTAGCTGTGTTGGTGCTCAACAAAGGGGTGTGGTACTCTTGTGGGTTGGTACTCATGAATAGTAGCTGGGGTGGTGCTTGGTAAAGGGGTATGGTGCTCTTACAATCTTGGCTTGCAAATATGGTTTGGGTTTGTGCTCATTCATATACTTGAGATTGTTCTCCATGGTTTTTCCCACATTGGGTTTCCACGTTATATTTGGTGTCTCTCTCTATCTTGTGTGGTGTTTATTGTTTGAGTTTTATTGCATATCTTGAATGTTTGATTAAGTGAAATTTGGTTAAAGGAAAGTTTTATAAGATATATGATACATTGATTTACCCCCTTCTCAGTATATCCCATGCTTAACAAGAGGTTGTAGATACCAAGCCTGATTCCATTATTGCTTCATCATAGACCCATAAGGAGAGTCCAGATGATAAACAAAGGTTGTTTAACTCTAAGTTATGAGCGAAAGTAAGCCTCTGCATTCCATTCTTGATAATGGGAGCCAAAATAATTTAATCTCTACTAATGTTGTGAAAAGCCTAAATTTGTCCATGAAGCCTCACCCAAATCCATATAATATTGGATGGTTGAGTCCAGGGAGAAACCTTTATGTCACCCACCAATGTATTCTCTCATATGCAATAAAGCCTTTCCAAGATGAGGTCTTATGTGATGTGGTCAATTTAGATATTTGTGATGTACTCTTTGGTCAACCATTCATGTATGATTGGCATGGCATCTATGAATCAAGAACTCAAAAGATCACCCTCAATATTGGAACATAACACTATAGGGTACTAGAGGTACCACCTTCTACATCTATCTCCCTGATTAGTCCCAAGAAATCAATTTTCATGGTGGTCAAGCCACAATAATCCAAAAGCGCTGATATTGCATCCCTAAATACACAAACAACACAACAATAGAAGAAAATAGATACCAAGCTGAAGAATTTCATGGCCTTCCATCTATAGACTAATGGTTATATAGAAATGGTGAATAATTGAGCCCTTATTCACCCTGCATAGCTCCACAAAACATAGTCTATTCCAAGTATGCATAGGAAATCAAATAAAAATACAACTACCACACTTAATGAAAAATATTGATGTAATGGGGACCATTGCTTCTCAAGGATGGAGGAATGATCCAAACAATATTTTAGGGGATAATTCAGGTGATGGTTCTACCCCAATTGGTGGTAGAACTTTTAGGAGCCATAACTTTTGCACCATAGCTCTGTTTGACTCCATGTTTGAACCATTCAAAAGCTAAGAATTAGGGGAACACCTTAAGATGGTACAAGATTTTCTTAGTGGGTTTTAATCCTTGAAAACTAAATAAAAGTGCCCCAAATTTCAATTTTAGTAGTGCAATCTCAAAATAGTAAATTCTTCAATTTTATATTATTGTAAATCATGGAAGTCAAACCACTTAATCTCCCTCAAGATTGGTGAACTTTCAAATCCTCCTCCTACCTTCAAAATGAGTATAAATGAATATGTAATCTAAAATGGAAATCATACATCTCTTCTCAGAGATAGGCATATGTTTGGGTCTATAAATTTGATCAATAAAACATCTCTTCTCAGAGATAACATTATTAAAATTATGTTGTTCTTATTTTTTGAATTATCTTTCAACCAAAGCTTCTGATTTTTGGATCAGTGGTATCATAGTAGTTTATCTTGAGAGTGTATGATCCTAAGGACAAGGTCAGGCTACAAAAATCTTGGATGGAAAATAATAGAGCTTTCAAACTATCCACCTATTCACTCTAAATGACCTCAAATGGTGGACAACACCAAAACATCTAATTCTTTCAAGGTAATGGTGAATGGATCCTCCAATAGTAGCAAGCGTAGATGCTACAAAAATTCACCCAAATTATCTAACAAATCTTGATGGGAAATTTTGGCTCCTCATTTACACCCGCACATCCTTTTAGAGCCCCAACACCCTTCAAGGTTCATGTGAATTTTGATATCCCTAAATTTGAAGGCAAAATCAATGTTGATGTAGTAAAAAAAATTGGATCAATTATCTTCCTATTTTTTTGTAAATAAATTCATTGATAAAGAGAAGATCACTTTTTCTCTTTTGAAAGAATTATTGCCTATCAAAAATTTATGGGGAGTGTACAAGAACAGATTTAGTATGGATGATATTGGCCTTGAGGTGGAACCTACTTAGGATGATTTCATAGAAGCTGTAAAGGAAGACTACTACCCTATTGGAGCATATAATGATCTATATATAGAGTGGTAACAACTTTTCCAAAGTAAGGAATAGTTTATTCAAGATTACACTGATATCTTTTATTCTCTATTTGTGAAATTGGGCATCCAAGAAAGTGACAAACATAAGTTTCTCAAATATCATGGTGGACTATAATGGTATATATAGGGGGAGATGGAACTCTTCAATCTGAAAACCCTCGGTAAGTTGTACATGTTTGTGGTGAAGATTGAATAGAAGCATGGAAAAATGAATATAAAGAGTCAGCCTAAAAAATGGAAAAGTGACAAAGAAGGTCAAACATGATGCCCAAATTGGAAGCAAAAGGAAGGGAATGTTTCTATTCAAATTTTGCTTTCAATTTCAAGGAAGAATTAAGAAACTTAAGAAAGAATGGTCAAGGCTTGATGGGTACCTGGATATAGTCTGCACACTATAATCCAGACGCTATGAGTACTCCTCTTTGGCTGTGGAGGAATGACACCTGCAAAGAAAAGAAGCTTAGATAAAAGAAGGCGTTAAATGGACAGATGGTGGGTTGTCAAGCGAAAGCTTGATCCCAGAAGTATGAAAACTTCCTTAAAGGATATAAACCCACTAATCAATGGAAAGAAGTGTCTGATAAATAGCTGAATGATGAAGAACTGAAATGATAAAGAAATGGAATGAAAAAGAGAAGCAAAGACTTACTTGAAAGAAGTTGTCAAACTGATCACAGTCGCTGGCATCAATTGGTCAAGGTGCCGACATCGGTTAATCTGCCGATGTCATTTGGGGTAGTGATCGACGTCGGTCGAGGCAATTGGCTTGGATGGGGTCTGGGTAGGTTTGTGGTCTGTGGACAGAGTCCGGTCAGGGTTTTGGTCTATGGACAAGGCCAAGGAAGGGTCTAGGTTTGTTAATAGTCTTGAGACAAAGTTATTGGGCTTGGTTGAATGGTCTGAGTCTGAGAGTCTGGTTAAATGGGTAGAATGTATGGTCTGATAGAGGACAAAGGAAACAAGGAAGTGGATAAGTCAAGATTTAGGTCTGGCTTGGTTAACAGTCTGGTCTAGTGAGATATTGTTTGAAAGCAATAACTGAAAAGAGAATAAAAACACAGATAGTATACTTACCTGTGCCTTGTGGAAGGTGTGCTACTGATGATTCTCGTACCTATTGTTGATGTAGCCTGTGTGGAGAACCTGTTGCTGATGGAGAACCTTGAAGCTGTTGCTGTACTTGAGGGAGAGAGTGAGAGGCTTGATTGAGAGATTTCACAGATTGACGGATGGTCGAAGACTCAAGATTGAAGGATTCTTCAGTTGCTTCCAGAGATTCACTTATTTCTCATTCTGATCTCCAAAGAGTCGAAAGAATTGGTTAAGTATAACCAATGTCAGCAATTTTGCTGGCGTCGACTGACACTTGACCGACGTCAGCAGGGTTAGAATGGGCAAAAAGAGCCACCAAGCCCATTTTTCACCTGCCAAGTGCACTATTCATTGCAGAATGTCGACGGCTAGGCTAAATACGCACGAGAGTTTGTTAGGCGGTTAGAGAGAAGTAGGAATAGGTCTTGGGTGAGTCATAGGATGGGCATTAGTCCAAGGCAAGGTGTCCTAAGTGAGGTGTCATGGGTGATGTGTCCAAGGAGGGGGGGTTAATTCAAAATAAGTTTATTATTTTAAATTAATAATTGTTAGGAATGGGTTAGGAATGGACTAAAGGGGAAAGTGACCAAGGGTTAGACACTATTTAGGTGTCTACATTTGCCCCTTTTTGTCTTATTGGTTGCTCTAAGTGAACTGTAAGACAAAAATAGGAGTTGGTTGCCCCAAGTATGGGATAAGGTTGATTTCGTCTTATTGGTTGTTCAAGTGAACTACAAGATAAAAATAGGCGAGAGTTGGTTGTCCCAATTATGGATGAGGTATCCCCCCTCAAAGCAAGAGTTGAGAGAAGGGAACTTGGAATCGGGTGCTGATTTGATAGAGAGTGGATGAGAAAAGGGGGAAGATAGAGTGAGAACGCTTTAAAAGATGTGATTGTGTGTACACCACTTCACGAGGATGGTCAGATCAAATTATCACAGGTCAAAGGTCGAGGAGTGCCAAAATTAAAATAACTGGGCCCCAGCATTAGTCGTAGTTGATCGAGTTATTCAATTTAAGCTGAAGCTCCAATGGTCGTCGTGTTCCAGGTATCCCAGGCTTAGGAAGTGCTCCTGAAAACATGAAAAAGTCACAAGTAGTGTGGATCAACTGGCTTGCGATCCTATACTTGTGAAGTCAAAAAGTGTGCACATAATTTTGCTAACCAATCATGAGGTAGCATACAGGCAAAATCAACCAAGGAAAAATTGCTTTGGAAGTAGTGGAGGTTTTAGGAGATGGGCATGATCTCCAATGTCTGGTGGTCGATGGATGAATGCAAAAGTGATCTAAATGTGCCCCAAGGGGTCAAAATCACATGGTCTGGAGGACTGACTGATTGGGGGCATGATTTTGGTCATTTTGAGGAGGGATGAAGTTTTAAGACCATCGACGTCGGTTATATAACCAATGTCGGTGGCTAAAAGAGGCTGACATCAGCGGAAATCAGCCGACATCGACAGCCTAGGGCACGATTCTGACGATGTCGACGGCCTGCCAAATTTGACAAAACTAGATTGGCGGCCCACCAAAATTCATTTGCAAATTTGATTGAGAGAGAAAAAAGGTGTCTAGAGTTGATTGAGTGAAAGTGACCCAAAGCTGATCGAGGAGTAGTGTGAGGTGTCAGATAGACATTGGTGAAGAGAAGGAGGCGAGTTGGAGAGTGATTGGAGGCTGCAAAATCATTTGTGGGCCCAGTGAAGTGTGAGAGTAGAGAAACACAATGGAGATGGTAGAGGGGAGTAGAGGACCTACGGGAGGTCCACCACCAGTGGCACCCATTGTGCCACCACGCTGATGGTGTCGTGATGAGGTAGGAGGGCCCTGAACTCTATTTGAACCGTTTGTGTTTTGAATTTAATTTTTTGAATTTTTGGTGTTTTAGGCATAAATCAAGGGGGAGGGGTAGCTAGGAGGGTCGGAAGGGTAGGTAGGAAAGACTAGGAGTCTTTGTAGAGGGTTTGGGGGGTGTTGGGGTGAAAAATGGGGAAGCCTTAAAAATTAGGGCTCACCCCGTTCGGCCCTAGGGCCGAACCAGTCGCCGACATCGGCGATCCCACCGGCATCGGCCAACCAGTGACTAGCGTCAGTCACTAACCTACCGACGTTGGTCACTAAGTGACTGATGTATTTTAGGTGAGTGCCGTCACTGACATGCTAATCGATGTTAGTGGCTGCCTAGTCAGAAAGAGTGGTAAAAACTGGTCAAGTTGAAAAGTCGAAGCTATGCCAAGGGCTTCCTAGGTGTCGGGTTAGGCATAGATAGTCAGAATAATTGTTAAAATAGGAATAGGAAGAGTAGGAATAGTGCTAACATGAGATTGTTTGTGGATGGATGCAGGTGAGGCAAACTCTGATGTTGCGGGATCACCTCCCGACCTTGCTGACGCAGATGTGTAGAGGCGTGTCAGTCAAGGAGTGGGTGCAGATGAGCGTAGTGGGGCTAGGTGGTCTGAGATGCTATTGTAGAGTAGTGAGAGATGTGAGCCTTATGGTGGTGTTAATTGAGCGGTGGGACCATGCCACCAACACCTTCCACCTGCCTACGGGCGAGATGATGGTTACGGTCGAGGACGTGTACCAGATTTTGTGGCTACTGGTACATGGAGCTGACATCTATGCATGCTCGAGAGAGGCACATGATATCCACATGGTCACGCTATTTGGGGAGCATGTCATAGAGACGAGCTACCATTCAGCCAGTTTTGCCTATGAGCCATTGTACGTGGTGCATGAGGGCACACATCGGCTGGCAGTCCTGATGATGATCGGCATCACAGTCTATGTGTTGCTGGATGCAGAGGGAGGTAGGTTCCCAGTGGCCATGACTAGAGTTTTGATGGATATGCTGGAGCAACAGAGAGTGTTCACCTGGGCACCCATCTTTTTGGCCTAGGTATATAGAGAGCTATGTGGCATCAGTCGGTGATGACGGTACAGCTTGTGTGTAGGCCACCTTCTGCACTACTGGGCATACGAGCACATAGTGGTTACCCGACCTCTCGGCCTCCCAGTGGTGATCCAGGCTGGCTTTAGGGTCGGGTTCAGGTGATGGCGCAAGGTGATGGCACAGACGTAGATGGACAGAGTGGTCAGGGATATTGATCACTACCGAGGGGTATTGGAGGCCCTGGTTCCTGCAGACATCATCTGGAGACCATACTTAGTTTATCCAGCATTTAGAGACCAGGGAGAGCAGCTGGTTGGTGTGCAGAGCTTGAGATGGGTCAGGGGCAGGCGAGCCAGTGAGCTCGAGCGGATCCCAGCAGAGAGAGTGCGGTGCTAGTATGGGCTGTTACAGGATGTGCCTCCCGTGTTTTCACAATACAGGCGGGATAACATAGAGGTGCCACTCCCACTGCCAGAGGAGATAGAGGAGCCCGATTTTGAGGAGTTGCCTGTAGGACCTGGGATAGCTGACCTAGGGTGTACAGAGGCCTACACGGCATGGTGGGTAGGGTAGTATATAGGTATATAGGTGGGTCCCCAGCCAGATCTACAGGCTATCACAAGAGAGCGGGATATAGCCCATGAGGAGAGGGACACTGCACGGCAGGAGAGAGATGTGGCACAGGGCCAGGTCTCAATTTTGTAGGGATAGCTGGTAGGGGTTACAGGGCAGCTGGCAGAGATGACAGGTCAGGTGGTAATGTTGACAGGACAGGTCACACTGTTACAGGGACAGCTGGCTGCAGCCCAGGCACAGGCAGTGGCAAGTCAGAGCTTTGGAGGGTAGGGCCCATGGCAGTAGCCGTCTCAGCAACTGGCATTTTCACAAGGGGCAGGACCATCAACATTAGTGCACCTAGGCTAGTCATAGCCATAGAGATCAGGATAGGGCATAGCAGCAAGGTAGATGGGTCCACCATAGACTGTATCTCTAGTGAGATATAGTGATGCGCTGGATGAGATCACATATTATGAGAGGGCCATTAGGGGGTTCCCTCAGATACAATGATACTTGGAGATGTGGGTGGAGCAGAGTTGATAGAGGTCTATGTCGTGAGCGACAGCTTTAGGGTTGCACAGATAGCACAGATCAAAGGGAGGAGAGGATACAGCTTCTTCTCGACCACCGCCACCACCACCACAGCCACAGCCTTGAGGGCAGCCCTTGAGATTTTTATTTTTGATGTATATACCAGCTTGCGAGCTAAAGACAAGAGATGTATGATGAGAGAGAGAGAGAGACACAGATTGTGTCTTATTGTATAAAACTATTTTTGATATATATATGATGAGCATTTTTGATTTAGTAACATGTGTAATAAGAAAATGTATGGATGTATTTTGATGTTTATGATATTTTGATGTGATGCATGTGTTGATATTATGTGTTATGCGTATGATGCTATGATGAAAATGAATGTGATGATGAATATGTTTATGAAATGGTTATATGATGATGTTGATTGATTGTGGATGATAGATTATATGATGATGACTTGAGATTAGATGATGATAGATGTGATATTTAATGTTTAACTTGTGGATTATATGATGTGAATGTTTAATGAGTTATGATGGATGATATTTATGACTAATGACTTATGATGTTATAATGAAAATGAGAGTATACTAATGATTATGTGAATATGTGATTGACTGTGCTGTGATTGACAGGTGACGAGAGAAGATGGAAGAGAGTGACGAAGAAAATGGCCGAGCTAACCCCAGAAGACCCCATGTCAACTGAGTGCTGCCTACATAGCCCATGTCATTAGGGCCTCAGGCCAATGTAGTTCTCCCAAGAAGGGAGGAAAAAGATTGAAGTGGTTGATTATTGGTCATGATAAATATATAGCATTTCCCATATGTCCGAGGGTACATGCTTGAAATGATAAGGAGAAGATGATGCTACAGCCTTTTCCAAATGGTGTAAGCTGTAACATTGGTTGGGGTTTTTCATCCCTAGCAACTATCCATATTCGTGATGGATGTTTGCTAAGAATGAATTGAGGTCTATTCATGCTTCAGCAAGTATTGGTTTATGCTTAACATAAATTGTGTAGTTGATAGTTGCCATGTGTATTGTTGTCTATGGAAACTAGAATGATTAGGCTTATGTGAGTGGTTTGAAAAGAGTCGGATTAAGTCATTTTGACAAATGATGTGATTGAATGTGACTAAAGTATAAGCAGAAAGTAAAAGGCATAAGTGCCCTTTTATTGACAAGGACCAAAAAGACAACATAGATAGGGGTTGTTAGAACCAAGAGCCCCATTTATGCGTTGCATCATTGACCATAGTTATGTTAGAGCGGTAATCGAATCCCTTTTGACATTAAAGTGAGCTCGAAGTCCCTTTAGTAGGTGATATGATAGGAGGAAAAGGGTAACCCATTTTAGAGTATGGATAACTTTGCCCCTTTTTATAGGAGACCCTGAGACAACTACAAGTCAAGTCCATGACCCTTTTTTTTTTTTTTTTTTTTTTTAGAGAGGACTGATCAATGCGGGAAGTCCACATAAAGATGTCATTTGTTTAGTGGTCATTTGTGAAGCTGATCGATGCGGGAAGCTTCTAAGAAAGTGCTATTTGTAGTAAGATTTAGGCATAGCCATCCTTCGAGGGAGTGGTCTATACTTTGCTTTATAGAATTAAGGGCTTTTGAATAGCTGTCCTTCGAGGGAGCAGTCTATTAGCTATAGCAATGATAGCGCAGCTGTCCTTCGAGGGAGCAGTCTGCTTTTTGATTTGATTTTATGACATTGGATATTTTGACATCTTGATTTAATTTTGACAGAATATTGAGTCATGGACAAGACTTATAGAAGATCAAGGGCTCCCTTTTATTAGGAAGAAGCATCCGTACATCATAAAAGGGTTGTAAAGGATTTTGTTAATGGAAAAAAGGGTGAAATGGATTAAGGATAAAAAGGACAAGGATTGCTCAAGGGACGAGCTCAAGTTAAATGTCAAGTATATGAATACTCGACTAACAGTAGAATGGTCGTAGATGTAAAGCATTTAGAGGCTCAAGTTCTAGTCGGCCTTTAAGAGAAGACAGACGATAAGTCCTTGATCCATACTTGTGCGTGATGATATAAGGTCTGAGCCAATTAGGAGCGAATTTACCTCATTTAATCCATTCCATATTGGTCACATGTTGGTTCTCTTTGAGGACGAGGTCTCTGATATTGAAATCTCATTCTCTCAAAGTTTTATTATAGGTGCGTTTGATGTGATTTTGATAGACATGGAGATGATTGAGGGCAGCGAGACGACTCTCGTCGAGTAACTCAAGTTGAGCTAATCAATCTTGACGAAAGTCATCATTAGAAAGAATGTCATGGAGTGAAATACAAAGAGATGGGATTTGTACTTTGAGAGGTAAGACAACCTCTGATCCGTACACTAGAGAGAAAGGGGTAGCACCCGTAGAGGTTCAGATGCTAGTGTGGTAGGCCCACAAAGCGAAGGGAATATAAATGTGCCAATCCCTTCCAGTGTCGTTGACCACCTTCATGAGAATTATAGTTAGGATTTTGTTGGAAGCCTTGGCCTACCCATTTGCTTATGGGTAGTAAGGCAAAGAAAAGCTAAGTTTGATGCCAAATAAGTCGCAGAGTTTTTAGACGGTCTTGTTTTTAAAAGACTTGCCATTGTCGGTGATGATTTTGTGAGGTACACCGAAATGATAGATGATGTGGGTATTGATGAAGTCGATAATTTTTTTAGCTTTTGTGGAGACAAGAGGAATAGCTTCCACCCATTTAGTGAAATACTCGGTGGTAGTGATGATGGACTGATGACGAAGAGACGAATGAGGGTTGATGTCGCCAATGAGATCTAAGCCCCATTGTGAAAAAGGCCAAAAATCCTGAGCAACTTGTAAGTCATGACTAGGGATATGAAGCAAGTTAGCATGCTGCTAACACTTGATGCAATGCCAAACATAATTGCTATAGTCTTGATGAAGTGTGGGCCAATAATAACCCAGGCGAAGGATGCACTTGGCAACCGAGTTACCACTGAAGTGTCTGCCATAAATCCTGTCATGGGCTTGTTTAACAGCATGAGAAGCTTCAGTGGAGTTTAAACAGTGAAAAAGAAGGCCGTCAAAACCTCTTTTATAGAGAAGGCCCCCTAGCATGGTATAGCGAGCGGTGTGCTTGATGAAAGCCCACCGTGCATTGTTAGAGAGGTTGGGAGGAATGAGAGAATGAGCCAAGTAGTCCTCAAGTTGTTTATACCATACATCTTGTGGACTAGAGTCTATGGTGTGGATGAGATTGATGTCAGTGGAAATGTATGAAGGCAATGGCACACGATGTACCATGACATAAATTCTTGATGAGGATGATGATGAAGAAGGAATATGCGAGGCAAGGGAAGCCATGGTGTCAGCAAACTTATTCATCGATCGAGGAACAATCTGCAATAAATGATGGTCGAAAGATGCTAGAAGAGTGTCAACACGGTGTTTATACCTTTATAAAATTTCATTTTTACAAAGATATGAACCATTGATTTGATTGATGACAAGTTGTGAGTCATCGAAAATGCTGATGGACTTGATGTTTAAAGAAAGAGCATTTTGAAGTCCCAAAATTAAGGCTTCATATTCGGCCATATTATTGGTACATTCAAAGTTGAGTTTAAAAGACAGAGGCATGGGTTCACCTTCATAGGGAATGAGGATGACCCCCACACCCCCACTGAGTTGACATTTAGAGCCATCGAAAAACATTGTCATTCGGTAGAATGTGTCATCAGTTGAGAGAGTGGCGATAGATTCATGAGGAAACTCACACTGAGAAGGTTGATTGTTAGGAAGAGGGGCATCCGCTAGTTGGTCAGCGATTGTTTGCCCTTTGATATATTTTTGTTGGACAAATTCTAAGTCAAATTCGACAAGAAGCATGAGCCAACGAGCCATACGCTAGTTTTGATATGGTTTGGAATGCATATATTTGAGGGGATCAGTGTGGGTGATGACAAAGGTTTTGTGATTGAGAAGATAGTGACAGAGCTTGGTAGTGGAAAAGACTAATGCCAAACAGAGTTTCTCGGTATGAGTATACCGAGTTTCATAGTAGACAAGTGTTTCGCTTATGTAATAGACTGCTTGCTCACAGTGTTGCTCGTCTCGATGCGTGATCATGGCACCTAACGAATGATTGGTTGCTGAGATGTAGAGGTAGAAGGGTTGGTCATCTTTTGGTGGAATAAGGACTGGTGGAGAGACCAAATAGCATTTGAGGGTGTCAAAATCCTCTTGGCAATCTTTATCCCATTTAAAGGAGACATCCTTCTTGAGGAGGTGATGAAAGGGCTGGCAACGGTTAGAAAGCTACGAAATGAAGCGGCAGATGGATTAGAGCTTTCCTTGTAGACTGCAGAGTTGCTCTAGATTAGTTGGAGGTGGCATTTCGAGGATAGCATGGATTTTGGCAGGATCTATCTTGATGCCATGAAAAGAGACAATGAATCCCAGGAGCTTTCTTGAGAGGACCCCAAAGACACATTTCTTGGGGTTAAGACAGACTTGGTACTGAAGAAGACGAGAGAAGATGATTTTGAGGATAGTCAAATGGTCGTGACGAAGCTTAGACTTCCCAAGCAGGTCATCGACATAGTCCTCCATGATTTTATGGAGGAGATCATGAAAGATGTAAGTCATGGCACGCTGATATGTGGCACCTACATTTTTCAAACCAAAGGGCATGACTTGATAGCAGAAAGTTCCCCATGGTGTAATGAAGGTGGTTTTGTGCTGATCTTTCAGTGCAATCAGGATTTGGTTATATCCTGAAAAATCCATCCATGAGTGATAACATCTCATGGCCAGTCCTAAGATCAACAAGTTGGTCAATGTTTGGAAGAGGAAAGTCATCTTTGGGACAAGCTAGGTTAAGGTCACGATAGTCTATGCAGATTTAGATCCCCCCAGTTGCCTTGGTGACAGCAACGATGTTAGAGACCCATTGCGGATAATCGATGGGTTGGATGAAGGAGACTGAAAGAAGGCACTGAAGCTCTTCCTTGACAAGAAGTGCAACACAAGGATGCATTTTGTGAAGCTTTTGCCTAATAAGCTTAGCCTCTGGGTTTGTGACAATGTTATGAGTGGCAATGTTAGGGTTGATGCCAGGCATGTCAGCATAAGTCCAGGCAAAGGCTTTGCAATTGTCTAAGAGAAATGTGGTATAGTCAGCCTGCTCATGAGTGTCTAAAGACTGACCAATCTTTAAGACTTGAGGAATATCAGAAGATGAAAGGTTAATGTCAATGGTTGATTCATTTAACATAACCTGTGTTTCAGAAGGAAGGGAGCACTGGATGAAAGAGTCGTCGGCTCCCATATAGGTAAGAATGGCATCGTCATCTATGTAATGGACTATGTTAATGGTTGCCGATTCATTGTCTATCATGCTAGAATAAATGAGAGGGAGAGACTTGGGAACCTCATTGAGCTAATAGGTTAGAGGTTCCAAGCGGATGGTGTTTATGTAAAAAAAAAAACTAGGAGGGATGGAAACCACCGACTCCATAGGTGAGGATGAAAGAATAGGTGAGTCTAGAAGAAATTGGTCGATGGTTGGTTCGGGGCAAAGGTTTGTGGAAGCCTTAGTGGGTTCTTCGAAACCTAGTCCATACTGTTTCTTGGAATTATCATCATTGGGTGGTTCGATAGGCCGATGGGAGCCTTGTTCGTAACGTCCAAAGCTGAAACCCTTCCATACACACCTATAAAGGTAGGTATGTGCAAAGGTGGGGTTGCTAAGAAAGGAGAAATTGGATGTGAATATTTGAGGTGAGGAGGAAGGATTTGATTCAGTAGGAGCTTGATCCAGCTCCCCATAAACGAGATTGGTTTGAAGGCTAGGAGGACCATAAGGAATGACCATTTTGATCTGACAGTCATAGTTTGGGTTTTGATGAAGTTGTCCATACTCTTGAGGAGTCTGGAACATATCTAGGGTAAGTAGGTGATATTCCCCCAGTGAAAGTCTTTAGAAGATGTCGTCCATGGGGTCCTTGGTTGTTAATTGAGAAGATGATGTGGTGGCAACTGTTGTTTATGTACTAGTTGACGCTTCTATGGATGGAGACAATGTTTGGGTTGATGCCTTGAGTGGGATAAGAACGTCGTTTGGGCTATAGGTCGTGTTACAAGTCTTAAAAGGGGATGGGTCGGCAAGAATGACATGGACTTGTTTGTCATGTTCAAATTTGACACAACGGTGAAGTGTTTAAGGGACACAAGTGATAGCGTGGATCCAGGGTCGCCCTAATAGCATGTCATATTGGAATTCTCCCTCAATGATGTAGAAGAGCTCTAGAATTATGCATGGACCAACACGGATATGAAGGACAACAGTGCCAATAGTGTTAGCAGTGGTGTCATTAAAGGATCTAAGGATTGCATCGGTTTTTGATATGCAATTCTTGGGAAGGGCCAATTGATCAAAGGCGTGGGAGGAAATGATATTAATGCTGGTGCCCCCATCAATCATAACTCATTTAATATGGGTTTGATCAATGTAGGCTGTGATGAAAAGGGCGGCATCCTAATCTTCCATGGTAGAGGTAGGAATCTCAAAATTACTGAAAGTGATGGAGGCGACGGGGGATAAAGAATGGACTAACGCAGCTAATGGTTGAGGGTCTTCAAGTTGGACTTCTGCTGCCTGTAGGGCTTTGATTAGAGCCTGGCGATGCTGGGGGGAGCTTTGGATAAGGTCATATAGGGTCATCTTCATAGGCGTTTGGTGAAGTTGTTTTATCATAGATCCTATGATTGCCTCTGAAGAAGGGGGTTGGGACGCACCTAAGATGGAAATCTTGGGTTTCGGTGGTTGAGGTGCCTAGACAAAAGGATAGGTCTAAGGAATAGCAGCTTTTTCTTTTGCCTTGTCCTTTTGTGACCTAGTGGTTATATGGATAGCATTGATTTCAAATATAGTAGGTGAAGAAGGGGTTATGGTTTGTTGGTGAGATGTTGATATGGTTGAAGAGGTTGGATGGGAAGGTGTCGAGGGTTGGTCAAGAATGTCCTCAAGGAGAAGAGTGTCTTTCTTCATATAGCGGCGAACGACTACCTTGAGGGCACGGCAAGTCTTGGTATCGTGTCCTAGCATGCGATGGTATAAACAAATCTTTCTATTATCGAACCAAGATAGTTTTGACTTGAGGGGTTGGAATGGCTTGATGGAAGGAAGGGTAATGCTAGAAGTCTGCAAAAGTTGGCATAATATTAAAGCATACGAACCTACTAAGGGGTCCACGCTTGTTGATGCATGACGCGCTGGTGAATTTTGCTTGGGGGATGTTGAAGAAGGTTTTCGTACCACCTTTTGGGTTGGTGGTGCGGTGACAGGTGAAGACGGCACTTTCTTTGTGAGAGGTGCCAAATTTTTGAGAGGGGGTTGACTTGTGGTTGGCAAAGGAAGTAATGGAGGTAATTTGTTTTGGTTAATAGTCAGAGTAGGAAGGACACCGATTAGGTTAGAAGGATGAGGACCTAAGATGGAGGGAAAAGTTGACGGTGGAGGAGGGGTTCACTTCTATGGTCTGGCAGTCTTCTTTGACTTGGTTGGAAGACTACTTTCGGTCGAGGTTTGGTCCAAGTCCACCTTCACTTGCGAGTGAGTGAGGGTAGAGAGAGGGCGAATGCCAAGTGACTTGATTGGTTTAGATTGGGTAGATGCAGGTTTAGAAGTGGGGATTTGGTCTTTGTTTGGAGTCTGGGGTGATTCTGCCTTGGGAGGATTGGCAGCATGAGATGAAAGGGCACGAGAATGTTGAAGAACTTTAAGATGTTCCCACAATCCCCGATGCTCCACTTTCCTTGAAGGGAGAAGTTCTAATTTCTCCACTAGTTAGGAAAATGGTTGAGAGGATGTTGGATGGGGTTTGGATTCTTGAGAAGATGTGTTAGGTGTGGCAGTAGTTTTGGACCTAAGGTGTGTGGGAGTTATAACTGGATTGTCGTTGGTCGAGGAAGATGGAGAGTCAAGTTCTTCTCTTGGTGAAGGAACTGGAGAGTGTGACTCCTCAAGCGGGTAAAGAGTAGGGATTATGGTGCCCTCCACTTGCGATTGAGGAATGGGTAAGGTCAGGTCCTCCATAGGTAGAAGAAAGGAGGATGGTGAGACCGGTGGTGCCGGTAAGGTTGAGGCGTCTTCCAAGATGAGAGAGGTTGATGGAGAACTAATCAGGGAAAGAGGTTCGTCCACACGTGATGGACTGGTAGATGGGCTAACCTTTTGAGGTTGGTTAGGGATGAAGGGCGAGACCGTATTGACTGTTCGAATATCATGTTCATGCGTGTTGTCAATAAAGGTCTGGACATTATTTTGGGTTGGTGGATGGTTGGGGAATGGTTGCTTGAATATGTCGATGCCCTGGTTTGGAGGTGCATTGGGATTATCTAGAACGAGCTCTCCCTTTTCAAGCATGTCTTGGATTATGTTTTTGAAGGTTTTACAGTTTCTCGTGTCATGACCTTTGACACGGTGGAAATTGTAGAAGTCATTTTCCCTATACCACGTAGGGATGGCACGTGAGGGATCAAATTGTGGCGGTGGTCAAATCTGGGGAAGGTTGATAATCCCCTGTTTAACAAGTTTTTCTAGTATAGATGCGTAAGATTCTCCAAGAGGAGTATATTGTCTTTGCACGTATCTCTGCTGGAATTGATGGGTGGCACTCTGAGATGTGGATGGTTTAGGTTGATTGGATGAAGAGGATGACGGTCTAACGACCACAGCGTTAGCTGAAGCTTTAGACTTAGGATTTGACGATGAAGGTTTAGAAGAGGAAGAGTCATTAGTCTTAGAGTTGGGGTTCTTGCTCCACAACTTAACTTTATTCTCCTTGATGGCACGTAATTCAAGTTTAAGGGCCATCGTGAAGGCTTCATCGAAGGTACGGAAGGTCTAAACCCTTAAAGTGGAAGAAATATGTTTGGCGCAAGCTTGGGAGAATAGTTCAATAAGTTTAGTTTGAGGTAAGGAAAAGGAGAGTTGATTGATGAGACCTCTCCAACGAGCAACAAAGTCAGCTAATGATTCATCCTTGAATTGGCAGATAGTGTAAAGGTCTGTGATCGAGACCTTCTTGGTGATGTTAATGGAGAAGTGATCAAGAAAGAGCTAGGCTAGCTGTGTAAAGGTGAAGAGGGAATGGCTAGCAATCAAGCTGTACCAGTCAAGTGTAGTGCCAAAAAGGGACATAGGAAATGTGCGTAAGAGCAATGCATCGTCATGGGCAATAAGGTAACAGGCATGTTTGAATGCCTGTAAGTGTTGCTGTGGGTCTTCCTTGCTTTGAAAGCAAGAAAATTTTGGAAGCTCCCACTTGTTGGGGTATGGTCTAATTAGAACAGAAGGATGAATAGGCTCATTACAAATTTGCTCATATGAGAGAGCATTGCATGAGCCAGAAACAGATGTCTCTAAGCTAGACATCTTATCCATCAGCATTTTGATGATATCTGCTGACGGATTGGTGGGTGGAGCGCCCCCTAGATTATAAGGTGCTTGAAAGATATTGGGAGGGGCGTATGACGTGGGTGGTTGCATAGACACAACATATGGATAGCTGGTTATTGGAGTGAAAGTTGGAGCCAAGGGCACTTATGTTACGGGGTTGGTAGGCACAAGTTGGATAGGGGCCGTCAAGGATGGTTGAGGAGTGGCTACGCTTGTTGACGGGTAAACAGTTACTCTTGTGTTGATAGGTGCAAGAGTAGGGGGAATAGAGACTAGTAGGTTTTGGAAAGGTGTGGGGTTTGGTTGAGTGACTTGAGGTTGAGGGAGTACTGGAACCCCCATGGAGGTAGGTTTAGATGGAGAGGCTACGTTTTGAAGGTAAGACACGGTTGGGTTATTGGTGGAGGTGTTGTCTAGTGGCTGAATTGTAGGGGCTGTTGATGTGATTCTTGTGTCAACTAAGGAAGTCGACATCCCATAGATTGGGTTGCCTAGGGAGTCTTGCATTTGGCTATTCATGAGATAGTGTTGTAAGGCTTTGATGTTAAGGTCCAAGAATCGTGCGAAATCTTGGTCCCCTTCTGGGATGATAGGAGTTTGAGGCAGGGTTGGGCGAGTGGGAGTTCTTTCAGTCTCTGAGTTGAACTCCATTATAGGACTGGTTATAGATGGTGAAGGTGGAAACGGTTGTTGACTAGCGTGGTCAAGAAGGGCCTTGGTTTGACTGCGTGTCAAAACCATTCAAGGCAAGAAAGGGTCAGGTTTCAGAAAACTGTGTTCTGTCAGTCTCAAAAAACCAGAATGGATGTTTAGACAGGCAAAAAGTTGGATTTTAAGCTTGCTTTTTTTGAAAAAAAGAAAATAGATAGAGACCGACGTCGGTATAAAAACCGATGTCGGTGAAGAATACTGCCGATGTCAGTCAGATGACCGATGCCGGTACAGAGAAGTTGTCGACGTCGGTTATAGGACCGATGTCGATTACTGTGTTTTTTAGAAACTCAAAAAAAAAGTTTTTGAAAATGAAGAAGACGTCCTTACCAGCTCAAAAAAAAGACAGATAAAAATATAAAATATGATGATGACAGACAGATCCTAGCGTTAAATCCCTAGAAACAATTTTATTAAGATCGTGTGGCTTATGCCTTAATGTGATGTTTGAGGAAGCTGGTTGTAAGAAAGGTCCTAGAATAAGTAAGCTAAAGATTGTTTCAGGTATGTTAAGGTGCTCAAAAGTCTGTATTAGATTTCGTACAGGCCTGGTGCTAAGGAGCAAGCTCCCCTCACTTCATGATTCCAGTGGTTAGCTAGTTTCGCTTAGCCAAAATATACTTTCACTATAGTTTAGACTCTGCCAGAGAACAGAGTTGGCTTTCCCCTTGGTGGTGAAATCCAAGTAGGATTGTTGGGTTGGGTGAGGTATCCGCTGGGTGATGAAATCCCAGTCGGGCCTTGTCTCAAGTGAGTTTTATGTTTAATTGAGTGCACGTGGTCTGGTTGTGTAACATCAAGTGATCTATGATTTATTCAATATGCGTTTTACTAATTACTAAGTGTGGACTAGAAAGATGCAAGAAAGCAGGAAATGAAATGCAGTAAGTTTTAAAGCCCCAAAATCAAAATATTAAATTGGAATGAAGACAAGTTGGAGAAAGGGTTGAAGAAAATGATTTTCTTACTAGTCTAGAAATGCAAGAAAAAGAAAGAAAAAGTTATTTTTATTTCCTGCTTATGATGTTTTTTAGAAAAGAGAAAGAGGTGAAGATTAAGAAGCCTAATGCACCTAAATGAACAAAGAAGGAAGGGAACCCAAGAAAGGCCCTAAAGGGGTCCCACCGGGCGTGCCAGAATGTTTCTATTCAAATTTTGCTTTCAATTTCAAGGAAGAATTAAGAAACTTAAGAAAGAATGGTCAAGGCTTGATGGGTACCTGGATATAGTCTACGCACCGTAATCTAGACATTGTGAGTACTCCTCTTTGGCTATGGAGGAATGACACCTGCAAAGAAAAGAAGCTTGGATAAAAGAAGGCATTAAATGGACAGATGGTGGGTTGTCAAGCGAAAGCTTGATCTTAGAAATATGAAAACTTCCTTAAGGGATATAAACCCACTAATCAATGGAAAGAAGTGTCTGATAAATAGCTGAATGATGAAGAACTGAAATGATAAAGAAATGGAATGGAAAAGGGAAGCAAAGACTTACTTGAAAGAAGCTGTCGAATTGATCATAGTCACCGACATCAGTTGGTCAAGGTGCCGACGTCGGTTAATCTGCCGATGTCAGTTGGGGTAGTAACCGGTGTCGGTTGGGGCAATTGGCTTGGATGGGGTCTGGGCAGGTCTGTGGTCTCTGGACAGAGTCCGGTCAGGGTTTTGGTCTATGGACAAGGCCAAGGAAGGGTCTAGGTTTGTTAACAGTCTTGAGACAAAATTTTTGGGCTTGGTTGAATGGTCTGGGGTCTGAGTCTGAGAGTCTGGTTAAATGGGCAGAATGTATGGTCTGATAGAGGATGGAGGAAACAGGGAAGTGGATAAGTCAAGATTCAGGTCTGGCTTGGTTAACAGTCTGGTCTAGTGAGATATTGTTTGAAAGCAATAACTGAAAAGAGAATAAAAACATAGACAGTATACTTACTTGTGCCTTGTGGAAGGTGTGCTACTGATGATTCCCGTACCTGATGTTAATGTAGCCTACGTGGAGAACCTGTTGCTGATGGAGAACCTTGAAGCTGTTGTTGCACCTGAGGGAGAGAGTGAGAGGCTTGATTGAGAGATTTCACAGATTGACGGATGGTCGAAGACTCAAGATTGAAGGATTCGTCAGTTGCTTCCAGAGATTCACTAATTTCTCATTCTAATCTCCAAAGAGTCAGAAGAATTGGTTAAGTATAACCGACGTCAGCGATTCCGCCAGCGCCGGCCGACACTTGACCGACGTCGGTGGGGTTAGAACAGGCAAAAAGAGCCACCAAGCCCATTTTTCACCCACCAAGTGCACTATCTATTGGAGAATGTCGACGGTTGGGCTAAATACGCACGAGAGTTTGTTAGGCGATTAGAGAGAAGTAGGAATAGGTCTTGGGTGAGTCATAGGATGGGAATTAGTCCAAGGTGAGGTGTCCTAGGTGAGGTGTCATGGGTGATGTGTCCAAAGAGGGGGGGTTAATTCAAAATAAGTTTATTATTTTAAATTAATAATTGTTAGGAATGGGTTAGGAATGGACTAAAGGGGAAAGTGACCAAGGGTTAGACACTATTTAGGTGTCTACAGGGAAGACTAGGAAATGGTGTGATTACTACAAATCTGGAACACACTCTAAAGAAGAATGTTGAGCCATCAAGTCCATACTTTCTAAATCACAATCCTCAACATCTATTGATCTACCTCATATAGACCCTGTAGTCAAAGAGGATGAAGAAGAGATTGTAGATGTTGAGCTTGATGCCATTTTTGCTTCATCACAGACCCATGAGGAGAGACTAGATGACAAAGAAAGGTTGTTTCACTCTAAGTTATGGGTGAAAGTTAAGTTTTTGCATTTCATTCTTGATAGTGGGAGTCAAAATAATTTAATCTATGCTAATGTTTGAAAATCCTAAATTTGTCCATGAAGCCTCACCCAAAGCCATACAGTATTAGATGGTTGAGTCTAGGGAGAAACCTCTATGTCACCCACTAATTTATTCTCTCGTATGTAATAAAACCTTTCCAAGATGAGGTCTTATGTGATGTGGTCAATCTAGATGTTTGTGATGTACTCTTTGGTTAGCAATTCATGTATGATCAATATGGTATCTATGAATTAAGAACTTAAAGGATCACCCTAACTCTTAGAACAAGGTGCTATAGTGTACTAGACGTACCACCTTCTACATCTATCTCCATGATTAGTGCCAAGAAATTCATTTTCATGGTGGTTAAGCCATAGGAATCTAAAAGCGTTGATGTTGCAGCCTTGACTACATAAACAACACAATAATAAAACCAAATAGATACCAAGATAAAGAAGTTCATGGCCTTCCATCCATAGACTGATGGCCAAATAGAAATGGTGAACAATTAGGCTCTGTGTAGCGCCATAAAGCATAACTCCATAAAACATAGTCCATTCCAATTATGCATTAGAAATCAAATCAAAATATAACTACCAAACTTGATGACAAATCTTTACATAATGGGGACCATTTCTTATCATAGAGGTGGGAATGATTCGAGTAATATTTTAGGTGATGGTTCTACCCCAATTGGTGGCAAAACTTTTGAGAGCCATAACTTTTGCACCATAGCTCAGTTTGATTCTCCATTTGAACCGTTAGAAAGCTAAGAATGAGGGGAACACCATGATGTATAGCATGAGATCTAATAGATGGGTTTTAACCCCTAAAAACCAAATTAAATTTCCCAAAATTTTAATTTTAGTAGTGGATTCTAAAAATAGTAATTCCTTGAATTTTTTATTATTGTAAATCATGGAAGTTGAACCACTTAATCTCCCTCAAGATTGGTGAACTTCCACATCTTCCCCCTACCTTCAAAATGTGTATAAATGAAGATATAACTTGAAATGGAAATCAAACATATCTTTTAAGGGATAGGCATATGTTTGGGTCTACAAATTTGATCAATAAAACATCTCTTCTTAGAGCTAACATTATTACAATTATTTCATTCTTTTTTTTTAATTATCTTTCAACCAAAGCTTCTGAGTTTTGGATCAATGGTATCGGAGTGGTTTTTCTTGAGAGTGTATAATCTCAAGGATGAGGTTAGGATATAAGAATCTTGGGTAAAAAATAATAGAGCTTTCAAACTATCTACCTATTCACTCTAAACAACCTCAAATGTTGGACAACACTAAGACATCCAATCTTTTCAAGGAAATGGTGAATGAAACCCTCCAACAACAGCAAGCATAGATGCTAAAAAAATTCAGCCAAATTCTCCAAAAAATCTTAATGGGAAATTATGTCTCCTCATCTACACCCCCACATCCTTTTAGTTCCCCAACACCCTTCAAGGTTTAGGTGAATTTTGATATCCCTAAAGTTGAAGGAAAAAACAATGCTAATTTAGTAGAAAATTGGTTGGATCAATTATCTTCCTATTTTTCTATAAATAAATTCACCGATAAAGAGAAGATCACTTTTGATCTTTTGAAAGCATCATTGCCTATCAAAAATTAGTGGGAATTATACAAGAAGAGATTCAATATAGATGATATTAGCCTTGAGGTGGAACCTACCTAGGATGATTTCATAGAGGCTGTAAAGGAAGAATACTACCCCATTAGAGCATATGATTATCTATATATAGAGTGGTAACAACTTCACCAAGGTAAGGAATAGTCTATTCAAGATTACATTGACATTTATCATTCTCTATCTATGAAATTGGGCATCTAAGAAAGTGAAAAACACAATGTTCTTAAATATCATGGTGGACTACAATGGTATATATAGGGGGAGATATAAGTCTTCAATCTGGAAACCCTCGATGAGGCATACAAGTTCATGGTAAAGACTGAGTAGAAGCATGGAAGAATGAATACAAAGACTCAACCTACAAAATGGAAAAGTGATAAAGAAGCTCAAACATGAGGCCAAAATTAGAATCAAAAGGAAGGGAAGATTGGGAAATAGTGTGATTACTAGAAATTTGGAATGCTCTCCAAAGAAGAATATCAAGCCATCAAGTCCCTACTTTCTGAGTCACAATCCTCAACATCTACTACTCTACCTCATACAAACCCTAAAGTTGAAGAGGATGAATAAGATATTTTTTATATTGATCCCAATGCCATCATTGCTTCATCATGGACCCATGAGGAGAGGTCAGATAACAAAGAAAGGTTGTTTCACTCTACGTTATAGGTGAAAGGTAAGCCTCTATATTTCATTCTTGATAGTGGGAACCAAAATAATTTAATCTATGCTAATGTTTTGAAAAGCCTAAATTTGTCCATGAAGCCTCACCCAAAGCCATATAGTATTGGATGGTTGAGTCCAGGGAGAAACCTGTATGTCACCCACTAATGTCTTCTCTCATATGCAATAAAACCTTTCCAATATGAGGTCTTATGTGATTTGATCAATATAGATGTTTGTGTTGTACTATTTGGTTAGTTATTCATGTATGATCAACATGGCATCTATGAATCAAAAACTCAAAGGATCACCCTCACTCTTAGAACATGGTGCTATAGTGTACTAGAGGTACCACCTTCTACATCTGTCTCCCTGATTAGTGCAAAAAAATTTGTTCTCATGGTGGTCAAGCCACAGGAATCCAAAAGTGTTGATGTTGCAGCCTTGAATACATAAACAACACAATAATAGAAACAAATAGACACCAAGTTGAAGAAGTTCATGGCCTTCTATACATATACTGATGGTTAGATAGAAATGGTGAACAATCGGGCCTTGCATAGCTCCATAAAGCATAACTCCACAAAACATAGTCCATTCTAAGTATGCATCAGAAATCAAATCAAAATACAATTGCCACACTTGATGACAAATATTTATGTAATGGGGACCATTGCTTCTCAAGGAGGGAGGAATGATTTGAGCAATATTTAAGGTGACAATTCAGGTGATGGTTCTACCCCAATTAGTGGTAGAACTTCCTAGAGCCATAACTTTTGCACTATAGCTCCATTTGACTCCTCATTTGAACCATTGGAAAGATAAGAATTAGGGGAACACCATGAGATGGAATGAGATTTGTTTAATGGGTTTTGACCCCTAGAAACTAATTGTAAGTGCCCCAAATTTTAATTTTAGTAGTGTAGTCTAAAAATAGTAATTCCTTGAATTCTATATTATTATAAATCATGGAAGTCAAACCACTTAATCTCCCTCAAGATTGGTGACCTTCCACATCCTTATCCTATCTTTAAAATGTTTATAAATGAAGATGTAACCCAACATGGAAATTAGACATCTCTTCTTAGAGACAGGCATATGTTTAGGTCTACAAATTTGATCAATAAAACATATATTCTCAGAGATTATTACAATTGTGTTGTTCTTATTTCTTGAATTATCTTTCAACTAAAGCTTCTAAGTTTTATAATCTCTCTTTGTGAAATAAAAGTCGGCCCAACCAAATTTAAAGCAATCTTAGAAATTTCTCCCCCTATTAACCTTAAACAAATTTGTATACTTCAAGGAAAACTCCAATCTATTCGGCATTTCATTTCTCAACTATCTCCTTTCCCCACTAGTTCTTATTCCTCCATGAGAGTATAAACCTTTCTACCTATATATTTTAGCCATTGACCACTCCCTAGGATCAATGATTATGCATCAAGATAGCCAACATAAAGAAAAAGTCATATATTACATTAGCTAAACACTTATCAACTATGAAACTTAGTATACCCATACTAAGAAACTTTGTCTGGCACTAGTCTTTGTGGCTACCAAGCTTCATCATTACCTCCTTAACCAAAAAAATATCATAATTACCATTATTGATCCACTCAAGTATATGCACTCTCAACCTTATCAAAACCAATGAATGGCTATGTTGCTTATGTTCTTTACCAAATTTGATCTTGAGTTTCTTCAACAAAAATTAATAAAGGGACAAGTGATAGCCAATCAACTAGTCAATGCCCCTCTATCTAATATCCAACCTCCTCCTTTAAAATTCCTTGATGAGAATATCACCACCCTCTATCAGGTAGATTTTACCTACCAAGTTACCATGTTCTTCGATGGATCCAAATGCCAATGTGATGGAGGGTAGGAATCATCATAATTCCCTTTGATAGTGAGCCCTTATCTCTATCTTTCAAGCTTGACTTTGAATGTACCAATAACATGGTTGAATACTAAGCCCTAGTGATAAGTCTCCAAACTACCTTGGCCTTTAAAGTCAAGATAATTAGTAATTTTGGTGATTCCAAACTTGTGGTTAACTAAATCAATGGTTCATAACAATGCAAAAATGATGTTCTACAACAATACAAACACCTAGCCAATGTATTATTGATGTCATTTGAACACTATATAATCCAAACTACCCCTCGATCCATGAATAAGTTTATCAATACAATGGTTTCCCTTGTTTTCCAAATCCAATCCACACCTTCAAATTCTAAATTATCTATTATTATCCACCACCTCACCGAGACATCCTTCATCAAAACTAAATCTCTTAACATCTTTAACATGATAGATATTCCAGCTAACTATTGGTACCAACAAACATTTGACTATCTTAATAGTTTCACCATTCTCCCTAATCTCTCTATAAATGCTCATAGAAATTTTATTCAAGGAACTTCATGTTACACCATACTCATTGGCATCCTTTACAAGCATGGCTTTGATGGCTTTCTCTTTCATTGCCTACAAATTCATGAAGCCTCTCATGCTATCAAATAAATACATGAGGGAGTTTGTGGAGGGCACTTTAGTAGTCTTGTCATCACTAAGTCTATCCTTCACCTCAGCTATTATTAGCCTTCTCTCAACCAAGACTATTGTGATTATGTAAAAAATTATGTCAAATATCAATAGCACACTAACCTTCATCATGCACTAATAAATAGTCTTCAAGTATCTAGGGACTTTTGGCCTTTCTCATAATGGGACTTGGACCTCATTGGGGAAATTCATCCCCATTCTTCATAGCAACATCAATCCATCATCACCACCATTGAATACTTTACTAAATGGGTAGAAGCAGATCCTCTCATCTCAATTAAAGCTAATAAAATCATTGATTTCATCAATCACCATATCATTTATCACTTTGGTGTTCCCCATAAAATTATCATGATAACAACAAATCTTTGAAAAATAAGTAGGTCTAAGCTCTTTGTGACTCTTTTGGCATAAAACTTAGTTTCTCATCACCTTGTCATCCATAAGCAAATGGGTGTGCTAAGGCCTCTAATAAGACCCTTAACAATATGCTCACCAAAATGGTAAATACCTCAGACGAGATTGGCACTTATATATTCCCTTCACTTTATGGGCTTATCATACTAGAATTCACACTCAAATTTCATTCATTTCCCTCTTTTTAGGGGCAACCAACTAGACCTAAATCACGTGATTATTCATCATAATTATAGCCTAATGTTAAACTATAGATATCACATATTTATCCATGGCATGATTCTCATAGTACTTCCCATTTCTTTGAGAATGGTTCCTATAGTCTTTGTCACCTATACCTCTCTTTTACCTACTGAATCTTCATGTCAGCCTAGTTTTTGCCTTCACAATGGTAATCCATTGAGCATGCATGAAAAATTCTATGTCAAGCAAAATCAAATCAAGACAAAGGCACTATCAAATAGAAAAATAAATCATGGTTCATTCTTAGCATTCATAGATTGCTCCCTTGAAGGACAGCTACCCAAAGACAACTAAAATTTCCAAACATAAGGTGGAATGCTCCCTTAAATAATAGCTATGAAAAACATTTATACTAAGCACATAAACTCAAACCACTCCCTTGAAGTATGGATGAGTATCCCATTTGGCAAAACTAGAAATTTCTTGGAAGCTTCCAACATCGATCAACTTCCCTAACCTTCAAGCAAACAACAAATGTAAAATCAAAAGTAAGAGCAATATAATTTTGAAAGTCGTAATTGGATTTCATAACCACAGTAGCTTAGAAAATCCACAACCATATCTCCTTAGTAGACTTCCCACATCAATCAGTCTACACTTTATATATAGACATAGAGTTGTTTATACTACCTCTTTAGACACCTAAAAAAAAGGGGGCATACTAGTCTTGCTAACAGTTCCAATTTCACCCATTCTCCTTCCACATATCATATACACAGAACTATGATCTTACTTGACACAATGATATCATGATATTTATCTATCAACTTATGTACGTTAATGTGAAGCATATAAAAGACTTATTTTCACTAATCTAATCCAATTTTGGGTTTCATGTGGGTCTTCACCAATAAACAGGCATCATATTCCTCTTCTTATATTTTATTAGTTTATTAAATCCTATCACTATGAACATGAATAATAAATATCACATCAAAATGATAAACACCATACATTTTTTCATAATGACATCTATTATCAATGAGTCAAACACATTGTCAACATGTCATAGCAAACCAGGAACATTCATCACATCATAAACCATAAGCATGTCATTACATAATCATAAGCACAAACCAAATAACTAAACCAAACATTAGTACATATGCCATTTGCCATTTTACCTATATAACCATAGATAAATCCATCACATGTATCCTATCATAACCATAAGCATAATCAGAACATCCCATGCCTAAGCTACTAAGAATGAAATCATAAGCATGAACCAAAGTCATAAGTCATAAGCATAAACCATAAGAAACTATCATATATATTAAACATCCATCATATATACATTGAATCATTAAAAAAATAATACATGTCACAATGTGTTAGCTCTCTCTCAAAATGATATACATTTTGCTACATCGACACGCAGGCCAGAGTCAAAATCATATATAAATATCATATCATATCATACCCCTGGGACACTTAGACCACTATAACTAGCACCATAAGGACTTGTACCTATTGGTGGCCCCTTTAGGACCCCTATATGACCAACTATGGATGCCCACTAACCAGGAGTAGTTTTTTCTACTCCACTATCCAATTTAACCCTGTACTCAACATATCTCACAGTATGGGGTAACTACTCCAGTTTCATCTCCTCATAATAGTTCAACTCCTAGATCATGGCTAAGTATCATGCTCACGGTATTATATCTATCATCCCTCCTATATTAACAACTAATCCTCCTACACTAATCCACCCTTGAATAGCACCAATATGACCTTATAATGTCACTACCTATGCCCATAAAGTGGCCACCTACACTTACAACCAATCCCTCTTTCCTATCACAGTGATCACCTACCATTGCAAAGTAGTAATCTAGCCCTGCAAGGTGACCACTTGGACATATAATGTTTCCACCTATCCCTATATTAAAACAACTTATGCCTAGGTTGTTACTAAACCAACCACTACTTGAGGGCCACTTTATGCATGTGCATGCACCTGTGCTAGATCCACATCCATGGCCCGATGCCCCCATTTCCCCAACCAAAATTTACAATGAAATATCAACCCTAATACCAATTAACATACATAATAGTAATCCTTACATCATCAATTTGAGCCCTCACTAGTAACTCCTCAAAATATTAAACTATATCTACTAATTGTAGCTCAAGTAGTAGGAACTCTCCCTCCTCCTATCAATACTATGTCATGTCAATAAGAATCCCCTGTACAATTCAAAATTGTCTCCATATATAGTCAAAAGAGATCCTCTCTATCTTCATCTCCCATTGGTCATATATCTAGTGCCAACTTTGTAGCCCTATCATCTGATACCTTAGCCCTACCCTCCAGCATATGGCCACCATATCACATCCCTAAGCATTAAAACCTCAAAATCATCTTGGAACCAATCCATATCCCTCATCCCACCTCCTAGCCCTATATAGGTGGATGACCTCCTCCATTACATAAATCCAACCACATAATCTAGTAGTGTGTGTCATTAGTTACACCCAAGGGTCTCATTACCTCAATATGTTCATACACCTAGCAATGTAATAATAAGTTGATGCTGATTCCATAGCATCGATGTACCCTAAAATCCCATAACTCACTATATACCTGCACCAATAACACCTATGCCCAGCTAAACAAAGTCTTCCCTAGGAGCATCTCAACTAGCATACTAAGCATCATAGAGGGAAATCAGCCACTAACTAAATCTGGTAGCATAAAGCTCATCAGAGCCATAATCATCATCATCACCAAGAACCTATCATTAGGACAAAACTAAAACATAGGGCCATACTTGAATCCACCTACATGGAACTCTACCTATCATCAATCATCACCATAAATCTATTCTATATAATAGTCCTACTCCTTGTTCTCTATATGGTATATTAGATCCCCATGGATGGGTAATCAAGTAATCCTCATGACATCCTCGAGTAATATCATGATCTCACCTATCAATAACCAAAATGTGCTGGTCATTGGGTCCCATCTCTTGATCAATGATATAACATCCCTAGATCTCAAACCACATGTTGACAATGTCATACTAAACCTAAGTCTATGACGTCTATGTGTCTTCACTCCTCATTGCTCATCGCATCTCTTACCTATGCAAAGAGTATGGAAATATGATCCCTCACATGAATTTACTCTGAGGCTTGAATTTCATTGAATATGTTAAAAAAATATGCCTACATACACTATTTATTGATTCTATAATCTCAAAACATGTATAAACAAAACAAAACCAAAATAGGTCACTACTTTCTAACTAGGCTAAAAACACCTTTCTCTTTGGCACCAATCATTGATGGTTCTCCCAACCATCAATGGTCTGCTAGGCACTTTTTGCCTTGAAGCCTCAACCATCAATGGTTAGGGTGACTATCAATGGTCCTATAATACCATCAATCCATGGCTTTTTGTGCCCTACCCATAGCCAAATCCATCCCTACAATCCCATTTTTACAACTACACTAATTTACACTATGAAACTACATCTTACCTACCATTTTTCTACCCCTTAGTTCCCAGATTCTCCACATTTTACCTAATTTTAAAACTAGGGTATTCATAAGTCCAAACCCTAATAGTTTAACCTAAAATTTCACCAAATCCTCTTACTAAATTACCATTTCATAATACATAAATCTACCACACTAGCATAAAGACACAAGCTCCCTACCTCATCTTATGACTTGTGCCATGGATGGAGCTTGTATCCCTCCCTTTAGCCATGCCCCTATCTATCATCCATCTTAGTCAATCACCAAAGCACTGGTTCAACCAATCATAACTCCTCACCCCATAATCCACTCTATCAACCCTTGGTATAAAATAACATAGTCACCAACTGCTCTAGCATAACTTTCAAAGGTAAAATGTAAAAAGTAATATTGACATTTTGCTTTAAATTTTTATCTAGTTTAGCTTTTATGGTTTTCACCTTGATTGTTGATGGTTAATGTGAACATTGATAGTCAACCCTAATCATCGATGGTCATATCCAACTTTACACCTACCTTACCACAGGATATTCATTTACATCCTATCCCCTACCTACCTATTTTCAACACCTACCTTACCCATGCAAATATAACACCTTTCTAACAAGAACTATAATTGGCCTAAAGATGAGGTGGGGTCTTACATCCCCTCATCTCTATAGGTATAGTTTACTTAACTAGTGTATATAGAGTCAGCTCAGTCGTAACTACCCACCACCACCCCTTTACTCACCTCGACATTAATCATTTTTTACCTTAGTTTTTTTCAAACAATTTGTAATCCCTATATTTTGGTTCTTTTGAATGCACTGACTAAATTTTCCATGTTACTTATACACATTTTGCACCACCTAGTGCACTGACCTAAGCATGTATGTCTTCTCAAGAACACTTCCTCCCTCAGATACTCATGACATTCAACCTATTAGTGTTTTCCAATTGACATACTAGACTTGTTTTGGAGACTAATAGGTGTATCCCACTACCATGCCTATAATAGTTGCATGTTACATTGGTCACTTCTCTTTAATAAATTTTAAACCATTGGCAACTTTTATCATTTATGTAATTTTAACTCTCGTACTTCATCATATTTTACATGTTGACTCTATGTTACAAATGACCACCCTTATCACCATACCTATCCATTTATCAAACCTTGACCCGATTCTATTTTACCTCATCACTTCTTAGTTTGAGGGGGAATACCTCCTCCTAAACTCAAGATAGGCCTGACTTCACCTAGCTTCTATTTTTGTTCTATAGCTTATCGATTCAAGCCACATAACAAAAAAGGGCAAAATATATACACCAAAATCCAATACATTTGGATTCTAACTATCAAATATTTAGATCCTCTAAACAAACCAAAAATTACTTTTGTTTAACTGATCAACCTTAAAAGCAACCTTTTTGGCTACTTGTAACTGATGACGTCGACCGTCGATGGTTAGGATAACCATTGATGGTCACCTAACCATCGATAGTCAAGATAACTATCGATGGTTGATCCCAACCATCTAGGCTTTTTCATGCAAACACCAACAAATACCCACTTACCTTTTCTAAATATAAGTTATTCAAATCCTCTTTTGAGACCTTATATGAGCAATTTATAATTAGAAGAACCTCATAGACTTCTACTTCAGCCCTGGCCCTTCCCTATAATAAGAGGAGAGCAACAAGAGATCAATCCATCTATAATTGTTATCAAGAGCTTGGGTACTCAAAGTTTCTTATTTTAGGTCATCTAGCATGATCAAACATTATCAATTTGGGAGATCCAATCTACCATTGCCTCTTAGATTAAGTTTTCAAGCACAGTGATTCTACTAGAATCAAACTAGATTCCACCTACAAATCGGTAGCATCTATCAATAAATCAACCCATTTTTGGTGAGTCAAGTATTTTATTACTATTTTTTACCTATTTTCATCCCTTTTGAAATTAGCATACCTAGCACCAAACTCCCAAAATTTATTTTTTGAGTCATGTCACAGCTTTTGATAAGCCTAAAATTTGGATAGTAAATTGTTGACTATTAGATATAACCATCAATAGTCAAACCTAACCACTGATGATCACCCTAACCATCGATGGTCACCTATGGTAGGTTAAAAACCAAAAATCTAATCTAACTCTCTTACACCTAACTAAATCTACTTTTCTATGTCTCTTACCACTCATAGGCCCCTTTCTAATTTTGTAAGTTATACCCTAACCTGTTATCACTAGTATTAATTAGTCTATCACTAATTAGATCATTTCTAGTCTAATTTTCTAACATGTTTTCTTGTATTTGATTTCAGTACCTTATGATTATTGATGCAAATATCTCATTTCTAGTTTATCAACTTGATTTTTTAAACACGGTGGATTGACAACCCCTAAGGAAGCCCACATTTTTGGGATCTAACCAATGCTCGTAATCTACCAAATTATTTATTTAAAAAACAAATTTTATTTAGTGTTTTCTTATCTATAGGTTTTCCTCCCTAACCAAAGAGGAGTTCATCATAATCTTCTGATTTAATACATGCACTTTTATCAAGTATTTCTACCACAACCCATATTTCTAGTTTTACTACCTTCTTTGTAATAATAGTGAAATTTGAGTGAAACACTCTTGTCCAAGTAGAAAAACACCTAATTTTTATAGTAATAGGCAAAAAAATAATCTCAAATATAGTTTTTACACATCTAGATCAATCAAAATTAGTAGTTTTAGTACAATTTTCTTAGGAAATCTAGATATAGGGGTATCATGCACAACATGATGACTCTCACTTCCAATTTCAAATTAGGTAGTTGACATAAATTCTAGATCATAATCCATTTTTAGACACCAATGATTGGGGGTAATATGCATGGCATATTGGTCTTCTTTGTTTTATATTTTAGTTTATTACCTAGGCATTCTTAGTGATTACGTGCCTTACTCCATTTGTAAGTGGTTGGCATCATTTCTCAAGTTGAAATTTCATACAAGTTTAACTTTTCAATTACCTTGGTTCTCGAGTTAGTTTTCACATAAGCATATTGCATCAATTTCAAAGTGGCTTTCATACAAGCCTAACCTCTATCTTTTGAAATGGCCAAGATTGGCCTAGTTTCCAACATACATTTGGCTATTCATGCCACATTGTCAAACTTTCAGAGCATCCATGAGATGCATGAGTCATCTCATGTGACATCTATTATATACAGGTATAACTTCATAGCTTCACTTCATAAGGCAATGGTGGAGCCAAACGGCCAGTTTTTGTATTCTTGAGACACCTATCTAGATGGATTAGACACATAATCTAAACATCAATTATCACATGCATGATCATCTAGCTTCACTCAATAGGTGATAATGGAGCCAAAGGACTTGACTTTACATTCTTGAGCCACTTTCTAGGTAATTGAGCACTCATGTCCATTTATGATATAAATTTTGGTACAACATCATCCAGCATAGTCCAGTATTACTCAAGCTTACTTAGGATCACAATAGGTTTTATATTGGTTTGCATACTTGCTGATGTGTATTCATTCCTTTCTCTTCCTTTTTATTTTACTCAACTTTTGTATGTTCTTATTTTATATCAAATATAATTTAAATGATCTACTCTTTGTCCATTTTGAAGATTCACACTTTCACATTGTGCTCTTTATGCACTATCTAACATTACTCAGTATCACACAATCTTCATGGGCTTCACCTTTGTAGGTAAGTTCAAGTACGCTTTCTATTTTTTCCTTTATCCTAGTATTTCACTTTGTTGCATCACTAGAATAAAGGGGAGGGAAATGTAGTCATGTAAAATGTAAAATTTGGTTACGTTAGTGTGGATAATGACATCCAATCCATAGGTCCTCATATGTGCTTGTATAACCCTTATAGGCTTTTCTTTCATCGATACTCAGTCATCCACAGTCTTCCAAACTCAACCCTTACAGACCTAGATAGCTCTTTTAGGCCCAGATCCATCCTCCTAGGTCTCATTCCCTTTAAAAAATAATGCCTAGCTTGGATAGGAGTGTTGAAACCCAAGGTGGCCTATTTTAGGTGCTATTGTCCAACTGCAAATTTGGTTTAAATGGTAATTTTATTTCAAATACTTATCTTAATTCATGTCAACCTAATGTAAATTCATTTAACTCATGATCATTAAATCCCCTATAGATTCCATTCAAATTCCATTTAGAAGGGTTGGCACTCATTTACAAGAGAGAAGCAAGAATACAAGCAAGTACACTCAAGCACTTTTCCCTATTCTTTGCATATAGCCTTCCAATATTATTCAAAGCCTATTCAATCCATTACATGAGTAGTTATCCATCTCAATTACACCTAGTCTCATATATAATTACATTTTAATACATAATTTCTGTAATCACTTCAATGAGAGAACTACATTATTTTGATCCCTCTTCAGAGTATTGGTATGTAGGTAGTATGCCCACACACAGAGTGTGAAGTGCATCTAGTGTATCTTTTACACACTAACCTCTTTTCTATCTTACCCAAATTTCCTTTAAAGTTCAAACACAAAGAGATCCCAAGGATTTTTAAGATTAAAATAGATGCACAACAAGCTCCATAGACTTTTGGCTTTGATATTTCATTGATAGAGTGATACACACCTGTCGAGTAAAACATAGAAAACTCAAATAACCTAAAAATAATGTCTAAAAAGGACTATAAAAATAAACAATAGGGTGTCCCACTTTTTATGCTCTTGTCCAATCAAGAAATGAAGTTTAAGGAACTTTTTTTAACACTATCCCAATCTTGTACATGAGTTCTCAAACCCTATCTCAGACAAGACAGCACAGAATAAGCTAAGTTACATTTCTCCTTACTCTCTTACTATTTTCATAAAGTTTAAATTACAATTAAATTTCAAAAATAATTATTTATAATTAGGAACATTATTTACTAATTTTCCCTACTCAGACATGTTCATTAAATAGGAATAAAACTCCATTATTCCCAAAAATAATAAAGCACATTTGCAAAACTTGCCAACTAGACTATAGGCTTGTCCAAGGATTTATTCACAATTTGATTCATCAATGGAGTCTATGAGGAAATTCAAAAAGAGGTTATAATGTGGCAACCTTAAATAATTATGGAAGCTCTGGGCTTAGTGTTTTGCTAAATTTTGTCTATTTCAAGTCTAAATAAAAATAGAAAAGAAAGTTAAGGATAAGTGATTAGAATGAACCCAGATTGGTTTGCACGTCATATCCAGACATTGTGATCATGCCTCTTTAGGGAGGACTAATTGCAAGTAATAAATAACTACCACAAAATATTTATTAGTAGATAAATGAGTGGGCTACCAAGCTATGTGCTTGTTCTAGGAAGTGTGAAACTTCCTTAGAAATGACACTCTACTTTTGAGAGATAAAAGAGTAATAAATAACTAAAAGAGAGGTAAAGAGAGAGTGAAAGAGAAATAATGTTATCATTATTCACAACCTATGTATAGCAGAGAGTGACATGGTGTAGGTGGTGTATTTTTTAATATTTTAGAAGGTGTTTGGGTAGGTTTTGGAGAGGTTAGGAAATCCATAGTCACCAATATTGATAAGGAAGTGACTAATGTCAGTTATGCTATTGAGGTTGGTGGGTGAAGGTGACTGATGTCAATTAGGCTATCAGGGTTGGTAGGGGCAATAATTTCTTGGGAGTCTATAGAAGGCTTTTTAGGGTCTGGGAAATGGTTTTGGTCAGGTTTGGGAGATTGGAGAGAGTAGTGAGAGAGAGAAAGTATGATTTAGATGGATTTGGTTAGAGGTTTAGTATGTTAGGTCAAGGAGAGACAAGTAGGGAAGTTGTATAACTTAGAATAGGTAAAACTTACTATTTTTGGCTTATTTTCTATTTCTCTTCATGCCAAGTGTGACACATAGTACAAAATGGTAAAAATAAGAAGTTAAGAATGAGATAGTTGATTAGGAATTTAGTTTTGAAGTGAGAATAAGTCTTGGGTAGTTAAGATGAGGGGACCAGGTCTTGAGGTGACTCATCAGGTGAGAATTATTCATAAAGAGAGGTGTCTAGTTAAGGTGGTAAAAGGGGTTTTTAATTAACTTAATTAAGTATTTTAAATTAATTAAATGTGTGAGGGGTAAAATCATGGGTTAGGGAGGCTAATTGTTATTATTAAAAAATGGGCTAAAAGGGGTTTTGACACAAGGAGTTATGCATGTGTGTGTGACATAATTTTGGTGTCTACATTTACCCATTTTTGTCTTATAATTTTTATTAACAAGTTTGTAATACAAAAATGGGAGTTAGATGCTCAAAGTATTAGATGGGGTATCCCCCCTCAAAATAGGAATCAATAGAGGAGAAACTAAATTTAGGTAATAGTTTGATAAAAAGGTAATTGGGTGAGTGGTGGAGAATTTAGTATCTATTAGTGTGCATATACTACTAAAATTTATAGTCAAAAAAGTCAAGAATAGGCAAAGTTGAGGAGGACTTAGATAGAAATAACCAAAACATAGCTTTTAAGTGATAGTTGATAGGTCAAAACAATCAAAGTTGTAGCTCCAATGGTTGATGTGTCCCAAATATCTGAGGTTGGAAGTGCCCCTAGGAAACACAAAAGGGTTGAAGGTGATAGGAAAATCTTAGTTACCATCTAAAACACCTAATATACATAAGTGTGCACAAAATCCAACTATAGAATAATATCATAAGTGGTCAAGATAAACAATGCAAGGTTGATGTAAAAGGGTCAATGAGCAAGGAGATACTCATGATCTCCAAACAAAGTCATTGTGGGTGAAGATTTAAGTGATCTCCAAGGGTGTTTATCATGGTTGGGGAGATATATGTGATCTCCAGTTTGCCCTAGAGCATGGGTGAAGTCTAAAAAGTCGGGGTTGATTTTTGGGGAAAACATTATTGTAATGGTGCCAACATCAGTGACATTACTAATATAGGTAATAAATAGTCTTGATATCAGCACATTAGGGAAACATTGCTAATCTTAGTAGGTATAAGTACCAATGTTAATAAATTAGGTCAAGTATGTCAATGTTCATGGTGACCAAAGCTAATAAAAAGGGGTTTAGTGGCTGACCAAACTCATTTGCAACTTGTGATTGGAGAAAAATAGAGATATGAGAATGATTGAGATGATAGAGCAAGGAGGGGACCCAACAAAAAGCATGCCACCACAAAAACTAGCTGTGCTAACTTAGAGGAGATAGAGAGATGAGGTAAGAGGCTCAATGATTTATTTTCAAACTTGATTTGGTTAGTTTGATTTTGTAGGCTAATTTAGAAGTGGGGGATAGAAATTGTTAGTAAAGGGGTAGGAAATGGGGTAGGGTAGTTTTAGGATAAGTTGAGGTGAATTTAGGGTAGATTTTTAGGTTAAAATTGTAGTTTTGGGTTTGGGTCACTCAACCCTAAGGCTGAACCAATTGTCAACATTAGTGGGTTCCATCAATCTCAACCACTATGGTACAAAGTCAGTAGGTAGATACTAACATCGACCCATATGTATGCCTACAAAGTGTCGATATCGATATTAAAATTGATGTTGGTGACTATGAAGAACTAGAAAAATTGGAGAAAGGCCCAATTTGGTTCCCTATTAGTAGTCAACTAGCCTAATGGCCAAGCTAGCCTCAAAAGACCTCATGTTGACTAAGTGCTACCTACATAGCCCAATTTAGGGCCTCAGGTCAATGTAGTTCTCCTAGAGCCTAAGAAAAAGATTTAAGGTATGATTAAAAGTGTGTTGGTGTAAATGGGTAAAAAAGGTAGGTTGAGATAGGTTAGGAGGCCTAGGGCAAAAAAGAGAGGGCATAGGGTTGAGGGTTAGGGATATAAGCAATGGGCATAGAGTTGTGATAGGTAATTGGGCCTAGGGTTGGGATAGAGAGGTAGTAAAGCCTAGGGTAGAGAGGGAAGAGTAGGGTAAATAGTTAGGTGGGTATATGGTTGAGCTAACCTTAAAAGACCCCATGTCGAATGAGTGACACCTACATAGCTCAATTTAAGGCCTCATATCAATGTAGTTATCCTAGAGAGAAGGTAAAAAGGTTATGGTAGGTTATATTAGAAAGTACATGACTTGAGTTGTGTGTCTATAGATGTAGGTGAGGATAGAGCTAACATTATGAGATCATCTACTAAGGCTTTTGATGTGTATGAGGAGGGATGTCATTCCAAATGAGTGGGAGCACATGACATCCATGGGGTTAGTAGGACTGTAATGATATTATCAAGTTGCCTAAGATGTGAGCCTTATGATAGCATTGATTTAGATGTGGGATCACACCACCAACACCTTCTATCTACCAATCAAAGAGTTGAAAATGACACAGGAGGATGTTTATAAGATTTTAAGACTACCACTCTAGGGTGAGGATCTCTTCACATGCTCAAGATAGGAGCATGATATCCACATGGTGGCATTGTATGGAAAGTATGTTAGCGAGGTGACTTATCATTCAGTGAGTTTTACCTACAATCCATTGTGTATAGCCGATAAGGATTAGCATCAACTAGCCATCTTAATGATGATCAAGATCATACTGTATGCATTACCAAATTGAGATGGTGGTAGATTTCTAATTCCATTGATAGGGGTGCTTGTATAGATGGTTGAGTAGTAGACTATTTTTGCATGGCATCTAGTGTTTTTAGCACAATTATATAGAGAGTTGTGGGTTTTAAGACTATGATAGTAATACCATTTATATGTTAGCCATCTACTACACTATTGGCCATATGAGCACATCATGGTGACATGACCATTGGGGTTACCTACCATGATTCTAATTGACTCAGGGTTCATTTTAGATGGTGGAGAGAGGGCATGACATAGACCTAAGTGGATGGTGTAGTGTACAATATTGCCTATTATAGATGGATGATTGAGGGTTTGATCCCTGTGAATATTTTATGAAGACCCTACCTGACATACCCAATATTCTAAGGATAGGCACAGTAGCTACTTAGATTGCATATTTCACTATGGGTTAGGGGGAGATGAGCTAGTGAGTTAGAGATGGTACCCATGGCACAGGTTAAGAGGAAATTTGGTCTACTACAAGATATTCCACCTAACTTCCATCGATATAAGAAGGATGACATAGAGGCACCCCTACCATTGCCTTAGGAGGCAGATGGACCAAATTTTGAGGAGATACCAATAAGGCCAAGTGTTGGAGATCCAAGGTGCATAGTGGCATATATATCTTGATAGGCAAGTTTACAACTTATGGTGGAGGTTAGGAGGCTACCACCAGATTTAAAAGGGTTGGTGAGAGAGAGGGATGTAGTTGTATAAGCATGAGATGTAGTAGTGCAGGCTAGAGTTACAAGACAAGCATAGGTATAAGCCTTACAAGGGTAGGTGGTGATGTTTCATGGCTAGGTTGGGGAAATGCAAGGCTAGGTTACAACATTATAGGGCTAGGTCTGAGCATTACAAGGTCAAGTGACTATAGTGATAGTGAAGAGGGATAGCCTGAGAGCAGTAGGTCAGGCTACTCCTCCTCCTCCACCATAGGGACCAGTATAGGCTAGGCCATCATTAGTTGTTATGAGACCACCATGCACTATATCTCTAGAGAGATATACTACTACCTTGGATGAGATTACCTATCAATGATTTTTCATATATTCGATGATATTTTGAGTTTAGGGAGTAGGAGAGATCTATGTCATGTGCCATAGATTCTAGTACATGTAGTTGCAGATAGGCTGAGAGTGGCAATGACACTGCTTTGTCATGACCACATGGAGAGCCTTGATGATCTTGAGTGCTAAATTTTTTCATTTTTGATTATATTTATTATATGCACACCAGCCTATGATCCAAAGATGTGAGATGTATATTTTGAGAGAGAGAGATGATATTGTAATGATGTGCATTTGTTATAATCATGTATATATATGAGATGTTTATTTATTGTGATTTTGAGATGTTTTTATTGTGATTGTGATGAGGATATTGACGTAGATGATGATAATATAGATTATGATTTTATAGATGATGATTATTTAATGATGTGTTAATTTTGATGTTAATGTTGATCATGTTAGTTGTGTTAGACTAGCCTTTCCCATATATGTGATGGTTTATGCATAGTTGGTTTGTTAGTTTCATCTTAGCATTTTTTCATATTTTGTGATGGTGTATGATTAAAATGAATAAGTTGGTTATGTTATTTTATTTTAGCATATATCCATATTTGTGATGGTGTATGCATAAAATAAATTGAGTAAGCTTTGATAGTGTTGGTATCACATTGTTTTTCATTTCAATAGAGAGATCGACATGTGATGTGGATGGGAAAATAAAGAGGTAGAATGTTCATGCACTGGTAAAGACCATAATCAGAACATAAATAGGCTCAATAAAATGAGCCTCTTTCATGACTTATATCTTTGAACCATTGTGTTTGTTAGAGAAACATCATGTTTACCTTATGTTAAGTGAGCGTCATAGTCCCTTGAAATAGTATGAGGGAAAAAATGGTAAAATGAGATAAAATGTTTGGCTAGCATAACCTACAAAGTGGGGATGATATTCCCCTTTTGTGGGTGACCCAAGAGCTACTAAAGATAAGTCCATGACTTAAATCTTTTTTTTTACTTTTATTCATGGAAAATACTATAGAAACTTAGGAGTTTTCCACTTTGAGGTCAAAACCATACCACTGTGTAAGTTAACTAAGTGTATAGGAGTAAGGGTAAAGAGGAAGGGAAATGAATATAATAAGGATGCTCAAGGGAAAAGCTCAAATTAAACACAAGTTGAAGTGACACTTGGTTAACAAAACAATAGTCATAGGTGTAAGACATTTAAAGGCTCAGACTTTATCCGTCCTTTGATAGATGACAAGTGATAATTTTTTGAGCCATACTTGTGAGTTATGATATAGGGTCCAAGCCAATTAGGAGTAGATTTACCCCATTGGCTATTCTCCATGTTCGTCACATGTTGATTTTTTTTAAGATGAGATCTCTGATATTGAAATCTTGATCTTTGAGGTTTTTGTTATAAGTACATTTGATACACTCTTGATATATATGGAGGTGATTTAGGGCTATGAGATGGTGCTCATAAAGCAATTCAATTTGAGCCAAATGTTCTTTGTGAAAGTCATCATTAGTAAGTATGTCTTGTAGATAAATGCGAAGAGAAGGAATTTAGAATTTAAGAGGTAAAATAGCCTATGTCCCATATACCAAGGAAAAAGGTGTAGCAATTATAGGGGTTTGAATGCTAGTGTGGTAAGCCCATAAAGCAAAAGGAATGTGTGTGTGCCAATCATTACCTATATCATTGACTACCTTCATGATAATTTTGGTCAATGTTTTGTTAGAAGCTTTTGCTTGTCCATTTTCTTATGGATAGTATGGTGATGAGAAGCTTAATTTGATTCTAAATATATCATAAAGATTTTGAATAGTCTTATTTCTTAAAGATTTATTGTTATTTATTCTAATTTTATGAGGGACACCAAAATGATAGATGATGTGATGGTTGATGAAGTCAACAATTTCATCAGCTTTATTGGAGATGAGAGGGATGGCCTCAACCCACTTGGTGAAGTATTCAATGGCAGTAATGATAGAATGATGATGAAGGGATGAATGAGGGTTAATCTCCTTGATTAGATCTAATCCCCATTGGGAAAAGGGCCAAAAGTCTTTGGTGACTTGTAATGCATGACTCAAAACATGAATAAGGTTAGCATGTTATTGACACTTGATACAACACCAAACGTAATCAGCACATTCTTTATGAAGTGTGGGCTAATAATAGCCAAGTTAAAGGATACATTTGGTAGCTACATGACCATTGAAATTCCAACCACAAATCCTATCATGGACTTCCTTAATGGTGAAGGGAGTCTTAATACTAGTGAGGCATCTAAGAAGAAGACCATCAAAACCTTACTTGTTTAGAAGTCAAACTAGCATAATGTAATGAGTGGCACATTTTATGTAGGCACGTCTCCCATTATGTGAGAGATCAAAAGGGGTAATAGAAAAAGAAAAGTAATCCATGTGTTACTTGTACCATAGGTCATGTTGTTTGGATGTTACATTTCTGATAAAGAAGATGTTAGTTGATACATAGGATGGTAATGTTAAGTGATGCATTGTACATATATTTTTGAGGAAGAGGATGAAGAGGGTATGTGTGAAGAAATTGAAGCCATTATGTCAAAAAATTTGTTTGTAGATCAAGGAATATTTTTTAAGAGATAAGAGTCAAATGATCCTAAGAGCGTATCTACATGATGTTTATACCATTATAGAATTTTTTTTTTGCATAGGTAGGAACCATTAACCTAGTTAGCCACTAGCTAAGAATCACCAAAAATGGTTATAGATTTGATACCCAAGAAGAGAGTTATTTAAATTCCTAAAATCAAAGCCTCATATTCAGCCATATTATTAGTGCATTCAAAATCTAGTTTAAATGACAAAGGCATAGGTTCACCATATAGAATAATAAGAATGACCCCCACACCCCCACCATATTGACATTTAGATCCATTAAATAACATCACCATTTGATAGGATATGTCATTGGTGGAGAGCATTGTGATGGATTCATTAGGGAATTCGAGGTTTGAAGGTTTGTTGGTAGGGAAAGGGGTGGCAGCTAACTAGTTAGCAATTGTATACCCCTTAATAGAATTTTATTGACTGAATTATAACTTGAATTCAATAAGAATCATGAGCCATCAGGATACATGTTGGTTGTGATATGGCTTAAAATGCATGTATTTAAGGGGATCAGTATGGGTGACCACATAGGTTTTGTGATTTAGGAGATAATGGCAAAGCTTGGAGGTAGAAAAGACCAACATAAGGAAAAGTTTTTTAGTATGGGTATATCAAGTTTCATAATCAATAAATGTGTAGATTATGTAATAAACCACCTAATCTCAATGTTGGTCATCTCGATGTGCAATCATAGCACCTAGAGAATGGTGTATTATGGAGATGTATAAGTAAAAAGACTAATTTTTCTTAGGTGGAATAAGAACTAGTGGGGAAAGGAGATATTATTTAAGTGCATCAAAAGCTTGTTGGAAATTTGTATTCCAATAGAACGAGACATCCTTTTTGAGGAGATGGTGGAAGGGTTGGCAATGATCTGACAATTGGGAAATGAAGTGGTGAATTGACTAAAGTTTTCCTTACAGGCTATAAAGTTATTTTATATTAGTAGGTGGAGGCATATATAGGATTGCTCTAACCTTATCAAGGTTGACCTCAATACCATAGAGATAAATAATAAAACCTAAGTGCTTAGCATAAAAAACACCAAAGACACATTTCTTTGGGTTTAGTCAAACATCATATTGGAGGAGATGAGTAAATATGGTTTTGAGAATTGTCAAATGGTCTTGGAAAAGTTTAGACTTATCAAGTAAGTCATCCACATAATCTTCCATAATTTTATGTTGGAGATCATGAAAGATGTAGGTCATAGCCCATTGGTAGGTCACACGAATGTTATTCAAGCCAAAAGGCATGACCCGATAGCATAAATTCCCCCATGGGATAATGAAAGTTGTCTTATGTTAATCCTCAAGAGTGACTAGGATTTGATTATATCCAGAGAACCCATCCATAAGTGATAGCATCTCATGGTCGACTGTTAGATCAACAAGTTTGTCAATACTTGGTAATGGGAAGTTATCTTTTAGACATGTGAGGTTTAAATCATGATATTTAGTGCAAATTTGGATTCCCTCAATCTCTTTTGTGATAGTAATAATATTGTAAATCCATTATGGGTAGTCAATGGGTTAGATAAAGTTAATAGAAAGGAGGCATTAGAGTTATTCTTTGACAAAGAGAGTAATATGAGGATGCATCTTACAAATCTTCTGCTTAACAAGTTTGGCATCTTAATTGGTGATAATTTTATGGGTGATGATAGAGGGGTAAATACCAAGAATGTTATTATAAGACCAAGTGAAGGCTTTGCTATGGTTATTCAGAAATGTGGCATAATCAACTTGTTCAGAGGAATCCAAAGATTGGCCAATCTTGAGGATGCAAAGGTTATCATGAGAGGGCAGATTGATATCAATGGTTGATTCATTTAACATAGCTTGTGTTTTGAATGGAAGTGATCATTAGATATAAGAATCATCTGTACCCATATATGTGAGAATTTCATCATCATCTTGACATTGGATAGTGTTAATATTGGGAGAGTTATCATCAATTATTTCAAGATGAACGAGAGGAAGGGACCTTGTTTCCTTACCCTGATAATAGGTGAGAGGCCCTAAATGGATGGCATTTATTGAAAAAAAATTAGGAGGTATAAATACCTCTAATTTGGTAGGTGATGGTGGAGAAGGAGAAAATGTTTTTTAATAATTAGTACATGGGAAGTTTTAATGAGTTTAGTTAATTCATCATATCTCACTCCATGCCTCTTTTTGGCATTTTCAATGGTTTGGCTAGTGGGATATTCAATATGTGTATAGAAACCTTGTTCATAATAAACTAAAATAAATCCTTTTTAGGAACACCTATAGAGATAGGTGTGAGTGAATCCAGGGTTACTCAAGAAAGAAAAGTCATGGGTTAATGGTTGTGGTGAAGAAGATGGATTGTTGATAGCAAGAGCCTAATTAATTTCCCCATATGTGAAATTAGTTTCAAAGGTTAGGGGGCCATAAGGGATGACTATCCTAATGAGAGGATCATAATTTAGGTGCATGTGAAGCCTTCCATACTCTTGTGGAATATAGAACATGTCAAGTGTCAATAAATGATATTCACTGAGTGACAAACATATAAAAGTCTCCTCCATGGGATCCATGTCAGGTATTTATGTTACCAATATCTATGTAACCAAGGGAGTGTAACTTGTGGAAGATTTATAATTATCATGAAAAAAAAGATGATGTATTCAATGGAATGAGAACATCATTGGGATTATAATTCATGTTACATGTTTTAAATGGAGGTGGATCAGCGGGTATAACATGCACTTGTCCATCATGTTCAAACTTGATATAGTGGTGTAAATTTAAGGGTACACATGCCATATCATGTATCTAAGGTCATCCAAGTATTATTTTATATTGTAATTCTCCTTATACAACATATAATATCTCAAGAATAGTGCGAGGACCTACATGGATATGTAAGACAACAGTGCCCATCGTAAAAGTTGTGGTATCATTAAAGGAGTAGAGTACTGCATCGGTTTGAGACATGAAATTATTAGGAAGGGCTAGCTATTTGTATGAATAATGTTAATACTATCTCCCCCATCGATCATGACTCTATTGACATGAGTTTGATCAATATATGTGGTAATAAAAAGGGCAGAATCCTGATCTTCAAGGTGTTGAAGTGGAATTTTTTAGTCACTAAAAAAAATTAGGGAGATGGAATTAAGGGAGATAACCAAAGTTGTAAGAGTTTTTGGATCATTAGGTTGTACCTCAATAGCTTCTAAGTCACTAATCAAATCTTGATAATATTGGGACAAGTTTTGGATTAACTCATATAAAGACATTTTCATAGGAGTTTGGTGAAGTTGTTTCATTATCAAGCTTTGAATAACATCTAAATATGTTAGTTTAGGGACACCCAAGATGGAAATCTTAGGATTATGAGGAGGAGTGTCTTTGGTATATGGATGAGCCCAAGATCAATGACCTTTTCCTTACCTTTATCCTTCTGGTTTTGTGATCGTGTGGCCACATTAACTATGTTGATTTGAAATATAGGTGAAGGAAGTAGCAAAGGGGGTATGACCACATCTTTGGGTTTGAATTTAGGTGGAATAGAAGGATGCATTTTGGATGACAATGGTGGAATAATAGGAAGGTTAATCAGAGTATTATCAAAGAAAGTGTTGACATCAAAGTGTTGATGAATGATTGTTGTGAGGGCTTTACAACTCTCAGTATCATGTCCAAGTGAAAAATGATATAAACACACTTGTGTATCATTAAACTAAGATGGCTTCATTCCAAGAGGAATATAAGGCTTAATGGGAGGAAGAGTTATTATAGGAGATTGTAATAACTGACATAGTAAAAAGCCATGAGAGCTTGCAAGTGGGCTTGCACTTGTGCTAATAAGAGTAGACACCTTCTTGTGTTTTGGTGTTGAAAAGGTAAGTTTAGATGGTGATTTCTTTGGTGATGGTGGAGTTACATGCTTTTCTGACACTTTCTTAGTGTTAGGTATCTTGGTGTCAAATTTCAAAGGCCTACTAGATGGAAAAGGTAGTAGTGCAGGTAACATAACCTTTTATTTTTCTTGGGGCAGCAATATTCTAACTAAAGTAGAGGGGTGTGGTCCCAAAATGGATGGTAAAATTGAGGTTTGAAGAAGGGATCAGTGAGATCTAGGAATCTTAACATTTTTTTGTAATTCAAGCCATGAAACTCTAACTTGTGGTTGAGGAGTTAAATATAATTTCACCTATGGATGAATTAAATTAGAAATGAGGCATACACCTAAAGGCCTAATTTACCTTAATATGGTAGATGTCTATGAGGGTGAGGGTTCTGACATAGATGGCTGAGCTTTAGGTTCTTTTGGTGAAGAATCTCTAGCTTTGTCAAAGACTTTGCGGTAAAGGGTAGTGAGAGGGTTGGCAGTAAAGGTTGACATTCATTATGTTGGATAAGGAGTTTTAAGTTGGTCCCAAAATACCGTATGATCTAGCTTCATAGAGTCAAAAAATTCTAGACTTTTTACCAAATGTGAGAAGGGTTTAGATGAATTTGACATAGGCCTTACAGTTGCATATTTATAAGGTTCATGTGTTTGAGAAAGAGGGAAATTATTGGTCTTTGCTACTTCAGGCCAAAGATGAGAAAGAACCATAATGGGGTCTTCTTCGATAGAGAAAGGAGAAGAGGCATGATCTTCTATGGGTAGAGGAGAGGTAGGCAAAGAAGGTTCCTCAAGAAGTTAGAGAATAGGCATAATTGCTCCCTCAACATGTGGGTTAGGAATAGGTAAAGTATGATCCTCCATAGGTAAAAGAAGGGGTAAGAATGGTATAATTGGAGTAGGCACAATAGGTCTCTCATCTATTATGGGAGTACATAATATTGACTCCTCTAAGTGTAAAGGTGGATTAGATGGGGTAATACTCTATATAGGTGGGGGAGAGGTAGGCAAAGAAGGTTCCTCAAGAGGATATAATAACATAATGATGTTCCCTTCAACATGTGGTTAAAGAATGGGTAGGGTGTGGCCTCAAAGTGGTAAGAGGATAGGTAATATTTATGCAAAGGGAATTGGAATTATAGTCTCCTCAGGTGGCAAAATAAGTGGTAAAGGAGGCTCTTCCTCATGAGGGAGTGGAATGGGTGAAATAGGCTCTTTGACCTAAGAAGAAAGAATGGGAAAAATAAATACCACTGACTTTGGGGGAGGAGTTGATGAAATGGGTGTCTCTTATTGAAGGGGACATGAAATTATTGGTAAAGGAAAAACCATATTAATCATATGGATATTATGATCACCTAAGTTAGTTATGGTCTGAACAATATTTTGATTGGGTGAATGGTTAGGAAAAGTGTGTTTAAACACATCCATACTTTGATTAAGGGGTGAATTAGGATTATCTAAGATGAGATCATCTCTATCAATCATGTCTTGAATAATGTTCTTGAGTGTCTTATAGCTATTAGAATTATGGCCTTTAAGTTGATGGTAACCACAAAAATCATCTTCCTTATACCAAGTTGGGATAGAATGGGAAGGGTCAAATTGTATAAGAGGTTTGATTTGAGGAAGGGTTATGACACCTTGTTGCAATAATTTTTCCAAAATGGATGTGTATGACTCCCCAATGGGAGTTTATTATCTTTGTTCATACCATTGTTGGAATTGCTTGGTCAAAGTTTGGGAAGTCAAGGAATTTGATTGGTTTGTGGTTATGGAAGACGCTGACTTAATGACCACCGCATTGGTCGATCCTTTAGATTTTTGGATAGAAGTAGAAGTTTTAGAGGAGGAGTCATTTGATTTGGAATTTTGATTCTTATTGCGCAACTTGACTTTGCCTTCATCTATACTATAAACCTTGATTTTTCATGCCATTATAAAGGCCTCACCAAATGTGTAGAAATTTTGTACCCATAGTGTGGACAATATGTGCTTAGCACATGCCCATGAAAAGAGCTCAATAAGCTTAGGTTGGGGTAAGGATAAAGAGATTTGATTGATCAAGCTTCTTTAGTGAGTGACAAAATTTGCGATAGACTCATCATCAAATTTTTGATAGAATAAAGGTCTCTTATAGAGACCTTTTTAGAAATGTTAATAGAGAAATGGTCCAAGAATATTTGTGCAAGTTAGGTAAATGAGAAAAGGGAGTGTTGAGTTATATAGCTATACCAATCCAAGGCAGCACTTCAAAGACACATAGGGAAAGTATGAAGTAGTAATACATCATCATGCCCTATTAAATAACAAGCATGTCTAAATGCTTGCAAGTGCTATTATGGGTCCTCTTTACTCTAAAAATGAGTAAATTTATGGAGTTACCATTGGCTTGGATAAGGGTGAATAGGCACATATGGATGGATGGGTTCATTAAATATTTGATCATAATATAAAACATTATTTGAACCAAAAATAGATGTCTCTAGATTAGACATCTTATCCATCAGCATCTTAATGAGGTCTGGAGGGGGATTAGTTTGGGTGATACCTCCTAAATTATAAGGAATCTGATAGGAAGTAGAGGAAGTGTATGACATAGCTTTTTGAGGTTGTGTTAGGGCAACATAAGGATAATGAGTCATAGGCTGGGGTGTGGAAAGAAAAGGGGCTTGTCCCATTGGGTTAGAGACTATGCTTTGGTTGGTTATTGTTATTGCAGGTTGGATTATTGGCATGGTTAGACTAGATGAAGGGTGAGTCATAACTCAAGTAATTATAGGAGAGAGGGTAGATGGAATAGGTACCACTAAATTCTGAAATAGGGTAAGACTTGACTAAATTAGTTGTGGTTATGAAAGTAGGGAAGTCACACCAGGGTTTAGGTGGGATTAGGTAGTTAGTGATGCTAAACTTTGGACATTATTTATAGTTGGGCTACTAATCAAAGTGGTGGTTTGGGTAACCATGGGGAAAATATTGGAAGCAACTCAAACTAAAGTTATTTCTATAAGAGAGTTGGCATACCATATATTGGGTCACCCAAAGAATTATGGGTTCGGCTCATAGCAAGGTAATGCAGAAAGGCTACCACATTGCGATCAAAAAATTTAACAAAATATTGATCTCCCTCAGGCACAATGGGAATTTGGTTAGGGTTGGAAATATCCTATATATCTAAAGTATGCTCCATGATAGAATCGAAAGTAAGAGGGGAAGTTGGAAGCAGTTATCAGATTATGTAACTGACAAGAATTTTGGTTTGAGCTCACGTCAATACCATGCAAGATGAAGTATAAATAGTCTTACTACTTTGTATTAGTGATAGAATAAAGAAAAACTAGGTTTGAGTGCAGGTAAGTGGGTTATTTTATCTTGTCATTTTGACAAATGAAAATTACATAGTCATCGACGTCAATCGCTTAACCGATGTCATTAGTAAAATTTTTTCAACATCAGTTGGATTAACTGAAGTTGATAGCTAAAATATTTTGATGTCGGTATAGTTAACCTATGTTAGTCACTATGATATCTTGGGAGATGGAAAATCCAAAGTTTTTAAAACCTAAAATTAGAGAATAGGTAAAATGATGGATGGAAGAGGTCTGTGTAAGAAGGAAGAACACTCAAAAAACTTGATATAATAGGTTATACAAACTGAGTATTATAAATAGTATTGATTTTGTGAATTAATAGGAAAACATCCTTAGCAACTACAAAATATAGAAGGCAATAGAAAAGCAAAAAAAACATACAACCAGTAACTATTAGGTCCTAGAGATAAATTTTTAGTATTGTGTTGGCTTATGCCTTAACTAGATAGTGAAAAGAGAATTTGGTTATCAAAGGTACTAGAAAGCAATATAGACCTATTTTTAGGTTAGTTTTAGTACTCAAGAGGAAATATATGTTAGACCAGGTACACGGTATGTTATAGGAACTTACTATCCAAAATTCACAGACTTGGAGCCAAGTCAAGCCACTTAGCTAAAATATACCTTCTATCTAGAGTTTATACTCTGCTAGAGAACGGAGTGGGTTCTCCCATTGGTGGTGAAATCCAAGTAGGATAGCTAGGTAGGGTAAGGTGATCCACTAGGTGATAAAATCCTGATAGGCCTTTTCTTAGGTGGGTTTAGATGTTTGTTTGTGTGAATGTGATTTAGTTGTGTAACATAGGTGCACTACAATTTATTCATAATGCTTGTAATTAACTAGGTGAGTTAATATGTAGCAAGCAAATAATGAAATACATTAAGTTTTAAAACCAAATTTGAAATGTTTAGATTTGAATGAAAATAAAGATGAAATAGGATTAGAGAATGAAATTCACTATCCTAATGTGTAAGCAAGAAGAAGTAAAGAAGAGATTCTTTTCAACTTGTAATAAAAAAAATGATAAATTACTTTTAGAGATAAGGAGAAGAGAAAGAAAAATTTAGTTTAATGCTTTTAAATAGAAAATAAAATGTTGAATTTTTAATTTAAATAGAGAAGAGAAGAAGAAAGTGAAAGAAATGAAATGTTCACTATAATGCACTTATAATAATTCTCAAAACAAGAAATGAACCCAAGGAAAACTCTAGGGTCCCATCGGGTGTGCTATAAATGTTTTGCTAAATTTTGTCTATTTCAAATCTAAAGAAAAATAGAAAAGAATGTTAGGGATAAGTGATTAGAATGAACCTAGATTGATTTACATGCCATATCTAGATTTTGTGAGCACTCTTCTTTGGTTGGGTAGGACTACCTGCAAGTAAGAAAGAACTACCACAAAATGTTTGTTAGTAGATAAATGAGTGGGCTGCTAAGCTACACTCTTATTCTAGGAAGTGTGAAACTTCCTTAGAGATGACAATCCACTTTTGAGAGACAAAAGAGTAATAAATAACCAAAAAATAAGTAAAGAAAGAGTGAAAGATAAATAATATTACCATTATTTACAACCTGAGTGTAGTAGAGAGTGACAGGGTGTAGGTGGTGTATTTTGTTTGTATTTTGGAAGGTGTTTGGGTAGGTTTTGGAGAGGTTAGGAAATCCATAGTCACTGACATTGGTAAGGAAGTGACCAATATCAGTTATGCTATCGAGGTTAGTGGGTGAAGGTGGTTGATGTTGGTTAGGCTCTCAGGGTTGGTAGGGGCAACAATTACCAAGGAATTTATAGAAGGCCTTTTCAATTCTAGGAAATAGTTTTGGTCAAGTTTAGGATATTGGAGAGATTAGTTAGAGAGAGAGAGAGTATGATTTAGATGGATCTGGTTAGAGGTTTGGTATCTTAAGTCAAGGAGAGACAAGTAGGGAAGCTTTATAACTCCCTCATAGGGGTTTAGTCAGGAATGTGTAAAGCAATGAAAAGTAGATATGAAGTGATAGCAAAGTAAATACTTAAAAGACGTACAAAATACGTGATGTACTTAGATATGGTGGTGACTAAATGATAAGTTCTAGATTGATGGCTCCAATCAAGTAGTTCAAATTGATGGCTTGAATAGAGAGAATAAGTAGGTGCTACTAGTCATCAAGAGCTTAATTCTTGATCATGATTGACTTACATAAGATAAAAATAAGCCAAGATGTTGAAATTTAAATGTTGAGAACTTGAATGCAAGTAAGAATGAATTTTCTTAATTTTTGTTAACCTAAAATTTAGGTTGGTGTTTAGCTTATATCACTGACATTGGTGATCCCATTGACATCAGCCATGGGTTGACTGATGTCAGTGGCCTTAGAATACGTTAAGCTTACTATTTTTGGCCTATTTTCTATTACTTTTTGTGTCATTTGTGGCACCCATTACAAAATGGTAAAAATAAGAAGTTAAGAAGGAGGTAGTTGATTAGGAATTTAGTTTTAAAGTGAGAATAAGTCTTGGGTGGTTAGGATGAGGGGATCAGGTCTTAAGGTGACTCATCAAGTGAGAATTAGTCATACGTTGAGGTGGCCAGGTAAGGTGGCAAAAGGGGTTTTTAATTAACTTAATTAAGTATTTTAAATTAATTAAATGTTTGAGGGATAAAATCATGTATTAGGGAGGCTAATTATTATTATTGAAAAATGGGTTAAAATGGGTTTCAACACAAGGAGTTACACACATATGTGGGATGTAATTTTGGTGTCTACACTTAGTTAAGCTCATAAAAGACTATATCTATTATGATCATGGTGAGACACCTTTTTTTTTGGTATGGTTCCCTCCCACAACAACACCTCTTCAGGCCATCAACAACCTAGGCATTAAAATCTTTTTGGACCACTTCAACAAGTTCCAAATGAGCCCATTCAAGAAACCACCATGCTCGAGTAGGCTCCTAATGAGCCCAATCTAAAAATCATAGATCCCAAGTAAGGAATCAAGCTTTCAAAACCCTAAAATAATAATGTTAAGTGGGATGACATGTTGGATTACCAAACTGCATATTTTGAGCACTATTGTTGTAACTTTGAGGTATTGATTGTTAATATCTAAATTTCAATGATCGAATCTAACCTCATGTTTCAATTTGAGGTTAATCCATCCATCTATCTCTATGCACATCACCCTTATATTTTAGTTTTTGAGTTCACATTTTGGTTGTACATGCTCACATTTGAGCCTTAAAGGAAGAAGTGGAAGCCTAAATGAATGCATGGTCGAGCCTCCATTTGGTAAACATCTTATTTTATTATATTTTGAGGGGAAAACATTTTTAATGGGGATGGAATTTAATGTACCTAGATAGGGGTATAATAGTAGAATAGATAGTAGAAATAGTAGCATAAATAGTGAAATGTAATAGTAATAAATAGTAATGCATTAGAAGAATAATCCAACATGCATTAGAATGAGGAGTGGGGTAGATGAGAAAAAGTATCAATTAAGGGTAATATGATGTTGTAAATCATCCAAGAAGAAGCATTTATAATTAGAAATCGATATAATATGAGGTTTCCCCCTCAAAGAGGCTAGTACTATAAAGTTATTCCTTCCATAAAAGGAAATATGTGTGTAAGAAAAAAATTTAGATCAATATATGCATTTTGGATTGTTATTGTGTGAGTTTAGTTCCCTAGGTTCCTAACACACAACCAATACATTTTTCACTTGATCAATGTAGTGTAATGTCCGAGTTGATAATACATTTTGAGGGTAATAGTCACTAACAAAGGTTATTTAACTGCTCAAACTACCATCATAGTGATTAACCAACTCAATTTATATATCCCACCATGGAGTGGGGTTGAAACAATGCTAGGAGATGAATTATTAGGTCATTAGTTCCCTAAAGAACTCATGAGGAGGTGATGAACTCATGCTCACAAGCCAAAATGCATGAAAAAAAATATAAGTTAAAAGACTTTATGGTTATTTTGGGGTCATCCAAACCATATGGATTTTGCGAGGACCCTAGTGACTTTTTTTCATGATTTTGGAATAAAGTGAACAAGGAAAATAATGAGTGTTTTTGGTCACCCAAGTTCCCTAAATGGGATGGGAGGAGATCATACACACATCACCCATTTTGATAAAATAAACAACTTCAATAAACAAGCAATAAAAATGAAACTCTTAAAGGTATTTATCTAATGTGAGAGTTCGTTTTAATCACCAAAATAAAATGTGTTGTGAAGTTTGAGCCCCTTGACATGAGTTTTTTGAAACATTTTCAAAACACTTCAAAATAAACTAAGGCATGAAAAGAACTAGGTTAGTTTTAGGTACTAAATACAAAGTGTGTAAGATATAATCATGGTTAAACTTTGCTCTTTCTACCTTAAGACCTATAATTTGTTATAGGGTTTACCTACATAGAAGCTCAAAATCAAGTGAGAAAACAACATTTAGAAATTTAGCTCTTAGGTTTTCTATCTTTTGTCTCAAAGATGAATCATCATCGATCAATGCAGGGATTGATGTTGATTTATAGAGATTGACACTGATAGAGTAGATCATCAACATTTCCTACAAAAACATAGAAAAACATAGGTTTTTTTATATAAAAATGGTTAGCAAGATGAGCTCAAAACTAAAACATCTCACTAGATCCTGTAAGAAAATGGTTAAATAATATGCAGGTTATTTAAACATAGAATGACGATAAAAAGATCAAGAAAAACTTTAGTTATGTCTCTACCATGCTCTATTTTACACACAAATATCATGGTTGATTGTGGTAATAAACATTGATCTAAAAAATAAGCATTGATCCCTACCAATTTTGAAATAAAATGGCATTGATTCCTATAACCTACAAGTTGCTAAAAATAGAAAGAACTCAAAAATCAAAACATGAAGATTTTTAAGAATCCATTAGAAAAACTAAAATTAGCATATTAATCTACTTGATGATATGGAATCATTGTGTCCCATTGGGCATGCCAACATGTGAACTAGGAATTTAATATAGAGGAAAGGTTAGTCGTGTGTTAGTCTCATAAAACTAATGAAATAAACATAATAAAATCCTAATACTTCTATCCTAGACACTAAGGAAAGCTTAGGTAACAAAAACTAAATGAAAACATAATAAAAACATAAAATAAACAAGTATTCTACCTTCCTTGGAGATCCAAATGGCTTTGTTGAATGGATTTATTGGCTTGTGCATCAATAAATCTTTGATAATAGAGGTTGATTGGCTCCTTCTCTCCTTGGCACCTTAGCTTTGATGTTGTTTGGATTAAGATTTGGGCATGGTAACACTATTGCATGAGTCTTATGGAGCAAATCTTGCATAATAACTCTACAATATCCAAGCTTATAAATGAAGAGGTATGGCCTTGTATTTATATCCTTATAAATTAACTCTTACCCAAGGTGAGTTAAGATTGAGTTTATACTTGGATTGTGTTTAAACTAAAGCTAGGTGAGTTAAAACTAACTTTAGTTGAGCTAATAGTTGTCAAGTAATTATGATTACTATGCATGGCTCCCAAATTAGATATTTCAAGATATTTGTAAAGAGATTAAAACCTCATAAAGGCAAAGATGAAAGGATTTGATATTTTGGAATTTCCATTTTTAGATATTCATTAATTTAGAATGGATAATTCAATTGGACATTTAATCCTATTTAATTTGTTAATTGATTTTGATTATCCTTTTATCTCTTTCAATATTTTATCAAATATCTAAGTGCCCCACTTAATAGTTCCATAGGCCAGATTGATAGTTATGATGTTGCAAGGTGATTAGGGATGAATCTATGAGATTTTATTATTGCATATGATAGAATACCCTAAATAGGGATGCCTCAACATGATTCTGAGCATTGATGAATGATGCACATGAAAATTTAAGATGTTTAGTGATTGATATGCTTAATTTTTAATGTTTGATAATAATCAATATGAAGTCCATTCATAAGCCAATTGTGGTCAGTTTTAAGTGTCTATAACAATAGTCCCTTTTAGGCCTCTCCATGCATTGGTGTTCATAAATGACCCCTTTAGTCACTAAGGTGGAGTGGTGGAGGTTGGGTCAGACCTATTTGACTTATTTTCAAACCATGGTTATGCAAAGGAAAGGTAAATCACTCCTTTTATGGTAGTTATATAGTGTGATTGGGTTATAATTAGCCTTCATTAGGTGTTGAGAAGCCCATCACCCTCTATGCATGATGACTAGTTTTGAAAACATCTCCATCCTTACATAATGAACATGAAGTGAATTTTATCACCCTTAATGTATCAGTTATAAGGCTTAGTGACTCTATATGACCCACTTTAGCATCCCTCTTAAGTCATTAGTCTTATTTTTTGTAACATAAGTAGGTCTACTAGGATTATTAGGCCTAATTGTTTGACTGTGTGCATTTGAATGGCCATGAAATCTTGTATGAGACCTTAATAACATGTGAATAAGCATGTTAAAAACCTAAAAAAATGTTCCACATCATGATTTAACTCTTTAACTCACTACACACTTGCAACCTTGCTTCACTTAGGTGGCTAGGCCACCTTCTACTTGATTTTGAAAAATGGCTATTTTGTGTGTAATTTAAGATGAAGTTTTATGAAATTTTTTGGACATATTATGAATTGATAAGATATAAAAAGTATCGAATCATCACATGTAATGACTAGCAACTTTCCAAAGATCTCTGTACCTTAGAAACATCACAAAACCTTGAAAAAGTACCCTTTTATAATTTTTTGCAGTGTTTATATAGACTATTACCATGGGCAGGGTCTCTTCTGAGTGCACTTTGTGGTTTAGGTGTCGATTAGGTCAATTAGGAGTGTCTAGTTTCCAAAACCTCAAGTTTTCCTAGGTTAGGTCTACATTAGGGTTTAAGCAAGGTTTTGGAAGTATACCATATTAATGATGGTTCATAAATATCATACCTTTAATCCCAAACTTATATTCATGGATGTTTATTACATATACCCCCAAAAAATTATTAAAATCCTAGGGTTTCATGCATCTTGTATGGAGACACATGAGTGCAAGTTGGTGAACCTTAAGCTCTTTGTAAACCTTCTAGACATGGTTATAGTCTTAGCATTCATTCATAGAGTTGGTCCCATGAAGCCAACTTACTCCTTCATGTATCTTGATTCCATATGGGTTCCTAACTTCCCCTATGATAATCTACCCTAAGTCCCCCTACTATGAAAGTTATGAGTATCTGAATAGATAACTTGAGATGTATGTTTGGACTGTGAAACTTGAAAATGGATTAAAGTCTAAAATGGCCCTTCCTTTGAATTATCCTACCAAAAAAAACTTTATTCATGGCATGTACCATCTTCTCACACCTCTTCATGATGTGAATTATGTTCAATATGGTTTGAGTTTGCTTCAAACGTGGTGGTGGAGCTTGAGGCCTAGTCATGGCTTTTAGGCCTAATAGGCCTAGAATAAGTATTAGAAGTTTATATGATCGTAAGTGACTTATGGGGATTAATATAATTATAAAAACATTGTGATACATGTTTGAAACCTATGTACTTTCTATAACTACTTAAACTATCATCTTTATCTCATTTTCTCATGTGACTACTTATAAGTCACTATTCATTATCAAAATTGAGTGTTTGAAAGTATGTACTAGATGACCAAGTGATTTAATTATCTATTATATTGATAGATTTTTTATAAATTATGAAACATACTTTTAGGACCTAAAAACACCCTTATTTTTAAGGCCTTCATCAACTAATCCCTCTACATACTACCATACAATAGTCCTAGGTTTTGGCAAAAGTCATGCTTATGTAGCCCTGGGGACTTGATTGAGTACTATTTTTCCTCCATTGATAATATTACCATTTAGGTACCTTTTTTGAAATCCTATTACTCCCCCTTTAATATTTTTCCACACCTTAACCAATCTTCACACAAGCAAAGGTCTTTAGTTTAGGCACAACTTTATTTAGGCATATTATGCCTAATAGGCTTGTGCAGGTCACTTGGTTCCTTCTCTCTCAAAGGATACATCACCTCAATGGGAAATGTTGATACCATTCATTAAACAAGTGAAATAAACTTTTTATATATTTACACCATCTCTCTATAATGTTCTACACTTTCACTTCTTATTACTAACTCTACCTGTAGGTCTCACTCAAGCTTGCCTGTACTATTCAAGAAGGTGAGTATCATTTTAGCATCTGAGTTTTCATCCTTAGAAAAAAAAATTAATATGACCTATTCACTCAAATTTTATATTTTTTCAATGTCTAATATCCCAAAATCATGTATAACTCTTGTTGACCAATTCTTGCCCAATAAGAATATTTCCTAAAGGATTCAGCAATTCCCTACATGCTTCATGTTTCTATAGTAGGGAGGATCAATTCAGAGAATGCCAAGTTTTTAAAGAATTTTTAGGCTCTTATCTAACAAACTAGCCTTGGTTCAAGCCTCAGTTCAATCTTCAAGACCATCACTCCTGGTTCAATCCCTAGTTGAATCGGCACAAAGTTCATCACTTAGTTCAAGCATCTCAGTTAAATAGCATTGAACCATCATCTTATTGAGCCATTGAACCATTTTTGGTTCAACGGGGTTGGTTCAATGGGCTTGGTTCAAAGGGAGAAGTTCATCAGCCTTGGTTCATTAGTCCATTAGTGCACAATGGTTGAACCCTTGAATCTTTGAACCATTTTTGGTTTAATGGCTTCGTTCAAGGATATGCCCTTAGCCGAAGGGGAGTCTCCAAGTTCAAAATGCCCTAGTGGAGGGCCGGTGCTTCAAAATAAAAGGACCCAGGTAAGTTAAGTTCAAATTTCAATTTTCAAAATAGACTAAGTCTCGAATTCCTTTAGACTTTTTGCCCGAAGGAATTCCTTCAGACAAAAAGTTTGAAGGAATTCGGGCGCAGTCCATGACTAAAGCTAAAGCAAAGGCCAGGCGGGGAATTTCTGTGGACTTTTTGTCCATGGGAAAATATCCATAGACAAAATTCTATGGGGAAATTGTCTATTGAAACAAAGCCCATGGGAGCCTAGGTAGCAATCTAAAGGCAAAGAGCGACCCGCTGAAGGACCCCGAAGAGCAGGTGCCCTTACAGGGGACTCTCTGCCAAACCAAAGGACACGTTTGCAAAGGAAAAGGGAGTCACCTTCCCTTTGAGAAGGTGTCAAGAAAATACAAAAAACAAAGAGTGCCTGAGAAGGTGTAAAGGAAACTAAGCAAAGTTACAGAGAAGCCATGAAGACCCGATGACATTGTGACAAGGATGGTGACATCCCAAAAGCTGTCAAGTTTAACAGAAGAAGTTAGCCATTGGATTGCAAAACATGATGGTCGCATGGACATCAATTTTCATGAAATGAAATGGCCATTTGTTTTTAAACTAAAAGAGAGCTAACCAAAACCTAGAATGTAGCGACCCACCAGAATGTTCGCCCCTAAGGGTCGAATGAGCCAGATAAGACAAAATTGAGAAAGGACAAGAATGACAAGGTGTAGAAAAGAGGTGTAGCCTATGTTCCACATTAATTTTCAAATGCCAAAGTCAAATTTGGTGATTATATAGCATGGTTCTAGCAGGCCTCTTCTAGAAAGATGACATCGGTAGTAGTGTTTTCCTCTTCCCAATGAGGGGACGTGATAGGCCACTTGTAAAATAAGGAGCACCAAATGGGCCTCCTTGCTTCTCATATATATTGTGAACTTGTCATTTGTAAAAAAAATCTTCCACATTTTACAAGGCATAGCCCTACTAAAATTTCCACCTGAATCAAATAATGCAGTTTTACCTCTTCTTAGATAGATAGTTTGTGTATACAATGAGTGTTAATTTGTGTTTAGTCATTGTCTTTTGATGTTCTCACAAGTTTAACACCAACACACCAGTTATCTACAAGGTGCCATTTTGCAGTTGATAGGAGAAGAGCTCTTTTGGAAGTATAGAATAGAGGAAGTTAACTTATAGTGTGTATTTCACAGCAACTTGGTGAGTCTCTGTTCCTGTGTTTTCATGAGAACCTCCCTGCCATTTTCTTGTAGCCTAGTCCTTCTGCCAAGTCTAAAGTGTATGTATTTTTTTACCTAATTTTAAGTGTGGATGTGAGAAGGTTGACTTATTTTGGCGTATCACCTCCTTAGAGTAGTTTGTCTTCCTCCAATCTTTCTCCCTTTTCATTCCCCCCATTATATATATATATATATATATATATATATATATATATATATATATATATATATGTATGTATGTATGTATGTATGTATGTATGTATGTATGTATGTATGTATGTATGTATGTATGTATGCATGCATGCATGCATGCATGCATGCATGTATGTATGTATGTATGTATATATATATATATGTGTGTGTGTGTGTGTGTGTGTGTGTGTGTGTGTGTGTCTATATTAGCACTTGCTGGAAAAAACATGATGCATCAAAGGGAGCTAGCCCTTATCTAGAGACTCTCCCCTCTAGCTTCACCAGTCCCACAAGTGAGAGGAGAGTTTTCATAGTTTTGAGGAGAAGGTAGGAGCTCGGCCTCCTGCCCATGGGTGCAATTTCCTATGTCAATAGTTATGCATGCCCAGTGGGACTAACTAGGACAGGTTTTGTCCAAAGAGTTGAAGAATTTTTGGTGTGTTCTTCAACCAACCAGCCTTTGGAGGCTTTGCATCAAACACCAATGGCGACTCTAAGTTGAATCTACTAGTTAAGTAGCCTGGTGCCATTCAAAAATCATTTTTGTATATGTATAATTCTTTTGTGAAGAATCATGGGTCTTGTTTTCCTTCATATGGTTTCGATTAAACTCAAAAAATTTAGAGAATCACCTCAAGTAACTCTCCTAGTTGCCCTGCAACGATAAGGGAAGTGGCCCTAGAATTGGAGATTAACAGACTAGAGGAGTAGTATAGATATCAGTAGCAGCTGATGTATGAAGAGGAGTATTTGTTTAGGTAAGTGTAGGCCTTATAGTCCATGAAGGAGGAGGTAGCAAAATGGAGAAATCCATTTATCCAAGTCAGTCAGCCTTGTGTGCCCCTTCTTATTCTAAAGAAAGCCCCCTCTTTTATGCCAAATCCTTTCTATCAAATTGCACTTGCTCACTCCAGCTCATCAAATACATTCACTCTTAATCCCATGTGCCTGGCTTTCCAACACCAGAGGGCATCAGAACAACCTCCCATGGAGATGAACCTTCTAAACTCCTTAGATTGTGAATCTTCCATTTGGGGGAGTACCACCAACTAGCACATCCCTCTTCTAGATACCCTTCTAGTGCATCAACAGTCTCTTCCTTGCATTCCCCAACCTCCCCAAGTCTTTCAATGTGATGTGTAGATTTTGAGTTAGAGGAAGGAATGCCAAGGACTAGCTCAGAGTTTTGAAGAGGATCATCCTGGTGACCTCCAAGAAAGACTCCTTCAAGATAATCAGGCCAAGTAAATTGAAGATTTAGAGGCTAGGATGAAGCTGCTTCTTGAAAGAGAGATAGAACTTCCAGACCTCGTGTAGGAGCCCCAGGACTTTGGAGAAGGCAAAGTTGTTGCCTGTTCATAAGAGCAAAATTCCAATTCTGAGTTCCTAACTTGGGTGGAAATAGTGGAACCATGGGGCAAGAAGGAGTAAGAGCAAGGTTTTTCTCAAAACCTTGAAGAAGCCAAAGCTACTCCTCATGATAATGCTGATGACCTCCAGGAAAGGCTCTTCCAAGAGGATATAGCCAGGAGAATTGCAAAGTTGGAAGCCAAAGAAAGATTCCTCAACCAGTGTGTGATGGATGGTTTAGACCCAATGGCCCATTCCATGTCTGAACACACCCCATATACACACTTCCAAGAGAAATATTAGGCCACACCTGATATTGATGAAGTGCTAACCAAGTGGAAGGAGGAGAATCATTTGATTCTAGATCAAGGATTGCCTCCTCTTCCATGTGTTTTTCCCACTTCATCCCTTCTCAAGGAGGAACCTATTTTGCAAGAGGTAGGTGAGGAGCAAAAGATCCAATCTATAGTTCCCCAAGAGGCTATCATGAGCGACAACGAAGAAGAAATCATCATTGATGTTTCTTGTGAAGACACCATCAGCAATGGAAAAGATGCAAGTCTTGCATATATGCAGATGTTCCAGCAATATGAGGAGGAACAAACGCATGGTGATCTCTCTTCCCCTCTATTTGATGAACTTCCTTGCTATTTTGATGATGAGGATGACTATACTGAGAAGCCTGAGTTAGAGGAGGAAAGGGAGATTTCTGTCTTCCTAGAGGAAGGCCTTGAAGAAGAGAGTTATGAAGAAAGAAATGATGTTCTAAGGGATGAGCAATCATTTTGTGAGTCCATTTCAGACATCACCATAGTCACCCTTCTTCAAGAAGGCCAAAAGGAGGTAGAGGATGAGTATAAAAATATCTTCAATGAGGCATAAGGAAATAAGTTAGACCATGATATGTTACAGAGGGAATGTGCAGATCAAAGGGCTTATGGTGATGAGCTAGCAGCCATCAATTTCTTGGTGAAGAGCACCAATATGAAGGACCAACATTCAATAGGATTCTAAGGACAAGAAGAGTACATATATGTTAGAAGCATGTTTGAATCTGATCCACTCAGATTTTAGCCAAACTAGGTGACGGGTAGGAGGAGCAAGTCACCAAATCTCCTTTTCATTCAGCTACCTGCCTGGCACCATAAGTCTTCTTGCCAGGAAGGGGACTTAAGAAATTTTCCCTTTGATTTAGGAGGGAATAAAGAATACCTAGTTAGCTATATATAGTAGTTTGTTTTCAATTACTTTTCCTACTTTCCCTAAGTGCATTTTGCACAATTAGTGTTTTTAGCCTTGTGTGTTTCCCTTTGCGTGTGGGGTAAAAGGCTTCATGTTTGATTCTTGGATATTTTGGGGCTATTGCTAACTCTTTCATAGCTACATCTGACTTTGTGCCTAATGGACTACAAGGCAACTGGGATCTAAGCATAGCATGCATGCTTCCCCTATGAGTCACAAATTTGTTGACCAATTCTTGCCCAACAAGAATATTTCCTAAAGGATTTACCAGTTCCCTATAGGCTTCATGTTTCTACAGCAGGGAGGGTTAGTTCAGAGAATGTTGGGTTTTTCAAGACTTTTCGAGCTCTTTTCTGACAAATTTGGCCTTGGTTTAAGCCTTAGTTCAATATTCAAGACCATCACTCCTGGTTCAATCCCTAGTTCAATTGGCAAAAAGTTCATCACTCAGTTCAAGCATCTCAGTTCAACAGCATTGAACCATCATCCCATTGAAACGTTAAACCATTTTTGGTTTAATGGGGTTGGTTCAACGAGCTTGGTTTAAAGGGAGAAGTTCATCGGCCTTGGTTCATTAGTCCATCAACATGTGATGGTTGAACCCTTAAATCGTTGAACCATTTTTGGTTCAATGGCTTGGTTTAAAGGTATGCCCTTAGCCGAAGGGGACTCTCCAAGTTCAAAATGCCCTAGTGGAGGGCCGGCACTTCAAAAGAAAAGGACCAGAGTAAGTTAAGTTTAAAGTTTAATTTTTGAAATAGACTAAGTCCTGAATTCCTTCAGACTTTTTGCTCAAAGGAATTCCTTCAGACAAAAAGTCTGGAGGAATTCAGGTGTAGTCCATGACTAAAGCTAAAGCAAAGGCTGAGCGGGGAATTTTCATAGACTTTTTGTCCACGGGAAAATATCCACAAACAAAAGTCTGTAGGGAAATTGTCCATGGACAAAAAGCCCATGAGAGCCTGGGTAGCAATCTAAAGGCAAAGAGTAACCCACCGAAGGACCCTGAAGGGCAGGCGCCCTTGCGAGGGACTCTAGGCCAAACCAAAGGACAGATTTGCAAATGAAGAAGGAGTCACCTTCCCTTCAAGAAGGTGCTGAGAAAATACAAAAAACAAAAAGTGATCAAGAAGGTGTAGAGGAAACTAAGTAAAGCCATAGAGAAGCCATGAAGACCCGATGACATTGTGACGAGGATGGTGACATCTCAAAAGCCATCAAGTTTAACAGAAGAAGTTATCCGTTGGCTTGCAAAACATGACGGTCATGTGGATGTCAATTTTCATGAAATGAAATGGGCATTTGTTTTCAAACTAAATGAGCTAACCAAAGCCCAGAATGTAGTGACTCACCAAAATGTTCACCCCAAGGGCCGAGTGAGCCAAATAAGACAAAATTGAGAAAGGACAAGAATGACAAGGTGCAAAAAAGAGGCATAGCCTATATTCCACATTAATGTTCGAATGCCAAAATCAAATTTGGTGATTATACAACATGGTTCCAGCAAGCCTCTTCTAGAAAGATGACATCGACAGCAGTGTTTTCCTCTTCCCAATGAGGGGACGTGATTGGCCACTTGTAAAACAAGAAGTTCCAAATGGGCCTCCTTACTTCTCATATATATTGCGAACTTTTCATTTGTAAAAAAAATATTCCACATTTTACAAGGTGTAGCCCTACTAAAATTTCCACCTGAATCAAATAAATGTAGTTTTACCTCTTCTTGGATAGATATTCTGTGTATGCCCTGAGTGTTAATTTGTGTTTAGTCATTATCTTTTGATGTTCTCACAAGTTCAACACCAACACACCAGTTATCTACAAGGTGCCATTTTGTAGTTGATAGGAGAAGAGCTCTTTTAGAAGTATAGAACAGAGGAAGTTACTTACAGTGTGTATTTCACAGCATCTTGGTGAGTCTCTGTTCCTGTGTTTTCATGAGAACCTCCCTACCATTTTCTTGCAGCCTAGTCCTTCTGCCAAGTCTAAAGTGTATGTATGTTTTTACCTAATATTAAGTGTGGATGTGAGAAGGTCAACTTAGTTTGGTGTATCACCTCCTTAGAGTAGTTTGTCTTCATGCAATCTTTCTCCCTTTTCATTCCCCCCATTATATAGCTATATATATGTCTATATTAGCACTTGCTGGAACAAACATGATGCATCAAAGGGAACTAGCCCTTATATAGAGACTCTCTCCTCTAGCTTCGCCAGTCCCATAGGTGAGAGGGGAGTTTCCATAGTTGTGAGGAGAAGGTAAGAGCTCAGCCTCCTGCCCATGGGTGCAATTTCCTACGTCAACAACTCTCTAACTTGTATACACATGCTTACACATATCTATTTTAGGCCTAATGGGACAAATAGCCCTTTAAGCTCTCTTTACCATTCTGAGTCTCCCATTACTTGGAAACATTTTAATTCATATTATCAATTACCCCATCATGTGTTTCTAGCCTTTCACTCTCTTCACCAAGCATGATCCATCATATTATGTACTAAAAAACAAAGACCTTGTCTTTTAGGTGATGACCCTACCTTTTGACTGTGTATGATAGATGAGTCCCCTTTCACCATTCTCAAGTGGATCACAACATCCCCTGAAGGTTAGGGACCTCAATAAAATAATTCATATATTTCATAATATGTATACATTAACCCTCTATGAGGTCTCATATTTTTAACTCTTTCATGTGACTACCTGTGGGTGGCAGTTAGAACCTTGAATGTATAAACTTATTTGAAGGATGAGTTCCCTTCTATTTGAAGATCTTATCTTGGTAGACAATGCTCACCTTTTTTACACACAATATTCCCTAATTATCTTATTTTATCAATAATGGCATTAATCAACCACCCACTCCTCACTTTATCTATAGTCTACTGAATATGGTAATCCTACTACTATGATGATCATTCTTTGAATAGTAACATGTACCCTTTCATCTTCCTTTATTCGATTGGTATAAAAGTTTGAAGAGGTTTTTTGTCTCCAAGCTAGTCTTATCTCTCTAAACCCTTAACTTGCCTATTGGATTGCCGTGGCCCTTTTTAAGATGCCTGCACATGGTGGTGTTCATATGACTTTCTCAAATTGTCGTTGATGTTAGGTATATTAAGGAACTCCCTCCAAGTTGTAATGGATAATCATTATTAGGGGTAATGACTACCTATAAATATTATTTTAAAATGATAACTTTAGGGAACTAAAACTCTCTTTGAGACCCCACAAGTTATTCAAGTCTCTAACATAGGTCTATGTATGCCTATATTAGTCCTAATTAGGTCTTAAACCCTTTTGTCCATCTCATGAGACCATGTCATTAGGTGTAGACTGGGGGTCTAGAAGAAACAAGTAATAACCCCCCATTTTACCCTCGTTTACTTCTTATGTAAACTTCAAGGCACTTATCTCTTCTTCTCATAGCTCTAACTATACGTGGTGGATGATGTATGCCTGAATATCTATATGGTTATTAAGAATTGAATTGATGTCATACTATTGTCAAGTGTATTCTTATCATGTAAGTATCCTCCTACTATTTATTTTCCAACCTTCTAAAGCTCCTCAATCAAAAAAACCATCAACATCTCTCTTATCTTACCACTTTAAACCTGTGTATGCACTTTAGGGTCATAGTTGAGCTTGTCTCTTTTAGGTGGTGGAGATTGTATTGACACTACAACTGACCCTAATCTCTTCACCTCCATGCCCCTTCATATGGATCTTATGATTCTTTAGGTTTATTCAATATCCCTTTACACTTTCTAAATCTCATGCCAGTATCCCTCCACTTATTTGGATTGACTTAGGATTTTAGGTAGTTATGAAGTATATTTGATAAGGATTAGGAATGAGTGTGGTCTAAGTAGAGGTTAGTACATAATAGGTAAGTAATGACATGGGGTAGTAGTATGAATAAAGTATAGGATTGATGTCTATCTTTGAAACAAATTAAGGACCTTGTATAACTACCCTGCCCTCCTCATACCAAGGATGTCACACCTTTATCATCACAATCATCATAGAGTAGGACTTAAAGGGTTATTTGGCCTAATGATGGCTTATTTGAGTGCTTGTGTGAGGTAGAAGAGTCTCAAATGGATTCAAGGGAACCATTAACAAGTCCAAAACACCATCAAACACCTCCACTTTATGCACCAAGATTATGCAATATGGGAAACCTATCTACAGATGCAGAGAACATGAATATTTTCTTTCTCTCACACCCCACACATGTGAACTAGGGGTAGAGGGTGATGTATAAGGTCTATGAATAAACTCTTCAAAAATTTACCAAAATTCTTGCCATTTTAACCCCTACACAGATGAAGGTCATTAGAGTGACTATATTTTTATCTATTATTCATAGAGTACATATCCCTAATCCATAAAAAAATTTAATGAATGAGAAGGACAAGGGACCCACTTACTCTCCCCGTAATCTCAGATCTTGATGTTCTATGTCATGTATGAAATAAATGAAAACCTAAAAGCTTTTCTGGACTGTCAAGGAGCTCAATAGAAGGGAGAGGTCTATTTTGGGCATATTTTTCCTCATTTTGATATTAAAATTCAATGGAACATCTAACATAAACCCATATTCAACATATGACTCCCATCTATATGGACCTGGATATACAATTCTGTATAACATGCTAAACAACTTGAAAATTCTCCTTTTTCTACATTTTCTCCATGTTTCTAACCTTAAACCACCATTGGAGGGTAGAGGGAGGGAAAATTTGAGTTAAATGACATTTTAAAACTAGTGGTATAGTGGGAAGAGTTGAAAACACACATTTTTCTCGTGTGGGATCTATTTGGTGAGTGGGGAATGAATATGAGTTTTAAAATGGACCTTTAAGGATACAAAATGCCTAGTCATGAATATATAATGAGAATGGGGATTATTTATACCTTTATAAACAATGAAATACTTGAAAAATACCCTTTCCAAATATTTTATAATGAAAAAATACTCATGTGAGGTATTTAAGGGTCATTTAGTGGCTTTTAAGGGTGGATTAAGGTTTGAATTGGGCTTGGATAGGTGTATCATGAATAATGGCCTTAAATACATCATTCACCTCATGTTAGTACTTCAAAAAAGTATTAGACACCCTTACATCCCATTGGAAAATCTCTCCCCTATTGAAATGGCTTAGACATTCCTAAAACCATAAGAATTAGAAACCTTAAAATACCTAAATTACCTTAACTTTTGATAAAAGACCTTAATCTTGACAAACATGTTTAAAACCATTCACTAGACCTCACAAGACATCTTGACACTCTCTTGATCACTCAATGATCACCATGGCATTGTTACATCACAAATAAACCTCAAAATAGTTACGATATGATGGATTCACAAACAAGCTTAAACACATACCATGACACTTCTAACAGTGCTAACAAGGTTCATAAATGAGATTAATGAAGAAAACACTATGAATGGGATCACCATGTGTAGGCTTAGGTGGGTTTCATGAAAAGTTTTTGATTATAGGGGTTGGAATTTAGGTTAGGAGGAAAAATTTCTAACAATACCTTCATCCTCTATCCCTAATGTAAACTCTTTTGACTTGACATTCCAATAAATCTCTATAGGGAAGTATCAATTGTTAAATCTTAGTACCTTATCAACCCCTTGGCAATATAGATGCCTTAGACAATAGTATACGTACAAACCCAACCTATGATACATTATCCCCTTTAGAATTCCTCACCTCCAAATATACTTAACCTATGGAGGAATCAACCAATCCCCTTTATAAGGGCAAATTCAAATGAATACCAAACCATTCACAACTAACTTTTCCTTTCTCAACAAATCACCCTTCATGAAACCTATATACAATGATGTGATTGTAAAGGCTTTAGCCTAGGATGTTATGAACAAGGACCTCATGAGGTTACATTAAATTATCTTAGAAAACTATAGGATAAACATGGCCTTGGTTTCAAGTAAACTCTTGATGTTGATGATGATAATGCTTTGATGTCCCATATCCCTATGGATGTGGATGATGAAACTCACTTATCCCCTCTTGGTTACCCTATGCTAACTGATGACATCATTTGCATCCTACCTAAAAAAAATTATTATCACCATTCTCTTAAAATTGCTAACTTATCAAAATAATGAGAAAACCATATCCCATCCCCTAGATTTTAATAACCTAATAGATGAAGATTCTTCCTTGGTCTACATAATGGAGTGTCAAGATGATGACTCTATTTTATCTTATTTAGTGTAAAAATATTCATATCTAAAGAATATCATACCATTTGAGTCTCCTAGTCTTTTAAATTAAGTTACAACTAATAGTAACATAAGGATGCTCAAGGTCCCATGAAATATCAAAGTGAGCCAATGTTTATATTCTCAAGAACACCAGGATTTCATAACATTATTTTCTAATCATAGCCAATATTTTGCTTCATATTATAGTGATATTCTAGGATTTGGTGCTATTATAGTCACCCATAACATCATTACCATTATTGATGCTAAACCAATAACGTAAAAACTTCATAATATGCATCCTTGTGTAGTGTGTCTTGTCAAGGAATAATTGTAGTGGTTGTTATCCATTAACTTTATCCAAACCATCAATTATCCTCAATGGGTATCTAACATATTACTTATCACAAATCCCACAAGGGACTACGCCTTTGTACTGGCTTTTACAATCTTAATATTTCTGGTCCAAAAAATGATTTTCCCCTTCTTAATATTGACCAACTCATGGATCTCACTATAGTACACAAAATTTTATCACTCATGGATGGATTTTTTGGTTATAATCATATCCTTATTTCCTAATAAGATCACCATAAAACCTCTTTTATTACTCCATGGGGGATATTTTGCTATAGGGTCATGCCTTTTAGAATAAATAATGTAGGAGCAACTTACTAGCATGCCATGACCTATATTTTCCTTGATTTAATTCACAAAATCATTGAATATTATGTGGATGATCTCCTTATTAAGTCTAGATATCATAAAATATCACCTATCTATGCTTCATAAAATCTTCACTCAATTGATTAAATATCAGGTTCACCTTAACCCCAAAAAGTGTGTTTTGGGGGTTTTTTTATCAAGAAAGCTTTTTGGTTTTATCATTTCCCTTAGGGGAATCAAGGTTTATCCTAGTTAAATTAAATATATTATTGATATTCCACCTCCCTCCAACCTCAAGTAGCTTCATACTTTATAGGGGAAACTATAATGTATTCACTGCTTTATTTTGCAATTATCTAACCATTGTCAATCCTTCCATCACCTTCTTAAGAAAGACACCCAGTTCATATGAGATTCAAATTGTCAAGTAGCCTTTGATAATATTAATAAATATATCTTATCTCCCCTTGTCCTTATTTTTCCAAGAGATGATAAGCCTTTTTACTTGTATATCTTATCAACATATCATGATTTATGTGTCATGCTTACCAATCAAGATGAGCAACATTTAGAGAAAGAAATTTATTACATAAGTCATAATTTGGTTGAGTATGAAACTCATTACATTCATATTGAAAATCTATTTTTGTCCTTATTTTGATGATACAATGGCTTCTTTGGCCCTCTTTATCTCATCTTCCTCCCAAGAGTCTAAATTATTTGTCCTTATTCACAAGGTCAATCAACCTTATTATACCAAAAATGATCTATATTCTATCCATATTATAGAGGAAAACCATTTGTATCCATGATAAACAAAAATATTTGATTATTTATCTAAAGGTATCACTCTTTCATATTTATCCAAAAATTCTAAGCATGTTTTCAGCAATGGGGTTCCTGGTATGTAATACTAGTGGGTGTGTTTTATAAGTAGGGGTTTAATGGTATTCTCCTTTGTTGTCTCTATAAATCCAAATAAAATCTCAAATCAAAGAAACACATGATGGAGTATGTGGAGGCCATATTTTAGTGGTTTAACTATTGCCAATAAAATTGTGAGACCAAGTTACTATTGGCCCACTATGAATCGAGATTGTTATGAGTATGTCAAGAAATGAGTGAAGTTACAACAACATGCCAACTTATCCCATATTATTAGTCATGCATTACAAGTATATATGGAATTTTAGCCTTTCTCCCAATGGGGTTGAGACCGTATAGGGAAGATTAATATTAAAACCTCCTAATGACATAGCTTTATCATTACTGCTACTGAATATTTCACTAAATGGGTGGAGGTTGTTCCCATTATTTTGACCAAGGTATGTAGGATTGTTGTTTTCATTAATCATCACATCATATGTCATTCTAGAATCCCAAATAAACTCAATATAGATAATGGTAAATATTTTTAAAATAAACAAGTCTAAAAGTTATGTGATTCCTTTGGCATTAAGTTGAGTTTATTGTTGGCTTATTATCTGCAAGCTAATGGATAGGCCGAAACATTGAATAAAAAGCTTCTCAATATGTTAACCAAAATGGTCAATGAGGATGGAAAGGATTGGCATCTTTGCATTAATTTTGTTTTGTGGTCTTATCAAACTAGTATTTGAACACCTATAGGGGATACCCATTTTTATTTGGTCTCTGGTACTAACGCAGTTCTCCTCTTAGAAGTCCAAATTACTTCCCTTTGGATCTCTCTTAAGGATATAATTTTTAAAGAGGATTATCATCAATAATGATTATCACAGCTGAAACTTTTAGATGAGCATCGAGCCATAACCCTTGATCACCTTCATGTATATTAAGAAAGACTAAAATGTGCATATAATCAAAATTTAAAGGAAGGAGAATTTAGTATCGGTAACCTTATCCTTAAATAAAATCAACATGTCACAAATATGGAAAGAAGTAAATGAGAAAATTTTGATCTGAATTGGCTTGGATCGTATATTATCACTCATAAATATGGATATCAGACAGGCATATCAGTTGGCTTTCATTAATGAAAAACTAAAGGATGAACCTCTTAATACTCTACATCTGCATCCTTTCTACTATTAATGATCCTATTGCAAACACCAGTCAACATAATTTCTCTTAAAATATTATCCCCTATCTCTAGACATACCCCATAATGATCAAGAATCATGTGAATTGATGGTAGTATATCCATTTTATCCTTAAATATGGACACCCTAGCTATGTTCATAACATGTTCTCATGGATTGGCTTTACTCAAAATAGAGTAAAGTTTTGAATCATTATTTCCTAAAGTCCTTAACCTTAAAAGCTTGTTCAAAAAGAATAATGCTTGTCCTTGTTCCATGGTTTAGCAAAACACCCCAGGTGGACTTAAATCTAATCCATGTAAAAAAGTTTAAATTGGGATATAAAATCAAGAAAAGATTAAAGGGGTAGATTGATTCCTTGAATGACAACTATTATCAAAATCAAGCAAAAAGTAAAAGTTGTAGATTGATCCCTCAAAGGACAATTATTGATACATATATATCTAAACATGTATACCACTCCCTTTAAGGATGGATATATGTCTATGATTTAGGAAAATTCTCACATTGATCAGTTTCCTATTAAAATCAAACCCTTTCAAAATCCATAAAATCAAAATTATATCCCACAAAATCTTCTCGTATTGATCAAATTTTATTAAATTTGTAGATTTCCTACTTTGATCAATCTACATATTTCCATGGATTATCTTAAGTTTAAATAGATTGAAAACATATTATATTATGTTTATTCCTAGAGAATTAAGTTTGTCCCCCATTCTTTACAAACATAAAAAATCCCCTTTTCACACCCAAGATTTATGAAATTAGTTGACAAGAGATTGTTAAGGATTTTCATTAACATTGGATAACAATGGCATCTATGCAAAAACAATAAGAGGCTTAGATTTGGTTAGGGTCCAAGCCAATTATGATTTATGCATCCTTAATAAGATAATATAAAATTCATTTTACCATAAATTATAAACATTTAAATTAATGAAAATCATAGCATAATTTAAAAATCCATAATCAACCATGATATAAAATCCCATCTATATAATCTAATTAGTATAATTAGAAGCAAAATGCCTAAACACCATTTATGTAATATAAAATCCATAGCCAAATGTATCATAAATCCATATACATCATAAATTATTGCATAATATAAAATCCACAATCCATCTTAAATCCATTAAAACACATTCACATAAATCCATAATCTAAATACAAAATGACATTACACAAGATCATGTCATAAATGTGTGTAACAACTACTCATGAATGTGTGTGTGTGTGTGTGTGTGTGTGTGTGTGTGTGTGTGTGTGTGTGTGTGTGTGTGTGTGTGTGTGTGTGTGTGTGTGTGTGTGTGTGTGTATCAAATATACATTATAAAAATGTCATAATATACAATATGTACAAAGCTAATCCATATAGTCAGCCATAAATATGACTACTTGATGAACATGATCTATCTCAGGCAGATATCCACTCCACCTCCTCCACTATCACCTCCATATCCTCCCCCATCCCTCCTGCCTCACCCCTATGGTACACTCCCCATGATAGTTGTGGTAGTTTTTGTCTTCCATGGAGTATGACCCTACATGGTTATATGACTAACATATCTAAGAACCTCTAAAAACTACCTAGTAATAATTTGATCATAATAGCATAGCTGTACCACCACATCTTGATATATATCCATGTTCATTATAATTAGAGGTCCAATGCTCCTACCCTATGATTCTCACCCAATGGTAGATCCTAATACTTCTACCCTTATAACTACCTTGGTTTTTTACCTAACATCAACTCCATATCCATCCTTGACCATGCTATAAAATTGACATATGGCCTTCATATCACCTCATCCTCCTACAATTCCTCCAAAACCTATCTATAGTACTCCAAGTTGTGACTTCTCTCATCTCCATTTCGATGCACAAAGTCATTCCTTCATTGTATAAAACCAATAATGAATGAAAACTAATGCCATCCCATCCATGGTAGCCCTGGTGGATGCACTACTTGAATATATTCATAATCCTAGCACTATAGAACATACGTGACATCTTTCCCAAAGTTCCTTTGTGTCCTTGATCCCCATAACTCCCTATATATATATGCTAGTGTTGTAGGATCCCAAGAAAATATTATCCAATTCTCCCACATGTCTATTATCACATATATCAAGATCCATGAGAATCTCCCTCCACTAGTATCAAGCAATGCCTAGTAGTAGATGGCTAGCATCATCATTATGATCACTCATCTCCCATCCATGTCCTAATCATATATAACCTCAAAAATAAAACCTCCCACTATGAATATAATATCTAGATAATCAACCCCATAAAACCTTGTCAATGATACTACCCATCCTCTCTCATCCACCTACATAATATTTTATCCCTACACCAACAATCATAGTATCCTATATATGTCCTCTAGAGTCAATGTCATCTCTCTAGATTGTAACGAGGTCCCTATATATGGATCCCATCACTCTAGTAGTGACACAAGTAGACTTTGATCTTGGTGTACTTGGTAATAGTAATGTATTCCTAATAAACCTAATACCTCAAGGTGATTACAATCTGTATCTCCCATCACCTCTTGCAATTACTCCAGTAATGGTGGTATTTGATCTTGCATGGTCAATAGTATGTATGCCTACAATCCTATCAACCCCCAAAATTTATTTAGTTTCATAGCCACTAATCCTATCCACTAAGTTTTTCTTACCCCCTAATAATTGGCATCAACCCTTAATGGATAAACATTGATTGGTCCTTGATCATCATCAATTGGTAGATTAGCATCTATCTAATACCGATCGATGATTGATTGCTAGGTAATCAGTATTGATCCACTATGGATCAATGTCGACCCATATAAAAACCTTAAAACCTCAAAACCTAACTAAAACTATTTAAAAATTTAAAAAAACACAAAAACCTTCAAAATATTTTACCCCTACATAATTTTTTGATCGTCATTATTGTCAACCACTCCCACTAGCCTCCATCCTATATATTTTACTCAAACATGTAGTTATGTGTCAACTTTTTTTCCTCTAACTCACATGTACTCAATTAAAAAATGTACACCAAAGTCATTTAATGGCCTATTTATAGCCCTTTACAGTTGACATCAATTCATTTGTGATCGATGTTGATTCTCTTTTAATCAATATCTATCTAATGGATTGATGTTGATTTGGTTTATTTTGGCTCCCTTTCACTACCTAAAATTCTTTGCATCCTTATAGTCCTATCACAATGTCACTTAAGTCATACTTTATTACAACTATCCTATCTTTTGTTACCCATAATTTTTGTTTTGTGGACATAGATCCCATGATGGTCCCATAGCTTTTTAGAGGTCTACATTCATTTCAGTGTCTATCCGCTATGGATATTAAAAGTGTATCTCATCTTGAGTGAAAGTGCCCCTAGGTAGCTCACACATACCAATCACACTAAATACTTTGGTTATCCCACCCTAGCCTTTTCCCTCTTGACTTCCTTCAATATAACCCTCATGTTCATAGCTGTGGTAATCCATTACTTGTTTGGCTTGGGGCATTCCTATTTAGATATCCTATATCTTGTTAGTTTAGCATTATGCTTCATGCTTATAATTTAATCTTAGATTCTCATTTACCATCTACCTTATCCATTAAAACCTTATTTACAAACCCATCTATGCCTCATCATCCTTCATCATCTCCCTGTTTGAGGGGGGATACCTCCTCACATAAACTAGGGGCATTAAACTCATCCTAGTTTTTATCTCGTGGCAGGTTATCACAAACCACTCAACAGAAAGGGGAAAATGTAGACACTATAAATTTACACCATTTTATTATCAATAAGTGTTTCTTACCCCTTCCCCATCCTTTTTATGCTATTTAATGTAGTTTTATAATTTACCATTTTACATTGCATAATTAATATTATTAACTAATTTTTATCTAAGTAATTAATTAACCATCCCTAAATATAATAAAATATCCATAAGTTTATTAGAGGTAAGTTGTTTTAACTCCTTAACAACTTATCTATAACTAAACCTTGTTAAAAATAACCCCAGACTAAGTTTAATCTCATGATTTGGAGAAGTTGAAATAAACAAGTTAAACTTGGACTGGATCAACACCAATCCTCATGATCATCATCGATCCTATTAGGATCAACATAAATTTATACTTAGTCCATCTTCATGCTAAAGGATCCTAAATTTTGCACACTAGAAAACTAGAAAAATTACCTTAGAGTACTACAGTAGATCACCACCCATATCTCACCCCATCCTCACTCTGTCAAAGGTCAAACACATACTTATCAATGAGATATTATCTACAGCACATGAAGCATTTTTGAAGGTAAGTATGTTATTTGTTTAAATGTATTATTTTTACTAAATCATTCATTTATATTTCATTTACCAATCTTATTTTATTTAGATAGTTACTAACCATTCCTTAAATCATTTAAAATATATTAGATCCCTCCTTTAGGCCCCATCCTGAGTTTTTGATATTCATTGTTAAGATCAACAATGATTCCTCATATGGATTGACATCAATTACATAATCGGTATTGATTCTAAGATAATCAAAATTGATCCTTTGTTTTTATTTATGTCTACAACTTGAAACTAGTTTAGTAGTCCTAAGTGTTTCCAATTTATTATTTCTAATTCTTGAAATCATGCATTGTTATCTTTAGATGACCTTGTCTAGCATTATACATGACATGGTTTTTACCCATAGTTCCTCACCCATTATTGGTCAATAAAAGTGACATCTCCTTTATATTAGGACTTTGCATGATCATCTTTTCCCCAAATATAGAAGTAATCACCAAGAAACTAGAAGTAATTCAAGAATAATAAGACTTAGCTATAGCATATTGGAATGAATACATTGATAATATCTATGCAGTAGATTAATTTGCTTCATTTTAGTATCATATCTTATCACATGCTTCATTATAATTTATATCATTATATTATCCATTTAATTACATAAAATAGTGGACTAACATCCTTGCAAGGAAGTGTACCACTTTTTGGGACTAGACTCATACTAGGAAATCCACTCATATATCTTATTAATCCAATCTTGTCTAAGTTGTACCTTATGTGCAAGTAGTCCTTCCTATCCCAATAAGGAGTTCTAAACTCACTTTATCGATGGTGTGCATCCCCCATCATAGGTATTTTTCTTTAAACATTATATCATTTCTATTTTTAGTAAGTTTATTTTATAAATAAAATTGAACTGAAAAATACTAAAATATTACCTGCATCATTGTTATCTAGCATAGGGCTCACCCTGTTTCCAAGAATAACACCTCTATTACACATGCATGAATAATTTATATTTTGCTTTACTAACATTGTAATTAACCATTGTTTGTATTTTGCCTTTGTCTATTTATAATAGTTTGTTTAATGCACTTTTCTTTACTTTGGTTTGTTTATATATATTTTTATGTTATTTTATTTGTTTGTGTCCATGTTTATTGGTGTTTTAATTATTGTTTATTGGTGTTTTATTATGTTTTTATTTATTGTTTATTGGTGTTTTGTTATTTGTTTTTTAATTTTTATTAGTGTTTTTTTAATTTTTTATTGGGGTTTTGTTTTATTTATTTATTTGTTTGTTTCTTTTGTTTTTATATTCCCCTTTTTGAATTTTTGTTCTCGGTTGTTGTAGGACTATTATACTTTACTTACACTTGTATCTTGATTACCCATAACTTGTACTTAATTTTTGAATTAGTGTGTGTTCCTACACTTAGTTTATTGTTGTATATTCATATGGGATTTGATTATTCACATCTTACAAGTAAGTGATTTATACTTGCATTTAAACTAATTTTTTCATGATTTGGATACACATTGTTATTATAGTTTTTTATAACTATGATATATAATATTCTAAGGTACAAAAAAAGTCAATTTGGTGGAGCTTAAAAGAAATGATGCTATAGAAAATTCTCTTTGTTCACACCTAACAAAATTCTTGACCTACCCAAATACTACCTAAATGTAAAGTAATTAAAAATAAATGAATAGTAATCCCTACTAATTAGGATGCACATATCCATACTAGTAGGTATCCTAAATTCATGTTTATCCTATGTGTTAGCTTATTCTTACTAAGTGATTATAAATTTAGTATGTAAGCCCCCTTTCTCAATTTTCCCTACTGCAAAAAAGATGAATTGTATCATGCTTCCATTTATGCTACTGGGGCACTTTAAATTTACTAATACTTATAACCTCATTTTAGAAAATCACTATCACTCCTTCACCCTACTAAGGAATCTCATTATACAAATGATTATAACTATTTTTTTGTAAATCATTATTACTTCTTTTTTATACTAGGGCATATAATTATATCAATGATTATAACCGCCTTTGTGAAAATCATTATCACTCCTTCAGCCTACTAGGTCATATCATTATACCACTAATATAACTACCTTTAGGCAAATAATTATCACTCATATGCCCTACTGGGGCATCTCACTATGTCATTGGTTATAACCATCTTTGGTAAAATCAGTTTTATCACCCCTATTACCTATAGGTCACATCATTTCCTTCTTTTTGAGGGAACATTCATTGACCTTATTTACTGCCTTCTCCCTCAAGGGGGCATCCAAGCCTCATCCATCACTTTATAGGTCATTAACCAAGGCATTAATAACTTTTAAATTCTTTGAGAATATGTTACTATGCTTGTATCTTGAAACATCTTTCCAAATAGGGTAAAATTGTAGAGACCCCATTTTGGCTGAAATTGTGTTCCAAAAACTTTAGATTGATTTCTACCAAATAGTGCAAATTAAGCCTAGGAATCATTAAATAGACATCAGTGCTTAGAATCATGTTAAGGCATCCCTATGTGGGGTATTATCCTATACGTAATATTAACCTCTCATGGATTCAACTCCAGTCAATTTGTGACCTAACAAACTGATAGTTCAGTCTTTGAACCCATTAAGTGGGGCACTTGAACAATTTGTAAAGTGAAAACATGCTAAGAAGAATGAATTAACTAAGCAAATCAAATTAAATGCTTAAGTGAAATTTCTATGTGTAATTAGTGAAAATGAATTTTTTTAAAAGGAAATTCTAGTAAAAATAAGGTCATGATGATATCATCATCACCAAAGTCAAATAATGGAAAAATATCTCTCCTAAAACCTTAAATTCAAAAATGGAGAGCCATGCTTAATAAATAGGATCTCTATCATAAATATTAATTACTTGTCCCCTCTTTAACTCAACTATGATTAATCTAAACTTAACCATGGTTAACTCTAACCTAACTTCACTTGGGTTAGATTTAGTTTAGAATGATATAAATACAAGGCTTCACCCATTATTCAAAAAACTCTTTTGGTGTAATGTTATCATGCAAAAATAATTTAAAGGAGCCTCTTTTTGTAATGTTATAATGATCATTTATTGAGAGAGAGAATCCAATCCAAAATCAAATCCAAACCAAAGCCTAATGCAAGCCCAACATTACCAAGGTAATAAGGAGAGATGATGCAAGAAGCACAATTTCCAAATACTCTTTGAGCACATGATCGAGCATATTCCTCATTGGCCAACATATAAATCTTTCTCTCAAGGAAGTTAAATAATGTTTGTTTTATATTTTATTGATAGTTACTTGTATTGTTCTCTTGTTACTTGAGTGTCTATAATTGAGGTGTTAGTTTTATCAGTGTGTTTTTATTCAGTTTTTCATCATACTAACACAATACTAATCTCCCCTCTTAGATTCCTATTGATCACAATATTTTTTTCTTACATGTGATCTAGTTCGACTTTTAGTTTTATCTTCATTTTTGGATTTAGTCTGTATGGGTGCTTTTTAATTGGTCTAGTGCACTCTTTCAATTTTATGTGCATCTATCCTAATAATTGATCTACAACATTTAAATCTAATAATTTAGTTGGAAAAATATATTTATAGTCTCATAGAATCTGTAATGCCTTTGAGATATTATTCTACCCCCATTAGTCTCCCACATTCACAAGTTTAGGTATAGACTCTATTCCAATAGTTTCTTCAATATTTTTTAGTGCTTCTTGATATACTTTTTTTTATCCACTAAGTAGAGCCTCTTATAGGGTACATTCCCCTTCTCATTTTGAAATTTTTCCATTACAAAGTCTTTTTTCTTAAGATTTTTAGCTACTTTGGTTAATTTTTGGTTTAATTCTCATTTTGGTTCAAAGAATCCTTCTAAATCTAGGTCTCTATCACTATCATTAAATTTTATTAAATCGTCAATAATTATATTATAGGGCTTAATAAGAGTTTGTTCTTGTTTACTAGCCTTGTAATTGTGAATCATAAGATTCAAATATTTAGCTACTTCCTATTATGATGATGACTCTATTTCATATCCCAAATCTTCTACTCAACTGTAACATAGAAAAGTTTTCAATTTATATAATGCACTATACACTAATGTATTATCATCCTCAAACACAAAAAGTTTGAATAAAGTCTTACTACACTTGTGCCAAATGTTTAGTCTCTCTCATGCTCTTTATGCATGTACCAGGTAGTTGGGAGTGCATAAGTTTTTGACTAAAAATGTGCACCCAATACCTTGGCTCAATTCCTTGTGTAGACCATATATCTACACATTTATGAATGTGCATCTCAAGACATTAGCCTTCTTGAAATAATGTGCATTATAATTTTATGATAGACATTAACTAAATATGCACATGAAAAAAATCACATGCTTCCTCCAATGTAGCTCCAGTTCTCCATGCACTACCCACCAATTTGTAGATGTTCCTTTCAAGGCATATATGAGTGCATTGATTTTTTGATCCACCTCTAACATATAGTGCTCTAACCTTAAGATAAATGGATTTATATCCTCTATAGTACAATATTGATTTAATTTATGGTTAGTGGTGAACACCATGTACAAATTCTATATCTCATGATCTCCCCTATGCTAGTTCAATATATGGGTGTTTGAGTCACCACTTATTGAAGATTTTATTTCCAAAGGTAAAACACCCTCTCAATTAGGTTATTTTTAATCCATTATTGTTACATTGGTATTATATAATAAAATATACCCCTAGCTTAATATGAAATTACACTAATGGAGAGGTACAAACTTCAAGTTGAAACTAAGGAACTGGAGACTTTGTTATTACAAGATTATAAAATGGCTATTTTATTGTCTATATTTTTTTTAATTATGGGTTTAAAAATTGACATTTTGTAGCTCACAGAGAATTTTCATGTGTATCTATGCTTAATTTGAACCAACTCTTATCACCATATGCATATAGTGACTTTGTTTCTTTCATAATCATAGAAGGCTTCTGCTTCGATTTATTCAAAAGAATGACAATTGTCTTATCTCCATGATGAGCCTCTAGTTGATTATGTAATGTATTAATCGTAAGTTAACCACTTTACCCCCATTTCTTACCAATCAAGGTAGGGTAATGATTCTCTACTATATTCATGTTAATGACTTCAAAATCTTCTCATAGACTTAGCTCAATAACTCAAATCTCCACATCTTATAGGCAGCCAATTAATTCTAGCCTCTTATAATCTATAAGGCTGAGGGTGATAAGATTGTAGCTTAGGTGTAACCTACCAATAGCCTCCCATTTATATATTATAATCATATCAAAATTAATCTCAAAGTCAAATATTTCATTAGGTATTTCATATCCTATGAGTTTAATGTCCATTCATGAGTCTATACCCCATAGTTTCTTTGTTTTAACATACCAGACCACCTTGTTGATACATTATTATCATCTCTACGTGCACTCCATAATATTATTAAAAATATTTTTAATATTCAAGGAGATATATTCATTTCATATAGTGTTGAACAATTGTAACAAATCTAAGTGTTGTCAAAACACCTTCTTACTTAAAATTCCACATAATTTATCTATATATTTTTGCATCAATAGATATGGCATCTCCTTTTGACACACTCTATTTTCATATGCCTTATATGACCTACATATCTTGATACATCAATCCTTTATCTATTTTAGGGTCAGGATATTTATCTTGTTTCATCTTTCTGATTCCCTAATCTTGTGGCATTTTTAATGTAGGTAATCCTTACCCTATGCATTATTATCAAGTAACTGATTGTATAAATTCATTTTATTTAGGATGCACATTAATTATGTTCAAATCATGCATTATCTTTTATTTTATTTACTTATCCAATATTATGTAATCTTCTATTTTATTTGTTCCTTCCACTTTGCAATACATGTAATATACATGTCTATGAGGATTAGTGGGATAATTTCATGAAAACTAATTATACTCACCATATATATAGCATTGGATGAGCTAGTAATATTGTTTATTATCATTTTTATGACCACCTTGATATCTTCCTAAGTATCCAACTATGTATCCTCCTTTAAATCCTCCTTTTCTTATTGATATCCCCAATCATGTGATGGTTGTCTAATAAATCCTCCTTGTTACTATTGTTGGGCATTGTATTTGTCATATTAATGTTGAGGTGATGTAGGAGCCTAATTTTATTGTTTCTATTGTGGTCTCTCATTAATTCATGAGTATTTATATTGGTATTATGGTTATGATAGTGTCCATCCATCCAAACCTTGGGGTTGATATTGATATTAAGGTGATGAAGATATCTATCTAGGTCTACCTTGTGTCACACTTGCCATTTATACCTCTGGGCTTGAGAATCCTTACTTTTTAGTGGGTACTTATTGCATTGAAACTATAAATACATTCTTGTTAATATCTTTCTTTAATTCCTATAAAAATCTATAGCTCTTTTCCTCATGGTTAGTGTATTTACAAAAATTGTAATAGAAACTATGGGAGTTTTTTATGTACTATTTTAGTAGATGTTATTTTATTATTGTGTGCCCTACTACTCTATAAATTTCACATAATTATATTTTGAGTTTAGGAGAATCATACCTATGATTCCCATTTCAAACACATTCCATGCACTATAAACCCATTTTAGGTTTATTTCTTTCATGTATCTCATATGTCCTCTTCATGAAAGCATCTATCTTTGCTTCTAATTTGGACCTAATGACTATATCATCTCCATAATCTTAATTTTTTTCTACTTTTAGTGTATCTAATCGATCATCAACCTCCATTACAAAATGAGACTATGCAATAGAAAATATTATTTTTTATCGTATTCCTTTTATGAACTAGGTAAATTTATCCTTATCCTCCATGGTAAACTAAATTTTATTCATTACATCTAAGAATCTATGATCATAGTCCCACACAAATTCTCCACTTCACTTTCAAATCTCCTTTAGGTCCTAAATAGTCTATCTTAAGCACTTCTTCATTTTGAATTATGCCACTAATTATGATTTAGCTTGTTGGATATATATACTATTAACATATCTCTTTAAAATTAATTCCAAAGCATGACCTACTAAATATCCCATGATCTTGAACTTTTTTACATCATCATAAGGTATTCCCCTAACCTACCAATTCATGTTGCAAGTTATAAGATACTACTTAGGGTCCATAAACCCATCATATTGTGTCAACATAACAAACATTCCTATATTGTAGTACATATTTGTGTTATTTTTAATGGATAATACTAGTTGTTTCACACTCATGATTGTAACTATAATCTATTTCATACTAGTCACTAAGACTATAGGCTTTTGTGCACTTTTTGCTATCATTTTAAAATTAGCCCCAAAATTAAATAAAACCTCTTCCAACCTCTTATTATCTAATGACTTCTTTGTGTCTACACTAAGTTTTCCAAACTTATCTTTAAATAATTCAAACCAACTTATTCCCATCCCTTCCTTTGCACTTGGTGTTTTTACTAAATAAAAATTGGGCTAGGGGATGCATACTTAAGAAATGAATGATCTCTATCTTTGGCTTATTTGAACTATGATATTGAACGTGTAATACTTTTGTGATTCTACATAATCTCTTCTTGTGAATATTCTTACATTACTTTAAACACTTTTACTAACTTTGAACTACTTCTATATTTTAATTTCTCTACTTTTATTCTATTTTTTTCTTCTTCTTCACTATGCTCCATCTCCTCACTAATCGCAACTTTGTCTTCTTCCTCATCAAGCCATTTTCCTTCCTAATTTGCATCTAATCAACATCTTATATATTATTCCTACTCTTGTATTTAAGTCTAGATTATTCGATTTATTCCATCTTTTTTGTTGTCACAATTCTCTTTCTAATCCTAGAATCTTATTTTCACTCTAACCTTTTTTATCCTACATATTCTAGGTTTAGGTTCAAGTTTCTCTACTTAGATCTATATTATTCTCTTCTACATTAAATTCATCCCCATAATTCTCAAAGTTTCTACTCCATGTTATCAAGATTAGGCACCATGGCCTTTTCCACAACTAACACCTTAATTAGAGTAGGTAGTCACTAAAGGAACTTCCTATGGATTCCTCTAACAAATTGATCTTGCATAGCTTAAAAAGCTAAATGGCCTTATATAATAAATTTGGTGATATACCTATCAATGGTATTCATTATGCATTGGTCTACTATGTGGATCCAATCAGTGTCTAAGTTTTATAGGTTTTCTAGATTTTCTTTCAACCAAGTTATGAGTTCTATCCTTCAAGGATGAAAATAATAGTACTCTAATCTAGATAACCAAGTAGATAATAGCTCAAGAAATTCATACCAAAATATTTGATATATTTTATCATAGATATTCTCTTCGCTAATTTCCTTCATAATTTTTCCCATTCTTCTTAATTCCTCTTCGACAAAATTTTGAATTATTTTATCAAGCCATATCTCTATATCTTTTTGTTTTATCAACCATCTCAACATGTTTCAATAAAGTTCCACACTCATGGCACCATTATTATTAGAGGTTCCCAGAAACCATTTAGAACATGTAAATTCAAGGATATCTTACACAATATGTAACAAAATAAAATAGTCAATACAATATTTATATTAAATATATTCATTAACCAAATCAAATAGATATATGTGAAAAGGGACATAGGTATATTATAATATTAATAGTCAACATATACTCACATAATTAATAGATTAAGGCAAACAAAGTACTCATTTCACATAGAATAATTATAAAAGACACATAATAAAACCATTTCATAATAATATGTATTAATCTCTATCACATTAGAACCATATACAATTACAATTGAGCATTATATATAGATTATTTACCTAGTGTTCTCTCTTCATACTCTAGCCTTTTGATATGCCCAAAAGGAGTCTCTATATTTTTTCATCTATCCTTATGATTACATAGGTTGAATACATATAGAATATATAATAGTTCAATTCACACATGTGTCCATCAAATATAATCTATGATTTTACTAGGACCTATTCTTTACCCAATAAAATCAAGTATAATGACTCTTTTATGTCTAGATGAAAATAAAGCACTAAATAGTAAGGTACACATGGATGCGCATTAATAAAAATAACCATTTACAAAGTAACTAAAGATGTTAAAACTAGAATAAAATCAAACATTTGAGCTTCCTTTATTGGTAGATACTGAGTAGAAAGATGGCCATGTTTCAAATTATTATGACAGTGATGATAATCTATCCCATGATATTATAGATGATACATTGAAAAAACTTAATGTTGATCCACTTAACCATCTTTCACATAAACTATTCACACCTATAGGTCATGGTACATATAAGCTAAACTCATATATTTAGGATACAAAACCAAATCAAGATAAGGGCAAAGAAAAAATGGAAGATGAGCATGTAAATTCTTATTATTCTATACACCCATCTTGGATTCACACATTAAGTCAAGCATACAAGGGTTAAATGTAGATACATCATGTAAATACTATGGAATTTTATCATAACACTCCATAATATATTATGCAAATCACAATAAAATAAGATACCAAGGATACAATATTTTCCATGTTACTTGAATATCCCATGATATATTTACCTTCTATCAGGGAAAAATTGGGCAATATAATTTTTCTTGAAAAAATATTACCATACTATAATTATCATTAGATCATTTTATATCATACAAATCAATTTCAGCCATTTTAAAACCAAATTCATAAACATAAGAGTGAGTGTCACATAAAAATTGTGCCTAAGAAGAGAAAAAGACAAATTACTTCCAAACATTCACATGAAAACCATCCTACAAAGCAACCAAGACATGAAGATCTAACTATTACTACTAATATTGAAGGGGTTTATTAACATCTCAATAGAACATAATATTATTTACAATATCATAGAATCTACGACATCACACAAACCATTATTTATCCCTAAAGAAGAGGATACACTACATAGTTGAGAGTGGTGATCCTAAACTCTGTACTTCTCACTTGGGGATATAAAATGTCTCCAAATATTACAAAAATACCAAAAAAATCAAAACAAATCAAAAATCCAAAAATATGTTGAGTATTTTCATGTTCTATTATCTCCTTGTCATATATGTTTTTGGTTCCATGTTGGTAGATGGCATATAATTATTTTATATATACACGTGTTTCACACATCATTTGAGTGTGATTTAGGTATACATAGATACATGATCTATGCACTTTTAAATGTTGGACCTTCCCTCTAATCATGCCATATGGATGTTGGGGGAATATGATTATTTGATCATGATACATCCAGGTTATATCATTATATGGTCACTTTACATTATCATGTTTGACATTTTGTACTTACACATGCCTTTATCCATGCTTATGTCTTTCATAGTATACTTGACATGATATGTATTTAACATTTAGCTACATATATATCTAGGGAATAGTATGATAAGTTTATGTTGTTTTATTATACTTTTTATTTATTCACTTCCTTGAGTGTCTTGTTTTTCTTATTTAAGAATTTGAATATGTTCCATTGCTTACAAGCCCCATGTTTATATTTTCCTATTGCAATATTTATATATGTCATTATTTATTATACATTAAATTTTTTTCTATGCCATTCCTTGATTTTATGGACATTTAATTAATTCATGTCCCTTTAATTATGCATCATTTAAACATGACCCTTTTTTGAGGTCTCCTTACACCATTGTCTTTTGATCTACTTTTGAGTGCTCTAGTACATGTGCCTGGTTGCTTGATCAAATTGTACTATTACTATCTATACATTTTCATGATCTATATCATGAATATTAGGACTTGATGTGATCAAAATGTTCATGTTTCAATGACATATCTATCTATACATGTTTCTTCTCTATGGTACATGGTTCATACATAAATTATACAATTTTCCATTCTTTTTGAGATAAAGTGACTACTAGTTGCTACTTTCCTTCACCTTAAAAAGGGGAGAATATTAGTGGGGGAATGTCATAGATGCATGTCTTATAGATTATTTATATATTTAGAAATACATTATGGACATTTTATGGAAACATTTTATGCACACTTACATAGTTTTTAAATTTAGATATTCAGTGGGGGCAAGTTCTAGAAACATGTTACCCACACATACACTACTTTTTAGTTTCATATATATAGTGGGGGTATGATATGGAAGCAAGTTATCCAAAATTAAACTAGTTTTAAGTTTTATATTATAGTGGGGTCATGTTTTTGAATTATATTATCCACACTTACACAATTTTTAAATTAGCCAAAATTACATAGTTATATGATTTAGATACACATTTATGGGAGAATTCTATACATTAGTACCATTGTTATACACAGCTTTAGCATGAGACACATATAATGTGAGTTTTCCATGAAATATGCACCTATAATTATAAAATAAAATTATTTTTAGGTTTCAAAACACTTCTATGGACTATCATCACCCACTAGGTTGGAATTTTACAAATTATATTAAGCCAATCTATCACAGTAGTTGGTTTACTTTTGGTATGCTTAATATGATTAAATCACTCAATATTGACAATTTTATAGGTTGGAAATGATTATAATCCAACCTAATTATATTTATAGTGTGATTTAACTTGGTTCACTCACACTCATCAAGTTATAAGTATGATTGGGTTGCACGATTGAGCTAATTTTAACTACTAGATAGTAACTCACCTTTTCTCCAAATTTTGGGGCATGTATCCTCCAATATCTCTCTATCTCCATAGATATATTCACATTATATATTTTATATTTATCCTAATCATAACTCTAATGATTCATAATGATACATCATTTTAAATCAAACTACCAAAAAGCAAGGTGGTTACATTGATATATAGGTGTAATCTTAAACCTTACTCTATTTCAAAATCAATCATTTCAATGCTTTCAGTTTCAAATTATATGTACTAATTATATAATGTAACATGCTCTTGGTTATATTTTAGTCACTATCAAATCATTCAATTTGGGATCAATCAAAATAAATTTGTGTTCTACACACTTGGGTATGCACTTATTTTCCTTTAAACTAGCAATATCATTACTAGATTAAAGGGGGAAATATAGAAACTATTTATGAATTATATAGCATCTCATCCTTGGACACTTAGAAAATAAATATCATGGATGCACCTTCATCTTCTAGACCTTTTCCTAATACTAAAAGTATCACATATACTATCTCTCTATCTTATTATTTATCTCTTAGTCTGACTAATGTTATTTTGATGATTAGGACCTTCTATCATTCTCAGAATGTTATAAACCTACTAATCTTTTATTTTTTCAAGTTTTGCACCTATGCCTATTTTCCATCTACCTTCACACTTATGTCCTACTTTGACACCTACTTTAATTCGAGTTTCCTACCCCAGCATAAGTGTCTAGTGCTTTAAAGTCATCCAATTTTCAAATGAACATATTCCTATAGTTAGTGTAAGTGATTTAATGTGAGATATTATCCAAAGGGATTGATATATATACAAGATCAGCCCTCATTCATTCCTTATCTAGAACAAACCAAATAACTCATAAGGAAACTTACCAAAGGAATTCAATCAAGCATTCAAGTGAGTAAAGCTTCCCTATTTTCTATTATTTCCATGTTAGTCATATGGATAACACATCTATAGGTCTAAATTACTGAAGAATAATTCTATGGACCATATTTACAAAGTTACAAGATAGGTCATTCTATGTACTTGCTTATCACATATTTCATGATACACATAAGCTAACATGTAGGGGAAAATTACATAAGTCTAAGGCCCTTTTCAAAGTGTTGGATATGTAGGCAGTACTCATTAATAGAGGGTTCTTTGGGGTAGCTCGACATTATGTTCCCACTAACCCATTTTTCCCATAGCCATTATGAAGATGGAGAACTAAGGTTTTGCTATTTTAAAAGGATTAATAGTACATGACATAGATATGAATTCACCATAGTGTAGGTGATGTATAACCCAAAAGAATTTAGGTGGTTGTATATTATATACTTTTTGTAGGTATTTTGTACTAGACACATGTATCTAAGTCAAATAAAAGCATTGATGTAGCTATATCAGGTCAACACAAGTGTTCAAAACTACATAGGTAACATTTATATAATTAGGCAACTGATATAGAAATCAAATCTAGTGGACTTTTTTCATGTTATAGATCTAGATCTATATTAACATTAGAACCAGCGAAATATCTTGTTTTCATTATCTTTATAATATCTAGCATAGTTTTACTTTTTATTTTTATTATATCTCAAAATAATAAATTTAGTATGTGTTTATCTAAGTCTTGTAATTAATTAGCATGATTTAGAGATAGTATACCATCCTTGTGCCCTAGGCTATATCTAACCCCTTTAACCCTAGATTCCTTAATCTAGATTTTAGTGTTAAATATGAAGTCAAATTCAATGAGTTTGTTAGGGGAAATATCAATTTTGTTAAATATTTTAACACTTTTGTTAGAATAGTGGTTTGTGAAAAGTAGTGGAAAAGTATTTAAAACTTGTAGCAATTTTGACATACTATACAGTGAATTCATCAAAGTTTGTAGTGAATTTTTTGAAAAAAATAATGAATTTATCAAATGTTTAGGGAACTCATAAAAAATTTAGCAAATTTTTCATTATTAGCATGGAATAATAAATGTGAGAGATAATTTTCACCTGATATGGATAATATTGTAAATGATAATTTTGATAAATGGATTTATGATTTTAAAAGACTAACACTACCATTTTTATTTTTTATGAGATATGACTAATACTTATTATGTGGGAGGGGCAATCAGGTGTTTTATCATTGATGGAAAGATTCATATATTAGGATTTGGGTGTGTTAGAGGTGATGGGGTTATCCTATGTGGTAGTTTTTCCTAAGATTCATGTTGATCAAGAACTACTAATGGCATTGGAAAAGTGTTGGCACTCAGATACCAATGCATTCTAACTACCCACATGTGAGATGATTATCACACTAGAGGATGCCTGGATAATACTTTGGATACCAATATGAGGTATGAAGGACTATATTGTATATAGACTATGCAAGCATTATCATTAGTCAAGGTGTTTGAGGATGATATTATCCTAATGATAGACTATTGGATAGCTTTGGATTCTTTCAGAGTATTGGATATGTAGGTAGTACTCATTGATATAGGGTTCTTTGGGGTAACTCAACACTATGTTCAGACTAACCCATTTTTCCCATAGCCACTATGAAGATGAAGAACTAAGGTGTTTCTATTTTAAAAGGATTGATAGTACATGACATATATTTGAATGCACCGTAGTGAAGGTGATGTATAACCCAAAATCATTTAGGTGATTGCATATAGTTTTTGTACGTATTTTATACTAGACACATGTATCTAAGTCAAATAGAAGCATCGATGTAACTATATCAGATCAACATAAGTGTTTGTAACTATAGAGGTACAATTTATATAGTTATGTAACTAATACATAAATCAAATTTAGTATACTTTCTTCATGTTTTAGATCTAGATCTATATTAGCATTAAAATTAGCTAAATATCTTATTTTCATTATCTTTATAATATCTATCATAGTTTTACTTTATATTTTTATCATATCTCAAAATAATAAATTTAGTGTGTGTTTATCTAAGTCTTTTAATTAATTTTCATGATTTAGAGATAGTCTACCATCCTTTTGCCCTAGGTTATCTCTAACCCCTTTAACCCTAGATTCCTTAATCTAGATTTTACTATTAAACATGAAGTTGACTTCAATGATTTTGTTAGGGGAAATAGTAGTTTTGTTAAATAGTTTAGTAATTTTGTTAGAATAGTGGTTTGTGAAAAGTAGTGGAAAATTATTTAAAACTTGTAGTAATTTTGGCATACTGTACAGTGAATTCATCAAAGTTTGTAGTGAGTTTTTCAAAAAAAATAATGAATTTATCAAATGTTTAGAGAACTCATCAAAAATTTAGAAAAAAATTCATTGTTATCATGGAATAAGAAATGTGTGAGATAATTTTCACTTGATGTGGATAGTATTGTAAATGATAATTTTGATAGATGGATTTATGATTTTAAAAGACTAGCACTACCATTTTTATTTTTTATGAGAGATGACTAATACTTATAATGTGGGAAAGGCAATCAAGTATTTTATCACTAAATGAAATATGCACATATTAGGAGTTAGGTGTGTTAGAGGTGATGGGGTTGTCATATGTGGTAGGTTTTCCTAAGATTAATGTTGATTGAGAACTACTAACGGCATTGGTAGAGTGTTGGCACTTAGATACCAATACATTCCAACTACCCATATGTGATATGATTATCACACTAGAGGATGCATGGAAAATACTTTGATTCCCAATATAAGGTATGAAGGATTATATTATAGAGAGACTATGCATGCACTATTATTGGCCAAGATGTTTGAGGAGGATATTATCCTAATGATAGACTATTAGATAGATTTGGATTCTTGCATGGAATTAGAGGATATAAATGGATTGGCATTAGTATTGATGACTCATGTTGGTGGCATGTTTCTACCATAAAATAATGGGATATTATTTCCTAGTGGTTTTTGAGATGATATTGTGTGTATTTTGGAGAGTATGATAAAGTTTGAATGGGAACCATGAGTACTATCTCACTTGTATAGAGACTTACATGTCATCTTATATAAGGGAGGGGCTAGCATAATCTCATCTACACTAATATAGGTGTGGGCATGGGATCATATTTCAATTGAGAGTCTAATTGGATAGATGAGACAAAGAGTATATAGATATCCATTTTCTTATATATGGTATATTGTGATAGGTGGATAGAGGGATCACTTGGGAGATGTGACATTTTACAAGAGGGCACTTGATGATTTGGGGCCTAAATATATTACATGGAGACCTTATATGGAGGAATATGCACAATGGGGATTGAATGTATGATGTATGGACTATATGTTAACACCTTTATATATTATTAGTAGGAATTGGTACATTATAGAACACTATAGGCCAAACATAAATCTAAGACAATTTGGAATATGATAAGATGTACCAAAAGGGCCACATGTTTTTTCAATGTAAGTATGATATAGACCATAATAAGACCATGAAGAGACCCAAGAATGGAAAATCATAAATAGGTATAACTACAGACTATACACTATTAGTTGAGGGATATAGT